>FR990027.1:6023214-7227857 GCA_905404135.1 Hesperia comma | reverse complement strand
TGCTAAGAAAGTGGGTTTACCGTTGCTTTTAATTAGCTCGACATAAAAATGAAAAATCTTTAGAGACTTCAAATGAATACTTGGTGGTAGGTACTTGGTGGTTCAAATGAATACTTATGGTTTTTGAAATGATTACTGTCAAAGCGAGGAAGAACTCGCTCGCAAGTAGAAGTAGTGAACACTATCAATAACTTAATTTTTAATTATAAAATCAAAGCGATAGAATAAGAAAATGAAGTGGGGAGTTTGGAGACGAATAACAGAATAAAGGACATTGATTAACATACTTATATTATAGCACGGATATATTTTATTTGATTGCTTATTTCCTGGTGCCAAATACTGAAAGAAGACGAATACGGGGCAGATATAACACATATAACATACATACTGTAGTTATAATTAATTTGAACGGAAAGTGTGCATATGAAATGGGATTGGGTTAACGCACCCTCGTTACATACGTTCATAGATAACAGATTTTTTTACCAACATTATGACAGGTTTGATAGACTGGATAGTTTACACAGACAAGATAAGGTTTAATGCGATGTGATTTTTGTTCAATCCTCAAGTATTTGCGTATATTAATAGGTGTAGAGCAGCGAGCAGAAAAAGCAGTATAGAGTTATTTCAGCCTTTACACAAAACACACAATATAGGGAATGCTTCAAAAATAATGTACCTATATTTATTGCGATTACAGAAGACGATAGGTATTGAGAAAAATAATACATATTGTCATCTTACAGTCGAAAACTTAGGACCGTTAGTTACACAATAGTAGATTGTATGACAAGGGTGCAAAGTAATATTTTTTCGGCGAGGGCGTTTTTTGAATCCAGAGCGAAGTGAGGGATTCTAGAGTAGAATCCCGAGCGTAGCGAGGGATTCTTTAGTAGAATCCCGAACGTAGCGAGGGATTCAAAGTACGTCGCCCGAGCCAAAAATATACTTGCACCCGAGTGATACACTCTACTTTTCATCACCCACTATGAGAAAATAATATATATATATGTTACCGGAAATGTATGAAATCTAGGAATTGTATACATTTCCTAGGAAATGTATACAATTCCTAAGCTCTTTAGGAAATGTGTAAAATATTGTTTTAAAAAATATTTAATTCATACATTTCCTAGGAATTGTATACAATTCCTAGGAAATGTATACATTTCCTAGGAATTGTATACAATTCCGATATCGTATTAGGAAATGTGTATGTCGTGGCCACATCGTAGATTTGTTAACTTCAAATGGTCGCATTTCATGAAATGGGCAACTCAGTTGGTCCAGACCGTTAAATCGTCTACGTTTGGTTATCCACGTTTGGCCAAATCGTAAAAACGCATAATATAGGGCATAATTTCGAACCGTGACGTCTCCGGCGCTGCGGAAGGTGCAGCCCCTTCGCCCTTGCGTAACAAAGCACAGACACCCACGCTCGCCTGCGCAGCTTCGGCTTGCTGGTCGCCTTCGGCGACCAGCCTCAGCCGCTCCGGCTCGCCCGGGTGTCTGCGTTTTGTTACAGCGGGCGGGGGCTGCCCTCCCTCCGCGCCTCCGGGTTCTAAAAAAAAACTCTAGGGGTAGGGCATACAAGACTACGTGGAGTAGGGGTAGGCTAATTCGGTTCTGTAACCAATTCGACCTACCTACACCTTGAAGAATTTGACTGAGTAGTAATGGAAATGAGTATTCATTGTTTTACACAATAATATTTTTGATTAAGGCACTCGGTGAGACAATGTGGTAAAAATCATAACGTAAAATATAATATCTTCATATTATCTATCCCGCGTACCCATTAAAATCTTGATCTATAATCTTATTGTACTACATTTCCGATTGCTATTTAGGAAATGTATAAATTTCCTAGGAAATGTGTCCAATATTTCACACATTTCCTGGCGATTTTAGGAATTGTACACATTTCCTAGGAATTGTATACAATGACGGATTTAACACATTTCCGTTAACATATATAATAGAAAATAATACGTAAAAATGCACGAAAACTTAATTTTAATTTGAAAACGAAATCTTAATTTGATTTCTTTTTTTATTATTCAGCTGGCGGGGCCCTCGCGTCGTACCAGACATTCTTTATTCAAACAATATTTGCGTTCGATTTCTTTAGCGCAAAATACTAAAATGTTCTAAATTCAAAATAGGACGGAAAAGATCTAGCCGGCAGGAAAAGTTGTATGAAAATTCATTCCCGCCCGCTGAATAGAAAACAGCAACTTTGGAACCCCGTAAGTCCGAACCAAGTCGTCTTTTTCGAATAGGTGTGATGAAAAAATCCTTAAAATAACTAATGTAGGTAGGTACTAGTTTTTACTGCAGTCAGTCACAGTAAATCGAATGTCCAATTGACTCCAATGTCTTCAATGTCTATCTTCAACGTTGTATAAAATATGAAATCCTACTTCCTACTAGTCCTACTAATATTATAAATGCGAAAGTTTGTAAGGATGTATGTGTGTGTGTTTGTTGCTCTTTCACGCAAAAACTACTGAACGGATTTTCATGAAACTTTGCAGTAATATAGCTTAGACATCGGAATAACATAATTTGTTAAAATTTATAGAGATTTTTGAAGGAACTGGTTTCCCGAAGCGAAGCGAGGGCGGATTTACTAGTGAAAAAATAATTATTAAAAACGGAAATTTAAACAAGGTCGCACATTATGTGGGAGTAAATATTTTTCATTCTTTCTTTAAATGCTGCAAAGATTTATAAAATTATCACAACCTCGTATAAGCTAAACTGCATCTCAATTACTTCATCCAGACATTCTGTTTCTACAAAGAGCTTAAGAAGATTATTATCAGTGTAGTGATGCACATAGCATGTCACTGGGCAAGCATCTCCAAAGTACGTACCTATATTTAACTAATAACTGATGTCCTCGACTTTGATGTATTGTGATTTATAGTCATAGCATCCATTCACCAGTCATTTTACTTCCTAAGGGGTTACCCATTGAATTATAATGCAATACTTTTATTTAAATTCAAGATAGGAAGAGAAAACTAAATTCGAAGTTTCAAGTAGGTAAATCAGTCTTGTACATACCTACCTATTCATACGTTTAGGATTTAAGGGATTTTTTTTAACGGTTTCTTATTATTCCGACACATAAAATATATCTTTTTACAAAGCTTCACGCTTCTAGGTCCAATAAATCTAAGTCTGCTAATTTTATAAATATGTATAAATGCATTGGATCCCAGGCTTCACGATGTCTGACAGTCCCCGTCAGAAATTCATGCAGCACTTATTAATAAGGCGAGGAAAGGTTATATAGTTTTTGGATTTTTGTTCATTAGTTCACAAAATGTTCTTGTACAACATTTAAAGTCTGTATATCCTAGTTATTATGGAACTGGTACTTGACACTTATTATGTCTACGAGCCGACGAACTAATAGTCGTGACTTACTTATTTGAGGAAACGCAACAGAGTGGTTTTTATGTCGTCGACACATAATTTACAATGTACAAGCCGACACGTATTCCAAGTTTAAAAAGACTATGTTAAAACCTTGCATGATTTTCTTTAGCCTCAAGGTTTGTTAATTGACGGATAGTAACGAGGTATGTTCTAATTATTCTAAGATCGTTGAACTGTTGTTGTTTCCTTTACCTACCTTTACTGTTTGTTAGGTTTTACATTTACAATTTGTTATCGTTAAGATCTGCGGCTTAGCACGTGTATAATCATTTGAGTGATTTTCATACTTTATCCCTTAGTTTACTATCTACCTTTTTGGTCGATTTACCAAAAAACGATGTACCTACCAGATTTTTCATTATTGCTTAATTATGAAATCGTCATGAAATTCTTATAAAAATAAAACTTAATGTCTTCTAATAGGTTCCGTACTTTCGTCAGATCACGCAGTGTCATATGACATATCGCACGTATAAGTATATTAACTTAACCGACAAAAAGGATGTAATACTGAAATTGCTCCTAAACTAGGACACTAAAGTAGGATGTGTAGAGTGTGTGATTAATTTTTACGGACCCTGTTTGTTATTCTTCATACCGGAACAATTTGTTAATTAACAAAGTAGTTAAGTAGGTCTGTTTAGTTGTTCTGCGCGTATGCCTAGTTAAGTACCGCCAAGAGTACCGACAGTAATTCATAAGTATTAATTAATTAATTTTATAAACGTAATATACTTATTAAATATTCTGAGGAAGTAAAAGTATCGTCAAGATAACCAAAAGTAAGTAATTAACGAGTTATCGAGTAATGTTATGAAACGTAACTGCTTAAATTCTGAGGAAATGCTTTTGAAGGGAGGGATATCGACCCCACGAGTACCTATTGTTATGCCAGCTATAGTCGGTTTTTATGAAGAGACTTCGGCCTCCATTGGGCGTTTTTCCATTAGCCGGCCCGGCACCGGCACGGCATCGGCGTGACCGTGCACCGGCACCGGCGACGGGTCTTCGTTTTTCCACTGTGCCGCCGGTGTCGATGCCGGTTTACGCCCGGTGAGTGGTACAGTACTGACACGGACTTCAGCACGTTGACACGTATAGTATAAGTAGGTACATACAACGCGTAGATATAACAATGGTATCTTCAAGCCGTTGAGTATATTTTTTAAATCTTTTATTTATCTACGACGCCAATACCAACGCAAGGACGTTGAATTATGGATTAATCCAATACCTACTTAAAGTCCGACACCTAGAAGGATCATAATATACTCTTTTGAAAAGTTGAAAATGGGCCCCAGAAAATTCTTTAACTATTTTATATTTATTTATTTATTTAAGCTTTAATGACCACAAAAAACAAATAGAGTACATATGGCGAGCTTAATGCTTAAAGCATTCTCTACCAGCTAACCATTAGGCCAAACTGATATACACGAAGAGCGGTATTATGCTATAAATATTAAATTCACAGTGTGTTATTTCATAAAATAATAAGTAAAATAAATAAGTTTATACATAGGTATACACACATACAAATAATATATATAAATATAAACATATACATATATAATATGTATATAATATATAAATTAACAATAAATGTATATATATTCACTATCATAATATATAAAACACTGATAAATATGATATAAATATATATTTCAGATGATGTGACGTCTATTATAAGCATTGGTCAATCAGGAAAGCTTGTAACCTTTTCTTAAAGCAGAACTTAGTTCCCGGCTTCCGAAGTTCTTCAGGTAGAGCATTCCAAGAACGAATTGCCTGAACTGCAAAAGAATTTGACATAAAACTAGATCGATGCAGCGGGAAAGAGAGAACGTGAGACTTAGCAGAGCGAAGCTGTCGATCATGGGAAGAATGTAGATAGTGGAATTTTGATTTTAAATAATCGGGAGAGTGACTTTCGAAAAGAATGGAAAACAGTGTACAGAGTAACCTAATTTGCCGTCGCTGGCGGATGGGAAGCCATTTAAGCTTAGAACGATAAGAGGAAATACGATCAAACTTGCGTAAGCAGAAGACAAAGCGAACGGCGTTATTAATGAGACGATCCAGTTTGTCCAGAAGAGCCTCACTGAGATCTGAGTAACACACGTCGCCATAATCAATAATTGGGAAAATTAGTGCTTGAACCAGGCTAATTTTGGTCTCAATAGGAAGGAAATTTCTGAGCCGGTTGAGAAAAGTTAAAGAGGCCATTACAGCGCGACATGTCTCATTAACCTGCGAAGTCCAGCTTAAAGAGCAGTCAATGTGAATGCCAAGGTCTTTGACGCAGTTAGAGAAAGGTATTTTCGAACCTTCAAACATGACAGGCGCTACTGAATTGAGGTCAACAAAAGCCAACTGACGGTGGCTGCCTACAACAATTGCTTGACATTTCACTGGGTTTACTTTTATACCAAAATTTTGTGACCATGCGCTGACATTATTTAGGTCGAAATTAATCTTGCCAATGGCATTTGGAATGTCGCTAACGTCAGCACAAGTATATATTGGCAATCATCCGCGTAAAGATGGTAAGAGCAGCCAAGAAATGGAGTAAGGGTGTTAATAAAAATAGAAAAAAGTAGGGGAGAGAGAATGCCGCCTTGAGGCACGCCAGAAGTGAGACAACACCTGTTCGAGACTGTGCCATCCACTCTGACTGCCTGTTGGCGGCCTCGAAGATAAGAGGAGAACCATGCCAGAACTGTAGGCGAAAGGCGTAACTGGGTAAGGATGGCAAGGAGAATATCATGATCAACCATATTGAAAGCATTAGAAAAGTCGATTAAGACCAAAATGGTGACCATTTTATTCTCCATGCCCTCACGTATGTCTTCAGTTACCTTTAAGAGAGCAGTGGTTGTACTATGCCCTGGCCTAAAACCGGACTGTAATGGGCTAAGTAAATTTGAAGTAAATATATACGAATACAGTTGCTTGTGGACAACAGCTTCTAAAATTTTCGAGAGGAATGGCAATATGGAAATTGGCCTATACTCTTTTAGTCCACAGGGGTTAGATGTTTTCGGAATAGGAGTAACTAATGCTTTTAACCAAAGTTGTGGAAATACCCCTTCAGATATGGAGAAATTGATGATATCAGTGATAACTGGAAGAAGGAATGAGAGTATAGGCATGATCATTTCTCTACTTATCCCATCATGACCAACGGCGTTTGATTTTAACGATACAACCACTTTGCTAACCTCGCCCACAGAAACCGGCGAAAACGAGAAACAATCTGAAGAAGGTTGAGCCATGGAAGTGCTATTAGAAATAGTCAGAGATTTAAGTGAAGTGTTGATAGAAGGTACCGAAGCGAAGAAGAGATTAAAGTCATTAGCTGAAAAAGATGGTTTCAAAGCTTGTGCATTGTTTTTACCAATGCCAAGTGTACGGAGAAACTTCCATATGTCGGCAGTTGAAGAATTATTAACATGCTCCTTGATATGTTGCCTTTTGGCTGATCTTACCATCGCATTGCAGCGATTACGAGCAGCCTTATACAGTGACCAGTTTTCAGGACATCTGTCACGATTGAATTTTCGAAAAGTCCTATCCCGCCGCGTCATCGCCATTCGGACCCCTCTGGTGATCCACGGAGCTGGAGGTCTTTTAATTCTTACCTGTTTAAGCGGTGCATGTGCGTCAAACAATGTCAAAATAGTATTATTAGTGAGAGAAACTTTTTCGTCCACAGTTGACGCAGCATACACGCTAGAAAAATCTTATATGTTTATACTAGGACCGAGGAAACTTTTAACTATTTGTTGGATACAAATTATCCATCTGAAAATTCTCTCTATCTCCCTCCTAATCGCCCCGCGCAATCACACACGCACACGGCTACAATTCATATACAATACACATGCAGTTTTGCTGGGCCGGCACCGAGTGGGAAGCTTGCTTCAGCGGCGGCAAACAAACAATAGCAAATAGTTAAATGTATTCTCGGTCATAGTATAGATATCCATACTAATATTATAAATGCGAAAGTCTGTCTGTCTGTCTGTCTGTGACGTTTTCACGGCTAAACCACCAGTCCGATTTGGATGAAAATGAAAATAGTTGAAGGCCTAGAGTCACACATAGGCTACTTTTTTTTCAAAAATCAACCCCTAAAGAATTGAAATAGGGGATGAAAGTTTGTATGAAAAATCCCGTTTCGCGATATAAATGAATTCCACGCGGGCGAAGTCGCGGGCAGAAGCTAGTATAAAATATTTTAAGAATTTTCTGGGGCCCATTTTCAACTTTTCAAAAGGGTATATTATGTTTCTTCTAGGTATCTGACTTTAAGTATTGAATTAATTCATAATTCGACGTCTCTGCGTTGGTATTGGCGTCGTAGATATAAAAGATACAAAAAAGTTACATTTAAAAAGTAAAAAATAGTAAAAGAAACTCAAGAAACTTAACGTCGCGTTGGGGGAACGCTCCTAACTATTCATTATCTCCGAATTTTTTTTATCATAAGTATCACATGCCACCTATTTAAAGACTTTGGGTTATGAGGTTACGTTAGTTACTATTCGTAATTAAACTGTTAAGGTTGGAGCGGTCCCCCAACGCGACGTTGAGTTTCTTGAGTTTCTTTTATTATTTTTTACTTTTTAAATGTAACTTTTGTGTCGGGGGTTTTTTTAATTTAATTTTTTAAGAACATTCTCGATTAAGTCATAAATATTCTCTTACTGTGCGCAATCATTTGAGACCCCACACGAGTATATTTGCATACATACGGCTATTCTTCCCCGCTTTCACCCCCCACAACTTTTAAACGGCTCAACCGATTTTCATCAAACATATTTTAAAACTTGCGTCCGTAAGTTCCCTTTAATACAATAAAAACTAAATTGAAATCGCTTCATTCGTTCGGGAGCTATAATGTCACAGACAGACAGAGATACACACACACAGACACACACACCGACACACACACAGACACAGACACGTTAAACTTATAACACCCCTCTTTTTGCGTCGGGGGTTAAAAAATATAGTCGACGGCTTGAAGATACCATTGTTATATCTACGCGTTGTATGTACTATAATACGTGTCAACGTGCTGAAGTCCGTGTCAGTACTGTACCACTCACCGGGCATAAACCGGCATTGACACCGGCCCAATGGGAAAACGAAGACCCGGCGCCGGTGCCGGTGCACGATCGTGCCGGTGCCGTGCCGGTTCCGGGCCGGCTAATGGAAAAACGCCCATTATTATCATTCTTTGCATGGGTAAATGAAGTATGTACCTATTCTGGCACGATAGATTGCAATGCTATAGAATAGACGTGTTCAAATTAATCAACATAATTATTATATACTTAGTGCATTGTAAATAATTAATTGTAAATAGTTACGTACTTATATACTATAGACGTGCAGCGTGGCTCAGTCGTTATGACTGATGATGAGTAAGGAGAGGATTTAATCATTTATCAATTTAAGCTATTAATTAACTATGTCTTAAATATAGCCAATCTAATTTGGTACTTAACGGGTTACTAGTTTATATATTTTATTACTGGGATAGGAAGTAGTAAATTTTGTATTTAAATCGCATCATACATCGTAACCTTCAAATATAACAGAACGCTACTGCTACATACTTTATTGCCCCTTGCAATCCCAGCTGTGCCCTGGTGTTCCTGGTTCCGATTCCCCTAGTGTCTCCCCAATTTACATTTCAAACGTTTAGCATAAATCATTAAGTGATTATGGTAGAAATTATATTATACTCCATTAATACTCGTATTATGGTATTACATCCAGTTTCTATAAATATTTTAGATACGATAAATCACTTGGGACAAAAATTTTAAGATATTAACACATTTAATGCTTTAGAATGGTATTAATGTAGTTCTCCATGTCTGATATTCTTAGCGTGAAATTCTCCATTACAATACATACATATTTAATTATTACTTTAGTTATTAGGATCATGGTCTACTTACCTTTTTGCCTTTGAAGCATTCAAGAATTATTGATGTTTAATTTATCTGGCATTAAATTTTTCAAATATGTACGTCAAAATCGTCAAACGCATCTTGCGTTTCTATGTGAGATGTTCTAAGTAGCCTTTTTAGGGTTCCGTACCCAAAGGGTAAAACGGGACCCTATTACTGAGACTTCGCTGTCCGTCCGTCCGTCCGTCTATCACCAGGCTGTATCTCATGAACCGTAATAGTTCAGATGATGTATTTCTGTTGCCGCTACAACAACAAACACTAAAAAAGAGAATAAAATAAATATTTAAGTGGGCGTCCATACATTCGACGCCTCAGCGATAGTTTAGTTACTTTTCGGTCCAAGAGATGGCGTTGTGCGTAGTATGTGGCTACAATAAAACAATTAAATATTTAAATGAGGCTTTCATACTACAGACCAGATTTTTTTGGCGTTTTTATACATAATGGTACGGAACCCTTCGTGCGCGAGTCCGACTCGCACTTGGCCGGTTTTTTTCTGTAATAGCGGTGTTGTGCCGGCGATAATATATCTATTCACACACGTCTCACACTCACATGTTTTTCATGTCTATACCTATAGGTGTCGGGGGACGGTGACCTATTTCCATTTGTAAGCTTTCCTTATTCACCTGACTTTAATTAAACAATGGTGATTATGCGAGTAGAAACTATTAACAAAAACTGTCTATCCAATAACTATAACTGTAACCGATCGAAGTCCGTAAGATTATTCTGTAACAATGGTTGAATAAAATGTTGTTTTTGCGTTTGCTTCCGCTAATTTTAGAAACTGTTTGGATCTGGTGGGCGTTTACTAGTATCATAATGAAGCTTTTCTTTGATAAACTATTTAATTCAGATTGCTTCTGATTGTTGTTAGACAAAGAGTTTCTCAAATAATAATAAACAAAACAAGGTTTAGATAATATTCGTTTTGCTTTTGCAGTGCCTTGAAATGAACGAACTAACTAGACAAAAGACTGTGAAATTGTAACTTGTTGAATGTGGCTTAAAATGCTATGTACTTAGCTGTTCTAAAAATCTTGATACCATGAATTTAAATCACACTTAGTTTTATTTTAAAATCCTTCAATCTCTCAAGCCATAACATTGGATAATTTAGCAATCCGTCAGGGTTATGTTATGACCATGGTTAACAAGCCATGTTCGACTACTTTTTGAGGCACTTGAATAATGTAGATGGTTAATACACATTGTGTTGTCATTGTCACATCACAGAAATGTAGCGCGTCAAGAGCGGCGCGTAGCCAACCGATAAATTAGTTGTTTGCACTTACATAATATAATTCCTAATTTACTCCCGTTGTGTTCGTTGTCAGGCCCGAAGTCCGATTCAATTCGCATCCTGCATTAATTGTAGAGTACGATGTTCGTCACGACTACGCAATAGCCATCATTTAATTAATGACGCCGTTTTGCACTACACTGGTTAAACATACGTTCAGATTACTATGTTGTACTTAACCTTAGACCAATGAATATTATAACAAGACTATATAGTGGAGTGCCGTAAGACATAAAAATGGCAAAACCTCGGAATCCAGGGACTATGAATGAATCTTCATAAAAATTGTTGGACTGTATTTCAAAATGCACAAATAGAAAAGTTAAAAAAAGTAATTCAACGATCTTTTTTTTATTTATTTTTTATCTGTATTGGTAAGTTTGTGACCCCATAACTTCGTGTTGCGTAAACCGATTTTGATGATTCTTTATTTCCTGGTGCTTTTGGTACGGTCCCATATAAATTTGAGCGACATCTGACGAGTAGTTTCGAATTAACTTGAATAATGTGTAAGGATGTTTTGTAGTGTGTACTTATGGTTTTTTTCTAATTACTTTTTACTGAGTATTTAGATTTTGATGATTCTCTTTTTATTTGAAAGCTGGTACTTGCATTGTAGTCTCATATAAATTTGAGCGGCATCTGACAAGTAGTTTTTGAATTATCCTTAATAACTTTTTTGTATGTATGTTACCTTATATCTTACTACTTAGAGTTCCGATTTTGATCATTCTTTTTTTAATCGAAAGCTGGGGTCTTAGGTCCGGTAAAAATTTGAGTTCTGTCAGACGAGTAGTTTTTGAGTCACTCTTAATAATGTGTAATTAATTTATCGTCGAAATCGAAGCACCCAGTGATAAGTTATTAGGTAAGGACCATAAATTAAATACACATTATTAAGAGTAACGTTATTAAGTTTACGCAACACGAAGTTATGGGCTTATGGGGTCACAAACTTACCAACAAAGCAAAGATAAAAAAATAATTAAAAAAAAGATCGGTGAATTTTTTTACTTTTCTATTTGTGCATTTTGAAATACAGTCCAACAGTTTTTATGAAGATTCATTCATAGTCCCTGGATTCCGAGGTTTAAAGCTTACGGCACTCCACTAATAGTAAAAGCCTGTTTGATATTTGAATCATTTATTATCTTAATTTCGGCACACGGTTTCTTCTATACTTATCTTTTCTGTCTTTTCTTTAAACTCGTTTTTCGTAAAACTAAGGTAGTGATTCGTTGTTATTCTTTGTTCTGAAATATATGCTGAGCCGCCAAGTTGCTCGTTACGAGTACGAGTGTGATGTTGGTAGGAGACCTTCAATCAGCCTTCAATACTATTGATTTTAGTGCAAACTTTTTGTTTGAACAAACCAATCCTAACGTCAACTTGCCTGTCTTACTTCATGTCAAAATCTCGTTGTATTGTGATTGTAAATTATGATTAAGTAGTGGAAAATCTTACTAAAATTATTGTTGACCAGAACGGTGTTGGTCTTCTAGTGTTATTCATGAAACGATAGGTGATGCTGTAGGGAACATAACAAAATTTTATATCTGAGATAAAGCAAATGTCGCGCTCTTAGTCTTATAGTTTTATGTTCAAGAGCAAGTGGATGAGTTGGGAGTTATACAGGATATGAAGTAAGGTCACAGGAATAAAATTTTATACAGTTTCTTGAGGTAGAGGTTAAGTAATGCAGCATTCGTCGACAGGCGGCGCGGCAGCGTGTTCCCCTTTGCATAATAACTGAGTGATCGGTGTCATTGCTGTTTAGTTCATCGGTTATCTGAATTTCAAATCTATAATAATATATATTCAATGTGTTTTGACGTCAAGCAGAATTATTATAATAGGTATTTTTAATATTGAATACATCTACAGGACTCTTTCGCTTCATTCATTTGGTTGTCAATAGTGTTAGGTATATTGAGGATTGAGGGACTATCAAGATCCGTATTTGTCTGTATGTCTATTTGTATTTTATTTTTTCGCTTTTTGTTTTCTTTTCAGCTTAAAAGCGATATCTAGTGGTTCAGAAATGCAGTAAAAATGTCTAACTACCATCCATGCTTACTTAGGTGCCGGGTAATTCATGTTCGTTCCGCGTAAAAAAATCTATGCCTAAATTCATGAAGACTCGGACGGAACACAACATCATTCTCATTTCTCGAACGCTCCTAATTATTTTAAAGAGTGGTTTCAGTCATGATTCTAGCCGCTTTTATATTTTCCTATAGCAAAACCTGTTGTGGAACGAATTTCCTGTTCCAAGGCGGCGCGCACGCGTTAGTTTTTTTTAGAAAGTAATAACAATCTATTGCGTAATGCTTTTATTATTGTTATTTATTAACATAATATTCTTATTTTATTTAAAGTTAAATATTCTATTTTTCTTTTTCTTAGTATATACTATATACTTACTTCATAGTATATCGCTGATGGTTGAATTTCCCTTGAGGTTTCTTGATCTGCAACGCCTCAGTGATGTGATGTGACGAACGTTCGTTGGCAGCGGTGACCACTCTACGTCACACTACATGAAAAAAATAGGACGGCCTAGTAACTTTCTTCTTCCGTCCTATTTCATTTTGTCCATTTTCACTTTCTACTGTTTGTGGTTCCTTGTTCCTTGTATTTTTTGCTGACTAGACCATTAAAAGTTTTTTGGGGTCTTAGAAAGTGACAGTAGATGAAACTCGTATAATCCAAGAAATTGGTTCTGTATTGTACCTGTTAATTTCAATGAGTGGAAGACGGTTTCACTTGAGAAAAACTAAGGTAAGTGTCCCATATTTCGGTATGTTAAGCCTCCGCCGACTTTAAGATTTTTTTTTAATTTTACTACATAAGATATCAGTCTGAAAGTTTTTGTGTAATGAATATGGTCTTTTGTTAGTAATTTAAGGTATGAATTATGCAGTTATAGTTAGAATTAAATTTTTTATTAATTTATTTGTGGAGCCCTTGTTTGAACCCTATTTCGTGACAAAATTTGGCTCTGTTCCTAAGTTCGTGAATTCGTGTCCCCTATTTCGTGACAACGTTTGTTAAACTTTTTTTGGTAATTTCTTAAAATATATATATTTAAATACTATATTTTGATAATTAATGTCTATACTATATCTATACTAATAATATAAAGCGTAAGAGTTTGTTTGTTCGTTCGTTTGAACACGCTAATCTCAGGAACTACTGGTCCGATGTGAAATATTCTTTTTGTTTTGAGGAAGGTTATTACTTACATAACATTACGCTAAAGCCAAAAAGAGCGGAGAAACAAGTCTCCGAAAGCGAAACGAGGGCGTCTACTTAATAATATATAATATATTATGTATGTTGCAGGACGACATCCGCTTGTAATAATATAAAGGGGAAGGGTTGTTTTAATGCGCTAATGTCAAGAAGTACTTGGTTCGAATTCAAAAAATATTTTTGTGTTGAATGGTGTATTGATTGAGGAAGGCTTAGACAATATTATTAAGTAGACTCCCTCGCTTCGGGAAACTTGTTGCTCCGCTCCTTTCGGTAGTGGCGTGATGTTATATATCCTATAGCCTTCCTCAATAATTGGACTATTCAAAACAAAAAGAATTTTTTAAATCGGACCAGTTGTTCCTGAGATTAGCGCGTTCAAACAAACAAACTCTTCAGATTTAATATATTATTAGTATAGAAGTATAGAAGTATAGGTAGGTGGTGCTGCCTGCTCGATTGATACCTTATTTCTACAAAAAAGAAACCAATATAATCGCAAAAGCAGACTTTTTCACATTTGATGTTGAGTTACTATTAGGTCCTTTGCGTCTTTTATAAAACTTCCGAGATCTAACATGACTGCCAAAATTTATACCTATACAAAAACACCTATACGAAAAATCAGCTTTTTAGGTATTTTTCATCCCAGGTTGTTTAATGATAGCATCTCATATAAATTAATGATATGAGATCATATATAAACCTCTGTGGTTTCCTATTGCTAATCAATACCAAATTGTTTATAAATTGTTAAAGTGATGATTAAATAAAAAAAAACTTTTTATTATGCTAAAGTGACTGGAACTACTTTAAAATTATTTGTAACGAACTAACGGACAAGGAACAAAAGATAAGTCCTTTGTTTCGTGTTACTGATTTTTCGAAATTACCACACTCAAGTAATGAGATTCTTTCTAGATTATATAAATTGACTATTCAGTACACTTTTTATATAATAAAATATACGAATATTGATAAAACAAATCGAATAACAAACGAAATTATGCTGCTAGTACCTATTCGAATTTAGTTTAAAATTGTAGAATTGGGTCATCTTTAAGCTCGTATTATGGATTTCCTAGTAAACAAAACATATACCGAATTTAGCTCACAAGTACTGAAATTAAATACCTTATTAGTTTTTTTCATTTATATTTCAATTTTTTCAATTATAATATATGAACACGAACAACGAAAATGTTTCTATAAAACCCCTAATTCGTGAATGTCACGAAATAGGAGACACCCGAAATATAAAATGACCGCTATTTCGTCAGTCGGTTTATTGCTATTTTAAAAGCATTTCAAGCTGCATGAAACTTTTTCATGAGTCAAATTAATTGTTAAGGGACATATAAAAGCACTGTTTAAGTTTTTATTTCAATGGGCTTACCGTTTCTTCTCTATGAGCTTAAGAACTTTGAGCGCCTGCCTTACGGTATAGGGAAGCATAATCACCTCTCACCGAC
Source organism: Hesperia comma (assembly GCA_905404135.1). Taxonomy (NCBI): domain Eukaryota; kingdom Metazoa; phylum Arthropoda; class Insecta; order Lepidoptera; family Hesperiidae; genus Hesperia; species Hesperia comma. Next base: position 7,212,378 of record FR990027.1, on the reverse strand, counting down.
GTTTGCGGCCGATGGGACTTCCAAGCGTTTTATTTCATTGAGTTTAGTAGGTAGAATGTTGGAACTTGGTTTTTTAGACAGGTTAGGAGATAGATATTTTATTCTGATGTATAATTTTAATGTATATTATGTACGTAGCTTATTTCTTGCGCCTGAAGCAAAATTAACGAAGTAATGTACTAGCACGAAGTTGTGGCCCTTTACCTTATTTATTTTAACAAAGTAATAAAATTCAATGTACATAGATCAGAGTGTTCCGGAGCAGAGAGCATAGACTATAATATAGGTTTTAAAGTAGTCTCACAAAATAAGCATAGTGTAATGACATTGATAAGGCGTGAAATTTTAAATTGGTTTTCAACACTTCCTTCAAATTTAAGCCTTCTTCATTACATGTTACATTTGTGCCCATCCTCCTTTTAAATTGGTTTTCAACAGTACCTACCTATCTCAAGGAAAATAGAGCCACAAATGCGGAGAACGACACCACTACCATTCATATGGTAATGTTAAGATTAATCTATAGATAGGGTTACATGTAACACGTAACGGTTTATTCTGATTCATAACAGCCAAGTACAATATCGTCAACACAGGAACTTTTTGTATTCTTAAAGGAAAACTATAAATAACTACATTACCACGAAATTTTCATGTACCTACCCAACTAACAATTGTAGGTTTTTTCCAGGTAACTAACGGTAGTATTTCTTGAATAACAATATAAAAACAGGACTTTTATACCTACTATTTATTTGGTACTTATATTAAGAGAACCGTATTGTAATTATGCAAGTAGGTAAACTGTTTTAGTATTGTTTGTAATTTTTCTCGATTTCATTGCCTTTTGTATGGTTAAGTAATGACCATAGTTATTCATGTAAATGGAATGAAATATCAGCGTGCAATTTAATGCACCTATTAAGTACAGACTTGTGCGTGAACATAACTAGGTACTTCGTTGATTGATTTACCGACTATTACCAGAAATAGATTAGCAATAAATGTGTTTGTCAATTTAATCGCCCCTTTTCATATGAGTTTTATGGCCTGCAATTCAAAATTAATCCATTTTAATTTTTGTATTCGTGGTTACCTTGGGTTCGTTGGGGAGATGTTTAAAAGATCAATCACCCTTTTGTTATTATGTTGTTTAATAGCATCCAATTAAAAGTATCACATTGTATTCTTATCCGCTAAGTCTTAATGGAATTCCGGGCCTGGGATGCCCGATTTTTTGCTTTGAATCGATTTTTTGAATCGTAATGGATCGCAACACTATGAATCGATTCACGATCTGAATCGTATGGCATTGAATCGATCTCATTCGATTTCTGAAGATCGTATCATATTATTTTTTTAAATAGGTACCTAATATAAAGCCACGGAAAGTATGCTAGATTCTACTCGTATATTTCAAATTAATTCCAAGTAAATTCGTTATATTTATTTATTTAGTTAAAAAAATAAAAACCTATTGTGGAACACAGGTTCAATTTAACTTCAATAAAAAGGAGAGTTTCAATTCGACCATATATGTATTAAGCTTTTTATGTTTGTTCAGCGATTTTTTCGTTTAGGAGCAAATTATGATATTTCTTTTTTTGTTGGAAAGAAGATATTCCAAGTGTGGTCCGCTGATAAGGACACCAGGATCTGATGATATCTCAAAGAAATCGAGAGGAATTTTCGAAAATTATAGGGACGACTAGTTCTTTGTTAATGTTTTTATTATGTACTTTAAAGCACTACAATTTCATGAAGGTCTGCAGTTTATGTGATGAAGCCGAAAGAAATTCGAGGGAATTCCTCAACGATTTAAAGCAGTTGTCTTATGTTTGGGCTCGATTAAATTGTAGTGACGAGAACTATACACCTAGATGGGTTGAATTGAGTGCCATCTTGCGAGTAGTTTTTGAGTTATCTCTTCTTGTTGACGTTGAAGTCGGATATTTTTTTGTGAAAAATAATTATTTGTTTTATAGATTCAACTATCTGCGTCTAACATTAATTTTGATTTTACCGGTGGGGCCATGTTATTTTTTTTAATAATAGGTATGTGTTTCTCGTCGTGCACTTCGTATCCATCCTATCAAAAATAAAATTATGGAATGAATCAACAAATGAAACTTCAGTCATCGAACACTAGTATGTAACATACTTACGGCTTACTTTATGGCTTAGCTTAGGCTGCAAATACTAAGGTAATGTTCGGTTTTAATCATTCGATTTCTTCATACGATTTTCGAGGCATACGATTCGATCCAGGCGAAGATCGCAACCTGTTGAATCGACTCAAAAAATCTTACAAAAGATCGATTCAGATCGGGCATCCCTAAGTGCGGGCATAAATCTTCCACTACTTATATGTTTTAGTGGTAAGTTAAGTTTAAAGTTATTTTCCCCGGTTACTCTGACATTATGTTCGTTGATCGATACAATTTAGGCGAGGGAAATAAATCGTGTCAACGGCATTTTATCAGGAATTTTGATTTAATATCTAAAGGCAACGTTAATGTTATCTTGTTTGGTAACGTCGTACCAAAGATAAAATCAACATTTTGTCTCATGTGTGTACAGACAGCATAGCTATGTCAGTTACTTCGTCACCATCATTTTCTTTTCTACCTCTTATCGCGTTTCGCTCATGAAGTTTCAACTTACGGCTTTATAGCGTTTTGTGGTGATTTCGTATTACGAGTTTTATCTGCTTATGCGTAATTATCATGTAGGTAAGTAGGTCAACGTGATACATTGAATCTTAAATTTCATTTTAATTTTTAAATTAAAATAACAACGTTGTAAAGAGAAATGAAACCTATCTTATTAAATCAATCGTCCGTTAAATAGATTTCGTATTTCAATTTCAATTGCGTGTAATGGGCTCGAATCTTTGGCAACCCTAGTATGAATGGGGTTATCGAAATAGCTTCTGAACGATTTCAATAATATACGCAATGATGCAATAGCCCACGTGTTGGAAAATAAGGCTTTGCGTGCTGTTGATGCTTTGCGCTACAAAATGGAGTAGCGTCGGACGGTGGCGTCTATTGTTGGCGGCATCTCGTTCTTCTCTCGCATCTATTATTGACTCGCCGCGCCGCTGGAGATAGTTGGCGGTGCGCCAGCGCAGACCACGTGTTCGTCAGTCACGGGACGGCACAATATGCGCGCTGGTTTCGAATGCCCCCCGCACACTGCGCTCGATCGCGACCGGCCAAATCGAAAACTAGCTTCATCGATTGTTAGCTTCAAACGAAATGCCACTAAAATGCTTTGAATGTTATGTTTGTCCTATCGTATGGAGGGTTATAATGACATAGAACTTACCCGTATGAAAATGGTCGATGTGCAAATCTGAAATAGTATCTATAATTCAGTGTTACTGTGTCGTAATTGACTGAAAGACGAATATGACGCTTGATTAAACTGAAGTTTTTTTGCTTGTTGTAGCTGAAAAACAAGACAAGTGTCCGTCTAAAATGAAAAAGGAAAATTGTGTGAAAGTGGTGGATTGCAGCAACGGGCACACGGCTCATGAGAGTACTCCGAACGGGCGCGCGGACGACGAAGGCGGCGGATGCGCGGCGCCCCCGCGCGTCTCGTACGCGGCCGCCGCGCGCAAGGCACCCTCGCCGCACACCAATAACACGCCACCGATGTTTCCGCCCAGTACAGGTCCGATATTTACATACTTTGTTGTTGTGCCGCACTGTATGTAGTGTATAGCGGGAAATTGGGAATGACTACCCTGTAGATAGTGTCCCGTTAACAGAACTATTCTGATTTTTTCCCACTAGTACTGACAACAGGACAAGTGGGAATAAACGATATTGCCGGGTAGACGTAAACACAAAAAAAATTAGCGAAATTGCCGATTGATTCTGGCTTAGACTGAATGCTTGTCAGGTCAGCATAGAGGCCGTAGAGCGATACAAATTAGCGGATTTTAGGCGATATAATGTTAACACAATATATTTATGTCGTTTAAAAAATTGTGTCGGTTGGGTATTGGATTATAGTAATTATTATCTGTCACCTATCCATGACGGTACAATGGAGTATCCAAGAATATCGCAAAAAAAATTAAACGAAACATTTAGCGGACTTTCGTAATATCATAACAAACTCATTTATTATTCATTACCATAGTGAGAGTTACTGCTAGGGCGCACATGTCACTTTTAGGGTGCGTAAGGCCGTAATTATAAATTGTAACTTTAGTTCTTAATAATTGATTGAACATTGACTGAGCGTGCTATCGTCATTGCAATTATTTTATCTTGCTAAAACCTATAATAATAAATGTATTTCCCGAATATTTATTATCTTGACTTGACACTTGTGCAACTAACTACATATTTACAATCAATAATTAATTGATTTTATATTTTTTACAGAAAACGAGATATCCAAGAGTAGTAATGATAAGCCATCACAGAAGTCCACCAACCCCACAGTAAAAGTAAATGGAGAGATAAAAATGTCCAATGATAATGATAGTAAAACTAATATTTTAGGTACCAAAGAACCAATAATGAACGGCACTGACGCTGCACACGAAATTTGCACCAACGGTAATCAAAAAAGAAAATCAGATTGTGATATTAGTAGTAGTGATAATACTAAATTAGTTTCTAATGGACTTAATAGTGATTCAGGCGAGGTAAAATCAGTTAAGTCAGATGAAGCACACGACGTTTTGCCTAGTGATAATAAATCATCAGAACCAAAGGTCAGCGGAAAGAAGAAAGATAAAAAGGTTGTCTTGACCGATAAAGTAAATGAATCGGGAAAGAAAAAGATTTCTACTGATAACAATAGCACAGAAAAGAAGGAGGAGACTGAAAAACCTAAAAAAGTGGTAACTGATTCCGAAAAAGTAAATGGTGAAGCCAACGTCGTTGTGAATGGTGATAAAGAGAGGGAGTCGTCTCCGAGCGAAGATGGCGATGAGAAAAAACGTGACGCAGAAGTCGTTTTTATTCAAGATATGGGATTCACTGTAAAGATTGTTAGTCCTGGAGCTGAACCTTTAGATATACAGGTGAGGTTTAAAAAGTTATGTAGTTTATTTAAATTAATTAGTTGCTAAAAAGGCTAAAACTATATGGTATAAGTAGGGTATGGCCTTAACTGTATTAATCAATTATTTTTTAATTTGAGAGAAATCGTTATTAAACAGAATGGAAGGCTGACTAAGACAGAAAGTATAATGAAATAATTCTTATTACTACTAAACTATCAACCTTATTTCGTAGACGTTAAGTTTGATATCTATAGAAACAAAGCGATTGTATTCCATATTACTTATTTACTATTCATACATACCGATATTTTGTACATTCTAAAGAGCCAAATGTAAAATTCCAATTAAATCATCAATTATAGGTATCGAGTATGGAGCTGGTGCAAGAAATTCATCAAGTTTTGATGGACCGAGAAGACACGTGTCATCGGACATGCTTCTCTTTGCAACTGGACGGTGTCACCCTCGATAACTTCGCCGAGCTGAAGAATATCGAAGGACTCAAGGAGGGTTCAGTAATAAAGGTAAATTACAGCTATATTGAATGACGTCATCATTATCGTACTCAGTTCATAAGTAGCGGCTCTGAAAGATCGAAATTTAAATGGCGTTAAATAATGAGTTGAATAAATATTTCTAATTTACATACAATTATATGAGTAATATCCAGATGTGAAGAATAGCATGCTAAATAATATGAAATTTCTTATAGCTATTATTCACTGTATTAAATTAATAAAATTATGACAGTTTAATCGTTAGGGTTATTATAATAATTGATAGTATTGTTTACTGTTACTTCTCAGGTGGTGGAGGAGCCGTATACAATGCGCGAGGCCCGGATCCACGTGCGTCATGTTCGGGATTTACTGAAGTCTATAGACTACGTGGACGCGTACGCTGGACAGGAGTGCAGCTCGCTGGCCTTCCTCAACGTCATCACGCAGGGGGATATTTTAGGTAAATTTATAATAAACACATACCGCTACACACTCATTACACCACGGTAGGATTCCTTGTCTTGTAGGTGCTATGATCAACATGCAAAGATATGGACATACCCAGACCGAGAAAAGAAATTTTAAACTCATCATTCAAAGTTCGTTCTCGATGGGTATCGAACCCAGGACCCTTTGAATGGCAGTTCGGCATTACGCCACACAGGTTATCATTTATTTATATAAATCGCTGAGAAACGGCCATACGAGTCATGATAGTGAATGCCTTTTGTACCCAGTTTAATAACAGTATGTTGGTAGGATTAAATAACATCATGATATTGGAAAGACCAAAGAAAACTTGCAAATAGTTTGATAGATAGTGTTTATGGACATTAGAGTATAATAATATTTTTTTGTGATAGGATATAGCAAGAGATTTCTAAGGGTTATTTATTTAAGTATTTTGATAACAGTATGGCGCCTGCATTTATCAGATAATTTTTCGCGTCGCAATTTTTAGACGTGAATAATGTGGGTGAGCTGCGAGGTAGGTAGACAAAAAATATAACTGATACCTGGATTATAATTGTATTTTAAATAAAAATACAGAATGTAGAGAACTCACTAAAAGCTTAGTTGTCAAAGTTACAATGTGAGTATACAACCTGGCTTCGTTTTTCTTGGATTTTAAAAAAATGTCAAGGCTATCTATAAAAACCTAGATCTGACTATGTACTTGAATTTGTCTCGGTGATTTATAAGTTATAATAAAAATAAAGCATTGCACAGAGCTCTTTGGCGCGAACCAGTAATCATTTAGTATTTTTTCAGGTGAGATATTATGTAAATTGAATGAATATTTTATAATTCTGAAATATGAAAGCAATTAACAACATGTTTAAATTATGACGGTATACATACACGTCGTCTTTCTTATTAAAAATTAAATTGCTTAATACCTTATTTACATACCACATGTTGCAAACGACTTCCCTGTGCATTAGCTTTATAGATTAAAATATAAGGTATCTTATTTAAATGAGTATGTAATACTCAATAACCTTAGAGCAGTTCCATCATCTCGAGCCAATATTGAGCACTGTTAAAACTCACAAACAAAATCTATCTAATCTTATCAAACTTTAGCTCACACATACTAAGAAAACGAGTTGAACAAAAGCTGGTAATAACTGGTTAAATCTTGTGTTCGACGTGTGGTCTCACATTGGCTTGAGCACCACCTTACGAGTTTTTGAGTTATCGATACGCGTCGATATCAAAGTCGGTTATATTTTTCCAAAAGTTAGTCATAACTCATTAGCTTTCGAACCGATCTGTCATTAGAAAAGAAGAAGTCCCGCCCTGAGAGCGTGGACTGCACGCCGCCGGAGTTCATCATGCCGGGCGGCGGCGAGCGGCCGCTGCTGCCGCTGCACCCCGGCCTCACCAAGGAGAACAAGGCGCCGCTGTGCCTCAAGGTACGCTACGGCCCTTTGATGTTTTTAATATCTAGATTGAGCGTCGCCCTACAATGAAAACAAAAAAAACAAGGAAACATTTATCAAGCATGTGTGTGTGCAAGCGATGTTTTACCCGTTCATCTATTGTCTATGTGTGCGTAATGATATAAAAATTGTGGCTAACAGTTAGCCACAATTTTTTGACACGTTTGCGCGGATTCGATGTTCCATCTAGATATTTAAAACATCTTTGGCTACGGCCTTACACCATGATACACACGTAGTAGTTTTAGTGGGAGCGGTTGTTTCTTTATTATGTAATGACTAGCGAACCACCTGAGCTTTGGTTCAGGACCCGTAGGTATCAGCCGCGTAGGTCCCGCTCCCTTAGGAATCTCGGGATAAAAAGTAGCCTATGTGTAATTATGATGTTATAAGCTATATTATTGTAAAGTTTCATCAAAATCTATTTTGTAGTTTTTACGTGAAAAAGTAACAAACATCCATACTTACAAACTTTCGCATTTATAATATTAGGAGGATATTGTTTCGTTACTAGGTGAATAGTAAATTCAATAATTTATACATGAGAAGTTATATTTCACTGCCGTAATTAAAGATTTTTGGTGCTGAAACAATTAATGTTAACTGAGAAAATGGCATAAAGAAGAAAGTAGTTGTGGGCTGAGAGGACTTTTGCTAACTTTTCGTTTAGATTTTGTTCAGTTATAAAAATATGAGGGCTTTGATATTGTAGCGTCATGTCAGCAAAATCTACGTTATCACTTTAAAAACATGTTTATGTATGTTTAACATACAACCCTGGCTATAAATACACACTGTCATGTTTTCCTAAACGCTCCGTAACAAATAGAACATCAAAAAAACTTCTCAGCTTTTTCTTTGATTTGTCCTCCACATTCTCTAAAATATAGGTCTGTTATTCTTGTAAACTTAAATTACAGATATTTATAATTTTAATATAACATGCTATTTATTATATATTATGTACATTGCTCTACGCAATGCTAGAAACGACTTTGCGTAGATATATCAAGTGAATTCAAGTGTCACCTGTCACATGTCCTCTATCAGCTGTCATGTGTCATCCGTCACGTGTGACAGGTGCTGACGACGTCCGGCTGGAACCCGCCGCCGGGCCCGCGAAAGATGTGCGGTGACCTGCTGTATCTGCACGTGGTGACGCTGGAGGACCGCCACTTCCACATCACCGCCTGCCCGCGGGGATTCTACCTCAATCAGTGAGTCATGTCATTGTGTTGTTATATCGGCGCCCGTGTGCAAAACTGCTTTACACCCCCCTCCCACGCCCTCCTCGTTCAATACCAATGTTACAGGTTTACCTTTATGCCACCCCGCCGTGGTCCATGTGCCGCCCGCGTACGGTGCACGCCGCGGACACCCACTTACGCCGCTCCAGTGTTGGATATTGGATACATAGAGACGAGAGATGAGGAATAGTGTCTCACATTGGAGATAGTTGAAAATATGTATTGTTGTATAGCTGTAAGCAGTAAAAACCAGTTTATAAACCCTCCACAACAGCGCTATTAAATGAATTGAGTTGAGGAATTTTGTACTTGTGGTGATAAGAGAATTTGATGAAACTCTGGTACTGAGAACCTCAACTACTCACGTTGTCTACTTTAGTTAAATATTTATTCTCTGGCTATGGAGGCGAGACTCTTATAACGCTTTTGTACAGATACTTTATAAATCTCCATATTTGGATGGACAGTCCTTTTGCTGCCATCAATGACAATATAATAAGACGCAAATGGGAACGGGGGTAATAATAAATAATAAAACCAGTTAGCTATTGATAAAGTTTTAAGTGTTAAAGTTACTTAGAATATTTAATTGAAAACCAAGTGGTTTTCAATTAAATATTATTATACAAAATAATATTTACTTATACAAAATAATATTTCGGGGCTTCTGATGGATAAGACGACTTTTTACAGTGATGTAAAAGTAAATTTTAGTTATTCTTTACTTCTTACGTGCTTCTTTACTTTATATTTTGGATGCTTCACCTAAATAGTTAATTAAAATATAACTAAGTGATAATATCAGATAATAATAGATATTATGATAACAATCATTTTTAAATGCTTTATACCTCATTAAAGGATTACCTTAATCTATAGATTTACTACAGACCACTTGTTTTTGTTATCGCCTGATAGTAATTTATAGTTCAAAATTAGAAATACATAAGTGTCTTGTACGAAACAATAGCCTAACCCTTCTTTAAAACCTCAGTTTTCAGGGTATCTACTCAGATATCAATTCAATTCAAATGTTTGTCGGGGCCTTTACCTAAACCCCCCGCAAAACACATGTATTCAATATGATTAGAATCTAACTTAGCACAAAACTGAAGGAGTTCTATATAAACCTACGACACCCCAAATGCATATTTCCAAAAATCCTTTCTTATGGCATACCTGTATTTAAAAGGTAATCGCGCTGAAAGATCAGTGAGTGATTAGGTAAATTTTCGTCTTTACATATTTGGATTTGATCTGTCCGTCACAGATCGTGACGGATCTGTGTGTCGACTTTACATGTCTCGCGTCCTGTTACCCAGATCCACCGAAGAAGTGTTCAACCCCCGTCCGTCCAACCCGTCGCTGCTGTGCCACTCACTGATCGAGCTGCTGAGCATCGTGTCGCCGGCGTTCAAGCGCAACTTCGCATTGGTCCAGAAGCGGCGCATGCAGAAACACCCCTTCGAGAGAGTCGCCACCCCCTACCAAGTGTACCAGTGGGCCTCGCCCATGCTCGATCATACCGTGGACGCGATACGCGCTGAGGACAGTGAGTTTCATTTACGTTTTGTTATAGATGTATAAGTTGTTGGTTATGTTAATGTGTTTGGTTTAATGGTGATTTGGCTGCGACCCATTAGTGGGTCTACTGAGTATTGGTCATTCTCATTATTGAGGAGGCCCTCAGCATACTCCAACACGTTGCTTCAGTGCGGATTGGTGGGTGGTTTAATGGTTATTACAAATTATAAAGTTAAAAAATTAAAAACAGTAATTTAGTAAGTCCATCGGGTTCTTATATCATCGTAAACTATGTCTGCTTTAATAAATGATGCTTAGTGAAATATACTTCTTTTGTAGTATTTTAATGCAGTACACGCTGCAAGATAATAAATAACCGTCTGAATGTAAACGTGCATCACACCTTCAATACTAAGTAACCGGTTCATTGCGGACGTGATGCGTATTTGCATACTAAATAAAATCCTTTTATGTAGCCTATTCCGAAGATGTAACGACCAGTGTTGCCACCTCAGTAACTACAAAATATGCTAGATCGGTGTTGAAAATATGCCAAAATATGCCAACTTTATACATTTTATGCTAAAAAAAATGCCAAGGTAGAAAAGTCAAAAGGTTTAAGGGTCGATTCAGACATATCAGTGAAGTCTCAGTTCCGACACAGTACCGGCAAATTTTTCATACATTCTCGGCATTGTCAGCACTGACACTGAGAAGTGTCAGTGCTGTTAGTATGAAAGATTTGCCGGAACTGTGACGGAACGGTGACTTCACTGATATGTGTGAATCGTCCCTTAGACTTTCATACTTTTTTTTGTTTTTTAATACGTTTATACAGGTTTCTTTTTCAGACACCTGTGAAATTTAACTTTGGCTTGCAAACTGACGCTTTTATAGCATCCAGGAATAAATGCACTACTTACTAACGACAATAGGTGCTCAAAATTCTGATTTTCCTTTCATTGAACAAACTATATGTCAGTTGGTTTAGTTTTATGTACATTTCATGTGGCATAGGAAAGCAATCGTGATGTTACGTGAATACTCAAGTGTTTTGAATGTTTGATTCGCATTTATTGCGCAATATTGTCAGGTTGCTTGACCTTAGCATTGCCCTTGGCCAATGTTATTGTTTTTAGGATAAATATATGACCGGTTATATATGAGCGTGTGGAATTTCACTACATTATTACTGATACCCGTTATTCGTCCATTTATTTATTTTATTCTTAAAAAAAATATATTAATATTTTATCCACTCATAAATATTTCACATCGACACAGCAATCAGTTCCAGCTTTAATAGATGTTTAGATTGTACACACTGCTAAGTAACGAGTTGTACCTATATGTGCGTACGACATTCCGTCAACAATAACCAACCTTTGGCGTGCTACAGCGTTCTCGTCGAAGCTGGGCTACGAGGAGCACATCCCGGGGCAGACGCGCGACTGGAACGAGGAGCTGCAGACGACCCGCGAGCTGCCGCGCGCCACGCTGCCCGAGCGGTTGCTGCGGGAGCGCGCCATATTCAAGGTATGACGGTGTGGTGGTTGGTTGTGGGAATATTAGGTGGAGGTATGGTGGTGAAATAAAATGAAAGCGTGGTTTCAAAATAACTGCGTTTCTTCTTTCTTTCTCTATCTCTCTATCTCTCTTTCTCTCACACACACACACACACACGCGCACATACACACTCACACACTGAGAGAGGGAGAGAGAGAGAGAGACACACACATAGGCAGGCAGAAAAATTTTACTTTTTGGGAAATACAGGAGGTTATAGGGCTACATATCGGCCACATTTTATTCCGAAATTATCACGGGACCATAAATCACGCCGAAAAGCATCACACGCGAACAAAGTCGCAAGCACAGCTAGCAAGAAACGTTTATTTACGTTGTAACCAGGTGCACAGCGACTTCGTGGCGGCGGCGACGCGCGGCGCGATGGCGGTGGTGGACGGCAACGTGATGGCGATCAACCCGGGCGAGGAGCCCAAGATGCAGATGTTCATCTGGAACAACATATTCTTCTCGCTCGGCTTCGACGTCCGTGATCATTACAAGGATTTGGGAGGGGATGCCGCTGCGTTCGTTGCGCCGGTAGGTGGTTTTACATCGACTGTCAAAAGTTAAAATACAGTTTATTTTAAAGACTATTCAGGGCCCTGACTTTGCTAATTTATAAATGCATCCATTGCGTCTCGATTAAGACACTTTTGTATGCGGATTGTGTCTTAAACTAGTTAAGAAGGGCGCCATTGATGAATTTATAAATTAACAGAATTGGGGCCCAGATATACGTTTTATTTTTTGTCGCTGTCAAAAGCATGAAATATCACTCGAAATATCGGGGAAATATGCCTGGATCCTCAGACTAATAAACTACAGACGGCGTGCCGTGAACAAAAGCGCGAAGCCGGCAAAAGTGTGCCTAAAACATACATCGGAACCAATAGAATGCCCTGTGTTGACAGTTTGAACTAGAACAAAGGAGGATGGGCACAAATGTATGGAATCTGGTACCGGCACCAATCAGAGTAAATGATACGTCGTTGGAAAGGTATTTTTGTGTAGATTGTGAATTTACATGTCGCTAGTCCTGGTTCATTGTCCGATCGCAGTAATCCTACTTGAAAGTTATATATTTTTGGTACTAAGTATACAAGAAACTTTTTGCAATAACTCAACGAACGACTGAAAGTTAAAGTCATACATACGTGTATTTATATGTTTATATTGTATATTAGATAAATCACTCACAAAGGCTGATGTACATTGATACAGTTGCTGGCGCCAGCACCACTTGATTCCGGCGCTAGATAAGCACTGTAACATCAATGTAAACAAATACATTGATGTTACAGTGCAATGAAATAGACTGGCTGCCTATTTTTTGATCCAGTGACAGCGCACGCTGCGCAGCCAGAGGCACTGGATCCGTGTTAACACTATGCGCCGGTGATCGCCACTGATTGCCAGTGATTCAGTGCCAGTGTTAATGCAGAGCTGGAATCCAGAGATGTTGGCGCCAGCTGCTGTATCAACGTAAATCGGCCTTAACTGAAAAAATTCTAAACTGATTTTATTGTGTATTTATTGTTACAGAATTTTATCTATTAATTGAATATTAATAAGCTCTAAATCTGTGCAAAAATCTTAAAAATCGGTTGAGCTACGCCAAAGATATGAGTTTTAAATCCTAATTCTAACTAAATATTCCGTATCTTCTGAAGGCTATATTTCAAAACGGACAATTTGTACGGGTTTGTCGCCATAGTAATTTTTTGTACTCTTGAAAAGACCTTTCAAACGACACTAAAGTCATTTTGATTGGACATGGGTACCAAAACGCCCATCCTCCTTTAAACTTTATTTTTTGGAACACAAACCTTCATTCATTTTTTATTATTTAGAACACAAAAGTCGTTTTAGTGTGAGTGCCGTCGTGTGTATTACAAGGCGAGGCATACTTTTTGCCGGCTTCACGCTTTTGTTCACGGCACGCCGTCTATAGTTTATTGGTCTGAGCCTGGATCATTGTGAGACGCGCTATAAAACAAATAGAAAGAAATTTGAATTATGTTCCTGATATGAGCTATTGTATATTTAAACAGGATAAAATAAAAATAAAACATTTTTGCTTAGCAAAGCTGTGTTTTATAAAAATAGCATGTTAAAAGTTTCCACTCCAAAGACAAATATGAAAAAAATCATTGCAACCGTGATAAAGAGGTTAACCAACAATCCGTGACCCCCGGCGCAACGACCTGCAAGGCGTTCGCGTGTACAGCGCGGTCGACACGCCAGGGCTGCACACGCTGGGCACGGTGGTGGTGGACTACCGCGGCTACCGCGTCACAGCGCAGTCCATTATCCCGGGCATTGCCATGAAATATGCATTTTTTTCTGTAGTTCGATTTTCAAAAAAACCGAATCCACGCCAAAAAGAAGTTAACCAATAACCCCTGACCTCTAGCGCAACGACCTGCAAGGCGTGCGGGTATACAGCGCGGTGGACACGCCCGGCCTCCACACGCTGGGCACAGTGGTGGTGGACTACCGCGGCTACCGCGTCACGGCGCAGTCCATTATACCCGGGATATTAGAGAAGGAGCAGGAGCAGAGCGTCGTGTATGGCAGCATTGATTTTGGGACGACGGTGCTGTCGCATCCTAAGTATATGGAGCTGGTGAGTTGCTGTTGCTTGTTGTTTTTAAGCTTTGTTGATTCGTTTAGTTATTTAATAATTTGAATAGTTTTATGGTTTTATTTGAATAGTTTTAGATATAAAGCGGGGGAAGGCACCATCCTCGTTATGCTGGATTACACTAGAGCCTTTGATTCTATCAATATACCCTTGCTGTTGTCTAAGTTGTCGTACTACGGATTAGAGATAGAAGCCGTTAAATGGTTCGATACCTATTTTCGGGACCGCTCTCAAACAGTTGTCCTGGAACAATACGATGGAGCTAAAATGTCACGTAGCAATCCTGTTGCGAGAGGTATAGCACAAGGTTCAATACTCGGGCCATTGCTATTCGTTTTGTACAGTGCGGATATTATAAAGCAAATCAAACACTGCAAATACCACATGTATGCCGATGATATCCAACTATATATCTCCTTTAAACCTTCCGATACTAAGGCTGCTGTTGAAAAATTGAACGATGACTTAAAGCGTATTTACATGTGGTCAGACAGAAATACCCTATCTTTAAACCCACAAAAGTCTAAATACATGTTAATAGGCACCAAAAAACAAATCAAAAAAATATCAGCTGAATCTCCTTGCGTGCATGTCAACGGGGAAATGATTGAGAGAGTATCGGAGGCCCGGAACCTAGGGCTTATAATGGACGAATCGTTACGGTTTGAATCCCATGTTAATAATACCGTTCGTAATTGTTTTTACCGCCTTAAAGTTCTTTACAAAATAAGGGACTGCATTGACACTAAATTGCGCATTAATTAATCTGTGTGAAAGCATTGTACTGTCGAAAATCAATTACGCGGACACTGTTATAGGACCTAGACTTTTAGCGCGTTCCCAAAATTTAATCCAACGGGTACAGAACGCCTGTGCGAGATATATCTTTGACATTCCGCCACGTACTCATGTTAGCCCTTACTTAAATAACGCCAATATTTTAAATATGAAATTTAGACGACAGCTACATTTTGCTTCATTGCTATTTGGCATCGTCAAGGATAAGTGTCCGCCTTACTTATACAGTAAGTTGCACTGGGCCAAAAATCATTGCGTTCTGCACGCCACCAGGTCGTCTTCTTTCAAGCTAATTTATCCGAAATATAGCACTGCAGCATTTCGTGGCAGCTTTAAGTATAGCGCCACCAAATGTTGGAACAACCTGCCTCCACCTCTTCACGGCCTGAAAACAATAAGAAATTTTAAACTCAAATTTAAAGCATATTTATTAAACCTGCAGAAAACAAGTTAGTTCACACATACCTTTCTATCTCACACACACACACACACACACTCCCTAACTCACTCAAACACGCACACTCAAACAAACACACGCACGCACGCTCACACGCACATACACGCAAACATAATTGAGTTAGATAGTCAATTTAATAATTAAAATATATATAATTATATATATATATAATAAACGCTTTTACTTACATCATTGGGTATCGCCGATCTGTTGGATTATTGTTATTGTTTTGTCATAAATTGTTCCTTCCACGCCAATATTGTCCCTTTGTATTATTAGCATGACTTTATTTTTTCTTTGTTTTTGTTTGCATAGGTTTCTAACAAATGTAAATTTTACGTGGGTAGTTTGCTTTGTAAGCACAAAAATAACCTGTACATTCAATCCTAATTTTGTTTATAGTTAAATGTTTATTGCACATTGTTGTCGAATTATGCAAGTACTGTTATATATTATGTATTATGTTATGTTTATAGATTAAGTTATGATTTCAAACTTGCAGTCAGCATAATTTAATTTTAATTCCAAATGCTGCTCCGCTTACCGATCTGCACGCGACTAACGCGGACGGGCGCACAGAAAATCAGAGGGCCGTGTTAATGCCGGGCCATTTCTCTGAGTGCGACCCTTTTTTATCATGTTGGCACTTCTGCAGCTGCAACTTTGAATGAAACCAAATATGTAACTCAACTCACAATCTAAATGTTGTAGAAGTGCTTTATGATGGAATAAATGTTTCTATGTCTATGTCTATGTCTATATCGTGAGGAAACCTGCTCATCTGAAAGTTCGCCATAATGTTCTCAGATGTGTTTGAAGTCAGGGTAATCTGCACTTGGCCACATTGGTGGATTATGGCTTGTACCGCTCACGATAGTTATAGAGCGAATGAGAGTATCACAATTTTTGTCATTGATTCGGGAGACATTTTTGTTCTGTGAATGTTTTACTTTGCTAACTAGACGCAAATAAATAAGAATGATAGAATGTGTTTGTAATTGATCTAGAATGTAATACGATGAATTATTACGGATTGAAGAAGTTATTTCATGTTTTCAGCTGAGCAAAGCGGGCCAGCAACTGAAGATAATGCCGCACTCGGTGATCAGCGCGAACGGAGACACGGTGGAGTTGTGCTCCAGCGTGGAGTGCAAGGGCATCATTGGGAACGACGGTCGGCACTATATCCTTGACTTGCTCCGCACCTTCCCTCCGGACGTCAACTTTTTGCAATGTAAGGGTTAATGAACTGGTACATGAATTCTAATTCTAAAGAGTTTATCAATGTGGGTGATTTATGATGGTTTCGATGAATGGGTTGTTTATCGACGGAATGATTTGGCCATTATTATACATGTAAGGAGAAAAATGCTCTCTGTCTTTGAACAAAAAGGGTAATATAAAGACTATATTATGACTTATTTGTATTTTTTTTTCTCTATTTTTAGTGGAAGATGATGAACTTAGAGAGGACATCAAATCGATGGGTTTCCCAATCATTCACAAGCACAAATTATGTTGTCTGAGACAGGAGCTAGTCGATAGTTTTGTTGAGTGAGTATATTTAGTTAAACAGTTTCAATGGTAAACATATATCTGTGTATAAATTGTATTAAACTCGTTTCATTTTTAGGGCCCGTTACTTCATGTTTATTCGCTATGCTGCCTTCCACTTACAACAGTTAAGTGCGAAACGTCAAAACAAGAGTGCTGAACAAAAGGCGATTGAAGAAAAGGACAATGAAAAGAAAGATATTGCCAAAGAGACTGAAACTAAAGAGGTAAAACGAGATGCCAAAAGTGCAGAAAAGGAAACTAAAGATAACAAACAGAAGAAGGAAGAAAAAGAGAAGGCCAAGGTAGACGCCAAAAAAGAGAAAGTGGAAGTTAAAGAAGAAAGCAAAGAGGCAGATGCAAACAAAGGGGAAGTAAAAAGTGAGAAAGATAAAGAAGAGGAAATACTCTTGAATGAGAATTACTCAGAAATTGACACTGATGTTGCCAAGAAGATTGTTGAGAGTATAACAGACTCAATTTGTAGCGGGGACAAACAAGAGACTGATTGTAAGTGTTCACTTTATTACATTTAGTTATTTTTAATTTTTAGGTTTCGCTAAAGTTGTGAAAATTTATATGCAAGTTGCGTTTTGTACGTGTTGTTGTATTCGTTAGATGTATTTGAAGTATTTGTTTATGGTACTTAGTGTTATGATTATAATTCATAACTAATATTATCACAGGGTTGTCTCATATTATCATGATTCAAGTGCTATATAGCAGCCGTAATTTTCCGGTGAATGACGCTACTAGGACGTATTTAAATAAATGTAACATTACGTTGTCAACTACCGCTCTCTAGGAAACCATATAAGACAATACCGCTATCGTAGGAGACCAAAACTTTAGGACGTTATTTATCTGTAGCGGGCGAACGTTCCCGCGCGGTGGTGGCGGCGGCGGCGCGCGCGGTGAACTCGCTGAAGGAGTCGGAGTTCGACGTGCGGTTCAACCCGGACGTGTACTCGGCGGGCATCCGGCACGCCGCCGCGCCCGAGCAGCTCGCGCGCCAGCGCCATCTGGTCAAGGAGGCCGCCGCCTTCCTGCTCACCACGCAGATACCCGCTTTTGTGAGTGATTTTTGATTGGATTTTATATTATTACGTTACAATTCCACTATTCTTATTTACAAAGTTTGGACTCTTAGTTTTATATTAATATTGACTTAGACCCTAGTTTTTACTCTTAAAAAGGAGACAATTTTACGAAAAAAAAAATTGAATTAAAATGAAGTAGTAGTTAAGAGTAAATTTATATTAAAAAAAAATTTTTTTTTGTTCATTTAAATTTTTACTCCTATTTTTAATGAATTAGATTACCCATTTTTTTTATTCCTTTTCCACATTTCCATGCAAACGGTTGTGCAACATTGTTGCTTCTCGGTCGGTATCGGTGTGACTGCATTGGATTAGGCATCTTAATGTAACGTTTGTTAGCAAACGTATACTTATAGTCGGCACAATCATAAGATTCCGATATGACGGCTGTCATCACAGTGACAATAGTGAAGTACAACAAAAATCGATGCATTAAAAAACCGATTTATAAAATTAACCGATTATATGTAATAAGACTTTCTAATCGTTTCGTTAATTAAGTTCGGAACGATAATTTATAAACCGATCTCTGATTGTTTTCTTAAAATCAGTTAAAAACAGATGTAGCGTTGAGATTAACACCGAAAGGGATAATAAGGCAATTTGAAGTAAGTTAAGGTGAGGAAATTATATTAGTTATTAAAATGTAAATTTCATTAATCTAGTGAAAACGAAGAAACTATTAAACGGTTAATAATTATCCGATTTAAAATGTAAATTTCATTAATCTAGTGAAAACGAAGAAACTATTGTATGGTGAATAATTATCCGATTTGAATGGAAAAGGCTTAAAAACGTATGTATCGGGAATTTATAATAGCTACGAAAAATCGCAATGCTTTAGATATATTAAGGAATCTATAACTATTTGTATTTTGGGTGTGACATGGTAGCACATACTTTCGATTATAGTAATGTATCGATTATGGTCGATTCATAAATTGTTTCAAGAGGTCACATAACTATAAATCCAGCCTCCTTATAAAACATTGTAGTGACGTCTAAATATTTGTTCAATTTTACACAATTTATGATGTAAACTGATTAAAATAAAATTAAATTATTTATACAATTTATAAATAACACAAATAAAAAACAACCAGGGATGGTTTACATATTTCGCCAGAATTTCTAGTATTTACCTATGTAAGTACCTATAAGTAAGTAAGTACCTATCTAAATACTCGTAGTAAGTAAACAATATTACTCCAATTCGTTTAACCCGCTAGTTACTTGCGTTTAATATTACGGACTAATGCCTAATTAAAATATTTAACAAACTAATTTATAACATCATGCTATGAGCAATAGAAGCGATGTACCAATAAAATATGTTGCAAAAATGGGAAGAAGTGTTTATTATCTGTAAACATTAAAACAATTTTCCAAAGCGAAGAGGAGGTGGATTCACAGGTACATTATGTACCTACTTATAAAGCTGCATTGATAATAAATATAAACTGTATACTGTATATGCACAGTAAATAGTGCATTGCATAATTTAACCAAAGTGACCTATCATTCACTACGAAATATCTTCACTTCATAGTATCATTACCAGCGGTTCAAATCAAAAAAATATATTTCCGTAATAAGTAAGTTGAAGACGTCCATACAAGGTTAGTTGGTGTTCATACTTGACAGACGTCATATCGGAATCTTATGATTGTGCCGACTATAGGTGTGGTTCATTGTCCGTCCAGGTGCGCGAATGCCTGGAGCACACGTCGGCGCCGATGGACGGCGCGGGGCTGACGGAGGCGCTGCACGCGCGCGGCATCAACGTGCGGTACCTGGGCCGCGTGGCGGCGGCGCTGCGCGCGCACGCCTCGCTGCACTACCTGCACGCCATCGCCGTCGCTGAGTTGCTGCTGCGCGCTGCTAAACATGTGCATACTGCCTATCTGCAGGTAGGTGGATGGTGGTTATTACTTGGAGGTTCAATAGTCTGTTTTAGGAAACGGGGTTCTCTACATACTTGAGGAGGCGCAGAGCATACTCCATTCTACAGTGTGGAGTGTGGATGATAGGGATGGATATCTTATTTATTTATATGTTTATAGTAGAAACGCGCTCGGTATGCGTTCCTGAAGTCTGTCATTCGACTGGGCGATGTAACTTTGAACTGGCGTACAATTAATTGTCAATTTTTTAATATCTTTTAATTGCCTTATTAACGAGTGATAACATTAAAATCAAACATTAAATCGAATAATTATGCCAACTTACAATAGTTGTATTAATCTTGGGCTAAAAGTATTACAATTACTTAAATAACAAATATAAAAACAATACCTTTTAAAAGAAAACCACGTCAAACGGCGCTCGTTCAAGGTTATATCTATGGGGTGCGAATGTCTGTGTGCGTGAGGTGTGTAGCAGGAGCGCGCGAGCAATAAGGTTAACCACGTAATGTAAGCTAATCGTTTATTGCACGGAAAACACAAGAAATAAAAGTACATCTACACAGTTAACACAGCACGAGAAATACCCACAAATAAAAGAAGGAGAAGAGAGTGATAGGCACAGAATATAGGCACAAGCAAGAGTCTTAACACTAGGAGCACGGAAATAACAGTTAGAGCACAGCGAAAGCACTGGGTACGAGCTAGGTAGTCAAGCGATCGAGCGACGCGGGTTTGCGCGGGGACGTATCGATGCTGACTGTCGTGTTTGCCGACCGAATGAGCTGCGTCCGCGCAGTGCCCCGCTAGGGACGCGGGGGAGCGGCAGTGGCTTCGGCCGACGGCCGGCAATGCTCGGCTCGCCTCGGTGGTCAGGCGAGCGCGATTGCGTTCGGAACTCCACAGCGTTCCAGGTTCGATTATGTGGAGTGTCGCTGTCCGTGCTTGTGCGGGTATGTGTGATGTATATATGTAGTATGTATGTGTGTGATGAATAACATAAACATAATATAATACCTAAGTATATGTGTATGTGTTAATGTGTAATATATAATAAACTAGTATACATAATGAGAATGTGGGACGAAGGTTCCCACATATCCATGTCATATCAACTTTTTGTTTTTGTAGTGAAGTGACATAATGAGGCTTTGGGCAAAACGTCCCACTCGGAAAACGTCCCACGGGACGTTTTTGTCCTTTGATTTAATTTAATTTTTTTCTTTGGGCTAAACGGACCACTTATAAGTATATACAGAAATTCTATTGTTCGCTGTAAAATATTGTACAGTCTGCAAGAAAACAACTAAATACATAGTATAAAATTAAACAGAATATTCTTGAATAGAAAAAATATCTATTATTACTTAATATAGACACATATGTATATAATTATAGTATTTTTTTTTACCGTATACATATTATATCAACATTTGATTTCAAAAAAATCACAACAGAATAATTATTTTCCTCAAGATCAAAGATTGCTTGGACATACTCAAACTGAAATGGTCGATAGCTTGGAGAGAGACCTACCAGATGTCAAAAAATCGTTTTAGTAAAAGTGTCACCGTTTTCGAGATTTTGACCTTTGTTTGATTTTTCAGAAATCAAGCTCTCTTACCCTACTTTTACTTGCTGGCTACACAAATGAGCACATGTTTTAATTTTTTTTTCACGTACTTTCAGATAGTTGGTCTACAATCCCAAGCTATGACTGAGTTCAAATTATTACGTGATTCCTAGAAATTCGTGTCTGTTTAGGTCTTTTTATGTTTTCGATTGTTTCTTTGATTCAAGTTTGACGGTGGCTGGTGGAAAAAAATATCCAGTTAACTAATTATAGTGCAGATAATTTCAAAATGTTGCTTGGTAAATGGAGATTTTAAAACCATAAAACACTGACTACTTTAAAAGGAAAGGAGATGGTCCATTTTGGGCCTGATAAAAATATAATAAATTCACAAATCGCAATAAATGACTTGCTAAAATAAAATTAATTTCGACTTATTCGGTAGGTACTACTTGCAACACTTGCAAGATGGCGTCCTTCACTCTGAGTTCAAGCCATTGTTCAAGCATAGAGAAGGCATATTGACAGCTAACGTCATACGTCAAAAATTATGAATCCTCTGGTCTACTGCCCGCCATTATGTAGAATAATTGCGTCACGTGGATTTGATTAGTCAAAAATGGTTAATTTTTCTTTTTTATTTTATTTTATCACTGGTACAAAAACCAGACCCAGACTCCATACAATTGTGGACCGTCTCCTTTACAAGTTATTGGCATTTTAGTGTCGAGGGATGTTAATTTGAAGCTAAAGTGGTACTATGTATTAATGTGTTTGTAAGCATAAAAATGACCAAAATCATTTATTACGTCATACTTAAAAGGTGTTCAAGTAGTGCCAAAATACTTGGATGGTGGTTGAATACACAAATTGTATATTAAAAAAAGGATTTTAAAGATATTATGTTCATTTCCTTAGATTGCCTGTGTTAATTATGGCATTCGCTTTAATCACAGGTAGTCATGGTGCCAGGTAACAATTTTTGTATTATTAACGAATATTAAATAAAAAATAAAGATTTAAGGCTTGTCTCATCATTTTTACATAAAGCTAAATTCTAATTAAAAACAGATATTATGGCATTTGTATTAGTCATTGTATAATTATTTAAAAATAATTTATATTAAGTACTGTATTTCAATTTCTTTTTATTATCAAATAGAAGCTAACCTTAATATTTATAGTGAAAATATCTCACACACGTATGTAGACTTTTCTGCCGACTATATAATTTCATTTTGGATTTCTGAGACCAATCGACCCAGTCAAAAAATGATGGGGCGAAACGTCCCATGGGACGTTTTCCGAGTGTGACGTTTTGCCCAAAGCCTCTTTATTGTACATCACTAGTCATGACGAATTGACATGTGTCAGGAACGCATACCTAGCGCGTTTTTACTATAGTTATTTGTAATTTGTATGATTAAGTTATTTCGAAAATGGTGTTAAACTCTTTAAGGCATGAAAGGAATTATTCTACTTCTCAATATAGCTTTATGGAATAGCTTCAGCATCCATTGATTACAACATTGTGTCGTTTTGTGTATTTTATGTGCGGAAGAATAGTCTGAAATTTTTTTTATGTGGATAAAAATGCTATCAACGGATGAAAAAGTATCGACAATGACAATGATATAGACATTTAGATTTCAACTTAATAAAACTTAGCTTTCAATAAGCTTAACGTCCTTAACCATAATCCCTTGCAAATCATTGTAAGATATAATTCTCCAAAGATTAGTTAATATATCGAGTCATAACTAAAAACTCCCAACAAAACAACCAGGGTTGCGAAGCGATGTGCACGGGCGCGGCGGCAGCGCACTTCCTGAACTGTCTGCTGGGGTCGTGCGCCACCCCGGTGGCGCAGTGCGGCGACGCGCCCGCGCCGGCGCGCGCGCCGCGCTCCCGCGGCCGCCGCTCCCGCCGCGCGCAGCGACACGCCTCGCCCAACGCGAACGCGCCCGCCACCCCGCCCTCCCCTACCACCGACTGGCAGAACCTCACGCCCAAGGCGCTGTTCTCGCAGATCAAGCAGGAGCTTAAGGTTAGTGATGTGATTTTATGTTGTAGATTTGTACTGCTTTGAACTTTAGTATTTACTGATGAAGTTTTTATCACTAAAAATTTAAATCTATAGCCAAGCAATATGAACTATTCTGAAAAATGTTTTTTTGGATTTTTAAATTGTTATTATAAAATTATTAAATTCAATGAAAGCTAGAAAAAAATTGAATAATTAGATTATTAAATTATCAATAAACATAACATTGTTTTAGGCATATTGGGGTTATGAACTTAATGCTGATAATATGGATTCGGTGATAGAAAAACATGGTCTTCAGAAAATATCTCTGCTCAGGTAAGATAATTATATTTTTGTATGTAATTATTAAGCATATTGTATAACATTTGATAGAGCCAAGTACCAAGTAAGAACATTGGTTTGTTTTGCAGGTCGTTCGCGTTGAAAGTAGGACTGCAAGTCCTATTGAGAGAGTACGACTTCGACAACAAGAACAAGGCTCCGTTCTCGGCGTCCGATATCATGAACATCTTCCCTGTTGTCAAACATATTAATCCAAGGGTAATCATTATTATATTAAGTTTATACATACTTACACATTACAAGTTACACATACTTTATTGAACTTATAGGATTTGTTACACAACTTTCATATTATGTACACTTCATTTGTTTATGCATAACTTTACTTCACAACAGAAGTGGCACACAAATACATACATTTGATTTATGCACGAACAGGGACGATATTATCTGTCTAAAATTATAATTTGATAGAAATCACAAATGTACAAAATTTACCAAGTTACCAACTTACGTACGTTTACCAAGTACCTTTTTTTTACCAGGCATCAGACGCCTACAACTTCTACACGACCGGTCAGAACAAGATCCAAGCGGGCGCCGTTTCAGAAGGCCACGAACTGATAGCCGAAGCTCTCAACCTCTTGAACAACGTGTACGGCGCGATGCACGGCGAGATTGCGCAGTGTCTCCGCATGGTGGCGCGCCTGTGCTACGTCACGGGAGATCATAGGGACGCCATGGCATACCAACAGAAGGCCGTGCTCATGTCCGAACGCGTCAACGGCATCGATCATCCGTATACTATCACTGAATATGTGAGTACATGTGAAGGATTTTGTAGTGTAATGGAATTTAAAGAGATATAGCTTGTTTTTTATGTTAGTGGTGGTTGTCAACTCGCAAATTCAAACTACCGAATGTGTTTTGATATTGGTACAGTAAATTCATTATAACTCGGCTGATGTGAACTTCGTTTTCCGAGATGTTTGCGCAGGTACAGGAACTCACCAATCAAAACACGGCACCCATGACAGTGTTTTGTGATGCGCTACTTCGTATTTACGTCCATGGAATTGGCTAACTATCCTACCGTCCGCACCCCCCGCCTCCTACCACCATTTTGGCCTCAAAATCGCAGCCACTCGTAGCTTTGTTCACATCAGCCGATGTATTAATAGAATACGTATATCAAAACGTCTTATTAGTCATTGGATTAAAATATTGCAATATTAAAGAAAGGCCATTTGTTTGATTTTGGACGCGTCTGTATAGTCGAGAGTAGCAGGTTGGAAAGATGCCTGCATACCTTTCAATCATCGAGACGACGTGTCGCGGTATGTAGGCATACGTTGTCTACAATACAAGAGGGTATTTGAACTGAGACGCCAAGTTTAGTGTCACTCTCAATTTCAACTTTTGTATTGACCTCATTTACAGTAATATAATATTGAAACACCCTGTATATTTCATTGTCAATCCTTCCTACTAATATTATAAATGCGAAAGTTTGTAAGGATGTATGTGTGTGTGTTTGTTGCTCTTTCATGCAAAAACTACTGAACGGATTTTCATGAAACTTTGCAGTAATATAGCTTAGACATCGGAATAACATAATTTGTTAAAATTTATAGAGATTTTTGAAGGGACTGGCTTCCCGAAGCGAAGCGAGGGCGGATTTACTAGTAGTTTAATAAGATATAAATAAAAATATTTCATTTTTAGTATTTTTAAAACAAAGAGCGAGACATTAAATATTTATAGTAGTCGTGATCACTTTTAAGAAAGAAAGAAAGAAAGAAAACATATTTATTCCGTCAGAGTTACAGTGTACAAAAAAAAACGACATTTAAATAAAGGACAAGTAGGTACATAGATGAAGCAGACACCATACCCTCCTGACGGAAACGACCGCATTCAGATTTTGTGTGAGGGTAGTCTTCACACTCTGATATTCTATGCGGCCGACAGCGTTTGCGCATAATTCTGCCAGATAAGCGTGGTGTGCGAACATTACATTTATAGAATAGAAAGTAGAAATAATAATTAAACTAAAATTTAAATAATTAAAACAAAAGCGAGTACAAAATACAAAAATACAGTACAGCAGGTTTTACTTTTACTAGTACAAGTACTTTTAATACTGGTGAAAATTGGTAGGATACAAATTTTTGTGTTAATAAATATATTATTCTGAGTATGTATAGCGTATTTTAACATTTTATAATTGTTACCTTCGCTGGTAGCTTCTGTTTGCAATACAAATAAACATCTTGCACACATACTAAAAACCGAAGACTGATATTGTATCTATTTCCTGATATTGAGCGTTTGAAGTGTCACAAATTATGGTCTGGATATTCCTATCTCTATGGGCCGCGCTAACTATGCGTTCCTGAAGTCTGTCATTCGACTGGGCGATGTAACTTTGAACTGGCGTACAATTAATTGACAATTTTTTAATATCTTTTAATTGCCTTATTAACGAGTGATAACATTAAAATCAAACATTAAATCGAATAATTATGCCAACTTACAATAATTGTATTAATCTTGGGCTAAAATTATTACAATTTGTCATTATAATAGCTCCCGCCCGCGGTTTCGTCCGCGTGGTATTCGTTAAAAAATTTCCGCCCTATTTCACCTCCCTTAGTAGTTGAATTACTAAAACCTTTCATGATGTAAGTGACAACTAAAAATTAGAAATTACATCATGAAAGGAACACCTGTATCAAATTTCAAGTTTCTAGCCGCAATAGTTACGGCTGTGCGTTGATATACATATATGTCAGTAAGTCATAATGTATCTTCTTCAATGAGAAATATGTGTGCTAAACCCTATCTGAATATTGTTCCAGTCGCACCTGGCGCTGTACTGCTTCGCGAACGGACAGGTGAGCACCGCGCTCAAGCTGCTGTACCGCGCGCGCTACCTCGCGCTGCTCGTTTGTGGCGAGAACCACCCCGAGATGGCCTTGCTCGATGTAATTATACCGCTTTAACTTATTATACATTAGCTACATAATGTAAGCTCTATAGCTATCACATGACTTTCGAGTTTTCGAGTTCATTAAGAACTGTTAATTGTGTGAAGTTTAACATGTTCTAAAAATTGCATTTCTCATGAGGGTCTAAAGTAAATTATAAATTATTACGTAATTTACAATTTAAGCTTTGAACTAGATCTTTATTTTATTGCCAAAAGTATTTTTTACTTGCAATCAACTCAATCAAAAGAACAGAATAAGCATAGAAAAAAATAATGTTTATCACAAACCAATAGCTATACGAGCACCACTAAAACCGCAAACAATCCCCCGACTAGAGTAACATAGCGCTGATCCTGCACGCGGTGGGCGAGTTCGAGCTGTCGCTGCGATTCGCGGAGCGCGCGTGGCGCGTCACGGGCGCCACGCACGGCGCGCGCTCGCTGAAGGCGGCGGTGGCCAGGCACCTGCTCGCGCGCACGCTCTCCTGCCTCGGCGACTTCCGCGCTGCGCTCGCGCACGAGAAGGAGACCTACTCTATATACAAGCAGCTGGTGAGTGAATAAACACACGCGTACGTACCGCCGTAAGCGTGTACACACGCACGACGAATAAGCACATATACGCACTAAACATAGATACGAGTATAATATATAGACCCTTGAAATTGGATCATTACTTGTTAAAATAAACCTCTTTTATAATACGTAAAAGTAATTCACGGAGAGCCTGAAATAGAACTTTTAACGTTTCCGATTTTTATTGAAATAACAAAAATACTATGAACTATGACACTTTTGATTTAAATGAAACTTTATTTCAAATTTTTCTTAAGCTGTAATTATCAAATTACTAGGACTTATTCGCCACTTCGGTGGTATTGTAATCGAACATTTACTTATATGTATAACATAATATAGTATTATTATGTTACTTAAAAGGTTAATATTTTATTTTTGTACGTACAATTTATGACACGTGAAACACAGCTGGGCGAGAAACACGAGAAGACGCGCGAGTCGTCGGAATGCCTGCGCCATCTGACGCAGCAAGCGGTGGTGGTGCAGAAGCGGCTGGCAGAGGCGTACGCGCGCGCACCGTCCGCGCCCGCGCCGCTCGCGCCCCTCGCACCGCTCGCGCCGCTGCACATCCAGCCGCCCGCTATGGCCTCCGTGATCGACATGCTCAACCTCATCAATGGGATACTGTTCGTCCAGATCAGGTGATGATTGTGTATTATGTCTTATTACACACACGCATACACATACGCAGATAGTTAATCGATTCAGGCGTTATCTCCATTATTACAGATTAGAGGTTTAATCTACTTTGTAACAATCCGCGAGAATCATACAGATGGTGTATACTTTCATGCAAGTAGCACCTCCCTCTCTCCCACATAGGAACATGCAACGAACAAAAAATGTATACACCAACATATATACCACCACCAACACGTGTTTCGCCAAAGTCCGACCTTTGCGACCGACAGAACAAGCTGAGTGTTTTGGTCCTTCGAGCTGCGTCACGAATTAGTTTTGTTATACGAGTACCACAGTCGACGCGAAAAACGTGTACATATTTAGTAACCTTATACCTACGGCAACATCTCTAAATGGTATTAGACTTAAATTTGATGTGTCTTATAGCCACCGGAAATTTATAAAATACTGTGTCATAAAAAAATAACTCTTTTTATTTGGATCTAGTAAACAAGCTCTGACAGTACTTGTTTGGCGTATATTAACTGTTCCAAAATATTTTACAGTCCTCAAGACATAGAACAGTTCAAAGCGGAGATAGAAAAAAGACAGCTCAAGGATTTGCCAATACCTGGCGTGTCCGGGGACCTGGCTGGCAAGGCACCCGAGAAGGGCGAAGGGGAGGCGGGCGGCGCGGGGGGCGCAGCGCCGGAGCAGGCCACCCACAGTTGAGTCCTCGGCTGCCCCCACTCCAATGGACCCTCACATCGTTATTTTAATATTATTGATTGATGATATTGTTCCTTATTATCTATGAATGTATGCTGTAGTGAATAGAGTGCTAAGGTTTGATGTAGATTTTTTGTTAGTAAAATTTTGATGATATCGTTTTAATCGAACACGATTATGAATTATTTTATCGATTCTCGCGATGTGCAATAGATTATTTTATGCGTGTGCATACCATTCGGAAGTCTCGCTCAAAACGCGCTACCGCGTATGGTTTAATTCGCCTTAACGCTGAAACACGAATAACCGAACTTACTAGGATTCATAATTAGACCGACTAGTTTCTCAACTCAATACATGTAAATGCTGCCGAAACAAGAACTTTGCTTTTTTACCAGCATTTTGAATATTCCTCTAGGGTTTATCTGAAGTATCTCTTATTTTCGCAATAAGAGTCAATATAAAGTATATTGTTTCACTGAAGCTGAAAGTCATGTAATTTATGTATTGATAGTTGGGTGTCGCTGAATTATTTAAATTTCATCCCAATACCATTAAATTTTACAAAAAATGGCAACAATAATTGATTTGTTAAAAAAGTCCGTCTAATTATGGATTCGACTACAGTGCAATTTTGACGTAGTGATAATAGTAATAAGTTTTGGTTGTGAACCCGAGACCACGTGCGCGTCGCTGTAACGGTACTGGTGCTACTGCCAATTTATCTTTTTCATATTGATGATTTTATGAATTGTTATTAATGAGTATTATTTTGTTTTTTTTTATTAGTGCGGGAGTATATTGTTGATACCCACAATCGGTAGTGGTTTGATTATATTGTGACTGAAATGTAACAGGATTGGATGTTTCGAGCTACGATAATAATTATTGCATCAATAGTAATTCGATAATTTATATTCTGGATGTATGATGAGCAAGTTAACTCGTGATGAATATCGTTCGGTTTAATACTGCCACCAGTGTTAATGTCCTTTCTGTTTTAGATTGATTAGTGCCATATGTGTAGTGAATGTAAGTTGTTTATGTAATGTTTCCGTTAGTCTGTGATATAGTATTTATCATCGAGTCGCTTGCCTTATCGATCAATAGAAATTCTTTTTTAACCTATTAACATTACTAATATTTACACATTTTACAATGTTTCAGTGGGAAATAAATTAAAAGAAATTATATACTATATGTGTATAATAAATTTGATATATCAGTTATAATGGAAAATGTATTGATTAGTTATCATGTGCGTCCGTATAATGTACTTTAAATAAATTATTCATCAATGTCGTCAAAGCAATTACTATTATATGTATATTTATCATAGATGGTGCTATGTTACCCTCAATTGTTCTGTATATTACACTTAGCTTGTAGTGTCTACATTGTGCGACTTTAATTTACGCAACACTTTATCTTTTCGTCGTTCTTATTTCGCATGGAGTAGTATTTATTGTGCACGAAAATATACAACTTTATGCACAATAATGATGGGGTGTACCTTTGTTCTGTTCTTGGCTCATTATCTCAAATTTACAGAAATAAATGAATTGTCTAATTAGTACCTAAAAGCCACAAATGGACCCATACTAAATATGGGTTGAATGCTTAAGTAAATAAAATATGTTATAATATACTGAATGTAAATTATGAATATTATCCATACATTTTTGAGTACAACGACTATTAAACATTTAGTATTTATGTGTATCGAAAGGGGAAAGTGTTGCGTAGTTACATATTAAGGCACTTCTCACATTACGCTATTTATAAGCTACGCGTCTGCGATGCAATCCCAAAATTCTATGTATCTGAGACTTTTGACTGACAGGAGTCGCATCATAGACGCGTCTCCTGTCAGTGAAAAATGTCAGATACATACAAATTTTGGGCTGCGTTGCAGTCGCGTAGCTCGTAAATAGCGTTGTGTGAGAAGTGCCTAAGAGTGTCCAATGATTGTTCACATTTAAAATTTTAACAGTATGTTAAACATGTTTTATGTTTCGGCGATGCGCAGATAGGGCTGCCACCGGTCATAAAGACGTGAAGATTTTTTTGTCCTACCTAAATTTTTTTTTTTATGGAATTAAAGTAGCAAACGAGCATGCAGCACCACCCTTCCGCTGCCGCCCATGGCAATTGTGACCGACATAGCAGGACATTAATTTTTAGTGAAGTTTAATTTATTGAAGTTATTGAATTCTAGCCACATAACAATAAATAAATCAACGCAAACATTGCTACTTCCGGGATAGCCCGATTTCCAAAATTATATTTTTGCTGGTAAGTTTTTATGCAACTTTGCTTTTTCTGCTAGATCGATAAATATTATAGCCCAGATATGCACTATTTGTAGACATTATAATGTGTCCGAGTATGATGTGGATGCCTTAATTCAAAAAGTGACTATTAATGTGGGTTCAATTAAATTAGTGCGCTATACCACCTATGACTTCGTCGGCACGTACCAATAAGTCGCACTCATAATTTTTATTAATTAGAAAAATAGAGTCAGTGGCAGCCCTAGCGGCCGGGGTGATCGGGGTTCGCACTTGTACGGAACTAGTAGCGTGTTTCCTAACACTTAGCGATTATTTATGGAACGGTTCGATAAAGTACGTGCCTAAACATACAATAATGTTGTTGTTGTTACATTTCTTTAACAATATGACGACTATGTAAATACGGCGCTGTTCGTAGTATACTAATAAACATTCGTTTTTAAAAACTTTTTTTATTTACACTTAATCCGCTTCTATCCTCCATAGTAATTTAGTCAATAAGGCCTATAATAGTCGATTAATTTGATGAATTATTTGCAACACAATTCGAGCAAGTGATTGTAATTTTTGTACTGTTATGTATTTTTTGATGACCCGAGTAGGGCAATGGTTAACATGCCGGTTCTTCGATCCAAGGGCTGTAGATTATATTCTCAGTAAAGATAAGTTTAAATTTTCTAGACATTGGTTGTGGTCCACTTGCTTATGGGGGCTTTACTCTTTACATTATACAACTTGCAGAACTAACTGAGCTAGCGTGCTAAAATCGCATAGTGTAAAGCGTGGTGTAAAGGCAGTTTAGGCAGTTAGACAGTACTAGTGCAGCATAATTTATGGAAACACTAGTTAGTGCACTGAGTTAGCGCTCTGCAAATTGTATAATGTAAAGCCCCCTTAGTTACCTAGTGGACCAATGAGGGTCGCCGTTTTTGTGCTCACCAGTTGGCGCCACCGGCGAGGTGAGGTCCTGCTGTCAAAGCCCGCCCATACATAAACAGTGACAAGTGATATTCAGACAAGTGAGAAGCGACAGTGCCACAAACTTATCTGACCCGGTGGCCAAAATTGGAACTAATGCAAATGTTATACTGTTGTCAGACAACGACAGTAGCGCCCTTCTTACAGTGCGCCCAACTTATCTCTGAAATGGCAAAAATTGGAACTAACGAAAAGTCATTCATAAGTATGTTGTGGTCATTCATCTGTCAGTTACTAGTGTGCAATGATTGGTCAAATGAATGTCAAATGCGTCCGACAGCGCCTCTTTCGTTTCAATCTTAAGTTGGGTTTACTTTACCGGGTCAGATAAGTTTGTGGCACTGACAGCCAGACCTCACTCTACACTAGCGCCTTTAGCGGCGAATTCACACGCCTTCCTTTACCCTCATTGTCTGTGTCTTGTCCATAGCACCCACGACCACGACACAGCTGGAAACCCAAGTGTTATTTATTTATTTTTAATGGAGTTGATATACAGTAGACCCGTCGCCTTAACTATAAATAAAATAATAATATAACTAAAAACCTAAGTAAAGGATTTTAGTTTTTTATTATTGGACAAATAAAACATGTGTTAATTTATATAAATCGATTTATTAAACTTTAAAAATAGTACACATTAAAGCTATAAAGAAAAACTTCAACTATACTACATACATAATCATAATTTAATATTTGTATATAATAAATACCATTTTAAAAGGTATGATATAGGTACATGAGATATAAATACTAGTTAATTTAAATTGATAACTAAGAATTCAGAAGAACAATAACACTGAAAATATAGTCGATGCAGAACCTATTCGAACAATATCCGTTAATCTTTCAGAAATCTACTCGGATGGTACTCCATCAATAAATAGTGGCCTCACAAAACTGTACATAAGGATACAATAAGACTTCGACTCCCTTGTTATTCACGAAATCGCAATTAGCGTATTAATTTTCGACAGAAACCCCCCTTCAGCTTAACTTTGAGCGCAATCAACACTACACCAGTACGTGCATCCATCACTTGCGCGTGCGCGGGCGGGGTCTTGGCCGCGCGCGAGGCCGGGGGCGGGGTCTCCGGCGGCGCACGCGCGGCGCCCGCCCGCGCTCCAGCTGCGCCGCCACCAGCTCGGCCAGCGCGCCGCGCTCCGCCAGCATCGACAGGAACGTGCAGATGAACTCGTCGTAGTTGTGCGTTCGGCGGCAATCGTCCACCTGGGTGTGTAATGTGAATTTATGTATGCAGTAGGAAGTAGTAGTTATTTATGTTGTGAAAGCTAGTAATTCGCTTAGGGAAACTTGTTGCTCCGCTCCTATTGGTCGTAGCGTGATGTTTTATAGGCTAGTCTTCCCGAATAAATGGCCTATTCAACACAAAAATATTTTATCAAAAGAATTGTTCAATTTGAACCAGTAATTCATGAGATTAGCGCATCCAAACAAACAAACTCTTGCGCTTTATATTTTTAGTATAGATATAGGTACCAAACATTCTTATACCAGGATGTTATAATTCTGATTTTTTTGAACGAAGTTCATTTAGTTAGATAATCAATACTACCACTTCATACTGGGCTATGAATAATAAATATAAGCTAATTTATTCACCTTATACATATCCCTCTTATCATTTTCATCATTAAGTGCTTGTTGACATAACTGCACTTCATTAGCGAGACTGCTCATGAACATATTTAATTCGGAATGTGTAAACAATAGCTTTCTCATCCTCAGAGGTTGTTCTGGAATGTTCTCGATGCACAACAGCACAGGGGACTGGTTACTTTTGACTAGAGCAGTTGTAGATGTTGGATAAATCTAGAAAGAAGATTACTACATTAATAATTATGTATTATGATATTATGACTTTGATGTGTAGTACTGCCCTTATAAGAATTTACTTACCTCTGTTAGTACTTGATGCTCATTGCTGATAGTTACGAATTTGGCATTGGTGCTTTGATCTACAGGGTCGGCTAAAACACATGAAAAGATATAAATTATTTTAAATGTGGGAGGTTCTTTGTAAAAAACTCATATTATATTCTATTAATGCTGTGACAAGCAAATTGGAAACAGGCTTACATTTAAAATAAAAGGTATTTCTTTAGTATCCTGCTGTACGATTTCCTGGATAAATTTGGCTTTAATCAATAGGTATTGATGCCCTGAATCATAATCTAATTGCATTTTGTGCGGAAATGCATAGTTTTTTTTAAATCTTAATTTTAAGTTTTTAAGGTTATTTATAAAATTTGAAGACAAATATTGAGCGTATTTGGGTGATTTTGGCTTTAATTGATAGATATTGATGGCTCCAATCATAATCTAATCGCATTTTGTGCGGAAATGCGTCGTTTTATTTTAATTTTATTTTTTAGTTGTTATTTTCAAAACTTAACACAAATATTAAGCAGTTTACAGATCTACCTTCAAAGTTTAAAAATAAATCTTAAAAACGAGGGTATCCTGCTGCAGGGGTAGGGGGGAGGGGGTATTCCCGAAAAGTATTCCCGGAGGTATTCCCGGAGTGCTATGACATGGGGTTCTTCAAGAAAGGTGTAAAAAGAGTTCTCCTTCAGGGCCGGCGTTGCACTGTGGACTCCCCTGGTGTCGCTCGTGTCTAGGTATAGGCGACGATGACCACTTACCATCAGGTGGCTCGTCTGCTTTTACGTCAGCCCTTCAGGCTAAAAAAAAAATGTCGAGGGAACCCACTGCGCGTGGTTCCCCTTTTTTCTTGAATTAAACTGTCAACCTAACGAACCTAACCTAACCCGTCTGTTTGAAAAGTTTCTTTTTGTTCTTTTTGTTTTGTTTTTTACAGAAATCGCCGAAATAGTCGCTATTTTTTTATTGTTTTTGCACAAAACACAATAAAAATACGAACAAATACGGATCGCTTGCCGGCACGATTATTAATAGTTGACATAGCACAACTCTCAAAAATCACGGATACCCTCGTTTTTAAGATTTACTTTTAAACTTTCAAGGTAGATCTGTAAACTACTCAGTATTTGTCTTATCTTTTGAAAATAACAACAAAAATTAAAATTAAAATAAAACAACGCATTTCCGCAACAAATGCGATTAGATTATGATTTGAGCCATCAATATCTATTAATTAAAGCCAACATCACCCAAATACGCTCAATATTTGTCTTCAAATTTTGTAAATAACCTTAAAAACTTTGAATTAAGATTAAAAAAAAACTACGTATTTCCGCACAAAATGCAATTAGATTATGATTCGGGGCATCAATACCTATTGATTAAAGCCAAATTTGTCCAGGAAATCATGCAGCAGGATACTAAAGCCAACCCAAATAAAATTGTTTTGTGTTATTTCTCTCAAACTGTAATAAGCTAATAACTATAATTGCGATAATTACCTAAACCAATACTATTGTCCTGATGTGGCCTATCAGAATATCCAATTTCAACTGAGATGGCCTGCGTAAAGTCTATGTCATATGTTTGTACTTCAGAAGCTTCCAAGGCATTAAATATAGCCTCCTCAGTGATGAGTACTGAACTATCATTCATCGAGTTGTCATTGCTATCAGCTGAAATACTATCACCTGGAAAATAGATAAATTGACAATGAATACTTAATTTTTATA
Organism: Hesperia comma; assembly: GCA_905404135.1. Lineage (NCBI taxonomy): Eukaryota > Metazoa > Arthropoda > Insecta > Lepidoptera > Hesperiidae > Hesperia > Hesperia comma. The sequence continues at coordinate 7,176,373 of FR990027.1, read as the reverse complement.
TTTGCAAGTGGGAGATAGGATTCTACTTTAATGTAAATTATTACTACAAATCAAATAATAGATTATAATAACATGGTAATTAATGAACATGATTTACCATACAATTAATATTGTTATCACAATTATTATGTCATTAGCTACCATCACAAGTATATTCATTTAATAACCACTCTAATTATAATTTTCATTTACCATGTGCATTTCTTGCTTTATTTAGCATATGACGCAAATGTTTGCCAATTTTCGAGATAGCTTCTTTTATCTTTTTTTGATTGATTTCCAGTGAGCCAAGCTTCTGCATCAATGCAATTCTTCTATCTGGTACTACAGCCATCAGATTGAATCTGAAAATCAGTGTCGGTTTCATCATCATTTTCATTATGTTTATTACCTCTGTCAATGTGTGTATGAATCTCAATATATCTCTGCGCCTGGTGCTCAGCATAAGGAACTAAAATAAATTTTTTAACTTTCTATGAACTTTATTATGAATAAAAAAAAAACTTTCTATGAACGCTATGTTGCAACCCAAGTGATAAAGTATTATTTTTGTTTTGTTTTTTATTGCAAATATCAGGTTCAGAGAAAGTGTGACCGAGTTATATATTTATATTACACAGATGGAGGAAGTACTTAGCTAGACTTATACAACGTGGTTACCACCATACAACAATATATTTAATTTAATTTTAATTGTATGTATATATAAAGAATCTTGTTTTGGTCATATATTACCTGATATCATGTACTTGTTCACCAGTATCTCGGCCTAGTCTCTCGGCCATCACTCGTCTGAACTTATCAGTCCAGTCCTCATCTACGGCCCAGGGACCATGATCCGTTGGATAGGGCTTTAGACCATCCAATTCAAACAAATGTCCGTTGATAGGCACAAAGCTTACAAAATGATATGCTTCACCTGAAAATAATGAAGGATACAACATTAAGTTTACTTATTTATATTTTGTCTTAATTGAAAAATTTAAAATAATATTTGTTTTAAAGCTGTAAAATATTTATTTAAAATTTTACCCCCAAAAGATTAAGTTAGAAATATCCTGTTTTTACAGATTTTTACAAATAAATTTTTTGGGTAATAATGTAAAAGATGCATAATAGTAGTTTCAAAAGACTGATTAATTTCAAAGAGTAAGGTGCTCATTGTTTACCTGTAAACCTTCCAGTTGGAACACCAGCACACTTGTCAGTTTTTTTCCTGGCCTGTGGAATGGCATGAGAGTTGTGGGCACATGCAAGCTCCGGGGTATTGCCAATTGCCCAACCCTTATTTTCAGGGTTCATTCCAAGAGTATGATGCTGTTTAAATAGGTGATTTATTTATAATTGAATCTTTATTGTTTGAAAATTATGTTGTGTCACAAACTTAATTTGAAAAATTAAATACAAAACAACAAATCTCATATAGATGTGAAATTCCTCAATTAATTTTAAAATTAATGGCAATAATGAGTCAATGACATACCTTTAGTCTGCTTAGTGTTTCTCCAAGGTGCAGATTAGGACAGTTCAGCAATATGGACAGGAGAGCATGGGTGGCACAACTATTTGGCACCATTTGTTGAGCAAAGAATATATTATTAATTGTTTCTTCATCTCTTACGAAGCTCTCTATTTGTTCAACGAATTTCCGACGCGATCGGCGTTCTTCGATCCAGCGAAATAAAAAAATAAATCCGTATACAGGGCTTTCTAGAGGTTTGTGCAAATCGTATATTTCCTCCACTTGAACTCCTTTGACTCCGAAATCCTCTAACAATAGAGTGAACAGCCCCGGGTCGCTTTCTAACTCGAGCCACCCTTCTGTGAGACTGTTCAGTTCGACCGGCATATTTTTCATGTATGTGCATGTGCTTATGATATAATTATCACTTATATTTTTGTATTACTACAGAATATATAGTTTTAATGAAAGATATTTTATGAAGATTGGAAAACTGTACGTCTTCATTCAATTAAACTTGATTTCTTTCAAATCATATAAATTAAATTAAATTGCGCTTTACGATACGACACGAACGACCCTCTGCCTGTCCGTCCGCCTCTGCTTTGCTTTTGTTATGAATGACAATTGACAATGACATTGACGACTTGACAATGATATTGTCATTTTGACATTATGAAACACAGAGTACAATCACGTAGGTACATAGATAAAAGAAGTAAAAGGATATGCCCTAAGGTCACGTGACGTGAAGCCAAGTATTACCCTAATATGGCGCCGACTCCGCCCACAAAACAGGGATGTTATTTTATAGTACAAAATATCGACATCGATTTAACGTTCAAAGATAAAATCCATACTACCTTTCTAATTTTTAGTGACCAACCGTAGGTTCCGATTTGTTTTTTTTTCGATCCGTTTTGTTTTTTCCGTAGTATTTGTATCATATGTCTAAGTAACACAAAATTACTGATTTGACCAATAGTAATTTGTATGAACTCTCATGTTCGCTGTTGCCACTACAAAAAACTCAATAAACTTAAAAATTTACGCGAAAATAAAAGATAATTACAACTAACCTGAAGAATGATAATGCTTCGTCTTTTTTCAGAGAACTTGAAGTCTCTCCCTCTAATACAACACTTCACCATGTTAGTTTTTGATAAATATGTTAATTAATAATAAAACAGAAAGTTTTTTAAGTCACAAGTCTCACTGTTTTTTGAATATATTTGTTTACGTTACAGATGACAGATCATCACTGTATTTCTGTATGGTCATTGTCAAAACTGTCAACCTAAGCGACCCTAAAATGGCGTCCCTTGCTTCAAGGCGGGGCTTCGGAGATAGTTCTAAAAATGTTACCAGTTGAATGAAACGTGCGACATATATTGTACTTTTTCTTCAAACGCAAATTGTAATGTGTAAGAACGAGACAAATATATATTTGGTATTGTGGACCATATTTACATGATATTTGTATAACGTAAAATTATATAGGTAAATAAGGGCTTATCCTCTTTTTTTCTTTAATCATTGCGTAGGTACAATTTCAAAGAAAAAATGACATAAAAACCACCATAGAGATATTACACTAGAGTGGGTGAGCCATACGGCTACCCATACATTGCAATCGCCCCCGGTTAGAAAGAGAAACAACGATAACGGTAATTACCTATCTCTCTCCAATCCCGATGAGCCAGAAAGAGAAAGATGATTACTAAAGATTTCATCTCTTTTTATCCCAGGTACGCTCTGTAGCCTCGCCAAAAAGAGAAAGGTGATTACTAAAGATTTCGTCTCTTTTTATCCGAAGTACGCTCTGAAGCCTGGCTTCTGCCCTCTAGTCTATCTGCTCTCTATGAAAACCACAGATAAGGTAGAGTGTAGGTTGGCGTACAATTTTCATCTTGGAAACCATAGGATTAACTAAGCCTAGCATGGTTAGGGGTTAGGGGCGTTAAAGTAGGGCCATTTTAATAGGCCACATTTGACAACTGTTTGTCTTTGCTTCATAGTGAGGATAACCTGCTGAAAAACTTCGATTATATTGAATAAATCGATAAGGACTTCAAACATCTGTAAATTGAATGCGATTGTTATAAAAAGTATTAATAAGCGCACAGTTCACACAACGACTAAAAAAAATTACAAAAATAATGCGTCAAATAATGGCGCGAAATGAAATCATGACTTTTTTGTAACATTTCACGTTTCTAGATACTGACTTTTGAGCCAGACGTTATTATATAAATGAATGATTACATATTTTTTGGCGTAGAATGTAATAAAATTATATTTGTTTGTATTGAAATACATTTTATTTTGTAATCGTGAAATACTTTTTGACGATTAGTTCGACTTCTCGAATTCAACTTATCTACTCACCTGTTTCTTTCGGTACCATCCCTGATATTTAAAAAGAAAAAGAGTTCACTGACGTAACTTTGCAACGACGTCAGTTCCTTACTTTTAAGTGTAAAAAGTTTAACAATATCTACTATAGAATTTATTAGATACTATGGGGTGCCTCCCTTACAAGGTTACTTTGGAAAATTTTGACGAACTGTCAAATGTGACCTATTAAAATGGCCCAACTATAGGGCACTTAGTTATTTTTGAGGGAAACGGTTGTACGGAAATCCCGCTCTGATTAGATCTCAAGCAAATGCCAGTTTTCTTAACTTTCCTCCCATTTCTTCAGACCTCATTAAGCAGTAGGTATATGTATACTGTAAAATTATTAACAGAATACCAAATGTGTCATAACTATTCAATTGAGATACAATTTATGCGTTTTTAAATTAGCAGAATCGGGGCCCTGTAGGTACCTGCAGCATAGTTATGGTAAGAAGGTATGTACAACGTGCCATATTGTGAAAAGTAAAATAAAAATTCAACATTCTAATTTCGCAACAACATTTATTTTGGTATGTACACTCAATTCACGTTGTATGTATAATGTACAAATAATAAATGCACAACTTCAGCATTGTAAAGTCCTACTAACAATTGCAGGCACGCGTTGTCGGTATTACAAAACTTATTTAAATTTATGTTCGATAAAATTACAAATATTAGGTTTTGGTCCCATTTACAATTTGGTTTAGGCTCATTCGTAAAAAACATTAAGATTAGTACATAATATTATTTACAGACATACTAAAAGCAGTCTGTGATAATTTCGTACGTATAGTAAACCCAACTTAAGACTGAAACGAAAGAGGCGCTGTCGGACGCATTTGACATTCATTTGACCAATCATTGCACACTAGTAACTGACAGATGAATGACCACAACGTACTTATGAATGACTTTTCATTAGTTCCAATTTTTGCCATTTCAGAGATAAGTTGGGCGCACTGTAGGTAGTTGATGCATGTAGAAATGGAACAGTTTTATGTACCTATCTACTTATTTAATTTTGAACTTGATAATCTTATGATGAAGTACCGACTTATAGTAAACCCAACTTAAGACTGAAACGAAAGAGGCGCTGTCGGACGCATTTGACATTCATTTGACCAATCATTGCACACTAGTAACTGACAGATGAATGAACACAACGTACTTATGAATGACTTTTCGTTAGTTCCAATTTTTGCCATTTCAGAGATAAGTTGGGCGGACTGTACCTTTAATTGGTCGGACCAATTCCCCATACAAACTTGAGGTGTAGTCTGTAGCAAATACATACATGTACAAACCCACAGGTAACCATAGTGGGCAGTTATACAATTTGCTCTGATTTGTTTGAACATACTAAACTTCCGATTTTTATCACGATGATTATCTGAAATTAAATGTAAAATAACAGACAAACATTGTCGTCAATGTAGGTACAACATAATAAACTAATTTTATGAACATAAGTAGGTAAAGCAAGGTTAGGAATGATTACAAGATTAAGAAACAATTAACCACGTCTTGAGATAACAACAAAGGTAACAACACAGGATAATAAATGAAATATGTATACATTATGTTTAAGACGTCATTTCTCCACTGTAGGTAACTGATATCAGATTTACGCGGCATTCGCTTGTCTTTTCTTGCTTTGGTTTCCGTAGCGATTGTCATAAAATCGCAATATGACATGAATACTTTAATATTTAAAACGTCTTTATAACATGTGCTTTACTCCATATATTTGCAGACTAAGATATTTATTGATAATGGGTGAATAAGTAGGTATATATTTATTTACAACTATTTAACAAGTCGACTCAAGACATTTATTATAGACTCACTCGTACCATAAACAATCAAATATCCTTAAGTAGTTAAGTTTCGGGTACTTTCAATATTAACGCTAAATAGTGGAACGGAATCTCTTTAAAATAGTTAAGAACATGAACCATGGTTCCATTTTATTTCTAGAGACCATACATGAAAAACACATAGGTACATGCACCCCCTTCCGCATGTTAAAATTTAATATCTTAATGTATAGATAATTAGTCGTTTAAATCTGAGTTTTTCAGATTTAGTATCTAATTAAACCGTATTTTTAGTTGCATTCAAATCGGTGAGTATAGTTTTTTGAATCACTTTTTGTGAGGCAGTTTTTATTCGATTCTCGTTGGTCTAAGATTATTACATTAACGATTCCAATTGTTGTGCAATAACCCGTTCATATGAAAAGTACCGCGTGGCGGTGACTAATACGATTTATATTAGAATAGTCGTTAACTTCAAGACTAGAATAGATATGCAACGAACAGTTATTATGTACTAGTAACATCATCTACTCGTTATACAAAATGGTTACGATTGAATGGACAAAAACGACGCGTTCGACAAAATGTACAGTCGCGTACCTAATACTAACTTTCTCGCGATTGCGCCCGCGCCGTTATGACCGACACTGTTCCCATTTTTCAACATTGACATCAGATTCTTTTAACCCTATTTACAATGTAAACAAACCAATTGTGCGGTGCAAAAAGTGACAATACATTAAACAATATTTACGTCTCTTAATACAGTTATAAGTTAACAGTCCAAATGCACAATGTTATTTATTTGCGGTGACTCGTACCTAAGGCTTAAGTCTATAAAGTATAAGTATCTAAATCGATTAAAAGTACCTAAATTATTACGAATGAGCGAATGGCACAACGATGCTGCTTCTGATAAACAATTCCATTAAAATACAAAAGAATATCTACCGTAGGTAGGTACACAGATTTCTACCACTACTGACCTACACGTCAATTTTACAGTCAATTGGAAACTGAAATTCACACCAACTGGAAGATTTCATTTACTCTTAAGAATAAAATATTTCCTTACAACAAATCTAAAGAATGTATTATACAAACATCATTAATCTATTTTATATATATACAGCAGGTAAGTTAATAGTAAGTAACTACACGTATTTATTTTCTTTTTTAATATCACATAAGTACATCTTTCCTAAGTTCGACGTCTTACTAAATTACAATATAATAGTTCCCTGTGAGGACACGTATGATACATAAAAATAATACCGTAAGTGGTCAGCCACGGGCCGTGACCGCGAGTGCACGAAAGCTCCGGACAAGTCACATCACAGAAACTGCAGTCGTTTGACGGTGACACAGCTGTGCGGGTGAGTTTTCATCTGATGGCGTGGGTTTGCCTGTAGGGAGGTGGGGGTGTTTTGGGGACCTGGGCGAGGGAGTGTGGGAGATGTACGGGGGCGAGGGTGACGCGGGGGAGGGGGACGTCGTCGAGCTGTCCGGGGATGTTGTCGGGCAGGTCGTGGCGCGAAGTGCTGGTGTTGGGCAGCAGCCGCGCCGGGTTCAGTTTGATGGCGTCGTCGTATGTGGGTGGCGCGCCCGCCACCGTGTCGTAGTCTGGCGGCTTCTGCTGCATAGTCTCCTCGTCTGGTATCGATATCACGTGGATTGGGTCGTCGATCTGGAACAGGAGAGTAACATATCTGTCAGGAAATTTGTATGAAGGGCCTTCATAGGGCCAAAAGAAACCAATATAGTACTATTTTCTGAATTTTTGTCTGTTTGTATTCTTGTCCGGGCATCACGCAAGAACTGATCCGAGTGGTTAGAACTTTGGAATCCCAAACTGTTTTTATTCGAATCCTGTACGCACTTCCAGTGAGTGAAAATTGTGATAAGACCTGCACAAGTGCACACCTATAAAGTTCTCCGTAACACAGAGTAGGGAAGAGTTAGTCTATGGGTTGCGAAGAAGAGAGGTTGTATTCCCATTGCTGTATTGGCTTAGAACTATGTTTGCCATTGACCATTTCAAGATTTGTTACCAACCCGCTAACTAAGATTATGAGTAAGTAAGTATTTAAAATGTACGTGTTGTGGATTTTGTAAAGCTATATTACACAATATTTAAGCCATATCTATTGAAGAGTCAACTCAAATTTACTATGACATGAACTTACTTCAGCTATATTAATATTAATATAATTTTAGATTAAAAAGGTTAAGTAATGAAAATGTTATGTAGTCTGCGAGAGACATAAAGTGTTTTACTAGCAATACAGGTCAATCTTGGGTCACCCCTAAGGATATCAAGGTCTGAGTCTGACTGCTCTCTTTTTGTCCTCGAAACTATCAGTCATATGTGTTGCCCAAGAAATGCATTATAATAGTGGGGGAGTTATTGGCAAAATAGAGTTAATCGAGTCTCCAAATAATATGGTTATTCTGCTTGAAAGCCATCTTTATTCCTCAAGGCAGCAACATAATGCCATGCAGGACATAAAACGGACGATTCAAGTTGCCTAACCGTTAGTCGAATACAAACGATTACTGCAAGCTGACCATAAAGTGCTTTGGACGCAATTAGCACGTGGCTTTAACCCATTAATGACCACCGGACTCTCCTTATGGAGGAGACCTGGAGCATACACCACGCTGGTCCATTGCCGATTGGTGGAGGGGATTAGCACGTACCAAGACTACCAATGTACCACTACCAACCTGATGAGTGTCCGGCGACGCGCGGTCAGTCTGTGGTTGTCTGGCGGGAGACTGCAGCCAGCAGCACATAGCAGCGCAGATGAGCAGCGCCCCAGCTACGATGCAGGCCACGCCCACGTACCGCACCGGCTCCGCGTAGTCTTCGGCGAGGCCTAGCCAGTTGATCAGCGCGCCCGCGCATAGCAACACCATGCCATACCGGTACGGCCGCTGCGACTGCCTACCCTCGTCTAGCGACATGCCTGAAACAAGATAAACCAACATGTTATTTTATTCATGAACAATTAAGTTGTAGTGGTGTAGAATAGGCCTTGGAGGATAGTAAGTATTGGAAAAAATCATTAAAATTAGTTTGTAATAGAGATACTACTCGTAGTAACAAACGGACTAAGTAAGTGTTCGATGTTAAAATGAAAATTGTGTAATTGTAGCGTTGACATCTGCAAGACTGAGAACCGGTTTACATTTTATCCGGTTATACCGGCTTTCACGCCTTTTGTTTTTGCCTATGAAAATTAGAGCGATGAAAATTAAAACTGTAATAATATGTAGATTTGTAAGAAAATGTTGACTTGCGCTGTTTACCCTTATGATAGACAAAGGAAAAAGTACAGGTAATAATATATGAGTAGGAAAACTTACGTATTTAATTACCATCGAATTAGTACCTATCCTTAGTATATGTACAAGAAATAACGGCAAAATAGAGCTAATGGGGAAAAGCTGTCGAGTTATTACGAGTATAGGGAAAATGAATACAACATACCTCCTAACATTTAATGTAAACATGTATTATATAAACATTATGTCGTAAGACTTACAACGTATTATAAGTCTGCATTATAAAATTTTCCCAACATAATTCCCATTAATTTATTATTATTCTAAAATGAAGTTATCTAATCATTTCAAACCTTGAATTTTTTATATCAAGTTCGAGATCTAAACACCTGAGTCAGACTATGTAGGTAACCTGAAAGAATACAATGTTATTTTACCTATTTTATATACTTATTAATTATACTCGTATAACGAATTAAAGTAAAATCCCGTTTCACTATCTTTAAAACTTACTATGAAAAAATTCTTTTGTTGGATCGAAGAGTACAACAACCAATTCTATGTCTGATAAATAACGAATGTACACCGAAGTACCAGACGATCATTCGACCATCTTATCGAACGTCGTGTTAAATAACGCGTATTCTAGCGGTCGAGTACCACTGCCACTCATCACTGACATGGAAAGCGTCTATCATGTATCGCACTGGGGCAATGGCTTTAATAACGGGACCCGCTCGTGTTGCCATCGAGCCATTCACATGAAAGTTGGGAAAGTGCGCATTGAAGCCATTGAAGTGGCCGCCATTTATAATGAATTGTTTTATCTGTGCGTTATGAGTTATGACACTTATGACATCCGCCTATCACGGCTATTGAGAAATCCTCTTCAACGCACGACCATTTCGCAACGTTACTCTCAATGGTTTATTGTGTTTATTATAATGTTTCTTTTATCGTGTATAAGTTAGTCCTTGACTGTGATCTCAGCTGATGTTAAGTGGCAAAGTAGTCAAATGATGTAGTGTGATAACTTTCAAAAAACATATTTACTCTTGACTTGAAGACACACCCATATTATAATTGAACGGAAACACCGACAGCCAATTTATTCCAGTAATTTTTGAGGAAACTGAAATTGAGCGACTTTTGCGAATCAGCTGTTACCTAACGTGGAAAACTTTGGCATGTACCCTACCTAACCCCGACATTGTAAGCGGAGATTCGAGCACCGCTTGCATAATATTTACGGGGCAGGTAGCACCTTTTATAACCGCATTGTTAGGAATAAGGATAATTTATTGTATTCGGAAGGACACTACAGGAAACTAATTCTACGGCGTCGAGACGCTTGGGCGTCGCGGCGCGGCCCGAGGTCTGCAAGACAATGGTTTCTCAAGAGATGTGGGTCAAGTCCGCGTGCACTCGACTATCTTAATCACGCACAAATAACGTCCGTAATCGTTGAGGTTAGCTCATTATGATTCATTTTGATTCATAACGCCACAAACTCTCCAATCATGCTTGCTTCTTGACCGTCTGGAATGCTACGTACGTACGCCAAGTACGCCAACATGCACAATCATGCTGTATTTTTACAAAATTTTAAAATAAATAATTATATTCATCAGTCTTGTAAAGTTTTGTTTTGAGGCCAAACTTTCTATTGGAAACTTAAAATCGAGTTTTGTAAAGACAGATTTAATACATACCTAGGTAGGTACACACACATTACTGCAGTTAACATAAATTTGTTCTTTTACTCAGCGTAAGTAGGAATGTGCCATGTGCAGAGAGCGATCGATACAGATTTATTAAATGTATAGATATTTATAAATATGATTTCTTACTATATCTTCGACGAGAACGGCGTAACGTTAGAGCCCTTTCGAACGCAAGTGGATATAGTGTCCAAACCATTTTCGAATTCAATGTTCGTTGCAGGTCCGTTTCGAAATAATAAAAAAAAATCACAAGCAAAATACGATAAACCACGTTTCACGCATGGGCACAGAACAATGGCTATTATTCAATAAAGATACAACAGAAATAATCTTATCATTCGCGAAAATTCTAAAATAACCCAGTTCTCGATAAAAACAAAAAACAAGAGGAAAATATTTGCAACAATCTTGACATTGTGAAATTTTTGGCGATAGACTATAGCGCGCACTAGAAATACCAAATATTGTTGCGTTTTAATTTCAAAATTTTATCTTAGAATATACAACGTGTCCCAAAATTCAACGATAAGCGGGAACTGGAGGGTGGACTTGCTCATGACTACTTCAGGAAAAATAAGAAAAAAAATCCTGCGCTTTTTGTTTTCATAAAAAATAAATTTTCAAAAATTTACAAAATTTACTTTATGATATTTTGAGCTACCACGACCACAGTTTTTCAAATATTTCAGATTTGTTTTTTGTATCGGTAACCTAAGAAGTACTACTATTCATCACAATTCTTAAAAATTCCCTGTAGGCTGGAATTTTCTACAAAAATCAATTCAGTCTACTTTCGTTCATCATTGTGTAAAAAAAAGTATGAACGCTACTGCGGCCAGTTTTTTTTAAAGTTGGCGCATCTGACCAAGATTACAAAATGGTATTATATACTCTAAGAAATATAGTCACAAAAAAATCGTGCCATTTTTAACCAAGGCCAAAATTTCTTAATTGTTCTCGTTAAAAGTAATCACTTGGAATTGCAAAGGGACATGCCATGCTACTTTGTTTACTGAGCACCTTATCGTTTTCAATTGACGTGGCACTCGTACTGACGACTTTTGGCTTCTCTTTTTGCACTAGATTAATTGATCTGCAAACTACTGACTTGGCATATCTTTGGATCGTGAATCGTGATTGTGTTTTGTGATTTGTACTTTTGGTGTTTTTGGACTGTTTGGCGTTTATTATGCCGTTACCATACACACCATGCATTTAGCTGGCGAATGCACATTCAAAAATACCTGATAATTCGGGTAAATTTGAACGTTTGAGTACCTTTCTCCATACAATCTGCTAGCAAAGTTAGCATTGCACCGAAATTTTCCATAAATGAGGTGAATTATTGGCGTACAATAACACAGTTCTGACGAGTTCACGGAGTTCAACGGTACCTCATATGTCGAAATCCGTTCAACCGTTTGGGCTGTGTGCCGTATATAACGTAGGTATATAACTCGCGTAACATTGAATATTCAGGGATCATTTTCCGAGTAATTTAATTAATTACATTTTCAAAATCCTTAAATAAGACAATTCCAGTAGGTAATTTAAATTTAATTGTTGATTCAAAATTGTATTAACCATTTTAAATTGCTACTGCAAATAACGGCCGACATTTAACCACCATACGGAGTGTTTAGTTGATTTGATTCCGACAAAAAAGCCCTTTAACTTTTTATATTAAACAATGACATTAAAACCCAAACAATAACACCGATTTTCTTTTCTAGAGTCAATTGTATAAAATTTGAAAGTAATTTAATACAATGGCTAATAAGAATAACGCTTATTCAACGATCCTGTACCCTACTTTACAATAAAAACTCGCTTAACATTGTAATATTATCGTATCACGTGTGTCATACATTGCTGGCGATGTACTTATAAATAGTTGGTAACTAAGTTTAACGTTTATTTTGCTTCACAATGTTCACAAGCTGTTGGCAAGCGAAGCGACAGTGACAGTAGCAAGTCGCGCCCACGCTCGTCCTTATAGGGCTTCTGTGTCGCGAGTCGGGGTCCCCTAACGGGATAATATTCGGTAATTGGATAAACTTAGTAATAAACTTAATGAAATATTTATAGAGAGCGACTCAAATATTACACTGATGATCAATAGTTTAGATTATACATAGGTGTATTACCATTAATTTAATAACTCTTAACAAAATAGAACCGACTTTAACGCCGAAAAGTAATAATCTGTTCAGTTAAACGCGGTTAATATTCCTAAAGCCTTCTCCTAAGTCTAATAAACACGATGCTGAAAACCGTATCAAAATCGGTTCAGCCAAACTATATGCCTAAAACCATCTCCGAAGTCTGACAAATACTATGCTGAAAACCGCATCAAAATCGGTTCAACTTAACGCGAGATAATCGCACACAAATATATATACATACACATACACATACACATACGTACATTCAGGTCAAACTGAGAACCTCCTTTTTTAAGTCGGTTAAAAAGTTATCTGAAGGATCACTGAAAATTAAAAGCTGTGTAGGTACCTAACGATGTACTTACTTTGTTGAATAAATTTTCTAGATCTTTTAATCCACACTAGAAAATAATAGACAAACTGACATATGTATATCGGTGACTATCAGATAAAACTCGTCTATTACATGTACTTACAACTTGATTAAAATATGAATATAATAACTATGAATCTTCTGAAGACAATGTTTTAGATGACAGATAATGTTTTGGATGACAAAACCACTTTCATCAAATCAACTTTATTAAGGTAGTATACGGATGAATGTCATGGTCATTTAATTACTATTTATTAAGAGTGGGGATTTCTAACAAGTATTAAGTATAACCGCTTGTTTACGCCGCAAATCACAAGCGTTCGTTGTTAATATTATCAATATATAAGTATGAAGATCAATCCTTCCTTATCTAATCTGTAGTAAGTCATTGATTGTTATTGTTGGATGATTTCGTCCGCAGTACGTAGAAAAATGATTAATTGTGACAGCTAGATAAGTAGGTGATGCTGTAAACTTTTCAGAGGTAACGTCTATCTTACAATTCTTATTTTATAGCATTGAAATTTCTAAACAGTGGCTAAACAGTTTCTAAACAGTAACTCGCCAATAACTAAACAGTGGCCAGTTACAGTTTACCCTAGAACCTAATTTATCCCACGTGAGTATAATATACTCGTATATATATGATGCTAATGAGGTTTAATAGTGCTTTACAATTTCACGCTATGATTTGTATATAGGTAATATTATGTTATGTACCTATACAATTCCTAAAATCGCCCGGAAATGTGTGCAATAAATTATATTAGACACATTTCCAAGAAGACTATACATTTCCTAAATAGCAATCGGAAATGTAAAACATTTAAAATTTTAATGGGTACGCGGGATAGATAATATGAAGATATTATATTTTACGGTATGATTGTTACCTGATTGTCTCACCGAGTGCCTTAATAAAAAATATTATTTTATAAAACTATGAATACTCATTTCCATTACTACTCAGTCAAATTGGTAGTTCGAATTGTTTACAGAACCGAATTAGCCTACCCCTACTCCACGTAGTCTTGTATGCCCTACCCCTAGAGTGTTTTTTAGAACCCGGAGGCGCGGAGGGAGGGCAGCCCCCGCCCGCTGTAACAAAACGCAGACACCCGGGCGAGCCGGAGCGGCTGAGGCTGGTCGCCGAAGGCGACCAGCAAGCCGAAGCTGCGCAGGCGAGCGTGGGTGTCTGTGCTTTGTTACGCAAGGGCGAAGGGGCTGCACCTACCGCAGCGCCGGAGACGTCACGGTTCGAAGTTATGCCCTATTTTCCGCGTTTTTACGATTCGGCCAAACGTTGATGACCAAATCGTGTAACGTAGACGATTTTACGATCTGGCCAAACTGAGTTGACCATTTCATGAAATGCGACCATTTCATGATATGGTCGATCATTTCATGATGTGAGCAAATCTACGATGTGACCACGACATCAACACAAATTTGGTACTTTGGTAGCCAGTCTTCCGCAATTTAACGATGTACCATCCGTTACTGTGCAGACTAACTGGGTAAAGTGTAAATTTTACACTTTAACAAATGGTATCAGTGAATCTGCAGATTACCTAGTTAATGTGCACATTAACTTATTATGCATTTTAACGGTAACATATACATTTCCTGGGATATGTATGAATTAAATATTTTTTAAAATAATATTTTATACATTTCCTAAATAGCTTCGGAATTGTATACATTTCCTAGGAATTGTATAAAGTTCCTAGATTTCATACATTTCCGGTAACATATACATACTTTCTTACTGACGTAAAAGTACCTACCTACCATCCAAACGTAAACATCTAAACTCATTATTTTACGATATACAGTTTTGATAACGAAGGTAAATAATGACGAACAACATAAATTAATAAAAATTAACTATGTTAATTTCGATAGATAAAAATAAAATAATACAAGAACAGAAAATGCGGGAAACACGATCTTTTAAATTTTCCATGCATGCAAACTGTGAATCCGCTCTGGAACTGTGATGATCAATCAATTCTTTTTTTTTATCAAATTAAGACCAAATCGATTTAATAAAAACAATAAGGCGGCAACTAAAAATACGAAATGAAACGACCCAGTTTAAATAAGAACGGTTACGTAACAAAAACTCTATTGGTTTTAATTTAACGAGTTTGAATTAATAAATTAAAATCAATTGTACTAAAATCAGTCTGGGATTTTTTTATACGCTGTTCACGAGAATAATGTAGGTATCTTAAGTTAGGAAATTCCCACCCTGATTTTAATAGATATGATTACATATTATATTGCGTCATGATACTTCTAGAACAAACACTAAATCATATTTATTACATTTACTTTTTATCGACTGATTATTTATTACCGACCGGAATGAAGGTTAGAGTAACGCAGTCGGACTTAACCCAATGTTACGTTGTCGCTTTTTTCCTTCCTGTGTAATCTAATCGAACTTTAATCGATTTTAGGTTCGACAAGGACAAGTTTAAAAATACTACGTTTCTGTACTAATCATGGTGCCAACGAATCTACTAGAAACCGTCGATACATTTCAGTACGACAACGAAAATAATGAATGATGTCAATTTTGTTTGTTGATACAAAATATACCTTCAGTAGAAGCGTTGTATTATATGTTTTCAATAAATTCAATGGTTCTATCATGCAGGAACTGTCTATAATTGACGATTAAAAATGCCTTGTGATGGTAAGTAAAGTAGTCAGTCACAATGGCCCATCATGAATAAAATTAGTTGTTGTTGTACACTAAGGTAGAAGACTAGTTGTTATGCGTGTTAGTGAGGAATTTGCGAGTTGCTCGAGATGTAATTCAGCGTCGCGTAAGGAAATGATCAATCGCATCTTATTTGTGTAGATTTATTTAGGTAGGTATAGTAAAAGCATCTCAGTCCAAATGACCATCAGATTTATCGTCACAATTAAATTAAATTTAAATTAAACCACAATCACCAAATTGTTACATGTTCAGAATATTGAAAGCTAGAAGCCGTAGATTTCACAGAAATTGGGTGTCCCCAATCCCACAATTTACTTCATTTTTTGGACATTTACGTAGGTACTTAACATTTATATGGATGAAATCAGGGTACGCAGTTAAGTTTACTTTCATACCATTAGAAGTATCTATTCCCGTGAAATAGAAAATGCAATTGATACGTCAATTTTCAATTAGTTCAATCAAATTGATAAAGACTACTTTTTCATTCCAATTCAAACTACTTTTTGTTAGCATAAAAATGTAACAGGCACCTTTATTGACATTTCAGAGCATCTTACAATTTTTTAATCGATATCCCTATATTTTTAGAAGTTTAGTAAAACATTTTAGGTCACGGATGAGACGTTTTTTGCTTTTAAAGTTGGATAAGCTCAAAATCAAACCAATTGTTTTAGTTTAAGGGTATTGCGTTGCCTAGACACGGCTAGTTACTCTGAACAATAGTGAAACCAATTTGTTGAGGCCGAGAGAGAGTTGATTGTACCACAGAGTAGGTCTTTATAACAGTATTCCGATAGAAGGTCCGGGAAATATAGCGTTACATAGGCACTCTTTAATATATGAGGCATTACTGCAGTGCCCAGTCAAAGAGAAAGTATGTAGAGATATGAATTTCGAATATGATTTCGACGACGTTTAACACATTTCTGATTTTTGTTATCAAGCAACCTTAGTTTCATATCTTCTGTACTTTAATAATATACCTAAAGCAGAAGAGTTTGTTTGTTTATTTGTTTGTTTGAATGCGCTAATCTCAGGAAATACCGGATCACCTAGTTATGGTAATAAAGTAAAACTTATACCTATCTATCTAATAAATAATAGTAATTTTAGAATAAGTCCGAAAGGGTAATAATATACCATTAAGTTGTTAAAATGTCTAAATTATGAGAATAGAGGTATAATTAAACAACAGTTCTACGATTATTATCACAGGCTTCAAGGGGTGTGTGTCATAATACGTGAACGCTGAATAATTGCTTAACTAAAACCGAGGATTTTAGCAAAATCTACTAATCATATTTAAGCTTTTAAAATTAAGTACGCAATAATTAATTTAAGTACTTAATAATAGCCTTGATGCAGGAAACTAAGTTCGTTTAAATGCCGTATTTAAAAGAAGAAATGTTATATTATATTACACACGTATATTTTACAAACGTAACTATTGTGTGAAGTTAAACAAAATTTACGACGTACAATCGTACTTCTATCGTAGTTGAATGAAGATGGCTATTTTGTATTTGGCTATTGATGATTATATTCAATGATATGAATTAGCCGTGATAGAAACCGAGGGCCATAACAATATACACGGCTTCTCGACGGCACAGGGACACTTATTAGCCGGTCTTTATATCAACCCATACATACAACACAATCATTGGTACAGTATTCATTGAAGATGGTATTATTCGTTCACCTTGGATGAAATTTGGAATTTTTGTCTTATCTTGGGGCCATTGAAACATTCTTTACTAAAGGATAATTCAATGACTCCTAAGTTCAAAATAGAGTCAACGTTGGTGAAAATATTTATTTTTATAATTTATACGCTTTGCCTGTTTATTTGTTTCGTTGTCTTTGTCAATCACCTTGACTGTGTTAATAATAATTGTTTGGTAATTGCTTTGACCTCTTTATAGTGCATCCATTAAAGTTTTTAAATAGCAGTGACCAAACTTATTTTGATAAGGTTTTGATGGCAGTCGTGCCACCGTATGTCTCTGTTGACTAACTACCACCTAGTTTCCGTCGGAATAGTACTTAATATATTTTACTATTCTTATGTTTTAATCTAACAATAATGAAACTGATCACACGTGAAAGACATATAATTATGATAAAAGTTATCGTATTGTTGTGGGCCTGTATTAGGTAATTTTCGTTTGACATGTTTTAGGTGGGTATGCCCTTTTTAAGGCATTATGTTTGCCAAAGTGAAAAACGAGCGGGTATAATCGTAGGTGTAATTTAAACTTTAGAATAAATTTAATTGATTTTTATAAATTGTTTTTTATTAAATTTTTGTTTTCAATGACATCAGAAGTAAGTTTACCTTACCGGGTAACGGTAATCAGCTTTGAGTAAATGTAGAGCAAGGTAAAAACGTAAATTCAGTGGAAATATTACAAAAGCCTTGTGTAACGGACGTGACGTAAGCTGATGCACCGCCAGCTAAAGGAGCCGCCTGCCAACGCATCACGTAGCCTTAGCCTTAGTTAGAGCCAAAGCCAAGCCAAAGCCACCGCCCGCCATATTGATGATTCCCTCCAGCCACAGCCAGGCAGCCGTCACAGCCAGACGGTGGAGCGGAAGGTGTCAATAAAAGCCAAAGCTATAACCTTAGCCTTATCTGTAGCCATTGACGATACTTTTTGCATGAACTGATGTTATTTGAAAAAGAAAGATGTGACGTTGACGAATTTGATTTGGTATTCTATTCGATGTATTGTCATTGAGCAGAAAAATTATAAAATCCTAAAGTAAAAATAGTCGTATTATTTCCCTTCTTTTACACTTGTTTATGTTTGTATCGAATTAAATTTACCATGACGACGGTACATACTGAAATATGCATACTAATTTCGTGGGTTCTATTTTTGAATGTTCGAAAAAAAAAATGGCTTAGCGAAAATTAAATTTCTAATGCCAGATAGTTGTTTTTAAAGTTAAGACGTCTACAATAAAGCAACCAACAAATAATACCTGTCATAGTGCATCATCAATACCACACTCTATGATCTTTACGATAAGCGTTGTAAAAAACAACCCATAATTATTTGGAACTAGATTCTTCTATCTTTATGACATTATATTTTATTGTGACTGGTTTATAGTTTATACCTGTATCTAATCTCGGATAATTTCAGGGTCAATAGTCTATTATATCTATTAATAACTAGCCTATACCGATTACGAGTAGGTATTCTACGTCCAGGGAAAAGTTAATTCTCTCTACATAAATATGTAGGTACCTACTACAACTTAACATAATTCCTAAGTGACAATTAGTCATCCATATAGTTCAACGCAGAATATTATAGATTGTTACTAACATTAGACTGTTACATTAGATTTGTTACAACGCAGAATATTATAGAGTTGTTAATTTTAGTTTTCAGTTACAATTTTAATCGGGATCGGGCCTCATTAGGGGAAGTACCTATAGCTACAGTTTTATAGAGCACAGTACTTAAAAACCCATTTTGTTTCGATATTTCAGATTGATACCTTGATAAAAGAACCCCTGAGTAGGTACCTATTTACAAAGTATGTAATTTTGCTCTGTAACCGATTTTTTCTCGTTTCGAGGAACGGAATTGTTTACCTATTAGAGTCCGAAGTTACATTCAAATCAAATCAAATCAAATTCATTTATTCGCTTTAAAGTGGGTAGTGGGTACACTATGATCTTACAAATTTATTTAAAAGTTCCGCCACAGTCCACCTATTAAGGCATGCGAATGTTTACTATTTACATAAATGTATCAATTTGTATCAATTTCTAGCTCCAAAATTATCATTAATTACACATCTATCATTACAATTCTATTTACATTATATTACATTACATTACATTAGTAAGTAATGTTCAATAAATTCAATCTATTATGTTACGTGAGTTACGTCATGTGTTATGTTTTAGGTAGCAAATTACTCATAATGAATATCCATTAAGCCATCATAATTAGTGACAATTGACAATATTGAATAAACACCTGCTGCTCACGGCTACATTGGCATTGGTAGGTATTTACCTACCAATTTTTATGCCCTATTTTTGTTACTACGGCAATGTAAGGGTACTTTAATGTAACAAAAGCCTACAATAAAATTAATCCTCTTCATTCCGTATCCCATAAGATTTTTATCAGCGAACTCAGCTACATGAATATGAAATTTTAATAAAAAAGTTTATTATCTAGTTCCAATGATTAAGTAGGTGTTTAAGGCTGAGCGAAAATATTTCTTTAGTCAGTCAAGTCTTCTGTTTTTGTTTTTATTCATTTATAAATAACTAGCGACCCGCCCCGGCTTCGCACAGGTGCAATAACTATTTAATGGATGTTATTATACATATAAACCTTCCTCTTGAATCACTCTATCTATTAAAAAAAACCGCATCAAAATCCGTTGCGTAGTTTTAAAGATTTAAGGACACAAAAGGACAGAGAAAGCGACTTTGTTTTATACTATGTAGTGATAATCACGTAGGTATTGGTCACGCCTAGATATAGTATGAAATATCCTTATTTATTTTAAGGTCATCGATAGGCACTCGAGATTTCTCTCTAGACAAAGATGAAATACAGATAGTGATGTCTCGTCAAGTGTTTAAAAAGAGCCGAGACGCAGACGAGGCGTTCAACTTTGTCCTCGGGAATGGAGGCTCAGTGACCGTAATTTTGTGTCAATTATTTTTACTTATTATAATTAACGTTTAATTACAATACCAGCTTACAGTAAAGGGCGATGTAGTTTGAATTGGTACAGCGCACTAACCTTATAAAGTCGATTCCTTTCTAATACGAAAAAATGTAACACTGACAAACTTCCAGATAGGTATAATATTTTTTTAAATTAAGTTCCTCCATATTCAAACCTATATTACGCTATTCCCCGTATCATTAACATTAAATTTTATTCAAAAATTCTATTTTATTTACTGTCTTCCATAAGTTACGCGATATGATTATAATTATTGTAATTATTGTAATACTTTAACACACTTAATATCGAAATCTTCATTTAACTTAATTTTTTAATCCACTTTATACAGAAAAAATGTTTTTTATCTAAGTCTAAGTTTACATACATAGATAATTATATTTATAACTAAGTTTTATAATAAGTATAAACAATACATGTCCACTAAGCATGCCGTGGCAACCTGTTATTAAGACTGCACTAAGCTAATAACTATAATAATGTTTTTTTCGCAATGTAAATGTATAAGTGTAAGTTTTGTTGGTTGTCCTAAATAAATAAATAAATAAATAAATAAATGATTATTCAGATGGCATTCGCTTTATTAATTCCGATCAAGGTGTCAATGAAACGCCGGTGATGAATTTACCACGCGTTTGAAAGCCAATTCCGCTGATACGGAAATAGTCTGTGATAGTTGGCAGGCTCCAAAATTATCGAGGGAACAGAGTTGTATTTTGTCTCTGGCTTATAAGTACAAATACAGTTACAATTACAATCTTAGGTTAGACTGCATAACCGCATTCCTGTTTAGCTAGTGTAAAGGGCATTGTTTTCCAACTGCCCTAATAACAGAGTGCCAGAGAATGCTTGTAATATAAGCCTGTTATGTTCCTTAGCAGTATAATGCCCGGTTCACATTTATTCCAGTCCAGTAACCCAGCGGGTAATCCAGTCCAGTGCTGGACTGGATCATATCGTTCACATTTATTCCAGTCGTTCAAAAGCTGTAGATCGGTAACACTACAGTGACAATGCTTTCAAGAAAGGAGTTTGAAAATTGTTTTAAAACTGTTCAATTATTACTGTTAGAAGAAGTAGCTGATTTCTGATATTTGAGAAGAACCTTCTATTTGCATACCCTCACAAATATTTTGCAGGACGGATTGGCGCATGTCTTTGTGTCTATAAAATTCCGAAGTGATGTCCCACAAACATACATGTTCTCTGTACAAAGAAACAAACTGAAGAGTTTGGTTTTCAGTTAACTTCATTATTAGGAATTAGTCACCACCTATTACCTATCCCAAAAAAACAACAATTCGTATTCACTGTTTAACGTGTAATCCAGCACTGGATTGGCCGTTCACATTATTCCAGTGGCGCTGGAATGGGCGAGCTGGAATGAAAAATAGACCGCCATTCCAATCGACTGGACTGGATTGATCACTGGAATAGTACATTCCAGTGCAGGTTCAGCCCGGTTCACATTATTCCAGTAGCATTCCAGCGCTGGACTGGAATGCTGGACTGGAGTGCTACTGGAATAATGTGAACCGGGCATAATGAAAAAAGTTTCTCAGCGAGCGAAATAGTTTGGTGAACTAATTTATAGAGCACAACAGTTTCATTACAATGATATGAGTCAGTGCAATGGCCGTACTAAGGCAATTACAAGATTCATACAAAAATTAATGAAAACTGGTATGTACTACATGCCTATAAAATTAAGGAATGGACGCAATAGATTCAAGAGTGGTATAAAAATTGACGGTGCCACCGTTTTATTATTTGTTATTTGTATAAGTTCCACAAATTGAAAGATTAATGGACTTGTCTGCGAATAAACTTTACAGGGCGAATTTCAGAGCACGATAAAATTAGGAAACGTCGTGATTTCGACCGAAATACTTCGTCTTGGTGGGTTCAATGACTCGTCTCTCATACCTATCAATTGGGCGTATGTTTATTTTACCTTTCGTGCTCTATCTAGCCGCCGCCTGCGCCTAGCGCCTGTCGCCCACCTCTTTCATTCGAATGCTGTACAAATGCATAATCACTGACTGAACACGATTGCGTAAGCGTCTTTTTGTTTAGTTTTCAATGGATATTGTTTGTAACCAACGGCGTGTACAAATACACGTAGCTATCATGCACAAAATAGTTGTGGGTGCTGCATATAGCTAATGCCGCGATAGTCAAACAATTTTACGAAACCCATGCGAGGTTATCATCGAGCCTCTATAAACACCATAATTTTATGCTTACCCTGATTCTGATCAAAAACAGTAGGTAAGTGTACTGCCGAGGTCGTGTGCTAATGGAATTGCAATGGAAAATCTCAATTAGGTATCAATTAGTTATTCGTTATAGAAAGGTAGCGAAGATCATTCTGCGAATCGATAAACAACTTCAATATTAGTTCATAACCCAATAATGGACGACTGCCTCAAAATATCAGACACTACAGTTGAGTTCATAATTATGTAAACATGGTGGGTATTTCACCTGGGTAAACAATAATCGAATGACCGTGGAACTCGTAGAGACAATTTACAGAGTTGAAATTAAGATAAAGTATTAATGTACATATTTTACATTGATGAATATTGTTCCTCATGCATTACAGAGATCTTAATCTTGCAATTTATAGAAAGCTGAAGTGGAAGAGAGCTATGACTCATGACAGCATGCAAAGCAGTGTGCATTTGATTTTGGTTGAGATCATAACAATTTATGTTTCATGAATTGAAGAAACCAAAGAAAAGTAAGGCTTTATATTCTAATCGTGGTTTTTTAAATTTTAATGTAATTATGTTAAAACATAAGTAATATGTTGCAGTAGATTTTATTAAGATTTCAAAACCAGAATTTTCTTTTGTCCTAACAACAGTAGTAGGTAGGTATCCTATTTAAGTAGTAAGTAGGTTATTTATTAAGCCTACCTACATACTTATACTTGAGGATAATGACTATTATTAGATATACTACTTCGAAATATATTTGAATATATGCATTTTTTACTTATTACTTAACCTAAAGGAAAAATATTATGAATTATCTGCACCATACCTGCTAAGTTGAAGAAAGCAATTTCAAAAAATCCAATATCACTTAACAAGGAAAACACGTAAGCGACACTTCACCAAGTTCTTAATAAAATATCGCTACTTCAAGTAATTTAGTTATGTGACGTCGGATTGAGTTAAAAAATTGTTTGAGCGACAGTTATAAATGTATGATGATAAGAACACTAAGTGAATAAAATACACACGTCCGTCGTCATGAACAGTTGGTATACTTATGCTGTGGTCGACTGTGGTTCACTCAGCATGTACATTGTACGCATAGTGAAATGTAGTGACACAGCGTAGCGATAATCGTGTGACGTATGTATGTTTCTACGTATTTATAAAGATCCGGTCAGACGTCTCGAAGCCTCCCAATAGGTAATTAAGTAGAAATAAACCCCGCGAACACTAACGATAAGCATTACTCATTGATCTAACCTAGATATGATTTTTTTGTTAGAGTTAAAATCATTTTAAATCCTTTGAACCTTGGCGTCATGGCGTACCTACATACTTAATAGACGTTTTTACGCTCATGGGTTAAACGATCTTAGAGCTGAAAAGGCAGTGAGCCAAAATTTAAACATTAAAAAATATGTTTTAATACCAAAAGAAGCATTCATCTAATCAATCAATAACTTCACAGTCAAGAAAAGCAAATGTAAACATTGTGGCGGTTGGTTTATAGAAATATTTTTTTAGGAAGGTACGGTAACTACATATTAGTTTTTCGTGAAAATGATCTATACTCAAACATCTTAAAACAAGAACTGCATGATGACGCAAAAATAAAGGTATTTTCCTTATAGCAAAAAATCTTGTCTTAAAAACTGGATATAAGTAATAATCGACATCGATACAAGGAAGATCAGTTACATTACTAAGAAAAGAGCAAACTTAATCATAAAGTAACTAAAGGAAGGAATCCCCATAATTATCTGTATCAACACTTGGCTACGTGCGGACTCGTATGTACGTCGGTATTATGTGACTAGCCCGCAATTGAACCCAGATGCCACCTGAAGGTCAGCGATCATCACCACTCATGTACGTTAGTAACACCAAAAGTTGTCCATGTCGTTGCTGACCAAGAAAAAAACTTAGGAACCCCGCCCATAAATGGCTCTCCAATACTACTATGAAACTTATTTTCCGGGTAATTTTACTTAGACACTGCGGTTGTGCTGCGGTCGCGTGCGATATGGAATTCGTTTTAATCGCATCCCATATAAAATGCCCTCTTCCCGCCCATGTGATTAAGGTGCATTGCATATATAGACGGTGGGAATTTAAAATGCCGTTAGTAAATTTTATTTACAAGGTAAATTCAAACGTGAACACCGGTAATAAATTTGTTTTTAGCAGAGAGTGGTAATTCCACATTCTCGACGACTCAGGTATGGAGGGTGGTACATGGGAGCTAGCCAGACGGTTTAAATAGCCCTATCACCTTGCAAATTAGACGTTAATAGTTCTAACTTCTAAGTAGTTCAACTTAAATTGTTAGAACAAGCGAGATATTAAAATCATTTCCACGAAGGAATAGTCTCAAAGCACGAATAGAAGAAGGTGTAACCATGGTGTAATACCTATACATAATTTTCGTACCAATCGTTCACCAAGGCTTCGTAAAGTTTCATCAGGCTTAGAAATATTGTGTAACCGGATATACTTATTTACTTTATTGAAAGTGAAACAATACGAACTTTAGATGACCAAGGACTTCATTCTATGTTAAAAGGCTTTCGTTTATTAATTGTGAGCAGGAAATATGCTAAATTTATTTTGTAATGTGCCAGTTTGGCTAAATCTCAGTAATAGCCAGTACCTACAAGGCTCTGGTCTCTTATCGGGTGTGGCCAAAGTGCCAGAAGTTTTCAAGCTGCCTAAAGACTTCTGACCATCTTCTGACATAGCTAAACGAGTACCTACTAATTTAACTTCACAAAAGAGAAATCCCGTATATTCACAAAAAAAATGAAAGGCACACAATGCCTCAGTACTGAATACCCATAATATGTCGACGCTGATAGTTTTTTAGTTGTTTTACCAGATTAACCTAGAAGACTAGCTTTATACGGGCTCGAGAAAATGCGTTACTTTGTAGTATACTCCTGACAAACTGGTTACAACTACTTCGTAGTAGCGTTACTTTCGATATACTTAGTCGCAAGGTTGCTAGCAGCTAGCAGCACTTAGCTCAACGATACTGGTGTGTTCCATATCTGTACAAAGTTATGTGGAAGAAGTCATTGCCCATCTTGTATGGGATCCCAATAAATGCATAACATTGCAGGTACCTGGCCAAAACACAGAAACTTGTCTTTTAGTAAACTTATTCGTTGATTGTTGTTGTGAATTTTTAGTTTTTTTTTTTAACTTTCAGCTAATATTACAGGTGCCCGGGGTCACTGGCTGGCACCGAGGGAGATCGCAGGACACCGCGAAGAGCTGTGTCAACGCGCCATCAGAGAATGGAGCCAGAGGCTGGAGCAGCCCACTGCTGGGCGTAGGACCGTCGAGGCAGTCCGTCCAGTCTTAGGCCAATGGCTGGCAAGGCGGCACGGCCCGCTGACGTTCCGTTTGACACAGGTATTGTCTGGGCATGGTTGCTTCGGAGGGTATCTGTGTCGAATTGCGGGTCGCGAACCGACTGCTGCCTGCCATCACTGTGACGGATGCCAGGACGAGGACGCCCAGCACGTCTTGGAGGACTGCCCAGCCTGGGCGGAAGACCGCGCGGAGTTACGCGGAGTTTCGTAGGGGACGACCTTTCGCTGCCGACCGTGGTAAAACACATGGCCGGCAGTGAGACGTCGTGGAAAGCGGTGCAGGCCTTTGCGGAGAGCGTAATGCTCCGCAAAGAGGCGGCGGAAAGAGAGCGAGAGGCTACCTCAGACCTCGCTATCCGCCGCCGGCGCCCAGGGGGCAGAAGGCGGGCCTACGGCCTGCACCACTTGCCCCCATAACAACAGCCGGTTGGGCGGCGGATACGGGAATCCGTCGTCCGACTTAACGGCCCGGGTTGAAAGGCGCGCCGGTGTCGAGCGCGCCTTTACCCCAGCAGGACGCTGATGGGCCAACTTGCCGGCCGCTTCAACCCTTTCATCAAGGAGAGGGGCTAGAGAGCGCGCCGTGCCTAGGCCGCCAAGGCCGTGCTGAGGTCGCCACTACAGCGGCCGCCGCGCTGGGACAGTGGAGCGAGAGTAGCACACTGTCCCGGCACCAAAGCGGTAGGCGTCGACACCGTGTGGTTTTAGTGGGTTCGAGTCCCACATACCTGTCCGGCTTCCCGTGGCCGGATAGACGAGACGAGGGTCTTTCCACACGTTAAAAAAAAATATTGCAGAGTCAATGCAATGTTACAATAGGCTAGGTATCTTTACCATGCTTTCAACAATTGTCAAAGGCGTGTGACCCAAGAGTCAACATAGGGTCTTAAATTTTGTTCCTACTGAAAAATTTAATAAATATGTAGATGCTGTTCGTTCATTTTGCATACTGGGCGAAATCAAAAGAATCACGCAAATTGTAGAAATGACGGAAAAACTGGAGTAACAAGAAAAATGCAATAGGTATTAAGTTTAACCTTCTCTTTTGACGTTGATTACAAATGGAACTGCAGTTCAAGCCGTGTCAACTGGCTCGGCATACATTTTATTTATAGCGTAACCTAGTGTATAATATGTTACAATAAAATGTTAATAAAGAACACCATATCATTCAACAACTGCTTATTAAGATTCCTCGCTCCGCCTCTCTGGTGATGGTATCTAATATTTATATTGGACAAACGAAAACTTTCGAAAAACATTCAAAAAATATTAAATCATAAAATATGAGGAACAGAAATGGTATGGACGAAAACGTAAAGGATCCTACAACGAAAACTATAACGAAAACATACCTATTGAATTGTTAAAAACATTTGAACAATTAATTGAAACACGTATCAGTGTATAAATTGTATATCATTACATCTCAGCTGGCTATGATTATGATTAAAGGATGACATCACATTTAATTTTAAATCTACCTCATCACAAAATTATACACTCACTTGTTACAACTAATGGATGGTACTTTGAACCCACTGGTGATCTCCATGGAATGGAACTACGTCCTTACTAACATGAGATAAATGAAACACTAAAATCTCAAACACAACGAACTCATAGATTTAGAAAGAACAAAATACGTAAGACACACGGATGTATTTAGTGGCGAATATCGTCTGTCACCTTGTCAAAATCTTTTCTCTGACACCGTAGTTTAGCCGTGACAATGGCCAAGATGGTCACAGTCGTACATTGCACGCTATTCTGTTAAAATATTGATCAAAATATATTTTTGTTCATATTTATTTCAAAATCAATGACATCACAACGCGTGTCCATAGTAAATGAAAATTAAAAAAAAACCGGCCAAATGCGAGTCGGACTCGCGTACGAAGGGTTCCGTACCATTATGTATAAAAACGCCAAAAAAAATCTGGTCTGTTTTATAAAAGCCTCACTTAAATATTTAATTGTTTTATTGTAGCCACATATTACGCCCAATGCCATCTCTTGGACCGAATGGTAACTAAACTTACGTCGAATGTATGGGCACCCACTTAAATATTTATTTTATTCTGTTTTTTAGTATTTGTTGTTGTAGCGGCAACAGAAATACATCATCTGTGAAAATTTCAACTGTGTAACTATTACGGTTCATGAGATACAGCCTGGTGACAGACGGACGGACGGACGGACGGACGGACAGCGAAGTCTCAGTAATAGGGTCCCGTTTTACCCTTTGGGTACGGAACCCTAAAAACGCTCACACAAACTCACATGCTAGGATTTTCTGAGGCATGGTTGACAGAAACACATAAATCGTACAACAAAAATTCCATAATAACGGCAAGCAAGTAGACAGCTGACACATATTTTTGACTTAGGCGTAGAATTTGTGAAGTTAGGGCTAGTAGAGTTACAGTTTACAGTGCGCCCAACTTATCTCTGAAATGGCAAAAATTGGAACTAACGAAAAGTCATTCATAAGTACGTTGTGGTCATTCATCTGTCAGTTACTAGTGTGCAATGATTGGTCAAATGAATGTCAAATGCGTCCGACAGCGCCTCTTTCGTTTCAATCTTAAGTTGGGTTTACTATAGGGCCTGTAGAGTTAGAAGTTTGGCTCTACATTAATTCTTATAACTTTTTGCCTGTGCAGGCCATGTGATGTCGACTTGACAACATTTTACATGAAAACTTTTTGTTGGTTCCCACCAAAAAGTTTTCAAGTTTTTATACGAAATACTAAGGACAAGTCACGTAAAAGCTAGGTACTTCATTATAATTATGGATTCAGCTACCTTGGTTACGCATGGAATTTGAGGCCTCTAATCCTATCCTACTACTACTACTACTACTAACTACTTAATATTATAAATGCGAAAGTTTGTAAGGATGTATGTGAGTGAGTGTGTGTGTGTGTTTGTTGCTCTTTCACGCAAAAACTACTGAATGGATTTTCATGAAACTTTGCAGTTAAATAGCTTAGACATCGAATTAACATAATTTGTTAAGATTTATAAAGATTTTTGAAGGGACTGGTTACCCGAAGCGAAGCGAGGGCGGGTTTACTAGTGTTTAATACATTTGAACTGGAATAGAAAATATTGCACCTATTTAAAAAGAGCAAATACTGTAGCTATTCTTAAATATGATCAGCAATGGATTTCTCATTCAAATATTCTTCACTCGTATTAATTTTTTAGAAACCGTAGTAAGTACGAGTATATTGAACGCCAAATAAAATACGGATACACAGTAACGTCAAAGTCGCCAAATAAAATACGGACGCAGAGCTCACACACTATATTTATAGAGAATTACGATGTCACTTGTTTTAAAAGTTTTAATAGACTTGTTTGATAGATTATACTCTATTTATTTACTCACTACTAGCAATACCAGTATATACCAGAATACCAATATACAATACCAGATATACTTATATAGCAATACCAGAATACACTTCTAGCATATACACATTTTAATGTAAATATCTGTTTATTCATACATTTTAGTGACAGCAAATCATTCTCATTAAATTGTTATAGTGCCTAACCAACTTCATAGTTTCAGACTTCAGTTCGATGTTTCGAAAACTTTAGAAGAACCTCGACTACAAGCTAAGCAGTTAATGCCCAGTAAATAACATATGAAAATATTTACGCACGGATTCTACAATTAAATTTAGATCGATATTAGCAACAAAGTTTCCGTGAGGCTAGAAATAGTGACAAAACAGTGAACATAGCCGGTGTTAATGTGTGAAGCACCACCTTCAGCATTAGAGCTGCGTCTATATTTGATCGGTGTTAATGACTCCGTTCGTGTATAGGTACGCACGTAGTGCTAGTTGACATTTAGGTCATTCTATTAAAGCTGTTGACGTATACAATGTTCAAGTGGGCGTCGAATATGATGACTCGAGACATCGAATGTTTCAATGTTTTCTTATCAATATTTGTTTAGAATTCCGTCCTGTGTTAAAGTTTACCAAAACAAAAGAAAGCTAAGGAAAAAAGGTAGCTCCAGTGTTAATTTCGAATTTCTTGTATTGAAGAATTTACTGCTGATTTGGGCCGATTGTATTTAAGTACCTACTGTCATTTCTATTGACTGTTTTTTCTAATGGTAATTATTTAATTTAATCACACATAGGTAAATGGAAATAAGGAGAGTTAAAACTGAATAATGAATGTATCATAGAATCGTTGAATTTGATTTATGAGATTGGAGAATTGATATGTTTTGATGATGTTCAGCGTACGTACTATCAAACGGAAAATTCCGGCTCATTGATGAAATGTTATTGGCAGTTGATTGCCTTAAAACTTCAAAACAGACTTTAAAAAAATCATGTTTTCATTTTTTTCAGGCGACTTTTGCTTTTGCTTTAAAATAAAAATAAAGTAAAAAAATCACACTAGCACAGCATTGTTCGCAAATGCTGAAAATATGGCAAGCATTAATAATAACAAAACATTTAAAAACAAAAGGCAAATCGTACGTCGTATTTGATAGGTAAGTCTTATTTATAAACGAGAGCAGTTTAGTAACTTTATAAGATAACTAATACTTAAATAGTGTAATAACCTTTATCCATTTTTTGCAATAGATACCCTTGGATAAGGACGTTGCCCGTGGCTAAATGCAGGTATATTGGTTGGTCCGATAACTATAGGTATGTATTGCCGAATAGGATAGACTGATTGTTATGAACTAAGTATTTTTTTTATTTATCGTTTGATCACAATATCTATTTTAAAATCAAAATCGTTTATTTATTTGGGTGGGTACGTAGGTACAGTGGGCCAAGAAAGTGGTGTACCAGTTTTCATTTAGTTTCCTAGTTATCAAAAGTTACATCAAAGTTCATAGGAAAATATCACTGAAAAGAGACGCATAATAATGACGTAAACCTAATTGTTAAGAATACGTACATCATACGTCACATTATAGGTGCAAGACATTTTAATCTTTATTAGAAACGGATAATGCATTAATTTGTGCAAAGAATATTTAAATATTCTGAACAAAAGCATAAGAACTATTTCAGTTGACAAAATAATTATTTTTAAAAAGAAAATTGACATTTGACATTTAAGTCCTACAACGATCTTTTGGCGCGTGAATGACGTGTGAGTGACAGAGACAGTGCCTTACAGTTTGCCTTACCTGTATGGCGCTGTCTCTGTCACCCTCACGTCAGCCACGCGCCTAAAGATCCTTGTCTCTGTATATGCAAGTAATGTAATAGAAATTGGCTAAGTGCGAGTCGGACTCGCCCATGAAAGGTTCCGTAGCAGCAAGTAACATAATATAAAAAAAATATTCGAGTAAGTAGATTGAATGAAAGGTAAGTTTCGGTTTACGATTTATGACGTATTAAAAAAACTGCTTACTAGATCTCATTCAAACCAATTTTCGGTGGAAATTTACATGGCAATGCACATCATATATGTTTTTTAGTTTTATCATTCTCTTATTTTGGAAGTTACAGAGAGGGGGGCATATATTTTACCACTTTGGGAGTGCCTCTCGCGCAAAGTATTCAGTTCAGAAAAAAATGATATTAGAAACCTCAATATCATTTTTGACGACCTATTCATAGATATTCCACACGTATGGGTTTGATGAAAAAAAAATTTTAGGGTTTCAGTTCTAAGTATGGGGAACCCCCACGGTTTATTATTTTTGTGTGAAAATCTTAAAGGTTCATAAAATATAGTTTCCGACGTCAATGGTTCTATCAAGTTTAAACTAAGAACAAAACAAATGTCATGTATATTTATAATCGGATAAAGATGGCAATAAAAGTTGTCAGATCGATCTGCAAGCGAAACTAACCTTTATCACCTATGAATCTGCAAACGGCATTCAACCTTAGGGTGGTAAACCAATTCTTTGGCCGACCGTACCTACTCTTACGATAGGTGCGAAAGTTTTTTTTGTTTTAACATTTGTTCTTTATATTCCATTCCCATTTTTTCTACATTTTTCATTGACGCTATGCTCCTATTGTTGTATTAAAAGCCTTCCTCGATAAAAAGACTATCCATCACAAAAATATTTTTTAAGTTCAAACCAGAGTTATATCTATCATTAGCCCGTTAAAACAAACAAACAAACAAACTCTTCAGTATTATAATATTAGTATCGATAGAAATAAAGCCACTCATGGTAAGAAGTTGTCACCGGCCACGCATATCAGCAATACCAAAACATTTACCGAAGTTTTGCCGGTCAAGAAAGAAGGAAGAATTACAACATAATACTATAGAATAAAATCAGTTTTTCATACTACCCTAATACAACCAAAACCTAAAGAAGGCCAAAATATCTTTCAAACTAAAACAACGTTACAATTATAATTATAAGTACTTAATAGATTTCTCATCTACGCGGAATTGGATGTGGCGATGTTATTTCCATGTGTCCTTGTCATTTATAATCGCATAACATTAATTAAATGGTTCTCTAAACTTAAATTAAATATTAGGCATTTAATCATTAAAATTATTTGGATAGTTGGTGGAAGTAGATAAAAACTGAGGACAAATCATTAAACACTTATTTCATTTAACGTCCTACTCATAAATATGTATCAAACTCATAAATATAAAGGGTGCAAAATAACAATAGCAAGGTATAGAATAAATTCTATTCGCTTATAATATACGAGTAAATACGTAGATACCTATACCAATACGAAAAGTAATGGTATGAAAAAGGCCATAATAACCCATTGCCAGTTAGCGGGTCGAGATGTCCCTTACCCCCGGCGTCGGGTCAATCAATAAAGGACTCCATGAAAAATGTACCGAATAATTGGTCACGACACGATACAATACAATAGCCACTGCTTTAATCGTTGGAGCTCGGATTGACGCATTGGGGGCGTGTGAGCGTAAATAATGTACCTATACTGAAAAGTTATGTATGTACTACTAACTAGCGTCAACTTCATGCAACAGAAATTAAATTAATAAAGCTAGACTAAGTGTTTCATACTCTAAGATTCCCTGAGTCGTGGTTGACATGGACAACAAATAAGACGAAAATACACATACACCAAACCAATAACAGAAATTTAAACTCATCATTCAAAGGAGAATGGGCGGTTTCGTACCAAGTATTGTAACACTTTATGATGTATGTCATTAAAAAGGTCTTAAAAAGTACTAAAACTTTTTGTATGGCAGCAAGTCTGGATCTAGTGCAGGAAAAAAGATATAGCCTATTCTATGATGCGCGCTATCATGCAATTCAGCACGTTCGCGCGCTTCGTAATCGCGCATTTATGCACCGCACCGCCGCTACCTCACTCCCCTTCGCCCCGCACTCACCAGTCGATGGTCCCGCGCAGCTAAATTGTATAGCTGCGGGTAGAGGTAAATAAACTTCTACCCGCAGCTATTGTCTAATACGAGTATAATGTGCTTTATGATTGGCTAATTAACCCTGTCACGTTGTTTCTCGATATCGTCAAGTGAGTTGTGGCTGGCTACTCAGTCGTGCACGATCGTTCGTTCGTTGTGTGACTGCGCTGTGTATAATATATCAGTTTTATTTAACCGTTTAAGTGGAAACCGTTGACCTACGCTTGTTTTATGGACCTCTGATTACGACCTCTATATTTTGAACTATGAATCAACATTGTGTGACTTGTGGACGCTCTTTGATTCGACAGCGAGTGAGACACGAATTGTCAAGAGAGGTGTTAGATGCAAGACCGAGTTTCGCTTGAAACAGCAAGAGAAGCAATAAGTAATTATTATTGCTCCTGTTTGACAGGAAAACGAACGGTGGGAACCTGCGCTCATTTAATGAGCATTATTTGGTATCTCGGTTGGGCAAGACACCAGCAGAGCATTTTGTTACCTGCTACGTTTCTAGACGATATTATTATTGATGAACAATAAAAAAATGGCCGGAGAATTTTTCTTTTACTTAATTTTATTTACCTTAGGTATGGTTACAGATATGTAAACGACTTATATACGAGTAATAACACTAACAAAAAAACTTAATAAATCATGTGTAACCATGAAGCAAATATAGAGAGGAGACGTTGTATGTAGATTTCCCTAAGAATGAACGCGTGACACTTTGCGGGGCGAGGGGGTGTTAGATCCCGCCCACCATCCGCCCACTTGTTTATTTTCCATCTAATGCCCGAGATACACGAGGCTAGTTTTTCAAGCTAGGATAGCAAGCTAGTGTCAGTAAGCTAGCAAGCTAGTACTTCTGGCTTCTAGCTTCATAAAATATAACTTATAAATGAAGCTAGTTTTGTCTACACGAAGCCAGAAGTACTAGCTTGCTAGCTTACTGACACTAGCTTGCTATCCAAGCTTGAAAAACTAGCCTCGTGTATCCCGGGCATAACGGTCAATAGCAAAACTACTCGCTTCGTTGTATATCGATTTTACTATGTAGTTTCACTATCTCACACTAGATGTCAATAAATGTAGGATATAACAGGGACGGACTCAAAATATAAGAAAAGTGTCGCCATCTAATGTCGAGTAGACAGCACTTCATCCTTTTCTTTGAAAATGTAAACGTCCATAACGTTGTGCACAAGTCAGGCGCCGACGGTAAACTGACTTTAGGCCACGCCTACTGTGATGATGACCTAGTTGAGTCACAGTGCACAGTTGCTTAGGCCGTCTCCTATCTATATTTTTTTGTTTCATGTGTGTAACACATATTTTTATTTCATTGAAACCCTAAAATAGGGCTTAATTATTACAAAACTTTTAAAACATTGGAATGCAAATAATTCTGTACCTGCATTCAGTTATTAAATATTTTTGTATGCATACCATATAACAGTCCCAGGACAACATGTTTATACAAGTCGCAACTTGTTACAAGGGTTGGTACGCACCCCATACAAAAGTGCCCATTCTCCTTTCCACTTTGCTGGAAATCGAACCGAGGACCCTTTGAACAGAGGTCCGGCATGGTCACCATTGCGCCATTTAGGTCAACAATTGATGTAACAAAATCTAGTATGTTAACAACAGCGAAAGGTCAATCACTAATCAAGAAATATCAAAAAGGGCTTGACAAATTAATAATATATGAAAGCGGTAGTTTATATTTAGTAAACGTCCGACAAGAACGGAGTTTGTCATATTCCACTCCCAGGGTGGAAATAGGGGGTGAAAATTTGTTTGAAATCAATTGAAAATACTTCACCGTGGGCCAAGCCGCGGGCAACAGCTATACTCCGACTTTTAATTCGATTCCTAAATTGACGTAAGCTAATGTCACTTTTCAAAATAATGTTGCCAGCTTTTCAAGAATAGTGATTACTCACACGATTAACGAACGATGTTTTGATTATTCGATTTTTCTTTTCTCAATATGTCTATTAAAATGTGTTTTAATAAAATATACCTAATACTTAAATGTGTTTTAATAATATATCTGATTTTTATATTTTTTCGTTTACTATATAATTTTAAATAAATGTATTTAAAATTATATAGTAAACGAAAAATATTAAACACCGGTACATGCATGCTTTTAGTAGATTTACAAAGTGTCTCTGTTAGCAACCAACGCGTGCGATATTAGAAACTGCAACTTGTAGGTAAAGGAACCCGTAGTATATAATATAAGGAGCTGTAATGGCTATTAAAACAATCTAAGTTAAAAAACCAACTTCAAAAAAGAAGGTTCTCAGTTTGACCTGTATGTATGTATGTATGTATATTTGTGCGCGATTATCTCGCGTTTGGTTGATCCGATTTTGATACGGTTTTCAGCATGGTGTTTATTAGACTTAGAAGAAGGATTTAGGAATATTAACCGCGTTTAACTGAACCGATTTTTACTTTTCGGCGTTAAAGTCGGTTCTATTTTATTAAAAGTTATTTATTACTCGTATGATTACCATTTAATAATTATTTTATTAACCGCCAGAAGGTTTCTGTCCGACAGCCGACTAGTTTACACGTGGGAGACGTGTTATAAACCTGTGAGATTTTCATCCAAACTATTGCTTGCTTATAGCATTTACGGAGAGCATTGATCACTGCAACACAGTTTTTACTTATACAGGATCATTGAAACTTTTTGTTGTAAACCCATGATTTTGTTATAAATAAATCTTCACTGTAATTAAAAAAATTGGATCCCGTACACAAGGAATAAAAACAGAACCCCATTTATAAGGTTCCGATGTCCGCCTGTCCATCACACACCCTCTCTTGAGGTAGGTAAACATCTGAAATTTTCTTAAAGTGCGTTTGACTGCTCACAGATATATAAGGCTAGGTAGTAGGTACAGATGCTGCCGGCTGAAAGAATTATCAAAATCGGTTTATCCAATACGAAATTCTGAGGTAACACAATATTCTCGTAAGAAAAAAAAAACATACTTGTTTACAGACGAATTGAGAACCTCCTTTTTTGAAGTCGGATAAAAAACGTATTGGCACGTGTAGGTATACATATAAGTATTATTTGATAATGATAGATATTATTTTAATATAAATAGCATTTACATCGTTTAATTCGTCTGGCGTTAGAGTTCTCGTTATTCCTAAATTAGAATTCGAATGCGTGAAGGAAAAAATGTAATCTTGAATGTGGCCTTGACGCAAAGCGAACAAACGTAGGTCTATTATTATTATATCTTGCAGTAACCTAAAAATAAATGTATTAACGTAATTTAGGTATATTCGTGTGGTAGGAAAAATAAAAAAATCACAACACACTAAACATTCAAAGTTATTGGAACAAAGATGCTAGTCAGCAAATTCGTGTGGTAATTAAAATTCTTTTATTCCGATCGAAAAATCAATCAAGATCAACTCTTTCAATAGAATCACAAAAAAATAGAATCAATCCAAGTTGAAAACAAAATCATACCATAAAGAACAGAATTTAATAGGCTAATATATTTAATTATTTATGTACGGTGGGCCAAGAAAGTGGTGTACCAGTTTTCATTTAGTTTCCTAGTTATCAAAAGTTACATCAAAGTTCATAGGCAATATCACTGAAAGGGACGCATAATAATGACGTAAGCCTAATTGTTAAGAATACATACATCATAGGTCACATTATAGGTGTAAGACATTTTAATCTTTATTAGAAACGGATAATGCATTAATTTGTGCAAAGAAGATTTAAATAATCTGAACAAAAGCATATAAGAACTATTTCAATTGACGAAATAATTATTTTTAAAAAGAAAATTGACATTTGACATTTAAGTCCTACAACGATCTTTTAGACGTGAATTACGTGTGGGTGACAGAGACAGTGCCTTACAGTTTGCCTTACCTGTATGGCGCTGTCTCTGTCACCCTCACGTCAGCCACCCTTGTCCCTGTCAATGCAAGTAATGTAATAGAAATTGGCTAAGTGCGAGTCGGACTCGCCCATGAAGGGTTCCGTAGCAGCAAGTAACATAATATAAAAAAATATTCGAGTAAGTAGATTGAATGAAAGGTAAGTTGCGGTTTACGATTTATGAAGTATTAAAAAAACAGCTTACTAGATCTCATTCAAACCAATTTTCGGTGGAAGTTTACATGGCAATGCACATCATATATGTTTTTTAGTTTTATCATTCTCTTATTTTGGAAGTTACAGAGAGGGGGGCACATATTTTACCGTTTTGGGAGTGCCTCTCGCGCAAAGTATTCAGTTCAAAAAAAATTGTTTTAGAAACCTCAATATCAATTTTACGACCTATTCATAGATATTCCACACGTATGGGTTTGATGGAAAAAAAATTTTAGGGTTTCGGTTCTAAGTATGGGGAACCCCCACGGTTTATTATTTTTGTGTGAAAATCTTAAAGGTTCACAAAATATACCTACTTACCAAGTTTCCGACGTCAATGGTTCTATCAAGTTTAAACTAAGAACAAAACAAATGTCACATAATTATAATCGGATAAAGATGCCAATAAAAGTTGTCAGATCGATCTGCAGGCGAAAATAACCTTTATCACCTATGAATCTGCAAACAGCATTCAACCTTAGGGTGGTAAACCAATTCTTTGGCCGACCGTACCAATGCACTGGATTGGATGGTCCATATTTGATCCAAGGTGATGTCAACATAATCCTTTAAATTGCATGTCGATTGCAAAGTGCAAGAGCAGTTCCATCAAAAGCAAAAAGAATAAGAATATCGGTAATTTGGTGCAACGGTCGACGTTTCAAGATAATCCGTGTAATCAACCGCTGTGTAATCAAAGCTGAGTGATATCCAAACATTACAAATTAGAAAGTGTATAAATAATAATATATTATAGAAAGAGTGAATGGCATCCAAAGACTACCTCCTTACTTAAACATTACATTTGTCGACGACAAACCAACAATAAGAGTCAAGCCAAAATAAAAATAAAAAGTGTAAAGTATAACAATGAATTAACACTAAAAAATGTCAATGATAACAAGAAGTTATACAATTATACCTCATTCCAAAAATACATACATATTTTGAGAAATACTTATGTCAAGTTCTTCTCCTAAACTGGATTAAATTTCAAACCGTCTAATTATTGGACTATTGTTTGAATCTAATTTAATTCTACTAAGATACAATTACAAAATTAAATAGCATTGCTTTTCTAGAGACAACTAGACTGGAATGAGTAAAACATCGGCATAAATATTATGAATAAATATTAATATACATTTCATAATCTTAAAATTGAATTATCTGAAGTCGAATTATGCATATTGATGGCTTATTGTCATGAATACAAATAGATCAGGATTCAGGATTGACATTTAAATTGAATGCAAGCGAGTACGGAATAATCTTTACTGTTTACGCGATTGCCTGATTCTATTAAAAGGCGTTTTACACCAAAAGCAATGGCTACAGATACACCATAAAGTTAAACTAGGCGTTTAAAATGTAGGTCGTCCGGTGCGGCAAGACGTCATGAGTTCCGTTTTGGGTGAAACAGTTTACGAGACGAGTACGGTATATTATGTTTGACCCGAATTACCCAGCATAAAGTTAATTCAAACATCATAAAAAGTCTTTATATTGTCTACACAATATAAAATAGCACCTACAAAGTAAACTTGATTCATCAGAAAAACTGAATGTTTGGAATTTTACTGTGTTTACATTAGTAATTACTTTATCATGTATTTTAATTTTATTTAGATCAGTTTGAGCAAATAATTAATTTTCTTATTACACCGACTATTTAATCTTTATAACATCTCTCTTAACCTTTCTTCGCGCATAGGTCTGTACGTCATAAAAATATTTTGTGGTCCGATTGTTAGTAATCGAACCATCTTATTTCTGTTCGCAATACCTATGCGTACTTGTATACTCAAAAAGATCAAGTAAATGTCAAAATTAAGAAGAATTATTAAACATTTACGTTCCGTGACCTGCTTGTGCTTTTATGCGTGTCGCGGTTATCCTTTGGTCCACTTTAGGGTCAAACTTTGTGCACTGAAATAGATATAAGAATAATAAAATTTGTACTAAAATTTACAAACATACGATAGATAATATAAATATATTGACTAGCAGATTTGTTATTTATAATGTGTGTATCTTTTCTAACGGTCAATGCAATTAAATAATAAACATGCATGCATGCAGACATAAACGATCATAATCATTTGCGTGCTAAACTTCAGTTTACTTTTTACTTACAATAAATATTAAGCGTAATATAATCTTAATAAATTGTTATGGCCATAGTACATTCGCAAAAGAGCATTTAAAAAACGATCACTTTGCTTGGGTTAGCTAGGCGAAGGCAAAATCACATGAAATAAGTTTTTTGTGTGTCAAAACTTTGTGCTATTTTTTACATGGTCCTACTTTATTACATATACGAGTACAATTAACATGATTAGCAACGCCTTAGGCTATCGCAGGTCATCACTATATGGAATAAATAAAATATCAGATAGACGTCGTAAGTAGATTCCCGAATGAAGTTTGTGAATAATATCAACATTGTATTTTCCCGCTAGGGATTCTTTCTAATGTCGTCCAATAGCAATCACAAAGTAGTAGATAGGTAAACGTGTATAAGTATTTTGTTGCGAATTATCTCGAAATAGATCATCAGGTTAATTCAAATGATAATGATCCGAAGAGATTTTTCTACGTAGACTTTTTATGATTCGGGAAAACAGCAGCAAATAGCATCCGATATACAGCCAGAAAACAGATGCTACGTTTCATTCAGAAAACGTTGAATGTTTTGGAAGATAACCTATTTCATCGATCCTCTGTTTACTCTCCGATAGCCGTTTACATTACCCAAGCCATTAACATTGGAGTAGTTTTGATGATCAATGTCGTGTCTGATTCTTACCGTGCCTTTTAACATTGAACCTATTTATAAAAACGACGATTGTTTAATGGATAATTCGCTGGAATAATTGGAAATGAAAAACGATTCTGCGGTGTTGCTATTCGTGGTTTTCCAGTTGCGTTCGCTCCTAATAATATTTTTCTAAGACCGGTGGCAAAAACTGATCACCGATAATTGCTAGTTTGACACGAAATGATTCCATAGTAAGTCTCGTAACTGGAATAA
The DNA here is from genome assembly GCA_905404135.1 of Hesperia comma. Taxonomy (NCBI): domain Eukaryota; kingdom Metazoa; phylum Arthropoda; class Insecta; order Lepidoptera; family Hesperiidae; genus Hesperia; species Hesperia comma. The sequence continues at coordinate 7,135,498 of FR990027.1, read as the reverse complement.
CTTATCTATACTTATACCTATTTATAGCTGCGACTGTAACTAATCGATGTTTGTACATGAAAAAGCTACTTATATGAGAAAAACGATTAAGTTGGCTGTATTTTTATTGAAGAAATAGATTAGGTACTTAACTTGATACTTAAAAAATAAAATTACGTCCTACGAAAACCGTACAGTAAGCCTAAAATAATGACACATCTCAATGGAATAAATGTATTTTTTTAATGAGCGTCGCGCTTAATATTGAAACAAATATTTTTGCAATGGCCGTTAAATTAGTTTTAGGGTTGAAACGATTCTTTACATGGACGCCCTCGTCCGTGATAGAATAGGTACCTAGTTTGATGACAATACTTAAAATATATTACGTTTATTGAAAGACACAACAACAAGTACAAGTAAAGAAAAGGGGCCTCTAAGTAAGAAAAGGGGCAGTACTAATTGTTATCTATATAAAGAGCTCATTATATTATACTGACTGTCTTTCAATCAATATCTATTAATTTTCCTAAACCTACCTACTCATTTTAGTTACGAATGTACAGTTAAATAGAATTTTGTGCGCGTTCTACTTTCTTGTAATCATGACATGAGAATAACGGCGTGTTTACAATGGCTATTCTTATGTTGTCATTTCCCGTGTGCTTGGCTGGCTTGGCTGTGCGACCTGCGCTGAAAGCCTGAAAGGTTACGAAACGGTGATTAACCGGTGCTCAATTCCGTCAATTCAACTTTTACATCAATAAGTTTTTTATTTTTTTATTTAACACCTTTGTCACCAGCCGACGACATCGCTCCATAAACATCTCATAAAATAGGTCAACACTTTAATACAATACAATCGCTTATTTAAACTTAAACCTATAATTTAACTCTGCAAATTTAAATAGCATTCTGGTCCTCTCCGATTTCGACAAAGCCAGAATCCCATTCAAATAGCCATTACGATGTTCTGGTACTCAAATATTCCCTTGGGAAACCAATACATAAGTTATGATCACGACGCGATTGCTTAAACAATAATTAACAAAAAATACACCATGTAATTCGTGATGCTTATATACCGAGGTATGTATTTCGTTAAACCTAGATCAGCGGTTCTCAAACTACGTATGTTATCGATGAACCTTTTAAACCCCTTAAACGGACAATAATTTTAGTACTACCATTAAGTACATATTCCACTACTGTTCTATTAATCCATAACTATAATAAAAACATAACCCTCCTTCTGATGCAGCCGGGTAATAAGGTATAGGTATAAGTATTAATGGACATCGCAAACTCAGAGTAGTACCTAGTAGGTATCTATGTAATAAACGAAAAATGAAATACGAAATTTTCGCAGCCGTAGGGTTTCACGAAGCACACTCGCTAGTATTGCTAACCTAGATTATTGCAATGACTAATAGTTTCTCATATTATATACAACAATAAATTATATACCTAAGGCTGGCGGCAAAGACAGACTCAATTATGACAATTTATCTGTCACGTCTGTAGATGTCTACCTCGAAGATCGTACCCGGAACCCTTCGCTCCACCGGCAGGGTCACCAATTACGTTACAGTGTCATCGAACCTTTGTTTCATTTGTACTAAATAATGAGGACCCGTATGGCTGTCTGTGATCACCATGCTGGACTGTGTTCAAAGGGTCCTGAGTTCGATTCCTAGCGAGGCGGAAATGTGTATGATGTGTTTTTTTTGTAAGCCTTATCTTTGTAAATCGTCCATAGCACCCATCATACAGAGAATCCTAGTGTGGGATTTTAAGCTTGTATTTTTATTAAAAAATATGGAATTTCGTTTATCACAATCAGTTCTTTCTATGGAGTTATTATTTGGAGATTTGTTTGCCAACATGTTCTTGAAATTAAAGTATATCGACATTTAAATATAATTCGGTGCACACTATACAGGGGAAAGGGCTTGCCATATTAATAACATCTAAATTGAGGATTCTGTCAAATAAGATTATTAGAGGGAGGTTTCTTGTAATATACTTACCTCAATATCTTTCACTGCTGTTATGTTTGTATTGCAGTAAACGAATATACCTATATCTAATTTATGTGGGGATCAATACAATTTTCCCTTTAAATACCTAATAGGTACAATAGCGTAAATGTTTACATTAATCGATAAAAAATGGCACAAATCTACCGAGAACAGCAAGTTTCTCTCGAATGATAACTTGAATATTATTTGTATTCGTATGAATTTTCAAATGTAATAAAAATTCAAATACCTATGTTAAAAAAGGATGTTTTAGTAAAAAAAGTAAGTGACAAAATCAAAATTTATTTTAAATGTCAACCTTCCTACCGAAATACGATTTCAAGCATATATTTAATCATAATATTAAAGTTTTTGTTATAATTATAAAGACACCTCAGTGAATGATACATGGAAAGTCATTCATAAACATTTCATAAATAAGCCCGAGTTGCGTAGATAGGTACATTAATACATACCGAGATATTTTGCAGCTGACCAAACAAGGCTTTATGTACCTACTAAGTATTCATACAATGTTATTGTAAATATGTTATTAATTAATATTCAGTACATACGGTATAACCATTTTAAGAATCCTTTGTTAATGTTTTTGCGTGATTAGAACAGGTTTTTGAAATGGACTAGAGCGAAAAATACGAATAAAACGAAACAAAAATCAATCTAAAAAAATCTGTCGTATTTTGTTACAGTTTTCTGTTCTAAAATTAAAAGAAGTAACTACATCATCATCATCATCATCATCAACATCATGTAAATTCAGTTAAGATTGTATGTTTATAGAAATGATAATTCATGAAAAGCAGTTATATAGCATTGTTACGTAGCCTGGCGTTTAAAGATCATCAGCTGTCATTAGCTTATTAGACAATTTTTAGTAGGTTTTTTTCATTTTAAATTATCTTATAGTTCATTACATTTCCAGTAAATAATACATCAGTACATGTACCAGTTTTTTTCTCTGGTTGTTAAGCGATTTCTTTTTCTGGTTTGACAAGTAACACTTTTTTTTTATTTGGAACTAGAATTTGGTATATAATTTTCTCTAGTAGCATACTTGCGTGAAGGATACAAAGAGTTTTCTAGAAACCGTTACAGAATAGAGAAGTAAAACTTTTAACAGAAAAATAATGAGGAATAAAATTCTAAGAAGGATGAAAGGTACATACAAAAAATTAATTAAGTTTTAATGCGGATTTAATAGCGTATAAACGACCAAATGAATCAAAATATCTGAATTAGTCACGTTTCCTATATTAAAATACAAATTAATATTTTGTTAACTAACAATAAATTCGACATTCAAAACGAATCTATAAATATATTTAGGTATGTCATCGACTTTATTAAACGTCTTCTACATTCATGAATATAATAATGTAAATTCGTGCCCGAATGTGATTCATAAAACCGAAAGTGGTCTTTTTTCATTCTGCATAGTTGAAATAAAACAAGTTTAAGAATAAAATCTAAATCTATTCTTGAAGTTGAAACTAGCTTTAACCTTACTCTGGACCAGTCTGAAATACAATTTTCGTGAACTGAAAGCGTGAACTTGAGTACTGAAATTAGAGACTAGAGATGTAAAAAAAATCTAATAACTTTTGTGAAAACACTCTTTTTGGCTGCAAAATGTTTTTAACATTCTGAGTTATTTAATTAAGTTTTAAATCTAAATATATAAAGTAACTTTTCGCTACGATCGATCTAGAAGACGGTTAGTTTTAATGTATACTTCGTACAGACAGCAGATTTTCATTCAAATAATGAATATTATTAATTATACATTGAATATCGGATTTTAATACCTTTTGCAGTAATACATGCTTAGTTTTTAACAGTACTTTAACTTCTCCTATGTCTAAGGAGGCTAAAGTCCTGTGCAGGTTGGCTGTTTTGGGTCTTGCGAAAGTGTAAAATAAGTATGTATGTTTTTGTTATATGATTCGTTTATGTAGTATCTAAAAGGTTATATTATTCCGCCAAATCCTCGTCCGAAATGAGATTTTTGGTAAAAAACAAACAATATAGGTACAATAAGAAATTAATATGGCATTTGTAATGGCCTTACTAAATGGCATTTTTTAATCCTTAACTGAACTGATTGTAATGTTTGGAATTCCTTTTTTCGGAAATTAGTAACCCGGAAAAAAGAAAATGGAAGGGATATTAACCCGATCATATTTATTTTCATCAGATTGCGATAAAATTAGGCTTTATGGAGGGTTCTATTATATCTGAACTTAGGGTACTTTATTCCAGGTGATAAGTTTCCGTGGAAACATTTCAATGGTAGGTATCATTTTGTTGTTGTAAATTACAATTAACGCTGGGAAAATTGGATCGCCCACAGAAACACACACATGTGTGATTTTTAGAACAAAAGTTTATTTATATATTTTATCTGCCCCGGTCAGGAATCGAACCGGTCGCTTTGCAGGATGACCGCTGATGACAAGTAATGACGTTTATTTGTGTAAGGGTCGGGCCACATTGATCGACCGCGATCGACGGTTTCTCCATACAAAAGGAGCGTAAAGTATGGAACGCCGTACGCATTCTTTCGCATCGACGCGCCGTACGCGCTCCGGCGGCGAACTGACACGAAACGCGATCGGCCGTCGACGGCCAACGACGGCGATCGACGGCCGACGACGGCGATCGACGGCCGACGACGGCGATCGACGGCCGACGACGGCGATCGACGGCCGACGGCAACGATGATCGGCATAACAGGTGTACCACAGTATAAAAATACAGTATATTTTTTGTTTTAATGGTGACCTTTAAATTTATTTCTATTCTCATATTTTTTGTTGTATAAAAATGATGGCAATAATTTTCTTATTCATTTTTTAATCTGTTAAGGCCTGGCTTCCAGAATTAGGCGTTTTTGCAGCTATATTCTAAAACAAGCACTGGTCTGATGAGTTTAAATTTATTAGTACATATAAATGTTTTTTTTACTTTATGTTCTCAAAACTCATTTACCATTTTCACGATTGAATGATTTGAACCCATCACTGGAAAGTAACAGTTTGGTAGTTAAAATTAAAATGATGAAAAATTGTGTCGTCAACAGGACATACTGTAATTTTATATACTGTGGTAACGTGGTGAGGTTTCGTACGGAAGCGAACGCCTCCGTACAGCTCCGTACGGAAGCGAACGCCTCCGTACAGCTCCTACGGATGCGAACTGCTCCGTAAACGGGCGATCGGCATAATGCGTAGTAGTGTATTCCTTTTCAATCGGCAAAATGCGAAAGGCCGTCGATCAATGTGGCCCGACCCTTACCCGGTAGGTAAACAACAATCAGGAAAGGTATTTTCCATTACTACATTAAATTTTAAACGTCAAATTATGTAAAACATCAATTATAAATAATAGTCTGTTAGACCGAGGCCGCACTACGGCTAAACCGCCGCGGTTTCTTACCGCGTAAATTTTGTAACTCAAGGAAAGCTATACAAGCGGCCGCACTTGCGGTTTCTGACAATGTATAGCTTTGGTTTCCTAGGAAAGCGGTGCCGTCATGTAGCGGCCGTAATACAGCGGTGAATGACGTCATTAGAACGTTGTCTATGTAAACGAAATGGCGCGGTTTCCTAGAGAGCGGTAACTGACACCGTAACGTAAAAAGCGGTGCCGCCATTTGCATGACGGCCGTCTTGTCGGTGTCCGATGGTTTGGTCAACGTTTTATTGATAGCGGTGAAGCTATTTTTAATATGTATTTGTTTTTTTTTTCGGAACAACGTCAAAAAAATAAAAAGTAAAGAAAAAAGTCAACTAAAACAGAATTGGTGGCGTGAAAGTGGAGAAATATTAAATTCTGATGAATTATTAATTATTAAAATGACTGACGGTGTATTAAAACGGCCGTGGAACTTTCCACATGTCATCACCGTCAAGACGGCCGTCTACTTGCGTCCGTAATATTACGGCCGCTACATGACGGCACCGCTTTCCTAGGAAACCAAAGCTTATGCGAATTGCGCGGTTACGCGGTTACCGCCGCGGGACAAAACCGTGGTGCGGCCTCGCGCTTATGTAATTAACGTCAAACATTTTCTTGCATTTATCATTATACCTACTATTAATATTATTAGATTACTCGTAATAGGTATAACGTTGTTTTGATTGATTAGTCAAAATGTTAATCTTCGATTTGATTTCATAGAATTTCACGATAGTTACGGTTTTATTTTATTAACGACTAGCTGTGTCCGCAACTTATAACGTATAACGTGGAAGTTTTTCCTGCGTCAATCCGATCCCGCGGGAATTCCGGGATAAAAAATAAATGTTGCTTCATAACCTCCTCTATCTTTCAATGAAAGTCCGTTCGTTAACCGGGACAAAAATAAAGACAGACACACAAAAAATTTAAAATCGTTTGTTTGTATTTTAATCTATAATATAAAAATAAGTCGGGTTTTCCTTCCTGACGCTATAACTCCAGAACGCACGAACCGATTTCCACGGTTTTGCATTCGTTGGAAAGGTCTCGGGCTCCGTGAGGTTTGTAGCAAACAAAATTCAGGGAAAATTTTAACAGAAAAGGAGGAAAACAGGGAAAATCATTTTTCACATAAGTACAGAGCCATCTCTGATACATAGCATGTACCTACTACAAAGCAAAATTTTATTTATTTTCAAATATAAAGCAAAAAAAAATATAAAGCAAAATAGTAGATTGTTTGACAAGGGAGCAAAGTCATATTTTTACGGTGAGGGCGCTTTTTGGAATTCAGAGCGAAGAGAGGGATTCTAGAGTAGAATCCCGAGCGTAGCGAGGGATTCTTTAGTAGAACCCTGAACGTAGCGAGGGATTCAAAGTAAGTATGTCGCCCGAGCCAAAAATATTTGCTCCCGAGTGATACACTCTACTTTTCATCCCCCCCTATGAGAAAATAAAAGGCGCCTCAAATTCAGGAATAATACTGTCACAGTCACTAAACTAACTAAACCGACTAACCCGACTAACCCGACTAACCCGACTAACCCGACTAACCCGACTAACCCGACTAACCCGACTAACCCGACTTACCCGACTAACCCGACCAACCCGACTAAACCAACTAAACTAATTAAACTAACTAAAGAACTCATTTTTCAAAACAAAACCATAAATTTCTAACAATCCGAACTGAATTTACTTTTCTTTTACTTTACTTTAAATAACGGGGAGGGAAAGTAATATGAAAATTCATTCCCGCCCGCTAAATAGAAAACACCAACTTTGGGCCCCCTTAAGTCCGAACCAAGTCGTCTTTTTCAAATAGGTGGGATGAAAAAATATTTATACAAAAAACGGCATAAGTACCTATACATATGAATGACGCAAAAACACGCCTTCGACGATAGACCCGGAAAATTGGCGCCAATCGAGGACATATCATGCAAATCATTATTATTGAATCATGTTGATCACCTCTAAACTTATCTTGCTGAACGAGCCATATTGTTAATTCGTATGTTAATCAATATATTAACATTCTTAGCAAAAATGTAAGAATATAACTGCCATCTGACAATTTAATAAAATCACTTCATGCTTTACTTTCAATTCTTTTTTGTTAAAGTAGCTAAAATGAAATTGACATTTATTTTATTTATTCCAATTTATTTTTTTCCAAACAGTTTGAAAATCAATACGCCATCGCCTCAACCAATCCAAATTGTGAGAGGTCATAGAAGAAGAAGAGGCATATAACTCCCGATGACTTTGTGACCTACTCACTGTTACATACTTTATTTTGAGTGGCTATAAGTACATTTATTTAAAACTCATGTCTAAGCATTTTCATTATTGCAGTAATCATCCAGTTAGGTACTAATACTAATAAACCTTCGCTGTAATGCTTTTGAGCTTACAATAGTTACAAGTACAATTTAAATATTTACATGAAGTATGAATAGTTAACGCATTTGTAAATGAAACTTCGTTAAATTGTAGTGGCAAACCTAATTCATTTCCATTTAATATCCTGACAGGTTATGTTAACGTAAGACTAAATGAATCTATTAGCTCTGCATCACGTTTCTCTGAACTGATAACATTACAAATAATTACAATAGACACGAACGCTCACCCAGCCAAATAGGATAGCTAGGTACTATTAGAGACAGGTGATTTGAAATATAAATATTATCTTGATGGTCCATCACTAGGTATTCTATAGATACATAAAATAAATCTGTAACTGATCGATTTCTGTACATGGAAAAAATATTATGAGAAAAACTATTACTATAGGTACCTATTCTTTTCTAACGCAATAGAACCAATGGTTTTTTTAATTTTTATCTGTTTGTCTGTGATGTTGTTCGCGCTAATCTTAATCGATTTGAGTGCGGTTTTCATTAAAACCGTGGTCAGCTTTACTTAAATAAAATTGTTTGTTCAGAAAAAAAATGTTAAAATCGTTTAGAACAAAAGAAAAGAAAAACTTAATCAGTCACATTATTATCTACTAGCGAACCGCCCTCGCTTCGCTTCGGGACCCGTAAGTATCAACTGCGTAGGTCCCGCTTCCGTAGGAATTTCGGGAAGATAATAAACTATCACCAAAATTAATTCAGGTTAAATTAAATTAAACTTAGAAATAAAGCTTACGACAAAATAATAGCAAAGTAGCAAAGGATCACAGCAAGATTAATTCAGATTAAACTTGGAAACGCGGCAAGTTTGGTATGGCAGTGGGTTCGACCAAATTTGATTACCATAAAAACGGTTCTAGTGTGTTAATCTTAAAAGATAGACATATACTGTCGTGGACATTTTTTTAGATCATTTCAAGAGGAATAATTCTTTCATACATATATTTTTGGTATCTTGAATCGTTTTCGCAACGCATGCAACGAAAGCCCTCGAGAATGAATAATTTTCCCCGTTTTTTCCACATTTTCCATTATTTCTTCGCTCCTAATTGTTGCAGCGTGATGTTATATAGCCTAAAGCCTTCCTCGATAAAAGGTCTATTCAACACAAAAAAAAATTTCAATTCGAACCAGTAGTTCCTGAGATTAGCGCGTTCAACCAAACAAACAAACTCTTCAGCTTTATAATATTAGTATAGATTAGTATAGATTTATTTCATTAGTCACATAATTCACGTATGTTTACTTAAAATATCATTACATCCATAAGGTAAATTAGAATGTTTAATACCTGAGGCTAAATCACTAAATTAATTATTCAAATTTTAATTTGTGAAAGAACTTGTTTAATAGGCACGTGCTCGGCCAAGTCTGGTGACTACAGCCTCTTCAATTAGATACAGTGTCACGTTTATTGTGTTACCGGCTGTGTTCATGAACAAATGAAGACTTACTACTGCTAATTCATAATCTTCTGAATAACACATTTTTATGTCATGTTCTGATTGTGCATTGTCAAATCATGATTGAATCGAGTCTGTCAATGAATTACATCTCTTATTTGTGTCTGCCGAATTGAATGATTAATTTTATTGACGACCTCGTAGACTGCCCTAGTGGCGACGGGTCCCAGATTCACTTCCCGATTGGTGCGGATATTTCTGATAAAATATGTAATGTAGGTATAATGTTCTCGGGTTGTGGGGTGTCCGTTGATTTTAACTGACATACAACTAATTTTTACTATTTGATATTGATTATTTTATGTAGGTATGTACTTGTAATAATTCGTTTGTTGATGTATTTTTATTTTCTAATTTTTATTTCAATTTTGATTTTTTGTTCTTTATTTATTAGTGTAATTGGTGTATCCGTGCTAATTAATGAAATAAGTCCAGAAATAAATCAATATTTAAAAAGAAAATACGCACTTTAGTTCAATATTGAACGTGAAGTTAAGAAAAAAATTTCCTTAAAAAAGGTAGGTAAGTAATTATTTTATACTTTTGAATGTTTTTAAAAAAACTCTTATTAACCCTATATCTTGGCGAAGTAAACAGAATAGGTACCTACAGAAAGTTTATTTATAGGTTCACGTAAACAACATTATTTTTACAGAGGATGTGTCGCTTTATAGTTTGTTTGATGTTTTAATTGGTAAAGAATAAACAATCTTTTTACGATACGAAACGATAGGGTTGGTAAAAACCATATGAATGCACAAACCTCAGATTGTAAAACAATTGGTGCCAATTCTATAACCTGACTTATAAATCTTGACATAGGAACAAATTAAAGATTCAAAAGAAAGTTCCTCATCAAAGATTTCACCGATGTAACTGCCCCCTCCCCTTTCCCCACTGGACCTCTGAAAGACTGAAGTATCTACCTACGAGTTGTTCACTTTATAACCGATATGTCCCCACCCACCCATGGATCACCAGCTTTAACTCCTTCCTTGGTTATGAGCTAGTCACGCCCATGGATGCATTGCTGGTCAATTAAGAAGGAAGGGTACCAAGATTAAACTGGCTGTTACGCTCGCAGCCAGAATACAGAAATTCGTCTGGCAGTTGACTCAAGCAGCCAGGTTTCATTCCTACTACCAATACTCCTTTCACTTTTGATGGAATTCATTTTAATGGCAAACCACACAAATGTCAGCTTTCCGACCCTGCGATTAAAGGTTCTTTGTAGATTGACTGCGAGATTTTAAAAGGCCTTAAGTAAATTTGGCTTACATGCTAAAATGATCTATTAGCGCATGGAATAAAAATTGTTTTTAGGGAGGAGTGGTAATTCCATATCCCCAGCGACTCAAGTATAACTTACTTTCATAACCGGTTTATTCTAAACTAAACGTTTCCGCGATAATATTATGGTTTAAAATTATGTTGTTCTGATAACGCTAAACTGTAAACCTGTTTAAATAATATAATCAACATTTTATTGCAAATAACTATTTAAACTTCTTACTGAATAACCTGTTGTTGTTGCAATAAAGTAAGAAGTTATAAAAACACATAGATAAGGCAAGGTGGGATGCTATGTGTCGCAGAAAATGTTAAGTAAGTACACGCAGAAAGTAATTAAACAACAGCTAAACTGACGTGGAATTCCCCTAAAGATAACTGAGTCGTATAACTGCAATTATTGCCATAAAGATAACTTTAAGTGTTTACCCCCTTGTGTCGAATATCCGTATTTACGAACGTTCTGGATACGTCACTTTTTTAAAAGAGAATGCGGTCAAATAAAGGTAATCACTTAAACTTAAAGACGTACGAAAACGTAAGAAGAATACAAGATGAATAGATGATATCTATCGCATTCACACAAGAAAAGGAGCAACTAACGCCAATAGCATGAGAAAAAACGAGACAGAAAGATACTGTCTTCTGTTTCGCACTGCGTGACGGTGTTTTCTGAACTATGATGGCAAAGAACTTTGGCAGAAAAATTGATCTTGCAATGTTGATAAATCATGTCCGGCACGTTCTCTAGAGGTCTTTTTTCTGTTACGTGACACAAAGATAATTAATTGCTGGATTTTTCTTTTCAAGTGTCAATCATAATTATGGCTGAACTATTCGAATGTCAATATATTTTGTCAATATTGATTTATTACACTACAATATAAATAGGCTAAACAAAGCTTACAATTTAATGCCTTTATTTCCTTTAATTCTGAACAGAATTACTTATTGTATAGTTTTTTGAGTAAGGATTGAATCATCGGTTTCCAAACCTTTTCCGTTTGGAAAAGGAGTACGTCAAGGGTGCATTCTTGCCCCATCCTATTCAATATATTATACGCAGAGTACATAATTAGACAAACCTGCGAAGACTGGAAAGGTGGTATAAACATCAACGGCACTAGAATCTCAAATCTTCGCTATGCCGACGACACCATCCTCTTTGCTGCCAATGAAGCGGAATTGTGCTCTCTGTTCGATAGAATGGAACATAACAGCAGAGATTTGGGACTCTCCATCAATCGCTTCAAAACCAAAATTATGGTTGTGGACCGCGCGAATAAACTAGTGCTCAGTGGAATACACCAACTGGAAATAGTTAACAACTTTATTTACCAGGGCTCCACCCTTAGCAACACCGGTTCATGCGAAGAAGAAATACGCAGGCGCATAGGGATGTCGAAAAGTGCCATGTCTCAATTAGACAGAATATGGATAGACCGTAACATCACGAATAAAACGAAAATTAAACTTGTGAAAATTAAACAGCCTAGTGTTCTCCATATGGTGCGGAAACATGGACGCTCAGGGCGGCGGATCGCAAGCGCATTTGAGATGTGGTGCTGGCGGAAAGTACTACGCATCCCATGGACAGCGCACAGAACCAACAAATCCATACTCGAAGAACCGAAGATAAGAAACCGCCGCTCTCAAACATCTGCCTACGTAGAATATTCGAGTTCTTCGGACATATCGCCCGAAAACCTGGCGATGACCTCCAGAAACTGATCGTCACCGGCACAGTCGATGGTAAGAGAGCAAGGAGAAGAAGTCCTATGCGCTGGTCTGACCAAATCCGTACCACTTTCAATATGAATGTATCAATATAATGGCCGTACACGTAGCGGAGAACCGGAATAGATGGAGGAACATCGTAAAAGAAAAAAAGTACTGCATGATTGAGGTCATGACCCCCAGCATTGGGGAAACGACGCAAGGAGGAGAAGGAGTTTTTTGAGCATTTATTTATGCATTTTTATATGTATTTGCTTGTTATAAAATAATTATGGACAGACTAGAGAACCGCCCGCGCTTCGCTTCGGGACCCGTAGGTAACAGCCGCGTAGGTCCCGCTTCCGTAGGAATTTAGGCTAAAAAGTAGCCTACTACTCGCTCTCTTCACTCCACCCTGTCTGAGGTGTGTGGAGCCCTAGGGACAGTTAGTTCCCCTTTGGGGGTGTCTCTCGCGGCCCGTTAAAACGGGCCGGTCCTTGGTTTGGGCCCTAAGGCCCTTGGTTGTCCATCTGTGGTTAACCAATAGTCCGGTGAGTGGTGGCCTTTTTACAGGCCATAGAGTCTTAAACGGGATGGGGTTCATCTTCGCGCCGCCCAGGCGATCGAGGCCCTACCGGGTGAATCCCGCTGGTGGGAAGCCCAGCAGGAGCCGATCAGCGCCGGGCGACGACTTACGAAGCCCCAGTATCAGTCAGTGCTAGCCCCGTCCCGCGCAACCAGCAAGTCGCGCGGGAAGGCCCAGCGGTCCGGTGGACGGGTTTGGAGTGGCACCAGGTCCTGCAGATGCGGGAACCGCGACGCGTCGACACGCCCGAACATGTTGCGTGCCAATCTCTCGATGAAGTCGGCCAGGCTCTCGACTCGAAGGTCCCTCTGGATGACGGCGTTCCTGACGTACCTCGGCGCACCAGTCAGCCGGCGGAGCGCAATCGCCTGAACCGCGCGCATCCTCTTGCGCTGCGGTTCGCTGGCGAGCGCGTACCACGCCGGTGCCGCGTACGTGAGGCGGGATCTGATGTAGGTCTTGTAGACCCCGAGCTTCAGTCCGAGAGGGAGGCTCGAGGAGAGCACTGGTTTCTGCCATCGCGCTTCTGGAATTCGCGACGGCTTTCGTAACCTGTGGCTTCATCGAAAGTCTTCCGTCGATGTTGCCCCCAGGTATTTGGCCTGTGGGGCTCATTGGATATCTTGTCCGTGAAGCTCCAGAGTAGGGTCCCGCCTGTTGAGGTATCCTCCTATGTTCACGGCCTGCGTCTTCCCGACATTCACCGACAGTCTCCACGCGGCGAGCCATTCGGGGAGGGCATCAAGCGCACGCTGCATCTTGATGATGGCGTGGGTTCTATTCAGCGACGTGGTGATGTACGCCACGTCATCGGCATACAGGGCAAGCGACGCTCCCCTGCCGCCGGGATGTCGTCGGTGTATCAGGCGTAGCAGACCGGGGACAGGCAACTCCCTTGCGGGACGCCGGCTGCGATCGGACGCTCGGTGGATTCGGCGTCTTCAACCACTACTCTGAAGCTTCTATTAACGACTGCGAGATCTTGTAGAGAAAGCCGTCGTGCCAAACACGGTCGAACGCCTTTTCCATGTCGAGGAATACTGCACACACGCGTTCTCTCTTATTCAGAGCCGCGGTAACGGTGTGCAACACCCTCGACAGTGTAGCCGTGCTGTTCAGCGGCATCAAAAAGTAGCCTTCCACTTCTGTTGGCAGCTAGGCTATTCCACCCCGGATGCTTGCAGTTCCAGTCGCCCGCGCCCACCACCGGTGTCGGCGAGTCCAGCAACTTGCGGACATCAGCCAACAGGATAGTGCCAGCGAGCGGGCGGTACACTGAATACAGCCGGAGCGGGGAGTTCTCGAGGCAGAGCTAAAGTAGCCTATTACATTTGACTTAAGTAAATTACATGTAGTATTTGATAGCGTAATTCAGAACTTGCAAATAAATTTTATTAACGCCATCTATTAACAACTCCGAAAATAAATATCTAGCAACTAACAAAACATCGATCTTCCCATGGGAATGGGATGTTTTTCCGTGGTAAAAAGTAGCCTACGTCACTCTCCACCCTCCTAACTATCCCCACACACATAAACCTTACCATATAATAGCTTTGTTGCGACGTGAAAGCGTCACAAACAAACAAACAAACAAACAAACACACTTTCACATTTATAATATTAGTAAGGATAGTAAGGATTTATAATATTAGTAAGGATAAGGATTAAAATTTTCCACTATGTTTTAATACAAAATTATGTACGAATGTGATATAATTTAATGTTCCCTTATGATAATTACCTACCAGGGGAAAATCATATCTTTTACGACGTTAACAATTTCATTTAATACGTGTAAAAATAAATAACAGATTTATAATTATGACCGAATTTCTCTGAAAAAACGAAGAATGCCAGCAGATTCCGTTAAGAGTAAAAAAATATGTTACTTGGATTAATTCCACAATATAACAATGATTCAGTGGCTGACTTAAATAATTAAATGGGCTCAAAATGCAAGGCTTATCATATTGTTTGTTATACATAACGTGTTTCACTTTGAGATCCATCTGAAATAAATCGTTCCATCCAAAATCAACGGCCATAATGAACTGAGTATTTTTGGTATAAATGCCGAGCCAAGATTGCGGCCAGAAATACTGAGAACAACACAGACGAAGTGGGTACACCTAGTAATAGAAATAACTGTTTATAATAAAATCATTATGTAACGTTTATTACCGAAGAAACACCTGCCATTGACAATGAACTTTTAGAGGAATATTTTATTAACTAATCGTTACGTTATGTAATGCCTTCTAATGTATTTAAACAACTTTAGGGACACTTCAAGATCATGGCCACGGTGTGATACGTTGACCCTTATTTTAACTGTAATAGGTAGACTTAGTTGCTACGTTAATGAATTTTTTGCTATATTTATTTATTTAAAGCTTTATTAACCACAATATATTAAGGTACAAATGGCTATATTAATGTTATGAGCATAATGCACCATAAATTAGGTGACGGTTATTATCATCAATGTCATTATAGCCAATGCAAACTTTAGATGAAGTGCCAGTGCAGCTTCACCGAACACAAAAATCATGACCAGTTAATTTGTTTCGGGCGGCACTTAATGGATGAGTTCCAACCATAAATGGGGTACCAAATAGACCATAAACATCAGTCGAATGGTTTCCCATTTATGACACACTGCTCTGCACATAAAATGTTAAAGACTAAAGTAATTCAAGGACTCCAAGGAGTCTTTCGTCCTCTCTATCCCGTTGCACCGATCTGGCTTCGTCTCGCACTCTTTTACTGTCCAGGCGGCTCGAGCCTGGAACTTGCTTCCTGAGGAGATCAGAAGACCCGGTAGTAAACCAACGTTTAAGAAGAAACTACGTACTCACTTGCTGGAACATTCCAATTAAGCTGCAAGGTTGTCATCTTACAAGTATGTATCCATATATTATAATTGTATATATTTATAGGTTTATGTATGTATTTATATATGTATGTATTTATGTTTATACAGTATTCTATATATCTATATAGTTTATAACTATGTATATCTATGTATAACTTATACTTTATTTATATCATATAACCGCTCTTCGCGCATTTCTGTTTGGTCCAATGGTTAGCTGGCAGAGAATGCATTTAAGCATTAAGCTCGCCATTTGTGCCGTAATATTTTATTGTGGTCAATAAAGTATAAATAAATAAATAAATAATTAACTCAGCATTTGTAAACCTTACATGTCATGCTCTGTTAACATTAGAAGGTGAGGAAGGTCAGATTATTGCGGGTCAGTCACGATTTTTTTATACACGCGTGGTCAAGAGCAATTAGTTTTAAAATCCAACACGCTTTATTCCTACAGTGATTTATCCAGTAGGCGGGTTGTTTGGAAGCATTTTAAAAGAGTTGTGTTATTAAACGCATAATTTGGGTTTTACGTTGGTAGGTATTGAAACAGATATAAAACTTCTTCAAATAATCTCTAGTTTAGTTTTCATTCACTCGAACTTAGGAGCAACAAACTATGATAAAGAACAAAACTTAACATTCAGTAGAGCGAAAAATTGGAGACAACAGGAGAGGGAGGGCCAAGAATTAAATTTTAACGGGATTTTTTCGAAAAGGAATAACGACTGCGGTTCAGCTTTACGAAGGTGGTGATTGTTCTCGCATGCGTTTCAAAATGTAAGGTACGTTGGGGTAATACCGGACGGATTTACGACAAGTTCGAAGGATGTTGTAAAAACTTAAATTTTGTGAGTTCAGTAAGTGCTATGTCAATGAAATATAGTGCAAACGGATGATGAATAAACATAGCATAATTTAAAATAGCATTTCTCTTCGTACACTCAATATTTTATTATTTATACGCTTAGAAAAACTCGATATACTTTTTTATGAGTATAATCACAATTTGGTCATTAAGGGGGAAGTTCGGACAGTAATTTAAAACTGTTTCTATTGCAAAGAACACAAGGTGTATGACAAGGATATATCCGATCTTTAATGTGCTTTAATATGATATCAATGAAATCTATATAAGGCTACGAACATAGATGTTCCAGATGATTACTTTTTTTTCGCTCTTTTTTTCGTTCGGGCTGTCCGATCTTACCCCTTATGTTAAACTTAGGCGATTTAATGGTTCCCAAAGTTTAGGTTCTATCATTTTTCTTTTATCATTTGTCTAATAATAATTTGTCTAGTAATAGAATTGTCGTTAAATTGTTACAAGTAAATGACCTTTACTTACTACTTACTTCTTTATGTACGTATACAAGTAGTAATTTCAAGCAAATTTATAAGTAAAACTTCACTTGACTGTCCCTTATTTGTCAAGACAGCAAAACATGTGCTCTAATTTGAGAGATTTGAGCTTATTTTACTTCATTACCTACTTAATACTTAAACCCCTTGAAATTGTTAGTTTCAGCAACTAAATAAAGCAATCAAATGATAATTTCCGTTGATAAGTATTTTTAACTGACTTCAAAAACAGGAGGAGGTTTTCAATTCGTATCATGTGTTTTTTCTTATGTGTGTTACCTCAGAACTTCGTACTGGGTGAACCGATTTCGATAATTCTTTCGCCATTCGAAAAATAGAGACTGCTGTCTGGTCCCTGGTACTTAGTGCCTGTCATGTGGTCCGTTATACATTTGAGCGCCACCTGGCGAGTGGTTTTTGAGTTATCTCGATTTTGAATTATTTTGGTTATTTTTTAGTTAATAGTTATTTTTAATGAGTGTTCAAAGGTTATTTGCTCTCTTTGCTATTAGAGGGTAAGAGGCTATTTGCTCTCTTTATTTTGGTGGTACCAGAGTAACGAGACTTAGTAATATTCTAGTGGTATAAGGCTTCAAACTTATTGTTTTGACCAATAATGATGAATCAAGAGAATTTGGATGGTTTTGAAGCTTATTAAGCTAACAAACCAAATTTTGGTATTAACTTGTAGTATCATAAAAATGGGATCTATCTCGTTTTAAAAGAAAATAATTTAAAATCTAAAGGTGGATTATACCCTGTAACATACCATTTCAGAATCTGGGTGAAATGGGCAAGTTTTTTTTGAAATTGGCATTCAAGCCACCATACATTTTTTTTTAACCACGGCAGAGTAAAAGTCAAGAATGAAATATGAAAAAACGTTAAGTTGGTATTAAATCTTAATTTAAAAAGAATCCGTGCTTTTGTTATAAAAATAATTGATAACATTCGATAGCACATCTATCGAGGAGTACGATACAAAAAACAGATTCAAAAAATGTCTTCATTTGTAGTCCTGGCGCCAAAAAGAATGGCGAAGGGTGGAACAATTTTGAAAATGTTGAAAATGTCGAATATCTCGGAAACGGAAGGACTTTTACTGAACATAATATTTATTCATCTGAACCAGCATGATGCCCTCTACACGTAGGTTCCGTATTATCCATTCGTTACGGGACACCCTGTATATAGATGATATTTAATCTAATATGAAACTTCAAGTTACGTTGCTTATTCTATAATCAGATTTTTGTTATTATAATCTATCTTGGTTTTTAATCATATATTATAAAAGTTTGACAACCACTACAAATTTCATCACTTGGCGCTGATCGGATATTTTTATCCGATCTTCACCTGAGGAGGATAACACCGGATTTCAGCCTGCAGAGATACTAGACGGATATCAATTAGTTCTATCTAATTACCACTGCTTAAATTTTAGTATTTAGGCAAAATAATAATAAAATACATTATACTTTCGCTACAATATTCAATCAAAAATTGAGGGGGAAGACCGGATGGACAAAAATTTTGGAAAATTTACATTGTTAACTTTAAAAGCATGTAGCATACGTGCGTCTTGCAGGAGCGACTGGCGACCACTGCTGGGTGGGGCGTAACAAAAATAACAAAATGATCTTTCGCGCAGTGTGGCTCACATTGAAAAATAAAGCCATAATAGGGAGTTATTTGATTTCAACGGTCTTACCCCACCGCCGATCTTACCCCAACGTACCTTATGTCATTGTGGGAAATAGAATATCGCAATTCATATTGGATTACCAGCTCGCAGGCCGTGAGGCAAGAGTGTCGCGGCAAGTAACGCGATGCATCGGATAAGGACATTGAGCAAAATGTTTCATTATTCGCCTTGACTGAAGTACTTTCTTTACCGATTGCAGCCACGATCGTGCTACTACCAGGATATTTTAATATTGTTCCATTCATGTTGTTTGTGTCGGCGACCCTGAACAGAAAACACGCTTGACGCGGAACTACAATCTCTTCGCCAAATGAAAATCATGATATTTGCCGATTAAAGCTTTTTACACGCATCCTATTAAAATTTCATTCAGCCCATTTCTTTTTTCATAAATCTTGCAGTGATCAACTAAATTACTTCAGCATTATGAACTGGTTGTGCTTACTTACTACTATTTATTATTTGCTAAACCGGAAAGCAGGAGTGTACAATACCTAATACGTGACCTGCTGATTCAACTAATTAACATTACTATGTCATTGACGGTACCTATAAAACTTTATATGTTATCGACCAATGCCTTCTACAGCTGATATTAACCGTTCTGGCTAATATAAACGTTCATAAACTGGAAAGTAGCCCCAGATCGCTCACCTGCGCCGCATGAGTTCTTCCAAAAGTCGTAGAACTTGCTGCACGAGCACATCTCGAACGAGCGGGGAGTGACGTGCACTAACGCCAAAGTATTTTTAAACTTCACTTGTACAGTTTCGCAATCTTTCAGCCGGTTAGCATTCGCACGATTTAGTTATTGCCAACGGCTGCTAAAACTTTATTCACCAACTGACAAATAATAACCGTGTAAACATATCAATGAATGGGCTCAGAGGGTCGGTCCTGTACCGTTGGAGCGTAGAAAGCGGAGGACGCGTGTTCGCGGGCTTGGACGGTCGTCATCGTATCGGACGGTGAGTGGCCGTCGAAAGTTGGCGCGAGATGGCGCGAGGGGCGCAAGGCGTCAGAGACGTGCTGCCAATGCGGGCGCCCTCCAACGACTGCCGCGTAACGTAAACGTAAACGTAACGTAGAACACCGTCTGGCGCGATCTCCTCTGATTGAAAATTGAAAACCACTGGGAAATAGACAACTTTTCGACTTAATATGATGAGATTATAACCGTTGATGAAATCGATGCCATACCTCCCAGCCATATTTAATGGAAATTTAACACGCGTGAAATTACAATTTGGAAGGATGGCGGAATTTTGGGATTCCAGCCGTCTTTTAATGTTGCTACGCCGCGCCGGAGTAACCGAATGTAGGTATACAAACTTAAGCATTCTTATTACAGTAATAGAATAAAATATATTCAAGAATACGTGTCGTGTCGAAGTTGTTTTTATGTATTTAATCTCAACGAAAGTCGAAGAGAATTTTGACCTCTAAGAGCCCGATGAGCCTATAGTATAGGTAGTCGCGTCAACGACAAAAAAAAACAAGTTAAAAACGACTACCGTGTTACCGTGGTGGTGTCCATATACCTGTGTTTAGGTATAATTTACCTGGACAACTCTACTAGGGTTAGCGGGTCCGTAGTAATGAATAATGAATTAATGAAAATTGAAATATCTTGATTTTAATTTCATATTCACCACTCATTCATTCACTCAATAAAAACGACATCAACACGCGTTTAAATACAAATTATTAAAACTAAGTAGGCTTTCCGAATCCAGGACAGAGAAGTATACCTAATTATTGGACACTGGATAAGTTGCAAATTTTCAGGACAATCCCGGATTTCCCGGCCACCTGGCAACCCCGCGTGTAAGTGACAATAAACGTCCCACTTTCGCACTATCGATACAATTTCATTGTTTATGTAGATTTTGTGCTTATCAAACAATACATTGTGTAGAAATTTAAAAACTTATTAATTTATTTAGCGTAATATTTTTTGATAAATCATCCTGCTAACTCGGATTCTGTTCTTGGGTAATGAATGATATCACGTGTAGATAGATGGTCACTAAACGTGTCATTTTTACATTATGATTAATTTTGACACGTTTTCGTCGAGTTAGTAGAATTTTCTCTCTTTATAAACCAAGACATGATGTGTAATGTGAGGAGTTGTAGCCGCAGTTTAAATGTCGTTAATTTCCCTCAAGGACAACTTGAGTTCGATTTCTGCATTAACTTTTACAATACGTAGTTACTGCTTCGGTGCAGGAAAATGACGTAGATACCACTACAAGTGAGATCTTCATATTTATTATTCTTAAGGTATCCAAACTTTTACTATTCGCAAATTTACATATTTCCCATTTTTCTTTTTATTTACATTTTCAGCGTTTTTATTGTTTCAAAACTATTTATTGATATTTTATTGTACTTGCTGCTTACTGGATGATTTTTACTTTATAGTTGTTGTAATTTTACAAAATTACCAATAACCTCTTAAAACATTAAAGTCTAAAAATATCAAATAGATGAAACTTTATAGGAAAACATATTTATAAATATAAATATTCAGAATGCATAAATTAGGAGTTTAAACAAAAAAAAATATTATTAACACATTTTACTCCACATTTCTTCAAAGACGTTTCTCATTAAAAATTCTCCAGCCTATCCCGATGACTTTTCGTCATATCCAGTAAAAAGCGGTATGTTTTATACAAAAAGATACATATTGTTATAATGCTTGAGCTGTATCGGGTAAGGGTGGCTTTTCAGATCCAAAGGTTGTTGTTGCGCAAGGAAGCAGAATTGGGTTACTGGGTTATTATAACGGTGTGGTATTTATTATAAAATGGATAGCTACGTAATCCGCCACGTTATAGGGATTTTTGGAAGAAAACACAAATTAATATATTTTTGGTCTCAATAATTTTAAAATAAAAAAATAAGTAACGCCTAACACTCATACCCCAATACTAGGATTCCAGACTTTGTGTGTGTATGTGTGTGCTATGTACGCACAACAAACAAGGCAAGGACACACACACCCAGAAAAAGAACAGAAGTAAAACTCATCATTCTCCGCCTTGGATCTTGCATCCAACCCAGGACACCACAAAACATAGTGCCATTCGGGTCTTCAATAAAAATATTGATTCTCTGATAAGCTATTCTTTAATTATTAAATTAATTCAATCAATTCAATTTATCGAAATCTTAAACATATTATAACGTAAAAACATCAATTTACCTATTTGAGTCATTTGCACTTTCAATAGCTAGGTATATAGAATGCGTTTCGAGTCCTTCCAAAAATCTTATCAGCCTAAACAAGTAACACAACCCAGGAATATTTTTCGAAAACTTTAAGGAATTATCTTATGAGTCCCGTAATGAGGATAATGTTCAGCGTGATTTAAAACTTTTTAACTATCCGACGACGCGTCTCAAATTCGTCGCAGACATTGACATTTGACAGTATTTGTAACTAATCGTCGGGGGCGCACCTAGTTTTACCGATTGTTACCATAACAAAATACATTTGGTATGTACAACGTGCAAAGTACGCGAAGCGAAGGTCGTTTATCCATAGATTTAATTATTATTATGTACGGCCTCTTAAAGAAACCGGAAGCGTTTGCGTCTATGACGTTGTAGACGCGTCGCCCACCACTCCGTATTATACCTGTTATTTTATTACCGATATCGTGATAATATATCAATGTAAATAACATATTAAAATTAACAACTGGATAACGTGTGAGTAATATGAGATGTGTGTGTAGTGTTGCCGGGGTCACTCATAATATGTGTGCATTTTACAATGGTCTGCGCGAAAGTTTGAGGACTCAGGTTCGAGGCTCTCGCTTTGATGTCCGACCCAAAACCATCACAGTCTTGACAACTTGGAAAACCACAAATGCATCAAAAACTTCGCATAATAATTTGCGAAGGTCGTCCTACACTTGTGAGGTCGTATATTCGCGCGAATGTGAGTGACCGGCCTTACAATAACGATGAGCCAACAGACAGGTCAGAAGAGTTTCTTGTAATTTCTCTAGACATTAGAAATGATATTAGAGATGTTAGAAATGTTCTTAAGATATTATAAATTTGCATACCATGTTATTGTACCAATTATTATAATTTTAATATGTGACAACCCCGGAAATATTATACATATAACCTGGCGTCAAACAAAAAAACTTTATACAAATTAAGGGGGGAGACTTTATGCAAATTCAGACGGGAGTTTTTTAAATTTATTTTTGTTCAAAAATTGACTAAGTATACAAATGTGATTACGTCTGCGCGTTCCAAGGCAGACATTTAGGTATAGGATGTTTTTCCTACTCTATAGGTATTTTTTAAATAAGTTACCTGTATTATATTTAATTTATACATAAGCATAGTATCACCAATATCGTTCCTTACTGATATTTTTCATATTTAGGGTGCGGTTCCACTGAGGCGGAGCGGGGCTGTGCCACGATTCACCAATCACATGACTTGAAATCCACGTCTCTTCTCCGCTCCGCTTCAAAGGAAACAACATTGGCTGAGCTGTGAAAAGAGGTATGTGTTTCCACTGAAGCGGAGCGGGGCGGAGCGGAGCTGCGGTTCCACGAGGCAGAGTGGAGCTGATTATGATGACGTCAAGACGCTGACTAAAATCTAATATATAAAAATGAACTTCCTGACTGGTTCACTCATCATCGCCCTACCTATGCTCTTTGAGCTACAGAGCTGAAATTTGCACATAGATTACCGTGTATGTAACGTAGGCAAGTGATAAGAGAGGATTTTCCGAAATTCCTACGGGAGAGGGAGCAAATTGTTATTAAAAAAAGGAACTATACTTAGCTATAAATACTATGCTTGAATTTTCGCATACAAGTAGTACAACGTGTTCTCTCAAAATATTTTCAGAGTTTATTGATTTTCCCACGGGATATGGAATAAAGAGGAGATATAGTAGTCTATATAGAGTACATTATCTCCGTAACTGCAACGAATACATATATTTTAACAAAATGGTGTAGTTAATCTACGCGAGCGAAGCTGCGGGCTAAAAGCTAGTGAATAAATATGCGCGTGAGTGAGCCGCCCCGCTCCGCTCCACCCCGCCCCGCCCCTCTACGCTTCGCGTCTGCCATCTCTTTCTTTCTTACCGATATTTTAAACAATTCCGCTCCGCTCCGCTCCGCCTATGTTGTTTCCATTGAAGCGGAGCGGAGAAGAGATGTGGATTTCAAGCCATGTGATTGGTGAATCGCGGCATAGCTCCTCTCCACTCCGCTCCGCTCCGCCTCAGTGGAACCGCACCCTTATTATTGTAGTAGGTACGTACCCGTCAATACGAGTACCACAATAATTTATTTTTTAGTAATGTTAGGTATATATATTTTGTAGTTCTCGTCAAAACGAGTTTGTATCATCTACTACGATAATAAATATAAAAATATCTTTATTATTAACGTTTATCAATATAAACGTTGCAAAACAATTAAACGAAAGTTTAGTATGGATGGGATTCTTAAAATTTACATGATTATTTTTACTTGTGAACCGATTGAAAGATTGATTTTTATTGAAGTCATCATAATAACATTAACAATTCACTTAGAAGGTAAGAGGCACTTGAAGCTCTTTACTAATGATATTAAAATCTCAAAGAACACCTGGAGCCCGGAGGTAGGAAAGTTGTATAACGAATGATCTTCGCCAAATGCGGCCCACTCTAAACTTTGACTGTTCTGCTGTTCATCCTCAAATTCCACCTGGCTTGTGAAGAGAGTTGGTTATACCTACCACTTTACTGTTATGTAATTCCCAACTCGCAACAATAATTCTATATAGCTTGTTGATACATAAATAGGTGCATAAATAGAACACGTTCTTATATCTGATTTTTGCAGAATAAATTAAAATTTTATAACACAAAAGCTTTGGAGTTAACTTCAATATTTTTTTACATTTTAAAATTTTTGCGGTTTTAATTGCACAACTGTATTTAATATAACAATTAGACGCAATAAGATTATGATGGATTTCATTTGATTTTGCATTCCTTTGATAAGTCGCCTTTCAAAAAAAATTCAAGTAAAATTAATATTCTCGAAGTGATGATCACTGCTATATACCTACGCACATTTACAACAAAGGGGTCGCAAAACACGAAAATGCTTTCTGTTTTTTATGAAAGGGTCCAAGCGAAATAGGTACATAATTAATCATTAATATAAAACTGCGAACGGAATTAACAATTTGTAAATAAGGTCATTGATTTATCTGTTTTACTCCCATTTAAAAGAAATTTCAAGACTAAGGAACGCCTCCCCGAGTAGATAACCCAGCGTAAGATATTAAAGTTCATTGTCGCCGACGGCGTACGGCGCGATGGAATGGGTGCACGTATGAATTTTTAGTGGCTGCTTTGTATGTCGAATGTTAATAAAAACTTGACGTAGAACTTCAGATATCACTATATATGTGGCATGTGTTAGTTCCTGAGGTGATGTCATGGTTAAATTAACGCATTGTCTGTTGTAGGACGCAATTTTTTTGAAGTTATACTTCTTTAGGCGCGTTATGGAAAAATCATGAGAGTGAAATTTTACGATGCGCGCGCATCTGTAACACAAAAATTAACAGTATGAAGTTAGGCGCGTTATGGAAAAATCATGACAGTGAAATTTTACGATGCGCGCGCATCTGTGACACAAAAATTAACAGTATGAAGTTGCCGGCTAAACCACTCATTGGCCTTTGTCAATGTAACTCTGACGTCTCTTTAGTTTTGCTTTTGCTTTTTATCGAAATTATTTATAACCAGCCAGGTTTGTTTTGACTTGTTTGTGGCACATTGACATGACATAATATGCACAGACTAGCTAAAGATTAATGTTTCGTTATACGGTATGCAACGACTAGTCTTTTTGGTAAAATATTTAATAAAGGTTTTTAACTGCAATATAACAGTAAATAAATTATAACTAAGTATTCAAAGATAGTTTAGGATGACTATTAGTGATTATGCTACCATTCCATCAGTATTTTCTTAAGACGTTGTTACGTTCAACTATCGTCAGTAAACCGACTTTACAACCAATTTTTTTTAGTATAATTAATACTAAATATTATGAAATTATTAACGTTGAATATTTATTATTTAATGATGCCAAAGAAGTATAACTTCTTACGCGCGTACATAAGTACACGCAATTTAATTTTTTGTGTATTTTTACAATTTTAATATTATTGTTGTTCAATTCATAGGTTTTCAAATTGAAGAACGCAGAAGTCATTTTCTAAAACACAAATTTAACATTCATTTTTTTGTAATAAAATGTTAATAAAACAAAAAAAAATGAATGTTAAATTTGTGTTTTAGAAAATGTGCGGGCAATATTTTGTAGATTTTAGAAATCTACAAAATATTGCCCGCACTTTTTAAAACCCTTTCGGCGATTGCAACCTCGACCAGTTGCGCGCTCGCTATGTTCTATTGCGGTTTGAATTTGGTAATAGCCCAAGAGCCCGCAACTGCCAGACCTTCATCATTTACGTATCACTCAGGGCACGTCCCGAACGTAGGTTAGAACGATTCTCTCTCAACATGGCCTTTCAAGCTACAATAACATAATAATTATATTTAACACATATATTACACCTACCTCACATAAAGGCGTAACCATTTTTTTAATTTTATTCAGAACTAGAGAACCGCCCGCGCTTCGCTTCGGGACCCGTAGGTAACAGCCGCGTAGGTTCCGCTCCCGTAGGAATCTCAGCTAAAAAGTAGCCTATAACATTTGCATAAGACTTAAGTAAATATTATGTAGTATTTGAGAGCGTGATTCAGAACTCTCAAATGAATTTTACTAACGCCATCTATTAACAACTCCGGAACTAAATATCTAGCAACTAACAAAACATCCATCTTCCCATGGGA
Organism: Hesperia comma; assembly: GCA_905404135.1. NCBI lineage: Eukaryota > Metazoa > Arthropoda > Insecta > Lepidoptera > Hesperiidae > Hesperia > Hesperia comma. The sequence goes on along the minus strand of FR990027.1, from coordinate 7,108,674 downwards.
ATAAGATATTTTTCCGCGGTAAAAAGTAGCCTACGTCACTCTCCACCCTCCGAACTATCCCAACACACATAAACCATACCATATAATAGCCATGTTGCGACGTGAAAGAGTCACAAACAAACAAACAAACAAACACACTTTCACATTTATAATATTAGTAAGGATTTACATTTGACTCAATTAAACAGCAAATTGACAAAAAGTGATGTTTGAGCTTACTTACCTCTTCACGAATTCTAAAGGTGTCCTTCATTGTGCACTGTCTACATTTAAATAAGAGAAAAGTAAGTATATTGTTTTAAAGATGTAAAATAATAAATAATTTAAGTCGGATATTGTTCATTCGTCGAATATAACAGCTTCCTGTGAGATGTGACTGACCTTAACTCAAACGATTCAACTTAGTGCAAGCAATCGCCCTTCAGACTTCAACTTCGAACTTTTACGAAGACAAATTAATACTCTTTAAGTATGTTGACTGAATACCTACACACATTCAAAAGAATGTATTGGGTTTACATATTACGAAAATTGAAATCATTCATTTCCTCGTAAATGGTAATTACGGATTTAAGTATCTATGTACGTATATATGTACGTGGATTTTATAGAAGTTTTTACTGTATAAGGACGTAGATTTATGTATAGTACAGTATAGATACAAGAATATTTGAGTTAAATATGGCTTAGTTACGTAAACAATGGTTTCTGGTGAAAGTGACACAGATCAGATAGGTACATAGAGGTTGTTGAAAAAGAATGTATTTATAATAAACCTCAAATTTCACATATAATTGATAATGATCCAAATCAATCAGGATTTTCATTAGTCTCTATTAAATTAATCAAAGTTACAGATTAAAACATGGGTTACGACGTACCTATTTGGCAGACATGAATGTGAGCTGGCCGAGCTTCGCTATGGCCCACATCGCGATCCCTTGTTCGGTACGACGACATACTAGTCTCTGGCAGCACACTTACCTGAAACAAATGGAGATAGGATATCAGTACATATTTAATTGTTTAATAATTAATTAATTAAGCAACCAACACTCAGATTTAGGGTTAGGAGTAAAAGAAACAAAAGTTTAACGGTTTCAAGTGTAATTAAGCAACCAACACTCAGATTTAGGGTTAGGAGTGAAAGAAACAAAAGTTTAACCGTTTCAAGTGTAACTCTTCAAACGTTGGTGCAAACTTTCTTGACTTAGGGCTCATTTAATTGGTTTTGATGAGTTCCATACATTACATCCTGTGAAAAGTTTCCTTTTAGTGCAACACTAATAATAAACATGTGTTTTTAGTTTTTTACATTTTTTTCCTGAATCTAAATCGTGTAAACCTTAATCTTATTTTGGCACCTTTTGCCTCTGTATAGAACTTCTCAAAACCAAAAAATGCTAGAAGAGGCTAGAAGATAATTTGACCAGATTCGATCGCTAACTCAATTTTTGTAGCATTCTACAGAGCTATCGATCACAATGATGTTTTTTTACCCTACAGCAACGATGTCACGATCAGAGATAAAGCACGAAGCGCGAATAAGAAAAAAATATAATAATAGATCAAGTATTTAAATAATAAAGATACAACTTGTAAATTGACTGAATATGTTTATTGTATATATATATAATACGACAGGTACACGTTACTGTTTACTTTTATCTTTAATAAAAATATACTTCAATATTTCAATAATACCGAAACACAAAAGGCGAATAAGTAAAATTGGAAATTCGAAGCCAGAAACGGTGTATATTGTGCAGAACATTCACCCAAAATAAAGAAGCAAAAATAGACCTTAAACAAAATATTGAGTGAAGCTGTTCTTTAGACTCTCGTGTTTACAAGATTCCCTCAGAGAGATTCTCAGAATGTGTACACATATAACCTTTTGCACCAAATAAAGATGCCTTTTGATCAAACCGACTTCAAAAACAGGAGATACTTGTATTCGGTATTATTATTTTCTTGAATTGCGTGATAACGTTGCGTCTATCAAGTAAAATACTGAGAATATTGAAGATCATGATAGACGTAGGTACTATACAGAACTATAATGAGGTTCTGATATAATTACTTAATAGACTTTTGTGGATGGTTACAAGCTTTTATTGTTTTAACTTAATTAATTAATGTACTTGATTAATTATGTCACAGAAAAATAAAACAATAAACTAGTAGAGTTAGATACGGTTTATTCCCTGAGTACTCTGTCTCGGAAGCATCGGTCCCTGAGATTCTGATTTCAATTTTTTTATAGTTAATTCAAAATAAGTTGATTTACAAATAAATGCTAAAAAATTGTGAAATATTTCATCAAAATATATTATAATTAAAATGTTACTGGTCTGTCTCAATATAATATTTCTTTTATTTTTGTCTGTCTATACTATGTTTGTTATGAGTGTATTACCCAAAAATTATTGAATGAAATTTGTTGTGATTTTCGCAGTTCTATTTCAAGTTTAACTTAAAAAATGGTGTAAGTTTAATCTTGATACGCCACTTATAACCTGAGAGACAAATAATAATTATGTTTCAAAACAACGTCTGCCGGATCAGTTAGTTATCAATATTTACTGATACTTGTTATTTTACCGAATTTCCTAAACGCTATTTAATTTTATCAATTACAATAATATAGTATTTTTGCAAAAACCTCAACTCGAACATAAACGTAAATTCAAAGGCGAGGAAATAATGATTAAACAACGTTATTATGTGGCCGGCTCTTCGACCATGAGCGTACTGTGAGCGTAATCAAGTTCCATTTTTGCGCTTAATTGGACGACGCGACGTAAACGTTCTTATTACTTGTAGCTTTTTTAGCTCAATATAAGATTTTTAATTAGTACTTTATTTCATATAATGTAAACTTGAAATAGTTTTAATTTTATTAATACTACGTACGACACTTACTGATATTCTGTAGATACCTTTTAGAAGTCTATCTACATTTTGCTTCGTGTCTTTAACGTGCATATTGATACGGATATACGCTCAACATCTGGAACTAAATTAAATATAAATAGATATTTTGAATCTTTTGACATGGATATTTTTGCAGTACCTACATGCAACACGATCGTAGGTACTTCTACCGTCGTTTCACAAAGATCGTTTTTTTTATACACAACGTTACATGCTCATAGCCCGACACAAGATTCACTGTGTTGTGGGTGCGCTGGAGAGCACACACACACACCTAGAACACACACACACCCAGACCAAGAACAAAAATAATTTCATTCTCGCTGGCAATAGAACCCAATACCATTTCGGTCTAGTAACCATTACGGCGCTGTCCTGGTCGTGCTTTGTTACTTTGTAATAATGTATTAACGAATAACGACACTACACCAAACGGTGTTAAAAAGTGTAAACACGTGATGTTATCTACAATAAATAAAAATATAATAATTAACTTTGATTTAAAAAACATACATGTTTAAAGTAAATAGGCGACAAACGACCAGATGAGATATAGTACAGCTGGTAGCTTCTACATCATTAACGTCAAATTCATCACCGATGCGTACACGGCAAAAAAGATGATACGGAAAACCCGTATTATTTCTAGCTCTTCGAAACACCGACCGAAACTGAGTGGAAGGTAGCTTGGTGGGAAAAGCACCTTTAGCACCCTGCACCAGTACCTACTGACGGGGTTAAACAGGGTTGTATAGAGTTCATTGACCTATAAAAGGTACTGCCACCCCGAGTAGAGTAGATTAGCTTGGACTTCAGGTGGAAGGAGTTACTTACAACAAATAATTTATATCGAATGTGCAAATGTGCTTGAACACAACTCTATATAATCGTTTATGAACATTCCGATGTATCGAGCGGACCCGTTTTGAAGCTTATCAAATAAAATCGAAATTACAATCAGATATGGACAAACAAATATAATCATAATTACAGATAACAATAACATTTGAAATGACCCCGCGAGTGATTTTCTAAAAAAGATAGAGCGTTCGATCTATCGTTATTCGTTATTCATTTGGAGTATATTTCACTATAATGAAACTGATGATTACGTTTTATCTATTTCTGCTTTCTGCCTACAGTCTCTGCGTAGTCTTGTTGCAGACGAGACGTCTATACATAATGTAACTTACTTTGAACCGCTGCTTATCAGAGGGAGTGAAGGGAACGCTTGCTATACAAATGTACCGTCTCGTTTGTGACGTAGTGAACCTACGTGATGGATTATCTTTCCTTAACGATTTCTACGTAGACGGTGTGGCTGATTCTTAACCATGTCTTATTGTTAGATGATGGATGGATGTATTATATATTGATAGATTCTTAGTGTGTGCTCTAAAATCAATAACATAATATCTATTACCTATAAATTGGTGTTTTTATCATGTGTGTCGCCAGTGGCGTTCGCAAAGCCTCTGTAGGGTGGTCGCAAATCGCAAGGGGTCAAAAACACTACCTCACTAAAAACAAGAAACATTTTAACATAACTTTTTTATGGATTAAATATTTGAGAAAAAGCGAAGAATGGGGATCGCGAAATATGGGACAATGGGGCCCGTGTCATGAAGGTTGAAAAACACTGCTCTAAATAAAATGTCCTGACAGACTAGTCCAATCACGAAACTATTGTGAATTACACAAACAACGTGAATAATTATGACTATGTGAACATCACGTGCATGTGAGTTTACACTAGAAATGATATAATAGAAATAGACGTGTCACACTGTGAAGGTTAATTATAATTGCGAGCACGCACTAAACAAAGTAATAGTTTACTTAGATAATATTAAATGTGGTTAGGTTTCCTGAAATTCGCTATAAAATAATACGTTAGATATCGATATGAATGTTAGCGGCGCAGTGCGATAGAGTGAAATTGAATCCTTCCACAGAACAGACGATTTAATTAAAAGAGCGGTTGCGTCTACAATACAGTGAACTGTCCAATGAAAAAAGTCTTGTCTATTACTTTAAATACTCGTGTCTGATACAGCGAGGTAGCGAAAATATTACATTCTGTTCAATTTAAATACCAATAAAATTAAGTATTTAAAACCCTTGTAAATTCAAACTGATTTAAAATGGTTTTTGGACAATTCGGCTTTTGTTTTTTGTAAATGGGCTATCCATTGGGGGTAAAGTTCCTGATATAGGGATCCAGCGGGGTTTTGATCCGGAATAAAAATGAAAAACAGTCATATCTTCTCACCAGGTTTCTCTGGACGCCAGAGACACTACTGAAAGACATGAACACACACCCAGACCAAGAACAGATATTCAACATTCTTTCTCGTAAGCGATCGAAGTTCCCTCCATCTTCGAATGGCAATCCAGCATGGTAACGTATCCGTGAAATTATTATAAAAAAAAACCGACTGCTTACAAAAGAACTCAAAAGAAAAAAACAAGTGTCACAATATCAACATAAAATACTTCATGGTGCTGCATGCGGTGACAAACGTAGTACTTGTGATAAATCTTTTTTTACCCGTAGGTAACAGTATTGTTTGTCCCCGCCTGCAGCACCATGAAGTATTTTATGTTGATATTGTGACACTTGTTTTTTTCTTTTGAGTTCTTTTGTAAGCAGTCGGGTTTTTTGTTTTTATAATAATATTTTTATTTCAGACTTTTTAGTGGGTTCGCCGAAAAATTCTACTTTTTGGGATGGTTTTTGACAATTTGTGTTAAAACGCGTGCCTAAACGTTACATGACATATATATATATTTAAAAAGGTCTTTTTACGATCTTTCATTTGATACCCATATTGCTAAGATAAGAAAAAAACTCAAGATTATCCCCTCTTTTTTTTCCACTTACGGGCGCCATTTTGAAAATTCATATAGCCTGTGACACTTCCACAGTTCTGACGAATTCAACGATACCTCATATGTCGAAATCCGTTCAACTGTTTGGGCTGTGAGGCCTCACAAATAAATGGGCATACATACAAACATACATACATACATACACTCGAAAAACATAACCCTCCTTCTGACGCAGTCTGGTAATAAAATAGTTTATAATTAGATACATCGTTCGTTCAAAAAGGTAGGCGTATGGCGACAAAACAAACTTTTTTCTAAATACACAATCTCAACTCAACAGTTCTATTTCCATGATTGTAAACTCCATAAAAACAACTCAATTCAGTTTCTTGTAAACAATGTGCCTTGGCGAAAGCAATGTCTGTGTTCGTGGAAATGAAAACCTCCAGTGAAGCCCTGTGCACTGACCTAGATTATTTTTACTCAATTGTTACTGTACCTGTGTATAGGCATCGTGTATAAACCAACCCGGTCAATTACGAGATCGATATTATAACAAGCGTCTTGTTCGTTAGAATGCTCTCATATAATACTTAAGTAATATCAAGCTAAATGTACTTTTTTTAGTTAGTCCTGATAGTTGACGTTACTTAGTATAGTAACTAGACTCTAGTTAGTAATGGTAAGTATGAGTCTCGTCCTAATTCGGTGATAGATGCGGTGCTACCCCTGAGAACTGAGATGATCGCCTCAAAAAGATGTACATAACTTACTTGTTTGTGAAATCATGTTAGGTTCGTAAAATTTACTTTGGAAATAAGAAACTGAATGAAATAATTAGTCATTTATAGTCTGTTTTTAGTGTAGGTAAGATTCGCATTGTATGTGAGAAAATAATTGGATATTTGTCGCTATTAATACAAGTAACAGGAGATTAAAATATGGTCATTACTAAAGCCCATAAAATCCCTCCAATGTGTTTAGGTAAATGTAGAGCTGCGAATTTCATGAAAATTTAAATGAAATTTAATCTATTTCCATTTCAGTCGGCAACGCGTCAGTGATATCATTGCCACTGTAAATTTGGAGTAATGTACGGTAACAGTGATGACTCTTACGTAGGTCTATTTAGGTGATTTATCTGCTCGTTTATCAATTATTTGCACACTTAGAAAAATCTCACGGTTTTTGTAGTTAATCGAATTGCGTTTCTTGACTAAACCAAATTATCATATTAATATTATCGTCTTTTTTCATACATTTATTACGTTGTTGTAAAATACTAGTAGTAAATTGCCGTCGAAAATAAAAATATAGCTATATAATATTTAAAATTACCGCGTTTATGAAATTCGTATTAAAACGAGGGGTAATTATTTAAGGCTACTGTGTAATACTTACTCAAATATTAGGTATAATATTTTTACCATTTTAGGCGAAATATGCGTAATATAATATGAAAAGAAATTTAAATTTAACGCGGCCCGTTTCGGCTAGGAGACGGAAGCGCCGGGTATTCTATCCACACCTCGGAACGGGGGGAAATTTCTAAAATTATCCTCCGTCCTAATCGATCCATTCTGGTTTTCCGGCTGCCTCTGGTCTAGACAGTAGACAGTCTTATACGTACGGGGATATATAGCCGTAATAACTTGTAGGTGGGTATTGCAGTATGAAATCACGTTCATACGTTGGCCATAAAGGATTCCCGATAACAATGTATTATGTCAGGTGTCGACGACGTTTATAAATGAGGTGATTGACTTCAGTAAATTTTTTATATAGGGCAGTTACATGTAAAAGTCGTCGATATGTATGTACATTCATTAAGGGGGATTATGACAAGGGGGATATCGAATCGCCACTTCTCGCTAAAAAGAATTTTATTACATGTTCTCACATTTCAATTTAGCTTGTTAGCAAAGCTTACGGCATATTAAATTGTCGCCGCCAATCTTCAATTAACCTCAGTCATAGGGGTGGAAAGCTGGCATTTGTGTGGGTTGCCATAAAATAATTTCACACCAAACGCAAACGCATTATAAGAATAATAATAATAGTCATTATTAATATTTATTTCAGACATAACATCCACAATTTTAACATTTTATGCTTAAACTATGTTATGTTTAGTTAGACAGGCTAGAAACTTAATCTTAACAAACATGAAATAAAATAAATAATAAAATTAAACAAATATCTAAAAACAAAATTAAATCAAAATAAATGAAAACTCAATTGAACTAAAATAAACTTTACACAAGATTAAATTAAAATAAATTAAAACAAAATTAAATTAGAATAAATAAAAACTTAATTAAATTAAATTAAAACAAAATTAACTGAAATTAAATCAGACTAATTAATCAATTAAAATATCGTTACTTAATTCAAATAGGATTAAATCTAATAACTAGCGCCTGTTTGTACTCGAATCCATACTAATATTATAAATGCGAAAGTCTGTCTGTCTGTCTGTCTGTCTGTCTGTCTGTCTGTCTGTCTGTGACGTTATCACGGCTAAACCACCGGTCCGATTTGTGTGAAATTCGGAATGAAAATAGTTGAAGACCCAGAGTCACATATAGGCTACTTTTTTTTTCAAAAATCAAATCGGTTCCCGCGGGATATAAGATTTACTGTCGACACGAAAGAGAGAGCAGATCTGATTAGACGTTTGACAATAGAGAAGTACAAAATGACGTCTTCCATCTAATACTTAGGCCGGATCTTCACTACACTGCCGGTCGGTTTGTTCGCGGTCCGGTATCGGTGTGGCAAAATTTTATCATTTTCACATACAATCTGTCTTCGGTTCAGTCACGTTGTAGAATCTATTGCAGAGATTTAAAAGACATAAATGAGCCATTAGTTCGACCTTATATTGTTTTAATTCTATTTGTCTAAAAAAAATGAAAAACTACATAGCGTTGCCTCGCTTTCGCTTACTGTAATTGTTTATTCCGTCTCTGTCATACCACATATACCGGGCGTCATTATAACAGAGTACGTAATGTTAAAGTAATAGTGAAAATAAGATCAAGATCAAGACATATCATTACAAATTAGATTCTTTCTTTCGTTGCCGGGGAGTGATGAACCGGAACATGACTCGGAACGATAGTATGAATGCCCTCATACTCATAGTTTCTAAATATAAGTACCTATACTTTACCGTACCGACATCGGACCGAGAACTGTGACCTGCTTTAGGTATAGTGGGAATCGGGCCTAACCGAGCAACAAAGATTTTCATGAAATTTAGTCTACAGGCATTGAGATACTATGTACTAAAGGCGGTTTTGGAGGCGAAAAATCGATCTAGCCAGGTTTCGTTTCTAGAAAATAATTATTATTTTATCGATGTTTTTGATGTGATATTTGTACAATGAGAATGACAACAAATAAAGAATTACAATGACAATGGTGTTATTTTCGTTACTAAGGAAACTAATATTAGGGTTGACTTTACAGTCCTACAACGATCTTTTGGCTACAAGGCTAGGCTGACTTTTTGCTGGCTTCACTCTTTTGTTCCCGGCGTTCCGTTTATGGTTTATTGGTTTGAGTTTCGTAATAATTCCCACTCCGTAATGAGCAGTGGGTATTAAGTAAACAATTATTCCATTTCATTTATTTGTTAAACAATTTTCATATTCTTCCTCTAATAAGTTTAAATGGATTTCAAATATATGTACCTATACTTCTTAAAGATGGTGAAGGTCTGATGACGGGTTCTGAAAACATAGAGTGGAACTTCTTAATAAATTGGAGTGGTTAAGGATACTGGTGGTTGGTAATATAAGCATAGTAAAACCAGTCCATATTTGACCATTTTAGGGTCTGACGATGTGTTTCAAGTTATCAGTTTTTCGGAATGAGGTGTATTCTACCAATCAATCCCATTAATTTGATACCCATTCTGCGGTTGTTATGAAGTCCTAATGTGTAACCCGCCATTTTGTATCGGCGCCCATCTTGAATTTACAATCATAAAAAATGTATTATCCATACTAATATTAAAAATGCGAAAGTCTGTCTGTATGACTGTGACGTTTGCACGGCTAAACCACCGGTCCGATTTGGATGAAATTCGGAATGAAAATAGTTGAAGACACAGAGTCACACGTAGGTTACGTTTTTTTAAAAAAACCAACCCGTAAAGGCTTGAAATAGGGGATGAAAGTTTGTATTAAAATTCTCTTTCGCGATATTAATGAATTCCACGCGGGCGAAGCCGCGGGCAGAAGCTAGTATTGTATATGTTGGAGATCATTCCAGCGTGCCTGGTCACGTACAAGATAATATATGTGTCAAGGATAGCGTTGCTGGTGCTCACGAGCCGGCTTATCATAGAAGCAGCAAGTTTGCGGACGATCGCATGAAAATCATCCACACAAGCGCCTCCTCAACACCGCCCTTAGCAGTCTTAGCACATTGTTATACTGGACGCGCAGCGCGCCCTACGCTCCCTTTCCACTGTCACTGTCGTCACCGATCACACATGACCGATGATCCGTCACATGACGGAGGTATTTGAATTCCGTTACTCGCTTCAGGGGTGTTTCACAAACTTTTATAATTGGATTAAAAGAGATTGGTTTATATGTACCCCTGAAGACAAGTAACTATAATGGTAACACTAATCATAAACACCAAAGAAAACCTTAAACCCCCTAGAGAGGGGACGAGGATTGTATATATTTTACCACGACTAAGAAACTCTATTCCAAAAACAATGAAAGTCATGTGACGCAGTATATTATGCGGTTTTAATGTACCTATGCAAAGTACCTATGCAAAAAATCCCATGGACTGCAAAACACAAGTCCATGAGATGCAGTGTCCACATCGTTCAAGATTGACTGCGTACACCTTCGCTATTTCGATAATAATATTACATTCTTGTAGACTTATTTATATTTAAAAGCTTTAATGTTCGCCATTAGTAGTAGACGATAATACATGAATAAAGCCGTTAATATTGACCGATAACATGCATTAAAGGTTAATGAATGGATATTTATGTAGGTATATGTATATAGGTAATATATAATCTTCAATAGGTATCTAATCTTAAGTTGGAAAATTTTAAACATTGTTTATACTTACATACAAATTGTATTTCATTTTAAAGAGGGTAGGCATGACATGACCAATTAGTAATAACACATTTTTATAGAAGACTAGCTTTTGCCCGCGGCTTCGCCCGCGTGGAATTCGTTTATATCGCGAACCGGGGAAGTGGGGAAGAAGATACGTCATCAACTATCTTCCTGGGAAAATTCATCTAAATCGGTCAGGCGGTTTAGATTTTTCATACAAACTTTCATCCCCTATTTCAAGCATTTAGGGGTTGATTTTTGAAAAAAAAGTAGCCTATATGTGACTCTGGGTCTTCAACTATTTTCATTCCGAATTTCATCCAAATCGCACCGGTGGTTTAGCCGTGAAAACGTCACAGACAGACAGACAGACAGACAGACAGACAGACAGACAGACTTTCGCATTTATAATATTAGTATGGATTCGAGCTACTTATATTGGTATATTAATATAATGAAATTACTTAAATTTCTGTCCTAATAGTAATTCAATATTAAAAATTTTAAAAACCCCCGACACAAGAAATTACATTTAAAAAGTAAAAAATAATAAAAGAAACTCAATCTTGAAGCACGTAAGTGTGTATTAATAATTCTAAAAAAATACGTCGCGTTGGGGGAACGCTCCTAACTATTCATTATCTCCGTTTTCTTTTCATAAGTATCACATGCCCACCTATTTAGTCTTTTACCGAAGACTATTCGTAATTAAATTGTTAAGGTTGGAGCGGTCCCCCAACGCGACGTATTTTTTTAGAATTATTAATACACACTTACGTGCTTCAAGATTGAGTTTCTTTTATTATTTTTTACTTTTTAAATGTAATTTCTTGTGTCGGGGGTTTTTAATTTTTAATTTAATTTTTTATTTTATACTTTTTATAGGTAAGAATATTCTCGATTAATTCATAAATATTCTCTTACTGTGCCCTTTCATTTCAGACCCCACACGAGTATATTTGCATACATACGGCTATTCTTCCCCGCTTTCACCCCCCACAACTTTTGAACGGTTCAACCGATTTTCATCAAACATATTTTTAAACATGCGCCCGTAAGTTCCCTTTAATACAAAAAAAACTAAATTGAAATCGCTTCATCCGTTCGGGAGCTATGATGCCATAAGGAGACAGAGTGAAAATTCTTCCCCACTTTCAACCCCAACAACTTTTAAACGGCTCAACCGATTTTCATCAAACATATCTAAAAACACGCGCCTATAAGTCCCATTTAATACAAAAAAACTAAATTGAAATCGCTTCATCCGTTCGGGAGCTATGATGCCACAGACAGACAGACAGACACACAGACACACTTTTTGCGTCGGGGGTTAAAAACGACCTTCTGCACTCTACTAACGTACTCTACATATTTGCTTCTACAGGTGTAGGGATAGAATAGTATCTACCTACGTACCAGAGTTGGGCATTATTCGAATAAATTTTTATCTGAATAATTATTCGAATAAAATTTTATTCGCGTTAAAATTATTCGCGAATAATTTATTCATGAATAATTTATTCGCGAATAATTTTAATGCGAATAATTTTATTCGCGTTAAAATTATTCGCGAATAATTTATTCATGAATAATTTATTCGCGAATAATTTTAATGCGAATAAAATTTTATTCGAATAATTATTCGTTATTCTAAATAATTTTACACCTTCTTAAGTTACATACATCACATTACCAAGTGTTTTGCGGTTCCTTTGTGTTATTAGATACATTAAAAAAATGGGTTAAGGCGATTTGGTATAATTAGCATAATGTCTACTATCTACCTGTTTTCTGGAGTTTTTATTCCAGGCAACAAGTAAAGATATTTTGTTTACAAGACGGGTCGTACAAAACTTACCTAATTATGAATTTGTAGTTAAGTGAGTGAGATAGCGTACTTTCTTATCAGTTGTGGTTAAAAAATAACTTGCAAGCTGTGGAATGAGCTTCCTTCTAAGGTATTCCCAGAGCGCTTTGACATGGGGCTCTTCAAGAAGGGTGTAAAAAGGATTCTCCTTCAGGGCCGGCGTTGCACTGGTGATTCTCTTGGTGTTGCTCGTGTCGATGGGCGACGATGACCACTCACCATCAGGTGGCTCGTCTGCTCTTACGTCTACCCTTCAGACTATATAAAAAATATGTGCATCCGTAGAACGCGTTGTTTCTTATGCCACCATGATCAAGTAGATTGTCTGACAACATGTTTGAAGAAAGAGTAATGATGAAAACAAATATTGTAAAGAAATAATCACAACTGTAAATTCTTGACAATTATACGAATAAATACATATTTGATTTGAAAAATATTATTATTTTGTTTTATTTTTATCTTTATTCGAATAACGAATAAAAAAAATTATTCGTCATTCGAATAATTTTCCTTTGAATAAAGCAAGTTATTTATTATTCGCGAATAATTTTAGAAAAAATTATTCATTCGTTATTCGTCATTCGAATAAATTTTGCCCAACTCTGCTACGTACCTAAGATTGTAACTTTTACAAGACTAAACACTTCTTATTGGGTAAAACCTGTTTATCAATATCAATATTCCATATTACGTGTCTTAGATGTCTACTACATTATCCATATCCATTAATGGGATATCTACTAGTTATTCAGTAACCCATTCCTAAATCAGAATTAAGATTTCGCCATCAGCATGGAAAAAATCAACATTTTTGTGACATTGCCTTTGCATGTAATAGAGCATGAATATCGCCAACAGCTAATATCATCAACGCCTTACCAGTCAATAAAGAAAAGGTCCTTTTCCTAATTGGATCTTAAAGTAACAATTGAAACAAAATCTGCGAACATTTTAATGTGAATAGAGTTGAAAGTCGCTATGAGTAACTCGGAATAAAAGTCCTTACCTACCGGTAATGGAAATGGGAAACTCCTAAGTTTCTATTACGACTTTACGACCAATTGCGTTAGATTTGAGTGTCCACTAAGATACAGTAAGTACCTAGCAATTATGTTATGAGATCCGCCACACAGAAAATAATGAGTAAGCTAATAATACCCACTTAACTGAAATATGTGAAAATATAAAATTTTCTTACTTTCTAAGCAAAAAATAACTCGTTATCACTCGTGGAGCACAATCGATTGAAGGAAACACGTCTAATGTGGTAAATGATACGAATCTAACTGTATTCAAATTCAAACTTATGATAAATAAAGATGTCAGCTCACGGTAAAAAAATGGCGACGATGGTATTATGACTATTATGTTACACAAAAATATTTAGACGGAGTCTCCATATGACTTTTACGGCCAATCAGTACGCGTCACGCGGTATACTAAAGAATTCAACAATACCTTCGTAATGGTAGCACGTTTTAATCGATACTCCACTTGGGTCAACGTTTTAGTTTCTTTAACCTCGGCTTATCTTGAAATCTGATAAACTTGAACCAGTACTTATACTTTCTTTGTTAGTAATGACGAAAATAGAAATAAATATTAAGACCAGTTTTTTATACATTTACACAAAACATACATTTGTACAAAATAAAGTAGATGGTAGAGTCGGTTCTATAGTTCTAGAGCTCTGTTTACGGACCATCAATCACATATGTAGTGAAAGTGCATTAAGAAAAAAATACTAATCTAAACATACAATTCAACTAAATCGAGTTACAAAAAATAAGTATTGTCCATAATTTTCGTATCTCAATCCGTTAACGTTCGCCGGCACTAGACCGACGCGAAACTTTTTGTTCGCCGCCGACTGTGCCAATAACGTTTACTCTCAGCTAGGTGGTTTGAAAAGCCATTTATGAAGTCATTCAACGCTTTGAATAAGGACGAGTTGAAATTTAAAATACACTTCAATTTGCAAGTTGTATTTAGGGTCGGGCCACATTGATTGACGGCGATCGACGGTTTCTCCATACAAAAGGAGCGTTAAGTATGGAACGCCGTACGCATTCTTTCCCATCGACGCGCCGTACGCGCTCCGGCGGCGAACTGACACGAAACGCGATCGGCCGTCGACGGCCAACGACGGCGATCGACGGCCGACGACGGCGATCAGCAGCCGCTCGCGCCGATTTACGACTGACGACGGCGATCGACGGCCGACGGCAACAATGAATACGATGAACAGTAGGTATATTTTTTGTTTTAATGGTGACCTTTAAATTTATTTATATACTTATATTTTTTGTTGTATAAAAACGATGGCAATAATTTTCTTATTAATTTTTTAATTTGTTAAGGCCTGGCTTCCAGAATTAGGCGTTTTTTGCAGCTATATTCTAAAACAAGCACTTGTCTGATGAGTTTAAATTTTTTAGTATAAATGTTTTTTTTTACTTTATGTTCTCAAAACTCATTTACCATTTTCACGATTGAATGATTTGAACCCATCACTGGAAAGTAACAGTTTGGTAGTTATAATTAAAATGATGAAAAAATGTGTCGTCAACAGGACATACTGTAATTTTATATACTGTGGTATTGTGGTGAGGTTCCGTACGGAAGCGAACGCCTCCGTACAGCTCCGTACGGAAGCGAACGTCTCAGTACAGCTCCGTACGGAAGCGTACGCCTCCGTACAGCTCCGTACGGATGCGAAGTGCTCCGTAAACGGGCGATCGGCATAATGCGTAAAAGCCGTCGATCAATGTGGCCCGACCCTTATCTGTGAAAAATGGAATAATTTCTAGTTGGGTGAGATCATTCAAGACGTGTGCCCGGCTTTAAACTAAATGTATCCAAAATTTTTCCGTTTATGGTAAAGATTATGTACTTAGAATTTGGTGTTACATACTGCAACAACAAAAAGATTACTTCGTATTAGCTAGATAAAAGATGAATATTTAAATCGTGTACTTATTTATTAGGTTACTTTTATTATTAAAAACTACAATACAATGTCTTCATTATTTTGGACCCTAAATGTCTATAAAATAACGCTACACACTCATAGCCCCACACTAGGATTCCATGTTGGACAACATACAAGACAAGGACACACACCAGCTTAAACTTCAAACTCATTATACAAATTTTCATCTCAGTGGGATACGACCCAAAAAATACCCTTGAAACGGCGAAAAAGGTAATGCCATACATCTATTGAAAACACATAAATGCATTCTACTTTTATTTATTACGGGACTCTACCACTTAGATTTCCTTTACAGGAAAATTTGTCTATCCTGAAATTTGACTATCCTGTCGCTCACAGGATATTTGTGACGGTTTATGAAGCTATTTTTGTGAGTAATGATATTAAAATAAAGAGATTCCTGTACTGTCTTATAAAACAGTCATAAGAAATCCTAATCACGTGAAATTTTTGGTTGAAAATATATATTATAATCCGAAGACATATAATATAGACAAATAATTTTTAATTAAAATTTAATTAATAATATATTGCCTATGTTGATGTTTATAATCATAATGAAACAACATTCATATTTCTTAGAATTTCTGTTGTTTATATACCTACTACTTAGCATTTATTTTATAAATAAAACACATTACATAAAGCTATGAAGTAGTATGTTTGTAAACATGGTATTAACATAATTGCGATGTCAGATCTTTACAATAACGAAGTAATAAATATTAAATACTAAGCATTTATACTTTTATAGTAACTGTAGCTGTACATTCTGTACATTTATCTCGCCAAACATCATAATTGTGTTAAGTTTTGGCGAGAGTCCAAAAATAGGGAGGGTGAGAGATCCTTACCATTGATTCGTCTGTCTGTGAGGGTGTCTTCCTCGTCCCACCACGGTTGTTCCTGTATCCTGCGCACCGGTTGCCGGTCGAAATTTCCATAATACTGAAACTCCATTTTCACTTCCTCACCATTGATCACTTAGTGATGTCCCGTCAAATTGCGACACAATTTGGTGACACACATCAAGTCTCAGTAAGCGTTTACGCGATACTGATTTGTCATTAACTCTGCCGGCTAATTAACAGCGAGATAAAAGTGTCATGACCGCTGCTTACTTAGTTGTAGGTAACTACCCTCCGCATTGATGTATCACAGTCACTATCGTCACATAGTGGTATACCTAACTATAACGGTTGCTCCAGTAAAATCATTAACGCCAATGTCGAATTAACTAACAACCTGCATAATAAATAATTAATTTTAATTAGCTGGAACTTTCTTCAATTTCAAAGTAATCTTAAAAACGTTTTTAGGGTTTCTTAGAGCGAACAAAATACCATGTATCTACCTATATCCCTAATAATGCAAGAAGTTCTAAGTACCTACGATACTTCTATGATGTAACTAAGGCGGTGTCCTACGTGAGCGACGAAAACGACGCGACGCGACGTTGCGATCTTGATGTAAACGATCAAATCAACGGTATCCCTACTTGTGTCCTATGTGACAGTCTGCGACAACACGCGACGTTGTCATTGTCGCGTGTAGCATCGCTTCGTGTTGCGTAGCGTCGTGTCGTAATGCGACGCGATGCCACACGCGACAAGTAGTGTCCTACGTGAGTAGTCTACGCGACAAGTGTGTGGATACGTGTTTTGGATATTACTTCTCGAATCATGGAGAAGTACCGTACTATTTTGCTCAAAAAGGACACCGCCTTAGGCGTCCTACGTGAGCGACGAATACGACGCGACGCGACGTTGCGAACGCGACGAACGCGATCAACGCGATGTGACAGTCTGCGACGACACGTGACGTAACGCGTACTTGTTTTGAGGGGGATCAGACGCGACACCACGAACTACGGAATGATTTCTCTGTAAAAATATGATATTTGTTTTCTTTTTGTGCTTAAGATATTTCTTTAAAAGTCTGTACTTTAAATATGAACTTTCGAGAAATAATAGGACGGTACTTCTCCATGATTCGATAAGTAATGACAATAAAGCACGTAGGCTGCATGTAGGACACTTGTCGCGTGTAGCATCGCGTCGCATTACGTCGCGCTGTATTGCGTCGCGTCGCGTCGTATTCGTCGCTCACGTAGGACGCCACGTAAGATTTTTTGCATTATTTAGTCAGATGAACTCTATACTATTTGAACATCACTAAACATAATATAATGAAATTAAACAAAAAGGAAGCTACATAGCGGTTTTTCCTAAGCAACCCATAAAAGGAATAGAAACACAAAGATTAGCGACGTTTGCAAAGTATACTAATAAATAAAAATGTAAAAGAATAATTATCTTTCTATGATAGGTAATTGAGATAACAAGGTGTGAGAGGAATACCTATGAGTCCCAAGTTCGCATCGAATCAGATGCTTGAACTCTAAGAAATACTTAATAACTACTTTTTGTACCTCATAAAGGACGGAATGAAAACTTCCAATGTTTGGATGGCTAGACATAGCATGCTGTAGGCCTCCTTCAATAATGAAAAGAGGCCGGTGCTCAGTAGTGGGCCATTAAAGGGTTGTAGCCACCTTATATTTTAATAGTTTTCTCATCAAAATCCGGGGAGATTGTATGTACAACTGTACAGTGTACACACACTGTTTGAAAGACATGAACGTTATTGCCTGCTGTGAACTCTTGTATGCCAATATTGCACCTGCGAGGCGTTAGCGCTGTTAGCAGCCCTCGGTAAACACAATCAGGTGCCTTCAAATACAGGTTCAACTTGAAATCGATAGATCCGCTGTTTAAAATAGTTCAACTAATGCCAAGAAACAACGAAGAGGAACGGTCGAACTGAAACTTTTTGTTAATGTTCGTATTGTTTCAACAAAAAATACCTAATTAATCATTCTTTAAGCTTTTTTAGTACAAAGACACCTACAAACAACATTAAATATAAATAAGAATCCTACTATCCTACTTCCTACTATCCTACTAATATTATAAATGCGAAAGTTTGTAAGGATGTATGTGTGTGTGTTTGTTGCTCTTTCACGCAAAAACTACTGAACGGATTTTCATGAAACTGTGCAGTAGTATAGCTTAGACATCGGAATAACATAGTTTGTTAAAATTTATAGAGATTTTTGGAGGGACTGGTTTCCCGAAGCGAAGCGAGGGCGGATTTACTAGTAAAAATATAATGCACAAGAAACAGTGATGGATAAAAAGGATTCCATGATTGTTATAAATTAATGGTTTTTACAATGATCGAATTTTATTAATTGTACGATTTAACATTCTTATAATCGGTCCTTTTTTATAATAAGGCAAGTATCGTTGAGAAAATCTCTACAGCTATTTATTTTATACCACAAATATCTCAACGTACTCCGTCGTTTTGCAATAACACGCTAATAAATGAAATCAACGTGTACATGTTTATTGATACTCTATATTTGACCAAGAGGTATCTACTATATAGCAAATATACGTACCTACATAAAATACAAATTTATTATCTACATTAATACTTCTACTTCTAGTACATATTATTGACTTATTATTTCCGCCCAGTTTCTAGTAACACGGAAATTTGAATTTCATTTATTTATTCTGTTTATCATACGCAACCTTGTGAAGTTTAAACCACTAAGTATAGCACTTTGCTGTATGGTGTAAGTATTATACAAGACATATACATAGGTATTTTATTTCACAAGTCCAATAAAATTGTAATGCAAAAATGAAATTTTTATATTCATCATTATTTGGCTAGTATAGCACGTATCACGGTTAAAATTGTTTATCATTGTTATCGTCTTTATCATCACCGTTTGCAAAATATTTGGCTAGGCTACAACGTGAATGAGGTGTAATAGCTCAACCATCAATCACTCAGTCCGACGACATCACTAGACGCTACGACACTTTGCTACGAGACGAGATGCAATTGGATCACCTTTCGCAACCTTCCGTCGTAATCATACTAGTTCATTACTCCGTGCTACATTGGCCTATTCCGATCCAATACCAAAAAACTAATACCATTGGTATTAGTTTATTACCCCAGTGAATTTCTATTCCGAACGAATACCAGTCATAAACGAATCCCAAAATTATTAAAATGGTATGAAGGTACAGTCAGTAATAAAAATGCTGTGAAATGTGATATTAAGTAATGTATATTTCAATCAAAATCAGTCTTATTCAACATGTTCAACTGTAGTAACAAACAATTGCACAAATACCTAAAGAATAAAAATAAAGTTTTTCCAACAAATCACTAAGTAGGCATAATTTTCAACTTTAAAATAGGAAATATAAACTATCACAAAAAATTAAAATTACAATTAAATACTTACAAGAATAATTATACATATGTATAGTAAAAATTTCAATCAACAACGATTTGTATAAAAACAGACCTTATTTTATTGTCTTAACGTTCATTAAGCAAAATATCAAAACGCTAAAGGGGCTTCGTTTGCTCAACCCTTGACTGTGATTGGTTGGTTTGGATTTTTAAACAATAGGAACGAGCTCACCTTTTTTGCAGGTAAAAAAAATTGGCAAGTGATTCTTCATAAGTAAAAATGTGTGTATAAAAATTTAGGATTGAATTACGATCATTATAATAAATAATGATAATTGCTTTTTACAAAAAAAAAAATAACCGACTTCAACCTCGATAAGCAGAGATAACTCAAAAACTACTCGCCAGATGGCGCTTAATTCAACATGTAGGTGTAAAGTTCTCGTCACTACAAATTAATCAAGCCCAAACACTAGATAACTACAGTAAACCGTTGAGGAGTTCCCTCGACTGTCTTTAGGCTTCATCAGATCGACTCCAGACCTTCATGAAATTGTAGCGCGTTCATGTACTTATGAAAACATTAACAAACACACTAGTCGTCCCTACAATTTTCGAAAGTTGCCCTCGATTTCTCCAAGATGCTATCATCAGATCCTGGTGATCCTTTTAAAAGGACCTCACTGCGCATATCTACTTTACAACAAAAAAAGAATTATCAAAATCGGCCCACAAACGACGAAAAAATCGCTGAACAAACATAAAAAAAGCATATATGTATACGGTTGAATTGAGAACCTCCTTCTTTTTTGAAGTCGGTTAATTATTAAATAGCAAAAGAAACGTTTTCTGTGACTGTACTAAGAGTTATGTTTTGGTATTCGTTCGGAATAGATTAGGTACTTCTTTTGAATGGTAT
This sequence comes from Hesperia comma, assembly GCA_905404135.1. NCBI lineage: Eukaryota > Metazoa > Arthropoda > Insecta > Lepidoptera > Hesperiidae > Hesperia > Hesperia comma. Next base: position 7,087,732 of record FR990027.1, on the reverse strand, counting down.
TCGTTCGGAATAAAAATTCACTGGGATAATAAACTAATACCAAATGGTATTAGTTTTTTGGTATTAGATCGGAATAGGCCGCTACATTAAAGGGATAATAATAAATAATAATGAAGTATCAAAGTGTTTATTTATATTTCAGTAGCACGCCGTTAGCGACGGACTTAGCGTCTACGAGATTCGTCATTGTTTAAATACATTGAACCATGTATATTATTATAAGCTGCTTTAATTTGAGGATTAATATTATTTTATAAGGAAACGAAATATTTCAGCGCACTGAAATTCCTGCTTATTTATATTTTAATGAGATTAATAACAATAATTACAAATAACAATCATTGTAGAGGAGGTAGAGCGAAGATTTTAATTTTATTTTTTATATTATTTGAAATACCTACTTATTTTTATAAGCTAATTCCATGTAAATTACACCTAGTCTTACGCGTGGTTTAGTCGGCCCGTTAGGCGCTTAAGAGCGTTGCATTCACCATATCAAACTTCACGTATAAAAGTTTTGCAACATCATAAAAATGGCTAGCTCTATGTCTAACGATACCATAAACGTTTTATTCCAACTGTTAAGTTAGGGCACCCTTACAAATAAAACATCAATAAATTTATCATAAAAAATGTAGAATCTCAATTTATAAACATTTTAAAAGGCGGAAGTTAGTCGATTTCACCAAACAATGATAATACCTATACATAAAGTTTACCACGGTTAAGTCCACATTTCCTATAGTCATGTATATAGCAATTACAAGGATTTTATGCAATCACTATATAAATAACTATAAGATGTTAAACATTTCAAACAGATAATGGTAATTAAACATTGATGAAAATAGCAACTCATGCGCGAAACATTGAATGCAGCATTAAGTGAGTAATTTTAACCAACGAGCTCTTCGTCACTAAATAGAAGAACAGTAATACTCACGCCAGTATTACTATACCAGCCGTACATTTGTAATCTATCGATCATCAACGTTACACCGAAAGGCAGCTTAAACTGTATTTAGCCGAAATACAATAAGCGAGTGCGTGCGACCGGGTCGTTGGTGCCGAAATACTGAGCGCTGCTGTAAAGATAACTTGCAATGTTTGAGAACAACGTAGCCTTCAACAAACAGCCTGCGACAAAGTATGATAATTTTTCATGTTAATACATAAGCGGTGTGCTAAATACTTAATTCTTTATTGATAACTCACGTATGCGATATTTATACGCGCTCTACATTTTTTATTCGAGCCATATAAAGTAAATATTCACCGCCGCCATCGCGCCGTTAAACGTATCAGGATCACTTCACGCGTCAACAACGCGTTGACAGCCAAGTAGGTAGCAGTATACAGGACTGTTTCTGCCACAGTTACCATTCCTATTATCCAACCACCGTCCGTAAAAAATATTTTGTTTTTAGAATGGTGGTAGAGAACGAGGTAGATCAAGAGAAAATGTTATGCGATAGGAAGACCGTCAGAATGATGCCAACGATTTTTCTCTAAGTTTATGTATGTAAAATAAGTTAATGTTGACAACAATCCCATCGATGGTAAATGGCGACGGCGCGATGAAAATTTATTCGTAAGGGATTGTATTATTGTGTATCTTTAGCGCGTGCGGCGTGACGTATTGTATCGTCAAAGGTGTTACTTTTTTAAAACGTCATGACTCATGACACGTATGTATCGCTCTTCCCCATCTCTATTTCAAGAAGGTATAGGCTCCATGTTCCTTCAATTCGAGTGAACTTCCTCCCATCGGTAACCCCGATGAACAGCGAAGTAATAGCGCCATCTTGCTATTATTGCTCTCCGTACCACAGTTTAATTCTGACGGACAAGTGAAAGGTGGTAGAGCAGAGTTCATTGTTATTGTACCGCATTATATATATTGTATGCATTACCGAATAGGTTTACCTAATTTGAATAACCACGAACGAATTGACTGTGATTTAAGGAGATATAAATACAATGAGTGGCTTATAGTTACGCGCCTAGTCGAAGTGACGTATTGTTTTTATCTAGCCATTTTTTCTACCGATATCAAAGCCGATGGAACTCGAAAATTTTATTCTATTGCAATAAAATAGCATGAAAGATTTCCACTACATCACGTATTTATTTAGTTAGAAGCCTTATCGGTGTTATGGTAGGGACGTGATTTATTCTAAATGAATGTATAAATAAAATCAATGTCATATTTAAGTATCCTGTTTTCTTTGTTCTTAATCTCATAGGCATAATCATAAACACTTTGTTCAGTTTATTCCTTGCAGAAGGTTTTTATTGTTAAGTTAATGATATGTAAACATTCAACAACATTATATACGTGTCTTTCATTCACGTTACTTACATATAAAAAACTAAGCACTTTTGTAGAACGTTACTCAATACCTAATTATTCAAGCCAAATACATAATATAGGTATGTTATATTAATGTTGTACCTAATATTAAGGTAATGTTAACTGATAACCATTTCAGAGAGGAGAAAGGTCAAATTTATAACATGCGCACACAGTTCAATTTCAACAAGGAACCTTAATCACAGGGGCAGAAAGCTAGCATTTGTGTGGGTTGCCTTTCAAACGTACTCTATATCGAACGCGGACGGAGTAAAGAAAATATAAATAGGTACTATTATAGGCATGGGCGTAACCAATTGGGGCAAGAGGGGGGAAGTCCCCCCCCCCCTCATAGCAAGTGCTGAGTACGCCCATGATTATAAGTACAGCACGGAAAGTCCGTCTTTAACAATTAAATTTAAATTAAATATACATGTTAATATTCCACTTACTTGCATGTTTACCGACACAAAGTCGGAGAACTTTACTGTAACCTCTTTGGTTTACGACTCGCTAAAACAATAGAAAGATTGTACTATTTGCAATAAACTTTATCAGGACGTGCAAAGATCGCACAGAATTTTACGTCAGTCATAAAATATTATAAGCTCGCGTAAATATGTAAGGCATTATACGTGACAGAATATGTTCATATCTACCGTTGATTTACCTTTCACGTGCGTATAACTGGATAACGTCTTTGGTTCCCTTATATTTAATTACGCATTTATATGTCTATTATACATTATATATTTATAGAGTTTATCATGTGACTTTATTTTTTATTACAAGTTTTTCAATTAAGTTGCAATGTTTAATTCTGAGTCCTTGGTCAAAAGGGACTACTCGGAAAATTAGTATTTCAGGACAATTTCCGGTATTACAACTTACAACAAACTGTAGTGGTAACAACGGGGAAAAATTACCGATATTACTACTACGAGTGTAGTAATACTGGTGGTAACACGGGCAATAAACCAAAATAACAACATTGTCATTCTAATTCTTTATTTGTTGCCATTGTCATAGTTCTCATAATTTCATCCTATCTGGCTTAGGACGATTTAGCTTAGCCTAGGGTTTAGGTCTGTTTGTTCCCCACCAAGATCCCCAGGGGAACCAGCAGAATATAAAAATGTACTAATGGACCCACTTAGATGTCGTTATGTCCCCCCACCGAAAATAAAATAAAATCTCCATAGTACCTACTTATAAAATGTTGTCATGTCAATGCCATAAAATTTATGTAATGGCAGGTGCAAAAATGTTAAACGATCCTTCCGGTTTATCCTGAAATCGGGTTTGGCTGGTAACATTATACAAGAATTGCTCGTTTAAATATATTACCTAGATAGATAGGATGTACTTTTTATGAATAATAATAATAAGTCAACGCCTCATCGCCTATAATAAAATTTTAGCATAATTTAGAATCACACCAGTACAGAGTGGATAGTAAAATGCGTGACTCATGTTACTGTTTTGTAATAGAGTTAATTTTCTATGGTTTAATAGGTACTTTAGTCATTTAATACGTATGTATGTACGCAATTCTTTCCATTGTTAAATAACGTATAAAATAACGTCATTTTCAAACTGCAAGTAAATAATTTTGTAAGACGAATGCTTACGCTATTATTTTATAGCAAATCATCCCTTTTGTATCCGATTTTTTTATAGCCTGAAGAGCAGACATAAAAGCAGACGAGCCACCTGATGGTAAGTGGTTATCGTCGCCTATCGACACGAGCAACACCAGGGGAATCACCAATGCAACGCCGCCCCTGAAGGAGAACTCTTTTTACACCTTTCTTGAAGAGCCCCATGTCAAAGCATTCTGGGAATACCTCAGAAGGAAGCTCATTCCACAGCTTGCAAGTTCGCGGCAAAAACGATCGAGAAAAATGGACCGTAGTCGTTCGCCACGAATCCAAGCGATGTGGATGAAACTTCAATCTTCGACGAGTGGTGCGATGATGGAAGGGAGGGAAGTTGGCACCGAATCGAACAATTCCTCGGAGCACTCACCGTTGTAAAGTCGGTAGAACACACAGAGACATCCAATATAGCTCCTAAGACTCAGGTGTTCTAACCTGTGAGTGATTCGTGGGTTGTTGAGAACTCGGACTGCGCGCTTTTGTATGGCGTCAAATGGGCTAAGCTGGTATTGTGGCGCTCCTGCTCACAGGCGAGAACAGTAGGTACTCCATGTGAGACCTGACTTGAGCTTTATAAAGCATCAACAAGTGCCCCACAGTGAAGTCGCTTGAAATGTCAACATAAAGAAGCAGTATGGGATTCAACATCAGGGACTCTGGTGAAGCCAGTAACAACCTGAGTGAGCCCGTAGGCCAGGGAGAAGTCGAAAGCAGTCCTCCCGGCGAAGTCAGTAATCCTGGACCCCAACCAGTCAATGTGGTGGGCGTTAAAGTCCCCCAAAATTACCAACTCCGCCGAAGGGTACTGCTCCAAAACTCTGTAAGCCGATCTCTGGACGTGTTCAAATAATCGAGTCGTCCCCGCGTCTCCGTTATAGGACCTATACAGACACGCATCAATACATACGAGTGATACCCACGCAGTAGGATTTAACCTGAGTCGCGGGTGGCATATACATAATATAAATTGCCACAATATTTTCTTAACATTAATGTTTTTCTCACACTGTGCCTGAACTTCAAAAATTCTTTCACCATCAGAAAGCTACATCCCTGAGAAACACAAATATTTATATTTTTTATATCCCTGATTAACTTACGCTACAGATAAAAAAATTGAAGTTGTTATAATATTTCAGCCTGAAAAAAATACTATTTGTAAAATAAGTCCAAAGAAAAAGAGATGACGAGTTCAGTAAAAATGCGCGATAGAACCAAATTCCACGCAGGCAAAGCCGCGAGCGGAAAGGTAGTATAAAATACTTTTCATCCATTAACTAGCTCGGTGAAGGTAGATATAGTGGGATCTTAGACCAAGATACATTTTAAAAAGTTGATCGTAAGACAGGCGTACACACCTACCGCCGTACTTTACTATTTTCGGATGAGCTACATACATAGGTAGTTACTAGACGATTTATGTAACCTAGCAACCTCCAACGTAAGCACCTTGTATCTTCCTCCGATTAACGCAATGCACAATCAGGGAAGGTCGTTTCAAACTAGCGCAGAGTCGAATTCTCTTGACGGCGTAAAAACACATAAGAAAGTGTAATAATATTTAATGTTTTTGTGACCTGTTTGGCATTATCGTGTAAAGTATCATCGTTATAACTAACTCTTTATTTATTATTACAATCAAGATTGAACACCAGCCATATTTATTTTAGGTATGCTTTGCCATTCTCCTCACTACTAATACCACCATTACAATTAGTTATTTAGACGTTTGTCTTCAAAGTGAGATTATTGTAGGTGATGCTAAAGATATTACGCTATTTTTCTTAGGTATGTATTCCTCGAAAGAAATTGGATGGACCTAAGCTTAGGTATATCACTCCGTTTACCAGATCTTGACAAAGGTTGCTTCCGTGTAATTGCGGAGTAAATTGATTCTGTAGCTAAAGTAGTTGTCAACTCTAAGCCTAAACTTCATATCGAACTCAACAAAAGTTTACGTGAAATAGTTCTCGAAGTCTCTACGACGAATTTATGTGCTACGTTGCAATGCTACGAAGTAGGTACCCACTAAAAATGAAAATCGTCCTGCCTGCAACATTAAGTAGGAGCTTGGGGAAACTTGTTGCTCCGCACCTATTAGTTGAACAGTGATGTTTTATAGCTTTATAGCCTTCCTCAATAAAGGGACTATTCAACATAAAAATATTGTTTCAATTCAAATCTAAGGAATCCTTACTAATATTATAAATGTGAAAGTGTGTTTGTTTGTTTGTTTGTGACTCTTTCACGTCGCAACATGGCTATTATATGGTATGGTTTATGTATATGGGGATAGTTAGGAGGGTGGAGAGTGACGTAGGCTACGTTTTACCGCGGAAAAACATCTCATTCCTATGGGAAGATCGATGTTTTGTTAGTTGCTAGATATTTAGTTCCGGATGTTGTTAAGAGATGGCGTTCGTAAAATTCATTTGCAAGTTCTGAATCACGCTATCAAATACTACATGTAATTTACTTAAGTCATAGGCAAATGTAATAGGCTACTTTAGCTCTGTCTCGAGAACTCCCCGCTCCGGCTGTATTCAGTGTACCGCCCGCCCGCTGGCACTATCCTGTTGGCTGATGTCTGCAAGTTGCTGGACTCGCCGACACCGGTGGTGGGCGCGGGCGACTGGAACTGCAAGCATCCGGGGTGGAATAGCCTAGCTGCCAACAGAAGTGGAAGGCTACTTTTTGATTTTGAGTATTGCCAAGGCCCCGTCACCTTATGTACTGGACAACCTTCGAGAAGCAACTGGAGATCACCACGCCAACTCAGCCTGTCCGCACGGATGCGGACGTTGACCAGTTAGCGGTTGAGCTCACTGTCAGCGAGCAGAATGCACTGCAGGCTGCAAGCAGATAGCAGAAGGCTCCGGGGAAACTTCCACCTCTCCCCTATCACCTCAGCAGCCTGCAGAAACGCTGGCAGGAGTCCGGATGTCCGCAGCTGAAGAACCACCTCAACCGGACCGCAGCCCGACTCAAGGCCAAGTTAGATGCACACGCGACTGAGAGCTGAGAGGAACAGCTAGACGAAGCTAGACGAAAATATTAGATGTAATTTACTTAAATCATAGGCAAATGTTACATCTGATGTTGAGGAAGCTGCCTCTCGCCTACCCTACGTCCCTACTTTACGTCGTAAATCACGCCAAGGCCGCAGCTGCAGCACTATGTCCAGCGCTCTCCTCGAGTCTCCCGTTGCGGGTCAAAACCACCATCTGGAAGACCTACATCCGCCCCAGACTCACGTACGCGGCCCCAGCCTGGTACGCACTCCCGAGCGAACCACGACGCAGGCGTCTACGCGTGGTTCAATACAAGACGCTGCGCCGGCTGGCAGAGGCGCCGTGGTGCGTGAGAAACGCCACCATCCAGCGGAACCTCAGAGTTGAGAGCCTGGACGCCTTCGTGGAGTACCTAGCGCAACAGATGTTTGCGCGCGCGGACGCGGCACGGTTTCTGCACCTGCGGAACCTGGCGCCGCTCCACGCCCGCCCCCCGGACCGTTGGGCACTCCCTCGAGACCTACTGCGCGGGAGCAGCCCGACATGAATCACCTCGGACAAGACCGCAAGCCGCGGTCCGGTCGCAGATCGGCTCCTGCTGGGCTTCCCACCAGTGGGTCTCACCTGGTAGGGCCTGATCGCCCGGGCAGCGTGAAAATCATCATGACTCCCCGGACTAGACACCCATACTCCACATCACCATCTGGACAATCTTCGAGGACCCATACAGGGTCCCAACCCAACGACCGGTCCGTTGTTACGGACCGCGGCAGACTCCCAGTCAGGGGGCCACCGGCCCCGAAACTGAATCCCCACGGCTATGTTAGCCGTGAGTGAAGACAGGACGGATTCTGATGTTGATGTTCCAGTATGTCATAATATAGGCTTATCTTTGGCCGAGATTCCTACGGGAGCGGGACCTACGCGGCTGTTACCTTTTTTTTTTTTTTTTTTTTTTTGTTATCGAGGGGGAAACCTTCAAAAGGTACCCGGTGTCGTGGGAGCGACACAGGGTTATGTGGGATTTTTACCCACTAAAACCCCCCCGGTGGCCTACCTCAGCGCTTGTGGAGAACTCCGGGATCTCCAAAGGAACACAACCGGAGTCCTCCGAGCGCGGCGCCCTTGGGGCTCTGCCCGCGAGAGACTAAATGCCCCATCGCTTGCCATCTCCATACGACGGTATGCGGCCACACATACCGTCATCCTTCCCGGGGTTGGTGATGGACGGTTCGAGCTCCCACTCTAGCCGCCCCCAACCCCGAAAACCCCTTTTAGTCGCCTCTTACGACAGGCAGGGGATACCGAAGCTCGTATTCTGGTCCCGAGCCACAGGGACACCGGTGGCGCTATGTGCGCCCACCGCGGCGCCATGCGCGGCGCCTCCGTCTCCGAGCCGGGTCTGCGCGTTCCCTGGCCCGTTCGGCTTCCTCCTTTTCGGTCATAACACGGTCGCAGAAAGCGACCATGCTGTCCCAGGCTTCGCCAGAACGGACCATCGCTGCGACGACGAGTTCGACTGTTCAGGGAGAGGTCCGGCCCCACTTTTTGCACCAGGATCCGCCGCTCGGTCTGCCACGCTGGACAGTGCTCGAGCGTGTGCTGCGCGGAATCCTGGGCATCACCACAATGGTGACACTGCGCTGTCGCTTCCCTGCCTATTCGGTTCAGGTACTCACCGAAGCAGCCATGTCCGGTGAGCACCTGGGTCAACCTGTAGGTAACGCGTCTCCTCCTCGTCAGCCATGCACCGAAGCTGGGCAGCACGGCACTGACAACACGTTGGCGTATGCCCCGCGGCTCCTGCAGTCGCTCGCGCCAGCGACGCAGGGCACGCAGTCTGGCGTCTCTCCGGGTCATTTTGACCGTCTCATGGGTAAAGGGCTCAGTCCCCTGGCGGAGAATGCGGATCTTAAAGAAGACCTCGGCATTCATATCCGCCAGGATGTCCAGAGACGGAAACCGCGCTAGGACTGTGGCCGCCTCGTACGAAATCGTCCGGTATCCTCGTGCCACTCTGATTGCGATCGTACGCTGCGCAGCGTTCAATTTCGCCGCGCGGCGTCGACAGCCCGACAATCTGTGCGCCCATACGGGTGAACCGTAGAGCGCGACAGAGTGCACGACACCCGCGTAGAGGCGACGGACTTCCTCCCTCGGTCCCCCGAGATTTGGCAGCAGTTTGTGCAAAGCACCCGCTACCTTATGAATCCGGGGGACGAGACGGTCAAAATGCTCGTTGAAGTTCCAACGGCTGTCCAGTACCAGCCCGAGGTACTTCAAGTGCTTGCCCACTTCCACAACAGCGTCACCTACACGCACCGACAGGCAGGGAGGTTCCACATTAGACCGAAGGCCGTGAAACCATATCGCCTCGGTCTTGTTCGGCGCTACGCAAAGACCGATGCCGCGTATCTTCGCGACAACGCATGCCACACCGAATTCGGCCAGACGCACCGTTCTCTCGAAGGACTCACCTTCTGCCAGGACAAGAGTGTCGTCGGCGTAGCAAACTATGCTGACGCCGACAGGCAGTTCCGTCCGGAGCACGACATCGTACGCGAGATTCCACAAGAGTGGTCCTAAGACTGACCCCTGTGGAACCCCGCATACTACGTGTCTCTCCTGAACACTCCCGTAACGGCCCGGATATCTGACGCTCCGGTCCGACAGATAGGCCGCCACCACGCTCCGCAAATAGAGAGGCACCTGATGATGGGCTAGGGCCTCTCTTATCGCATTCCAGGGCAGAGAGTTGAACGCGTTGACGATGTCAAGGCTGACAGCCAAAACTACTCTGCCACTGGATACGGCCTGCTCTGCGATTGTTCGGACGCGGAGGACAGCGTCGACTGTCGAACGCTCCTTTCGGAAGCCATACTGGCAGTCCGACAGATCCGGGCCATTGCGCGCCAGATGTTCACTGATACGAGCGGCAACTATCCTCTCGAACAGTTTGCCAGACTCGTTCAGCAAACATATCGGCCTATAGGCTGAAGGTGAGTCCGTTGGTCGTCCCGGCTTGTGTAGCAGCACAACCTTTGCCTGCCGCCAATCCGACGGGAAGTGGCCGGCGCGGAGGCAGCTTGTAAATAGCCGACGCAACCGTTCCCCGAGAACGGTCAGCGCCAGCACCCAGGCCCGACCTGGGATTCCGTCTGGGCCTGGTGCGGTGTTTCGGGCAGTTAACCGCCTCACCGCCTGCTCCAACTCCGCCTCAGTGACGGCCAGCTCTTCCGACCATGCCACCGAGTCCGGCCTCGGCGAGGCAACGGGGTCGTCCGGAGTGTAAGGGAACAGGTTTCCCATGACATTCGAGACAAAGTCGGGACTGAGGGTTTCCGTTAACGGTGGAACCCGGGGGCGCAACTTGTCCAGCACCATCTTATAAGGGCGTCCCCACGGGTCCCTGTTCAGACTCTCCAGCAGTCCCGACCAGCTCCTGGACTTGCTCTCCGCGATAGCGGTCTGGAGCTTGGTCGTCGCGTCACGGTACTCCCTGTACCTTTCCTCCAACACTTCGGCATTGGTGGACCGACGTCTGCGGGCACGGGTGTAATTCCGTCTTGATCGCAGGCAAATTCGGCGCAGCTCAGCTATGTGGTCGGACCACCAGTAAGCCGCTGCCCTCCTGCCGAACCGGATCTGTGGCATTGAAGCATCACAGATTGCTGTCATGTCGGCTCGGAGTCGGACAGCCCCGTCGTCCAGGCTCGATGGCGTTTCTCCGGAGGCAGTCTCAGTCCAGTCCACGACGTGTGCAGCGGCAAGGACGCGGCTGTTACCTATGGGTCCCGAAGCGAAGCGCGGGCGGTTCTCTAGTATAAAAATAGAAATACAGAACTTGTTCTTTGTTGAAATAAGTAAAATTTATCATACTTACTTATATATTGAATACAGATTAATTTAAATATGTAGGCTGAGTGGGTAGGTAAGTACTAAAAAAATTGAAAAGTAAACTTACAGTAGAATATTTTTTCCAGTCACGTTTTACGTAGATTAGAAATAACCTAACATCAAAGTTACGTTACACAATACGGAAATTAGTATTTAAATTTAAAAAATCGTACCTATCCTATACTTTCCATGAAAAAAAAATAGTAAAATTCTAGACTTATTTAACGATCAAATCATCAGAAGGCAAACACCGACTGAATGTACTAGGTACAGTTAAAATTTAAAAGGAAAATCTGGTACTTTTCCAGAGGGACTTCACCTGTAGTTCTTACTACGTAGAGGTCACGTATATATTTATTACTTGATAAATCCAGATACGGAATTTACGTAAGTAAGGTAAAGGATGATTCAAGGTGTGTTATTGACTCAGTGCAATGTCTCTACATAGAAATGATCACGTCAAATCGTAATCAATGCGTAATTGGCGGCCATCAATCACAATGGAGAGGACGGCATAAATTATTTACAAGGAGGTGACGTAAATTTTTTTGAAATAAAAAAATGTCAATAGTAGAGCTAAGACAGCCCTACTTTATTTTGTAAAACCTGAAAGTTTCTCTGCACGTATTCCTAATACAGATGAGAACGATCAGATTATGAAACTTACTGATTAATTTGACACTTTCATCTTGCTGTGGTTAAACTATAAAGCCCAGTCTTTTGTTTTTAAGCGACTTTAAAAATGAAGGAGGTTTTCGATGGCGGAATGGATAAGTCGACGTCGATCGATCGATTTTTGTAGTGGAAACTAACGATCGCGGATCTACGGCATCGACCAATGGTGGAATGGATTAGTCGACGTATGCAGAGATGTGTGGAGAAACTTTCAGGTTTTACATTATAACGTAGGGCTGGCAGTCGCGGGCTCTTGTTCTTCAATATAATGACATTATTTTATTTAAAACAAATTGACGTCACCTCATTGTAAATAATTCATGCCGTCCTCTCCTTTGTGATTGATGGCCGATCGATCGAAGCCGTCGATCCACGATCGATCGATTGGTCTGATAACACCTTTACTGCTAGATTGTTTATTTATTTATTTATTTAAGCTTTATGCACCATACACAAGTACAGTAACAAAGGCGGACTTAATGCTAGAAGCATTCTCTCCCAGTCAACCTTCGGGCAGTGTGAACACTACGAAATGGCGGCAAGGATGTAAGGAAAAAAATCAAAAGAACAGTAATAATTACTAATAAGTATTATGCATTGTTCTGTTTTCAATAATTTAATCGCAGCATTAGGGCCCTCTATATAAAAAGAAAAATTACGTATGAATATGAAACCCAGCGCCAGTTGGGCTAACTTTATTTATTACCGTTGCACGGGATTCCTGACTCTGTTTTACATAATTTAATTTAACGTAACCTAACTCATTCATGTCAAGTCTCCCGGGAATCAAATATAACTTAAAAAAAATAACCGACTTCTACTTAGTCAAGTACAGATAACACAAAATTCAAAGTCGCTCAAATTCATAAGGGACCAAACGACGAGCACCAGTTTTTGAATAAAAAAAAGAATAATAAAAATTTGGTCACCCAGTCGAAAGTTATGAGGTAACAGACAATACAATACAGTTGAATTGAGAACCTCCTCCTTTTTTTAAAGTCGGTTAATAAAATATACCTAGTGTTTAAAGGTGTTCCTGACGGAATGGTCAAATTAGGTACATAGGATCAGAACGGAAAAAAGTACCTAAGTTAATAGGATCCGTTTGTTAGGATCAGACCAGAATAACTCTCAGTGTCACACTGAAATGTAAAGTATCCCGGATCGACTAATACATTAATGTGATAAAATAATAATCATATTGTATTAAATTAATAAACATCAGTTGATTCATACTGGTTTATGATTTTTGTAACTACTAGAACAAAGTGCATACGGAAATTGGCATAATATGAAATTTTCCGCTTAATATGGTTTTTATTATCCCATTTTATCAGCACAAACACTTCTAGATGATAAGACGGTAGCTAATGATGACAGCAACTAAAATATGTACCTATATTGTCCACACTGCGAACATCTTTTTATGGCTTTAATATGTCCCTAGTCCCTACTTACTTTTAAAGATTTTTTTATTTAAAAGGTTAGTTTATTTGAGTGACATCTTGTAATCTGAAATACAACTGCTAGGTACTATAATACCTATAAACGTATTTTTTTATTAACCTACCCGTTTAATTTCGACATGTAGTTGTAACTCCAGCTTTTATGGCAAAATATTTTCACAGGCTATCTCCTCCGTCTGACTACATACTCGTACATGCACATGGGCGTAACGTAACTACGTAACCAAGTATGAGGGGGGGGGACTGCCCTCTCCCGGACCTAAAGGTAGTAAAACTTAAAAAAATCTGCTTTGAAAAGTACTGGTTTCGTTCATGGATAAGCATTCAATTACAATTCCTTAACTTGTAAAAGTTTACGGGCAAGCGAATAAGCAATAAAAAACCAATGATTGGATTGAAAAAACTATCCATAACAGACATATAATTAACCCCCGACGCAAAAAAGGGGTGTTATAAGTTTAACATGTCTGTGTGTGTGTCTGTCTGTCTGTGGCATCATAGCTCCCGAACGGATGAAGCGATTTCAATTTAGTTTTTTTTGTATTAAAGGGGACTAACGGGCGCGTGTTTTTAGATATGTTTGATGAAAATCGGTTGAGCCGTTTAAAAGTTGTGGGGGGTAAAAGCGGGGAAGAATAGCCGAATGTATGCAAATATACTCGTGTGGGGTCTCAAATGAAAGGGCACAGTAAGAGAATATTTATGACTTAATCGAGAATATTCTTACCTGTAAAAAGTATAAAATAAAAATTAAATTAAAAATTAAAAAAACCCCCGACACAAACATTTAAAAAGTAAAAAAATATATCTCTAAAAATAATACGTCGCGTTGGGGGACCGCTCCATTTACTTCTAACTTTAACACAAAAAAATATTGATAAATGATAAGTCTTGGGTAAAAGACTAAGTAGGTAGGACATGTGATACTTATGAGAAAAATCGTAGATAATGAATAGTTAGGAGCGGTCCCCCAACGCGACGTAGGTATTATTTTTAGAGATATTATTTTTTACTTTTTAAATGTTTGTGTCGGTTTTTTTTTAATTTTTAATTTAATTTTTATTTTTAATTGTACTTAATTACATATAGCATAAAAATAGTCTTCTTTACCTTATGAAGTTGTATCATAAAAATGATTAGGTATTTAAATGATTATAAAGCATACGTTGGATCATTGAACGCTCGCTATAAATAAGTAAAATAAGGACATAATTACAATAATTACATATTTATTATTGCCTCCGTACTTCAACTTAACACCACCTTGAAGGGTTGAATGCTTAAGAATGCCCTTAGAATAACAATGGCCGGACTTATTGTAATTCATATCTATAGGTTTTACAAGGAATGAAATAGCAAATAAAATATGAAATTAAATCTTACCGTCATAATCCTTTCCCATTCCAATCACGAAAGCGCTTCTCATGAGATGACCCATATTCTAAATCGATTTACGATGCTGATTTTGCACAAAATTGAAGTGTACGGCTGAATCTCATCGACCGATGTTATCTCACTATCTACATATGTTGCGAAATTATAAAACAAAAAGATTAATCGATAAATACAAACTACATAGGAATAATTGATTATTACTAATAATGTACCGCTCGAGTCGGTCGGTAAGTAAGCGGCTACATTTCTGCTGTAAAAATGTTAACAAGTACGCGCTTCTAGAAGAAAGCCCGTCGAATGTTACTGGTATGGTAAGCGATGAACGAATGCTGTGAACGGTGCTCTAACCGAAATTATAGGTCGCGTAAGGAAGTCGCATAGAGCAAACTTGGGAGTAGTATGACGACACATTTGTTTAGATTGACAATCAAGACCGAGGAAAATATTATTAAACATGTACACAATATTAAAATAGCATCATAAAAATATTATGTTCATGTTATATCATTTTATGTCAGATATCACAACAGAGAACGAAGATACGTATTGTTGATTGTATTTAAATTTCTTGATAAATTATGAGATTTTTCGCCGTGGACCGTATCGTATTATTTATCAAGCGTAAATAATTTCCGCTGAGATAATGTGAAGTCTGAAGTTAGACGCTGTCCTGCAACATAATAATAAGATTATGAAATGAGCACCATTTTTTAATTAGACCTGCATCAATCAATACAATTACGAAGACCGCTTCACATTTTTATCAATTGTTTGTGCGTTATGCCCGGGCAAACAAAAGACAGATGCAATTTTTAAAAATAATATGTTTGGCTTTTATTGGCCCTATGAAAATCTTTCACACACATCATTCTCAAATATCTCCTACTAGATGACCCAGCAGACGCTGTCCTGCAATATATTCCTATTAGGTATAGTAGACGTCGTGGCTTTGCTTTGGGAAACCTGTTACTCCGCTCCTATTTGTCGTAGCGTGATATTATACATACTTATAGCCTAAAGCGTTATAAGCCTAAAGCCTTCCTTGATAAATCGACTAACCAATACAAAAATAATTGTACAAATCGATCCAGTAGCAAAAAATACTCTTTAGCTTTACACTATGTATTATGAGTATAAGATGTAGAGACATAACCCAGTTACATTTTCATTATACATATATTACGATAAGATACCAATGTATATATTATACTTTTCAATAATAACGAGACCACCTGCTCTAGATATTCAGCTGTTCTGTATAATTTGTTGATACAAGTAAGGGAACAATGAAGCTATCTACGTCTTCATGCGTGCGAAGCCCCTGTAAATATAGTACCTACAACACGAGTGAGCCGTAACTTGCAGTTTACAATTCACTTGTAAAGTTGTAATGTAAATCAGTAGTACAACTGCATATTATACTCAATAGAATTTTGTATATTTCCAACATTTTGATGAAGACGCGGCGACGCGACGTAACGAATGCCTAACAATTAGTATTCACTCTTTAGCTTGCACCGTTTAATAATTGTGTAAAAAGGTGAGTATTTAGTTTACGACTGTTATGTGCATGTAACGCATTGAGATACTATGTACTAAAGATGTAACGGGTGTCTCAGAGTGCACTTTTTAATTTTAAAATAAAAACACGTATTTTATGACAGAGTTGTGATATTATTATTGTATTGTAAAGAAAACATGTTCCGATTAAGTATGGAATAAACATTCGGTAACTGGCCTTCACGGCTCTGATGACAGGCCATTACTCTTTTAATGAAATTTTCCATGGCTTTTACACAGAGATCTGGCTGTATCTCACCGACGACGCGTTGGATCTCTAATTTGAGCTCAGGAATCGTCTCTGGTTTATTCGAATCGACCCGAGATTCGACTAAACCTCAAAGAAAAAATCGCACAGCGTTAAATCGCACGATCTTGGTGGCCAGTTGACATCAGAATTTCGTGAGATAACGTGTTCTGTGAAATCTCAGAGTTGCACCACTTGCACGAAAAAAAAAATATTCTAATTTTAAAAAGTGCACTCTTACTGAGACTTGCTGAGACACCCTATATTAGGGTCGGGCCACATTGATCGACGGCCTTTCGCATTTTGCCGATTGAAAAGGAACACACTATTACGTATTATGCCGTACGGAAGCGAACGCCTCCGTACAGCTCACAGCCGTCAGCGTCAGCCGAACGCGCCGTCGATCGCCGTCGACGGCGCGTTCGGCTCGTCGATGCGAAAGGACGCGTACGGCTTTCCATACTTTACGCTCTTTTTGTATGGACAAACCGTCGATCGCCGTTGATCAATGTGGCCCGACCCTTATGGTACATAATTATATTTTATACTTATCTGTAGATATCTTATTACATAACTTACATACATAAATACTGAGTACCTACCAGGAAATTCACAAATAAATATTTGAATTTGAATTTGAACTTAAAAATAAGTAGGTAAGTAGCTATCTATGTAACATAGTTATAATATGTATATAATATGTAGAGGTTTTCATAAAATTTCAGTTTCAGTCTAACAAACTAATTACGTACAGAGGGTTTTTAAATATACATAAGTATACCTGATATGGTGAGATAGGTATACCTACTTGATTTTTGAATTGTATGGAATGAAACAAACTTGAACGAAACTATAGGTACTATATTGGGTTGTTCGGAAAGTAATTTCTTTTTTCCGGACAGTTAATTGTGATTCTTGAACCAAACTTCACTCTTCAGCCGCATAATCTTTATATGCTTTGAGAGCCAATGTAACAATTAAGGCTTGTGTGTGAAAAAGCTCAATTGAATCTATGCAGTAGTTTTTGGTTGGTTTCCTTTTAAGTATGGCGACCAATAGGTAATCAGTTTTTTCGTCATTACCTACATACTTTTTACTATGGAAAAGTTAAGAATGCTGTTTAAGTCACAATTTTTTTTCGGATTAACTGATGTGGATATAATGCCACTTTCAACATATTATACAACTTATACAACTGGCGCCTTCGGATTATCATTTCAGTAAATTCGTAAAATTGAGGAAGGGATCATCTACCAGAAAGATGGCAAATGGTGTTGAACCAATGTAGAATTTACTGAAATATTTTTACTCATACGAAAGTTGTGTTCATTTACTTTTCCGAACAACCTATTAACAGGACAAACTGGTTTGCAGTTTGGCCGACATGGAATTATGGAAAATGTATACCTATTTGTTAACTATATTCATATTCAAGCTATAGGTATAAGTAAGTAACATGGACATACCTACCTACGTACTCACGATAGTTTCTAAACAAACCAATATACCAAACATGACATTGAATCTACCGCGTGATCTTTAAAGAACGTTCTCATTACTTCTACGAGAGAGTAAACAACCTGTGTCGTGTAATGTGACTCACAACTACACATGATTCTTAAAGGATTTATATTTATTGACGGCAATAAATTAACGTTAAAAACAAGATATTTTAGGAAGAGTATCTACGCGATATGTGTAGGTATAGGTAAATAGGTACACTGTATAGACATACACTGATAAGGAATTGTCCAGCATCTACACAAGTATTTTTTATGATCACGAACTTTTTACCTGCCTGGCTAGCTATCACCATGGGCGTAGCCACGGTGGGGCAGGGTGGGGCACTTGCCCCACCCTGGCTCTGACCTGAGGTACCTTACAGGCACCTACCGAAACCTAAAAAATTAAATTATCCAGGCACAAACTACCTACATAATATCCTTAAGAAAGTTAACACTTAACGTTAACACGTAACGTTTTGGGGTTAATTTTTCGCCTAACCGCAAGCGTGTCGCATAGCATCCATCTGTCCCATGGCGAAGGCCAAATTCATTGGCGAAATTGGCCAGCAGCTAGTAGGCTACCAGACTACCCGGGAGTTGAGAATTCTGGTCGCTGGCTAAGGCTGTCGAGGGCAACTTCTGTCGGTCTTCTTTTCCAACACTGCGATTACCAGATAAATGAGTTGTCCACACGGC
Organism: Hesperia comma; assembly: GCA_905404135.1. Classification (NCBI taxonomy): domain Eukaryota; kingdom Metazoa; phylum Arthropoda; class Insecta; order Lepidoptera; family Hesperiidae; genus Hesperia; species Hesperia comma. The sequence continues at coordinate 7,069,269 of FR990027.1, read as the reverse complement.
AAAGGGGAAATCCGAACTTCTTGGCACCAGCTTTGTCGCCGATAGGTTCGTCATGTCTGTCTGTCTGTCCGTTAGTCCGTATGTTACAGCTACTTTTTTCCGAAACTATAAGAACTATATTGTTGAAACTTGGTAAGTAGATGTATTCTGTGAACCGCTTTAAGATTTCCACACAAAAATAGAAAAAAAAAACAATAAATTTTGGGGGTTCCCCTTACTTAGAACTGAAACTCAAATTTTTCTTTTCATCAATCCCATACGTGTGGGGTATCTATGGATAGGTCTTCAAAACTGCTATTAAGGTTTCATCTTTTTTTCTAAACTGAATAGTTTGTTAAAACTAACTTTTACAGTAGAGACCTACCCGCAGTCACTTACCATTTTTATCGAGTGCATTGCGAATAGAAAATCTTTGAAATGATCAGAGTGCCCATACAAAAGTGAATTTATTATAAAATAAACTAAAAAAACCCGCCGTCGCTTCACTTCCAGAATTGTTCCTCAATAGCCGACATTGAAAACATTCTTAGACGTGATTCTATAAGAGCCCTAGCATACGGCGTATTTTTAGGGTTCCGTACCCAAAGGGTAAAACGGGACCCTATTACTGAGACTTCGCTGTCCGTCCGTCCGTCCGTCCGTCCGTCCGTCCGTCTGTCACCAGGCTGTATCTCATGAACCGTAATAGTTACACAGTTGAAATTTTCACAGATTGTGTATTTCTGTTGCCGCTACAACAACAAATACTAAAAAACAGAATAAAATAAATATTTAAGTGGGTGTCCATACATTCTACCCCTCAGCGATTTAAGTGAAGCTTTCATACAACAGATCAGATTTATTGGCGTTTTTATACATAATGGTACGGAACCCTTCGTGCGCGAGTCCGACTCGCACTTGGCCGGTTTTTAACGCGCCGACGACATACAGTGTATATGTTAACGGAAATGTGTTAAATCCGTCATTGTATACAATTCCTAGTAAATGTATACAATTCCTAAAATCACCCGGAAATATGTGAAATAAATTATATCGGACACATTTCCTAGGAAATGTATACATTTCCTAAATAGCAATCGGAAATGTAAAACATTTAAGATTTTAATGGGTACGCGGGATAGATAATATGAAGATATTATATTTTACGTTATGATTTTTACCAGATTGTCTCACCGAGTGTTTTAATAAAAAATATTATTGTGTAAAACAATGAATACTCATTTCCATTACTACTCAGTCAAATTCTTCAAGGTGTAGGTAGGTCGAATTGGTTGCAGAACCGAATTAGCCTACCCCTACTCCACGTAGTCTTGTATGCCCTACCCTAAGAGTTTTTTTAGAACCCGGAGGCGCGGAGGGAGGGCAGCCCCCGCCCGCTGCGCTGTAACAAAACGCAGAACCTCGGGCGAGCCGGAGCGGCTGAGGCTGGTACGGCGACCAGCAAGCCGAAGCTGCGCAGGCGAGCGTGGGTGTCTGTGCTTTGTTACGCAAGGGCGAAGGGGCTGCACCTTCCGCAGCGCCGGAGACGTCACGGTTCGAAATTATGCCCTATATTCTGCGTTTTTACGATTTGGCCAAACGTGGATGACCAAATCGTGAAACGTAGACGATTTAACGGTCTGGCCAAACTGAGTTGCCCATTTCATGAAATGCGACCATTTGAAGTGAACAAATCTACGATGTGGCCACGACATATACATTTCCTAATACGATATCGGAATTGTATACAATTCCTAGGAAATATATGTATTAAATACATGTATTTTTAAATGTTTTTTTACATGTATTTAAATAAATGTATTTTTAAATGTTTTTTTACATGTATTTAAATAAATGTATTTTTAAAACAACATTTTATACATTTCCTAAATAGCTTCGGAATTGTATACATTTCCTAGATTTCATACATTTCCGGTAACATATACATGTATGCTGGGGCTCTGAACCAAAATTTATTTGAAAACATTTGAAGAGTTTTTAGTTAAATACATTCATACATTATTGAAAAATAAGCATTATCGCGTACGAAAGTAAAAAATCTTTGTTTTGGGTTCTAGACTTTTAAATCTTTTAATGCATTAGTTATAACGAAGACCTCCATCGCAATAATATATTTTTCAACACACTTGCTCGTAAAGTTGATATTTTTTCTTTAGTCTTACGCCCGGAATGCGGTTTATTACACACTAGTGCGTTTTACTTTTCATTGCCGCACTAGTGTTTTTCTTATTCCACTTTTTTTTAATATCCGTAAAGAGGTTGTTACCAAAAGATTTGTTATTTTGTAAATAAATAAACTTGTTGTACTTAGTCAAAATCTGATAAGATAAGATTATACTTCATCTAATTATCTATTAAAGCATTTAAAAAATACAATATTTTAAATCATTAATTACCGTAAATTCTTATTAGAAATACATAATTATTTAGTTTAATATATTGTGGCTGAATGTTCGGTGCCTCTGGACTTAACCTGCGCGCGCATAGTTATTCAACCAAAAATACGGCGCGCGAAAAAATAAACCGCGCCATTTTGTGCAAACATTTGTTCGTTTATAATTTGCTGATTTGTGACTGAAAAATGTCGATACCTAAGTAATTGTTTTTTTCCTCGCAAGTATGTTGAAAAACGTCGTATGATACGCGTGTGCTTTGTTCATTACAGTCTTGGCTCTATTACAGCCCTCGCCTTGCGGCTCGGGCTCAATACCGCCTCGACTGTAATGACCAACTTCGCACACTTGTATCATAATGTACTATTCTCACATATCTTCCATTTTTACACACTGATCAGATACAATATACCTACCTACATACGTCTGTAAACGAACCCAATGTCATTGAAAAAGAGATAAAAGTAGGTACTTAGGTATACCTACCTGTATTGTATATTTACCCGACTGCGTCAGAAGGAGGGTATGTATGTCCATTTATTTGTGAGGCCCCACAGCCCAAACGGTTGAACGGATTTCGACACATGAGGTATCGTTGAATTCGTCAGAACTGTGAAAGTGTCAAGGGCTATATGAATTTTCAAAATGGCGCCCGAAAGTGGAAGAAAGAGGGGATAATCTTGAGTTTTTTTCTTATCCTAGCAATATGGGTATCAAATGAAAGATCGTGAAAAGACCTTTTCAAATATATATATATGTCATGTAACGTTTAGGCACACGTTTTAACACAAATTGTCAAAAACCATCCCAAAAGTAGAATTTTTCGGCGAACCCACTAAAAAGTCTGAAATAAAAATATTATTATAAAAACAAAATACCCGACTGCTTACAAAAGAACTCAAAAGAAAAAAACAAGTTTCACAATATCAACATAAAATACTTCATGGTGCTGCAGGCGGGGACCGCGGGGACAAACAATACTGTTTCCTACGGGTAAAAAAAGATTTATCACAAGTACTACGTTTGTCACCGCATGCGGCAGCATGAAGTATTTTATGTTGATATTGTGAAACTTGTTTTTTTCTTTTGAGTTCTTTTGTAAGCAGTCGGGTATTTTATTTTTATAATAATATTTTTATTATAGGTAACAATTACTGGATCGCATCATACAATACGGTATCAAAGAATCAAATTAACATGAAATGGCTATTTTGTAAAAGAAAAAGAATAGTAATTCGTTTTGTGGTCGTCTTATCGGTCAGATTTCTGGCGATATTGCGAAGCCAGTGTTTAGCAAGCGTTGCTATGGATTCGGCCTTTGTCGACAATCTTGATTATATTCCTAGGATATACCTACTACACTACCTACCAACTGGACTTAATGGTGCAGGTCAAGATTATATAACATTTGTTATACGAAATCAATAATGTCGGCTCGACTTTAACAATTTTTTTTGTCATACGTTATCTCTCTATAAGTAGGTATGTCTATACATACCCTACCTACATATGTAGGACTTTCAGTTTGTTAAGATTTTAAATGTATTTCATTAAATTAATTAAATCGTCGCCCAATTTTTTATTTCGCATTGCATTTTATTAAATTCTGAACTAGGAAGTCATCTCTGCAAAGTTAATTTATGTTTAAAAAAATGCGAACAATTTCAAAATTTAGCGATTTTTTTAATATCGCCGCAATTTTTTTTATTCTTTGAAAGTCAAGCGTCAAATTTCTTTTGACGAATTGCAATGACCTAAAACTAATCAGTCAAAGAGTGCGTTCATCTTCACGGTTTTTCCTGTACCCCTATTATGAGTTTGTTGTAGTAAACGCAAAAAACGTTACTATTGATGCTATCGTGAAAACGCTGCTTTAATAGTAAATGCGCATAACTCTATTAAATACAGTACTTGCGGTCATGTTTTACTTACAATTTGGTATTACGAGTCACAAATTTGACAGATGCTATAGTAAATTACGTTACCCGTAGTAGTTACGGCACTCACGCTATTTTCTAAGGTGAAAAGTCACTATCGAAATTAAATGTCATTAAATATTGCTGTATATTTAAACAAAATCATGGCTAGGCACTATTTTGCTTGGCAAATGATTCACGCAACCGAACGCAGAGATGAAAATAATGAAATTTTGAACTTGCGAGATCAACAAAATATTTAGCAACCTTTGATGTTTTAAATGTCTAGATTGAGCGTCGCCCTACAATGAAAACAAAAAAAAAACAAGGCAACATTATCAAGCATGTGTGCGTGCAGACGATGTTTTACCCGTTCGTCTATTGTCTATGTGTGCGTAATGATATTGTTAGGAGAAGAGTGACGTATTTCCTGTCAGTATGAAGCTATGAAGTCTATATAAGCGTTGGCGAGCTCAGTCTGCGGGCAATTCACGTCGAGTTCACTTGGCAAGGGGAACCACTGCTCGTTTGAATGGTTAAACTAAATATCCTGTCATTTAAATTTGCGTGTAATTAATTGTTAAATGTGATTTTTATTTTGCGTTCACTTTTAGTTGCTAAAAATATAAAAATTGTGGCTAACAGTTAGCCACAATTTTTTGACACGTTTTCGCGGATTCGATGTCCCATCTAGATATTTAAAACATCAAAGTTAGCAACACTTTGACACCACAGTTTGACACTGAATGCGACTGACGCAGAACGCTAATGTAATTAAATTGAAAAGGTACCAAACCGCCATTAATTCCACTCTTCTTTCACATTTCCTAATTTAGTCGGGTTATAGAGCATCCATAGACTTGTTTTTTTAATTTCTCAAATGTTGGCTCGCTGGCCAGGGTCTCGTTCTATCCTTGTTGACATCATAATAAAAGAATGAGAGAGGTATTACTCATGGATGCCAACATAACGTAACGGAAACTGTACCGTCTCACGTCTTTACGATACCCGCTGTAGTTTCATTTCCAAAACTCATAATAGCTCATAATGTAACTACAGTATTAGACTATTCGATCGTAACCGCTAGAGGCGCTGTACGGATTCTCATACAAATTCTAAACGTTAACTGCAATAGTAACAGTTTTGACGTTTACTACAACAACTCATAATAGGGGTACTGGTTGATAACGTAACAAATAAGAGAGCGAATAACTCCGTTCGTGTTTTATCTTGAATTCGCTATATGTAATTGCATGGCACACAAACAAATGCCAGCTATTCGCTGCCAGCGAATCGCTGGTAGAGCTGACCCGGCAAGGAGGGCGTTACTGTCTTTGTCTGACAACAGTATAACATTTGCATTAGTTCCAATTTTGGTCACCGGGCCAGATAAGTTTGTGGCACTGTACATTTAAGTTTGACGGCGGGATCTAAAAAAGCCCTTGGTATATTTTGCTTACAAGCTGAATTGTACTGTGAGCACAGGTAATAAGTTTGGTTTTCGTGTGGTAATTCGACATTGACACTTTATCCCAGGCCCATGAGCTGATCTCCCTTGTTGCCCCTACCTGTGTACCTACTTCCATGCTTACCATCAGGCGGCTCATATCTCTCCCTACCTTCTACCATCTAATAAAATAGTAATCCGATCTTGCATCGCTTCGTTAACATTCCCAAAAACCCACATTCGAAAGATTGCTATTAATTTACTTCAAACATAATAGAAATATTATGTATTGTTGATAAATTCGTAAAATAAGATCATATCAGTCATAGCATTATTAATAATTTCTTTACAGAGCCTCCATACTAACTTAACCCTCCCATCCTCTTTCTAGCATAGAAAGTACAATGCATGGTGTATTTGTATCCCTTCATTATTGAAGAAGAGTTTACTTTGTCGTTACTTTGTTACTTTGTCAGTTATATAAAGTGTACAGGTTGGTGAAACCACTTTGTTATGAAGTGGGTGTTGACAAGTTAAGGATAAATATTAAAAGTTAAGGGACTGTTTCAACCAACTTCACCACTTACCATAAGGTGGGATTGTCGTTAACTTCACATTAATGGATTAAGAATGGAAATAAAATAAAATTTTATGTGTATTATGTAATTCCAGGTAAACCTGTTTCAGCAAATAAGTAATCACAGGATTCTAAGTTTAAGTATACTTCAATTTCCCAGGCACTTACATATACTTCAATCAGACTTTCATCTCGGCAGTGAGCAATATTTTCTGAAAACAAAAATGTTTATAATAGGTTTATTTAATTTAGTATGATGTCATGAGTGCTTGGTTGATGAATTATAATGTGGTTTATAAAAATATGGGTCAATAATTAAATTTTGACTGAACATGTATAAGCTGATATGACATGACCCATGGAGCTTAATAAAAAACGGTTATTGTAATTTCTTGTATTTTAAGATGCACTTTGGTCTCGGAGACAATATTTTCATGTTATCATATTATTAGCTTCAACCCACAAATGGCTTACTACAGGATACAAGCATTTCCTAAGAACTGTTGGCCTTGAGTTTAATCGAAAAAAAATCTCCAATGCAGATTGGTGGAGAGTTAGTGGCCAACCCAAGATGTCAGTGTTTATAACTGCTTGAAAGCCGCCAACATGGCTTAACCATGGCTATTTAAAAAGAACAACTGAAATCAGACATGACTCCAAAACATGAAATGCCAACAATTCTTCTTTTTTCAATTTTTTCTTGGCTGGCAATACATAAAGTAATACCTTTAGTGTTTTGGAACTGAATTCCATAGATATATTGGCCACTTACCATCAGGTTAATGAACATTTTATCCTACTTCCTACTAATATTATAAATGCGAAAGTTTGTAAGGATGTATGTGAGTGAGTGAGTGTGTGTGTGGGTTTGTTACTCTTTCACGCAAAAACTACTGAACGGATTTTCATGAAACTTTGCAGTAATATAGCTTAGACATCGGAATAACATAGTTTGTTAAAATTTATAGAGATTTTTGAAGGGACTGGTTTCCCGAAGCGAAGCGAGGGCGGATTTACTAATAGTCCAATAATGTGATAAAAAATTTACAAAATAAAATAAACAATGACCTGTAACATTCTCATAATTTGTATGTGATTTTCTAATCCATAAAATTGATGAGTTACAAAACTTATAAAATGTTTTTTTACCTATTATAACAAGTTTTAATTCATATTCCTTCTGGATAGATGTCAAAATACTGGAAACACTGTCAGATATCCGTGTTGCAGACCATGTGAAGATAACCGGAGAATTGTCAGGTTGTAACTTTGCAAGCGCTTTCAATTGATTATTCAGTATTTTAATACCTGGAAATGAATATTTTATTCAATAAATATTGGATAATGGAAGTATATGAATAGGAAAAACTACTTTAGGTACATAATTTGATTGTTACAAATAATATTAATTCAAATACAATAATGTTGCTATCCTTGTTAAAATAAATTCCATACTAGCAGTTCAGCATTTCATAAGAGACAACGAATGCCAACAATTCTTAAATGATAAAAGTTTTGTAGATGGCTTGACAGCTTATTAATTACACTCATAAAACATGTTCTACATACAGGATAAGGAATAATGTCAACTTACCATCAACTACATTTTTAATACCATCTTGTATTTCTAATAGACTTTCAGTAAGAGGTTTTATCTGGTGTGGATAGTAATAATCTTCGCACTCATGCAATTTTAATGCTGAGATAGATTTGCATAGCTTTGTGCCTTTATCAACCAGTTTTATCCAACTGGACAACAAGTTATGCAAACTGGAAACTCGCATAAATATTGTTTTGGAAACTTCAGTATTGTCCTTGTTGGGTGTCGCTAGTTCTGTAATGGAATGTAATGGAATAAACCTTGAGATTTAGAACTGAGGTCACTAATGATTTTGATAAGTCATGACTATAAATATAAGGTGCGTTGGGGTAATACCGGACGGATTTACGACAAGTTCGAAGGATGTTGTAAAAACTTAAATTTTGCGAGTTCAGTAAGTGCTATGCCAATGAAATATAGTGCAAATGGATGACGAATAAACATAGCATAATTTAAAATAGCATTTCTCTTCGTACACTCAATATTTTATTATTTATACGCTTAGAAAAACCCGATATATTTTTTTATGAGTATAATCACAATTTGGTCATTAAGGGGGAAGTTCGGACAGTAATTTAAAACTGTTTCTATTGCAAAGAACACAAGGTGTATGACAAGCAAGGGTATATCCGATCTTTTCTGTGCTTTAAAATGATATCAATGAAATCTTTATAAGGCTACGAACATAGATGTTCCAGATGATTACTTTTTTTTCGCTCTTTTTTTCGTTCGGGCTGTCCGATCTTACCCCTTATTTAAAACTTAGACGATTTAATGGTTCCCAAAGTTTAGGTTCTATCGACATTTTGTCTCTAATAGAATTGTCGTTAAATTGTTTTAAGTGAATTACTTTTACTTACTACTTACTTCTTTATGTACGTTTACAAGTAGTAATTTCAAGCAAATTTATGTGTTTAAATATAAGTAAAACTATGGATATGAGAGAGTGATAAAGGGAAGCCAAGGAGACTAGTCAAATTGGTAGAATTGTTTTTAAAATAATAAGCGTGTACATTAGTAGAAAATTAGATTTATTAAGCTTTAAGAATTATTTTTATTATTATTAATAAGCACATACATTTAATAATTATAGCTGTTAATTTTTTCTAAATGTTCTAAATTATATATTTTGTTAGCGATGTATGCATTTAACCTAATATGATACTTCAAGTTACGTTGCTTATTCTATAGTCAGATTTATGTTATTATAATCTATCTTGGTTTTTAATCATATATTATAAAAGTTTGACAACCACTACAAATTTCATCACTTGGCGCTGATCGGATATTTTTATCCGATCTTCACCTAAGGAGGATAACACCGGATTTCAGCCTGCAGAGATACTAGACGGATATCAATCTATCTAATAACCACTGCTTAAATTTTAGTATTCAGGCAAAATAATAATAAAATACATTATACTTTCGCTACAATATTTAATAAAAAATTGAGGGGAAGACCGGATGGACAAAAATTTTGGAAAATTTACTTTGTTAACTTTAAAAGCATGTAGCATACGTACGTCTTGCAGGAGCGACTGGCGACCACTGCGGTGTGAGGCGTAACAAAATTATATTTCGCGCAGTGTGGCTAATATTGAAAAATAAAGCCAAAATAGTGAGTTATTTGATTCCAACGGTCTTACCCCACCACCGATCTTACCCCAACGCACCTAAAGAAAGTAAAAAAATAACCTAAGTAAAAAAATAACCTCTAGGTTTATAGCAGTGGGAGGATTCGTTTGATTTCGTTGGAGTTTTCGACATAATTGGTAGTGATAATAATAGCTTTTATTTTTTTCAGGGCATTCAATCAGCAAACAACTGCGTGCTTGTTTTGTTGTTATCAATAACCTATATAACAAAAACTTTATTTACCTATCAAAACAAGGTAAACAAATGCACTGACAGAACCAGACAGAACTCACAGAACACTATACAAGTATACACTGGTACTTAGGGATGTCGAGTCGATCTGAGATCGATTAATCGGAGAATCGATTTCTCAGACCAAAAATATTGATTTTTTAAATCGATACATAGTACTGAATCGATTCAGTGAATCGATATTTCACCCTAGAAAATCGTCGTTCGATTTTTTCTGTTTTGGTAAAAACCATAAAATTATTTACAATTAAATGTAAAGCCGTCCTAGTAAGAAAATATACCTCGGGTTTTTTCGGATTTTAACCCCCACTACCATGAAATACTGAAATACCAATACACAACTCAATAAAATTAACGCCGCCGACAGAAAAACATGAACTTCATAGTGGAGAGGGAAATTTTCCGTAAAGCCCCGAGGTACACTCTCTTACTGGAACAATTTTATCCGTAATATTACGGTGTTAAAGGGTTAATTACTCAAAAACTCGCGAGATGGCTGCGTGCTTAGTTTCATTATCCTCTCTTAAATAAAAAAAGTTACTGATGCTTTGATATGGTAATCAAAATAATTGTAATTATCGAATTCCTTGAACTAAAAAAAATCATTGATTTCACTGAGAAGAGATCATTTATTAAGGTATCTTTCTTGTTTTTCATAAAATGAATTTATATTTACATTGTATGAACACATGAAGAAAAATCGATTTTTTAGAAATCGATCTTTTACACTTCGATTTTTTTGTGAATCGATTCAGTAGGTTACGATTCGAATCGATTTTTCAGAAAGAATCGATATCCCTACTGGTACTCCCTCAGGGTACTCCTGTCGGAAATGTCATTGTCATTTGACAAAGCGCCTAGTGTTGCCATTTTGGTGATTTAAAATTATGGAAGTGGTCAGTGGTTCCATAAAATAATCTGCAGGGGTTCAGTGGTTCAACATTCGACCACAATTCGGCATACTTTAGTGTGTGCTTTGTGTTTATTCTTTTTTGGTTAGAAATATTACACAATAAAATATAATAATTAAACTCCCTACCTACTCATATCCTGTGTGCTTATATTTATATCTACCCTTCACTTCACATTAAGCGCATGCCTCGTCGTGAGCCTCGTCGAGTATCAATTCCCGTCCTATGCGTGGACTGATGTGTGCGTGTGAGAGAGAGAGAGGGCATAAATTAGATAATACAGATGTTATGCTTCATACAAAGTGCCCAAAAACAACGCACACACAGACACGGTTCACAAACACCAAAAATCGGAACATATCGGACCACTCGCACCGCGGTTGTTATTTCCAGCAATATGACATTTTTATAATACACAAATAACATACTTTTCCTAAGAAATGGAGTTATTATAATTATTATCTTAGTGGTTGTTTTAATTCGACGTTAAATTGCGCATTATAATTTTTTAAATATCCAGTTGCTACAGAAAGGTACAATAAGTCCTTACTTGCTTGTAATTCAATGATTAATTACTACATACAAGTCAATGTAGGACGTAGGAAGTTCTTTGTATGTTTAAAGTGTATATTATATTTACCTTCGATTTTTAATAAATATTAAATGAAAGGATTATTTATTTGAGTGTTAATTTATATAAAATAGCATTATTATTTTGTTTCAAGTACCTAAAAGAGATACAAAAACATTATAGAAATCAAATAAATTGAAATTAATGTTAAGTTAGGCAAATTAGTTAATATTCATTATACGCAAAACTGAACAATTTTACTTTTATAAAGAGCTTTTAAGCTCTTCAAATCCCTTCTCTCCACAAGTACGTGCAATCAAAACGATTGCACGTAAGTACTATCATTTCGTATAAAAATTATATTACTACAGATAACCTGAATAATGAATTACTTGTGTTATTGAATTTGTCATCTAAGGAGTAAGGACTCCCGTGATCTTAGTTTACAATGATAAGACAAATTTGAATAATGGTTACTAAATTACATAACATTTTAATGATTCTAATCATACACTTTTATTTTTATTTTCCCGTTTAATCCATATCAATAAATTAAATAATCCAAGACCATTGTTGCGGAATCGTTAACCTTAAGGCTTACGCACACATGCATAACCAATATCGAGCATATTATTATGTACATAAGCTTAACTTCTGTACTATCCTTATTTTCTGTTCATGCCTTTAACGGATTACCATTAGAAAAAAATAGGATAGATATTTTATATTTATTTTATATATAATTTCTTTTTTTTAAGGTACTATATTTATTAAATGATATTTACAGCACTTTATGGTACATACATAAAAATATAAACAAAATAAAAATAACATAACAAAACTAAAATAAGTTAAATAAAGTAGGACCCTGTGGTGCAGTACCCAATACGCTGGCAGCGAATCCTCGCTGTATAGCAATACTGATACGTTGAGCGAGGAAACTGCCAGCTCTTGGATCACCAGTTTTTTCCTTTAATTTATTTTTTATTACTTTGAAAATGTAGTGGGCGTCAGGACCCCACGGGCCAAGAGTTTCCACTTTTTTGGAATTTATATACCTACAGCGAAATTAATGCAATTATAATACGGTGACTTAAGCTTGTTAAATTCACAATAATACAGAAGTGTTTCAACCAAGTTTTGAAAACCAAAATTTTTGTTCAAAAATATGTTTTAAGCTGGCAATATGAAAGAACGAGACACAGGGACCTCCTCGGGGATTGTGTGTGTGTCGGTCGGTTAGGTAGGTACCTAGGTACTTTTGGGACTTCTGTTGTGGTCGTTGTGGCTATCCCTCTCGGCTCGGATTAGCCTAGGAGTAAATTTTTTCTATGGATTAGCCTCTGTGTGAGGCGAAATAGAAATTAAACTTTAATGTTTTGTGTTGTTTGTATATTAAGTCCATGAGTCGGTAGCAAATAAATTGAAAAGAAAAAAACTCTTCTCGAAAACTTGAATCTGTCAATGTCATCATTGTCATTCATCCTCATCTGTTGAGTGATTGTCATCATCTTTATTTACCTATACCGTAAAACGGGGTGAATAGATACAATTTTCAACTTCTACACTGATTTTCTTGTAAATTTTGTATGCAAGGTGTTTATTAAATCTTTGTGAAAATGTGAGTCGCGTTGTAATTTACCGAATATTAATGCTTAAAATATACAAAAACTTTAAACTTTTTTACAAAATAGGAAAAAGTAGGCGTTTTCTATTGATCTGGAAATTGGGGTCAAAAGAAACGACAGAGGGGTGAATAGAGAAATGCTAGGGATGTCAAAATGAACTATTATTGTAAGTACGAATGAGTACTATTTTTCTTTGGAATACTTTTTATGCCTTTTCCCACAAGGATCCAGCTTGTAAAAAATCTAAATTTAATTTGAAACAGAATTTAGTTAACATTTTTTAAAAGTAAAGCTAATGAAATAATACTCGATTGACAACCTTGAAAATGATATTTCTATTAACCCCTCTTTCGTGTCTATTAACCCCCTGCTCGTATCTATTCACCCCTTTCTACGTGTCTATTGACCCTAAAGACGTATCTAATCACCCCCCGCTCGTATCTATTCACCTCGAATTGAGGAAAAATTACCAGTGTCTTGTTCTAACTAACAAATAAGAACAAAATGACTGAAATTGATACTTTCCTTTGTGTCAATAAAAGATGAGAAACTTAACTATCCAATTATGCAAATTGACAAGGGGATATCACTGAAGAACTTTAAGTTTTGAAAAAGTTTTTAGACGGTCAAAAATCACGAGTACGCAGACGTCTACTTTTACCGCCTTTTTCGTGATATCCTCCAACTTGACATAAATTTTACGGTTGCCAGATTAAAGTAAAAATGTTGCTGTATAATAAAAACTAGAAATAAACTTACGTAAGCAGACTATAAACCAAATACAGATAACAGAAACAAATGCCCGGATCTGTTTCTATTCACCCCACGATTTCTATTCACCCCGTTTTACGGTAGCAGATTCAGTTCAGCAGGACAAGACTCAATCAAGCTCAAGAGGCACTGTTTCGCGATCAATATATTATCATAACATATTCTAACAAATAACTATAAGATTTGCTTGTTTACTAACGGTTTAAAAATAGTTTTTGTTCTTTTTCGAAACTTCGCGAATTCTTTGCGTTGGCAATAGTTTAATTTATTGCTGAGAAAACTGGCGATGGTTGGACCAATTCAGGATGTTGTCGAAGAAGATGCGGCAGATTTACAGTTTCCTAAAGGTAACTATTTTATGGAGCTAATTTATATTATCATAAACACCCAATACTCATGACTCCAGACTACAATCAGGTCAAAAACGACTCCTACTAGATTTAATGGTTTCAGTAGAGAATAACTTTGTGATATACAAAACATTAGGGTAAACAAGCTCTGTATCATTTCAGTATAATTTGTATTTGTTACAGAATTTGAAAATGCAGAAACTCTGCTAATATCTGAAGTAGACATGTTGTTGGAGCACAGGAAAGCTCAAAATGAGTCTGCTGAAGAAGAACAGGAGTTCTCCGAAGTATTCATGAAAACTTTGACATACACAAATATGTTTAAAAAATTTAAGAATAAAGAAACCATTGTTGCTGTGAGAAAGTAAGTACCTAGATGAAATTCATTAATGCAAAATTATTTTTCTGCGCTAATAGATGATAAATGAGCAGTGGCGCCACCTGATGGAAGTGGTCACTGCTGCCTTTTGATACGACCAATAACCATGGTATTACCAATGCATTGCTAGCCTATAAAAAAAGTCGAGGACCACCATTATTATTGACTTTTCTGATTAGAAGTGAACAATAAGAAATTTACATAGTATTAGGCTTCTCACTCATATTTGTGTGAATATGCAAACCCACATGTGTAAAATGGTCCTTTCCAAATGATTATGCAAAGATTCCGATACAATCTTGGTGTTCCTAGCTGTCAAATCTGCAACGAGGTGACTACAGTTAGACGTAAATAGATATGCATTTTACAAATTGAAGCAGTTTTTATAACTATCAAAGTGGTTGGTAAATCTTAATCCTATGCAAGTACACTCATTATTAAATTGAGACGTACCAACCTGTGATATTTGGTAGGTTAAGCTTTCCCAGCAGTGCGACAGTTAGTGATGAATAATAACATCATATTTTTCTCTGCAGCTTACTTCAGTCAAAAAAATTACACAAGTTCGAAGTGGCCAGCTTAGCTAATCTTTGTCCAGAAACTCCAGAAGAAGCAAAAGCCCTGATTCCTTCCCTAGAGGGGCGATTTGAAGATGAAGAACTAAGGATACTTTTAGATGATATCCAAACAAAGCGTAGTATACAGTATTGAATACATGACATTTGTACTGAGTATGATTTAACTCTTTCTATGAGAAACCATATTTTTAATTTTCTCTGTTTATAAATTTTTATTTTGGCATTTCTCTAAGACAACAAGGGAGATTTAATGTACTTACAAAAATATGAATATTTCTGTTTAGAGGGCATTTTATTATATAATAAAGACACAATTTCTGTATTATTAAGATTCCGATTGATTTAGGCAAAATTGTTCCTACAGATTTTAGTGTAAATTGATGTAATACTCATATTTGACATAATGAAATAATACCCCCATTGTGTGGAAAATGGATTATAAGTGGATGTTACAAATTGCCAGTTGCATGGAAAGGGTTAAATTTAAGTATTTATAAAACATGCCCATACTTTATCCATTTTAATATCAATAATAAAGTTATCTGAACATGTAATATTTTTTCATGTAAAGAAATGTTAACAATATGATAGCCCAAACGTACAATCGTACGGAATAAGTATTGCCAGCATAACATTCATAATGTTGTAATGGAGGGTGCAGTGAAAGCAATATTTCATTCTACAAGCGCGATTTGCGAAGTGATTATCATTCAGGGGGCTTAGTACTAATCACAGGTAATGTGTAAAGCTAGACACCGTTTAATTTAGCTGGACACGCACTCAAAAAGCCAAACACTGTCCGGCTTTATTCGGACGCCTGGCAACACTACACCCAAAAACCGGAACACAGATAGAAGGAAATAATAATTATAGTCGCGAGACACTTGATGCAGGTGAGGTACTATTGTGGTACTATGTTAAAATGAGTACAATTCTATACAACTAATAAAAATCCTACTTCCTACCTATACTCGGATTTTTAATTAAAACGGAGTAAACTGACTCATCGAAATGTCATTTCTTCAAATAATATTTCCAACTTTCAAATCATTGATTGTCTTTAGTTCTTAAAAACGATATAACTGATAATAATACCGGTAATAAACGATATTAAAAATTTAAATTCAAAATAAACTCTTGCGAAACTAATAGTACCTATCAATTTGTGGCCATTCCCCTTCTAACTTCCTATAGATTTTTAATTAATTTAGCGGATAGTGAAGATGATTTTACCAATACAGAACAAATTTATGCTAAAATATGTTGTTTCTTTATATTATAAATCTTACAATCTATTTACCGAATAGTAATATTATATGTTTAGAGCGGTAAATACGAATCTTTTGAAAATTGTAAATTAACAAAATAATTTATTATTTAACTGAATTAAATAAGTTGAATGACGAGATAATTTTGCCCCAGCACTATTTTTATTTCATTAAAAAGTGGCAACACTCAAAATGTCATTTTACTAATGTTTTACTCCGTCTATAGTTTACAGCATACTAGGTATGTTTATAGTAGGGCCATTAAATGGGCCATTTTAAGATACATTTGACAATAATTGTTTGTCTTTGCTTCATAGTGAGGTAACCTGCTAAAAAACATCGATTAAATTTAATTAATCGATAAGGACTTCAAACATCTGTAAATCGAATGCAATTGTTATAAAAAGTATTAAGAAGCGCACAGTTCGCACAACGACTAAAAAAACGACAAAAATAATGCGTCAAATAATGGCGCGAAATGAAATCATGACTTTTTTAACAATTCACGTTTCTGGATACTGGCTTTTGAGCCAGACGTACCTATATAAATTAATAATTACATATTTTTTGCCCTAAAATGTAACAAAATTAATTTTGTTCGTATTAAAATATATTTTATTTTATAATGGTGAAAATTTTTTTAACGACTTCTCGAATTCAACTTATCTACTGATCTGTTTCTTTTGGTATCATCCCTAATGTTTAAAAAGAAAAAGAGTTCACTGACGTAAAGTAAGGCCCATATTAATAGGCCACATTTGACAACTGTTTGTCTTTGCTTTATAGTGAGGGTAACCTGCTGAAAAACATCGATTAATTTAATTAATCGATGAGGACTTCAAACATCTGTAAATTGAATGTGATTGTTATAAAAACTATTTTAATGACCGCACAGTTCAAACAATGACAAAAAAACGACAAAAATAATGCTTCTAATAATGGCGCGAAATAAAATCATGACTTTTTTGTAACATTTTCACGTTTCTGGATACTGGCTTTTGAGCCAGACGTTATATATTTAAATGAATGATTACATATTTTTTGGCCTAAAATGTAAGAAAATTAATTCTGTTCCCATTAAAATATATTTTATTTTGTAATCGTGAAATACTTTTTGACGATTAGTTCGACTTCTCGAATTCAACTTATCTACTGATCTGTTTCTTTTGGTACCATCCCTCATGTTTAAAAAGAAAAAGAGTTCACTGACGTAACTTTGTAACGACGTCAGTTCTTTACTTAAAAGTGTAAAAATTTTAACAATATCTAGTAGGGAATATTAAATAATAATGGAGTGCCTCCCTTACAAGGTTACTTTGTGAAATTTTGACGAACTGTCAAATGTGGCCTATTAAAATGGCCCTACTATAACTTTGTAACGACGTCAGTTCTCTACTTTTAAGTGTAAAAAGTTTAACAATATCTAGTAGGGAATCCATACTATATACTATACTATAAATATTAAATATAAATGTGAAAGTGTGTGTTGTTTGTTTGTGGCTCTTTCACGTCGCAACATGGCTATTATATGATTTATGGTTTATGTGTGTAGAGGTCGTTGGCAGGGTGGAGAGGGTCGTAGGCTACTTTTTACCGCGGAAAAACATCTCATTCCCATGGAAGATCGATATTTCGTTAGTTGCTAAATATTTAGTTCCGGATGTTGGTAATTGATGGCGTTAGTAAAATTCATTTGCAAGTTCTGAATCACGCTATCAAATACTACATGTATCGTTAATTTACTTAAGTCGTCAGTCGTCGTAAATGTTATAACTTATGTTCCAGTATAACATATAGGCTACTTTTTAACTCGAGAATCCTACGGGAGCGGGACCTACGCGGCTGTTACCTACGGGTCCCGAAGCGAAGCGCGGGCGGTTCGCTAGTATTAAATAATATGGGGTGCCCAGGGGCGCCGTAACCGGGCGTGCAAGGCGTGCGGCGCACGCGGGCGGCACTCTTAGGGGGGCGGCAAATTCAGGGCAAATAGACTTGAGCGGGGCGACATAAACATAACATATGCCTCCCTTACAAGGTTACTTTGTAAAATTTTAACGAACTGTCAAATGTGACCTATTAAAATGGCCCTACTATAATTAAAAATCCGAGTATAAGCAGCAATAGACTTGCCTGCAAGTGAACATTATACTTATAGCCGTTGCAAGCCGTTAAGTATTTTCATATTGTGAAACTTCATGTAACGTCCTACACTTGTCATTATCGTTACAGCATTACATCGCATCTCCATTATTCACGGTTTCAGGCGAGATCTGTGGGCGAGATGATGCCAAATAGTTTTGAATTTTATGGATGTTCGCCTACCCATAAAGCATAGAGATAGGAATGCCATAAAGTGATACCATAAACATTATAAACACTACGTACGTTTACTCTCTTCTCTATTAGTCTCTATGGTCAGTAACCTGTCATGGCGGAGTAATCAGCTGTTAATTGCAATGCCAACGAATAGCTATAAATTGTTATAATATCAATTAATCCGTGTTTTAAACCTCTTATTTTTATATCGATTATTACATAAATTAGTGACTTGTTGTAAAATGTTCATTTGCAGATAGACAAAGAATGGCGCGATGTCCGATGTCATCTGTCAGTTTTATTCATTGAATTCATTCATCCATTGTACCTAGTATAGAAAAAAATGTGACTCGTATAGAATACTGTTTTATCTAATAAGTGCTAGATGACGGTCAAATGTAATCGGTTTAGGCTTGTTGATCGATTTACGGACTCTCAAGTTACCACATCGCGTGTTAAAAAAACTTTACATTCGGACGTAATTCACTGTATTTATCGGGGCCTATCAAATTCCCTCTACAAAGAAGCTGTGCGGCGTCGTTGATTTTGATGATTTTGTGAGACATTGAACGCTTGGTTAAGTTTGAATGTTCCGTTTGGTGATTTAGTAGGCTTTTGAGTTTTGATTAAAAGCTGAAGATATATAGCGAATATGTCGGGACGTGTACGAAAACAGTCGGATTGTCCGGTGGGGAAGCAGGGTCCGATGCGTGCGACCTTGCCGGTGTCCTCGGTGATGAAAGGCGGCGGGCTGAAGAAGAATGCGGGGAACAGCCCAACGCTGTCGCCAACGAACCTGTGGCGGCGGATATCGCCGGATCACGCGCTGTCGGGCCAGCGGAGCCCTGGCGCTGTCAACTACAAAGGTGAACTGCACACACTCTTCTATCTCTTCCTTCACCTACATCTCGATATAAATGATTTATTTTCTATAGTTCCAATGAATGTTAACATAGAGACACTTATTTTGTCTAATGAACAAAGACTTTGAGACACCAGAAGTTACAAATGTGGTTTATTTCTGATATTTATCTGGAAATGCATTAAGAAGAAAACTCTTCATCTAGCATCTATCAATATATTTTATATCCACGACATACTCCCTTTGTTCAACCATTGTTAAATTCAGCTCTACAGGTGCTTTGATAAACCATTGATCCTTCTAAATCACACCTTTTGAAATTCTTTGTAAAAATCAGCTTGATGAGATAAAATTATTTTGTCTTACATATTTAGTTGTTACTTCCTTTTAGTGAATTTAGATTTGATGAGGTAACTTGCACATTTGTATAAAGTTCTGAAAAATTAAATGAAATCTGCTGGTTAGCATGGTGGTCTATGATTTTTATAAATTATGATCTCTTTAATTTATTGCGCATTATGGTTTTTGATTGAAGATACCACCCTTTTTTGCTGCCCATTAAACTGTGACCGACATGAGACAAGACTCAAGTTAGGACTAGGATGGTTAGTCCAGTTTGTAGAGAGATATGAAAAATGTTGATTAGTTTGTTAGTATACATAATGAACGAGGCTTAGATGGACAGTCATAGTTACTTCTGCTGGTTGTAATTGTTAGGAAGTGTGATTCTAATTCAGGCACATATGTGTTGCTGCACACAAAGTACTGTGTCAGGCAGTCATAATACTCCGGGAACTTTATAGGCTTTAATACCTAGTGATGTGAGGTGCAATTTGTCACATTGTGTTAAAAGTTGTCTTCATTAAACTCCAACAACATGAATTCATGTCACGAAACCCATAGTACGTTCACTTCGCTGGAATCCAAAGGGTAATAATAAAGTAATTTAAAGAAACAAGCCTTGAGTTTCTATTATTTAAACACTGATTATTATTCCTTATTTTTTATTTCCCATACACTCAAGTTCTCCATAGTTCTATGTTGTCCATAGTTTTTCAGTTGTTTCATATCTATTTAATAAAATTGTAAGACTGCCATTAGAGGATCAATCTGTGACTGTGGTTAAATTGATTTCAGATTGATTGTGTAAGGTGTTGATTCAAATCAGATTGAAATGGATCACAAATGTCCAGATATTTTGATTTTTGTCATCAATCTCGATGATCCAAGGTCACAGATTGAATTGATGCGAGATTGATCGCGTAATGGCTGCCTTATAGTTACTGACTGACAAACAGTACACAATCACAATGAGTGGGTCTAGCAGTGTGGTTATTTGTATATTGCAACAAATTTATGATTCATATATAAAATTCTCGTGTCACAAATCACAATGTTAGTTACTTTACTCCTCCGAAAGGGTTTTACCGATTTTTACCAAATTTTATATGCATATTCAGTAGGTCTGAGAATCGGCTACTATCTATTTTTCAAACCCCTAAGTGATAGTAATAAGGGCTGTTCACCCTTAACATTTTTTTTTAAATTTTTATACAAAATTAATTGTTTTTCTTTTTCTATAATGTGGCATTAAAAATACATACAACTTTAAATTTTCACCCTTTTATCACCCCTATTTTTTAATAGTCATTTTAGTAATCTTATATATAAAACTAGAAATTACCTAGAAATAATTTATATGGCAAAACAATGTTTGCCGGGTCAGCTAGTGATTCATAAAAATTAATTAAACATAAATACATAGTCACATTACATATTTATTACAATATTAATTAATTTAGATATTGTAGTGTAATACATTATATTATACCTAGGGCACAAATAGGCAAGAACGCCAGCAAGGTAAATGCATACTTATTAAATATTTGTGTGGTTGACAAAGTTTAATTTTTAATACATTCTTCGAAAATATATACATTTTTATCATAGAATTTCTCATAGACTGACAGTTTGTGTTACTCCTAAGAAACCAAGTTTTAGTAGTAGCATGATTGACTCATAATAGCAAAACTTTTTGAGTGCTTCCATGCTGCAGTGTGTCATTTGTGTCTCAATCACTATCATTAGTCTAACCATAACATATGAGCTCAGTGACATACACATGGATAGGAGTATCATATATAACGGTATTTTACAGAATGATTGTTGTTTATGGTATAAAAGTATTAACGGCAAGTTAATTCTGATGTTACAGGTAAAGGAAGGTTTGGAGCCAGCGTAATAAGACGCACAGCATCCCTAGATACTCTGTATCACAAGGGGCAGTGGTCCAGGGACTATTACTATCATGCCGGACAACTACAAGTGGACAAATCTACTCAAGTAAGGACTATGTTGTATTTATGTATAAAGCTAAGCGTCCACAGATCGGTATCGTACGCATCGGACGCATCGCATCGTATTCTTTAGAAAGTACGATCCGTACGATGCGGATCAGTGGACGCACTTGTATGATTTTCTATACAAAGAATACTACGATCCGTTTAATGCGATGCGTCCGATGCGTACGATACCGACCTGTGGACGCTTAGCCTTAATCTTCCCTTTGTTGTATATTTTTTAATACACTCCCATATCCCTGTACTAGCATTCCCTGTGTCACAAATGGTTTTGACAATAAAACTCACTAACCACCCATGCCACGACAACAAACATTTATCTGCCACGTAACTCATGAAAATCAGGAACATGGTCATATGTATTTACATAGCATACAAATATTTTGGAGTTGCTCAAGTTAATCGCTTCAGAGCTAAGTCTATAAGCAAACACCAGCATAGTAAAGTATGGGTAACAGCACGGTTGTACAAGTTGAACTTTTGTTGGGGTAAGAAGAAAATAACAAAGCCTATGCCCCCTTGAACTCTCACTTTGTCTCTAATTAAGTAGGTTTTCAGCAGGATAACTATAGGGTGTGCCGTGTGCGTGTGTGTCTATAAAGTGAAAAGTTAATATTACTTCTACTAATTTTATTTGTAATGATTAGGTCCTCTTCTTTCTATTTTCTTTAATTGCTATTGTTGTTCTAGGCATAAGTTGATTGGCAATTTCTTGTTTGAATGATTTGTTTATTGCTGCTTTTAAATGTATTTTTTTTATGTACAGACTGACGAAGGGGGCGGACTGTCCGGTCGGTCGTCGAGGGGTTCGGAAGACGACAAGTTGGACCGGTTTCTACGCAGCCGCCTGCAGCGACCGCACAAGCCCTCCGCGGCCGGGGATTATTCCACGCACACTATGAGCCCTGGATTCTGTAAGTGTCGATATATCAAGCTATCAGCTAGCTGATTTGGTAGACGTTGTCCTGCAAGATACCCAAATTATTTATATCTCAAGTTCGAGGCGGCGTATCAAGATGAAACATATATAATTTTTGAATAAGATCTTCAGCAATATAACTGTGAAAACCACATCAAATTCATTGAGTCGTTTTTGCGTGATGCCCGAACAAACATACAGTGATAAAAATTCTAAAAATATTTTTGACTTTTGTTGGTTCAATGAAGATCATTCATATATTTTTTCTTAAAAACATCTTATGTTTTACATTTGTATTAAATTACTTTTAGTGGAAAAAAGTGTGAACACAAAAATATTGTTTTTACTAGTAAGAACTTTAATAAGAAAAAGCATACGTAATGCTGCTTTATTTTGAGTTAAACATTTGATAATATGCCAAGTTGATCAAAGCATAACAAGTTGTCAGACAAATTACGTCATGTGTTTATTTTGATTGGTGGATTTCATGAACTACATTGTACAGTGCGCCCAACTTATCTCTGAAATGGCAAAAATTGGAACTAACGAAAAGTCATTCATAAGTACGTTGTGGTCATTCATCTGTCAGTTACTAGTGTGCAATGATTGGTCAAATGAATGTCAAATGCGTCCGACAGTGAAAAGTGTCAGATACATACAAATTTTGGATTACGTTGCAGTCGCGTATCTTATAAATAGCGTTGCGTGAGAAGTGCCTGAGAAGTGCCTAAAAGCAAAACATTGGCAAATATCGTATGGATATTTGATTATATTTTAAAAAATAAATATTTTTAAGCTATTGCATAGCTTTTATCGCGGGCCTTGGGCGCGGGGACCGAATGCAAAAATTTCGTAACGAAAAATTATTACACCCCCATCACCCACATAGTTACTATGTCTGTGCACCCACACATCGATAAATACCAGAACTTTTAACTGAGTTAACTAACTTTTACTTTATAACGGCTAAACCGATTTGGCTAATTTTAGTCTAGAAATATTCGTGGAAGTTCAGGGAAGGTTGCAGCGATGAGAAAATATGGAAAAATTGCGAGGAAAATACTAAAAATGAAAATTTTAATTTCCCATACAAATCTTACCTGTCAAACATTTGATTTTCGCCCCGTCGGTTCGGTGTTTTAAGAATAATTACATGTAGATCTGGATTAAATAAGGCGTTGGAATCGACAACATGTATTCATAATAGTCGAATTATCGCGTATTTAGATTTAAAACATACAAAATAACATGACATAAAATAATGACACTATATTAATGACTTGAGGGTGATAGAGACAGTGCCATACAGGCAAGGCAAACTGTAAGGCACTGTCTCTGTCACCCACACGTCATTCACGCGCCAAAAGATCGTTGTAGGACTTAAATGTCAAATGTCAATTTTCTTTTTATAATAATTATTTTGTCAACTGAAATAGTTCTTATGCTTTTGTTCAGAATATTTAAATCTTCTTTGCTCAAATTAATGCATTATCCGTTTCTAATAAAGATTAAAATGTCTTGCACCTATAATGTGACGTTATGATGTACGTATTCTTAACAATTAGGCTGACGTCATTATTATGCGTCTCTTTCAGTGATATTGCCTATGAACTTTGATGTAACTTTTGATAACTAGGCAACTAAATGAAAACTGGTACACCACTTTCTTGGCCCACTGTAAAACAGTGAATATCTGTACTCGTATAATTTTAATTTGTGTACAAAATGTTTTAAATATGAATAAACAAAGTGCATTTATTAATGAAGAAAGTCACGAAAAAATTGTGAAAGAAAATGAGTTATTACTCTATATACATTCATTTTATTATTATTATCACAAATGCAGTATTATTTTTTGTTTTGTTAATTTATATATAATGCTATGCAATAGCTTTACCGCGGCAGTCTCCGAATGCCACACGTCTTTTTTTTTAAAAAAGGGAATAAGTAATGTTTCTAAAGAAACTCCATGGTGACTCCAGGGTCGCGGTTTGGCAGCGGCAGCGGGCCGTTGCGGGCCGCGCGGTCGTCGGTGGAGGGGCTGAACCAGGAGATAGAGCGGCTCGTGCTGTACCCCGCCAGTGGGACGCAGACCTCGCACGTCGACCGGCTGCGGGATAAGGTGGGGTGCTACTGTTTTACACAGGAGTTGGTCTTTGTTTTAAACGTGTTTTATGTTTATGTGGAAGCTTGAGTACCATTTAGGTGTTTTTATTTTATAAAGTGGGTCGTTGAAGTACTAGAAATGTGTAGTTGAGAACTTAAGGTAGGTGTTAAAAAAAGCATTAAAAGGTGTTAAAATGTAATTAATGTTTTATTTTCCTAAAAAAATTACTTGTACATATTATTTATAACATCTACCTTTCCCTTAAGAAGTAGGTATGTAGTACTTTATCGTATCTTGGTGCATTAAATATTTACATAAATGATAAATAATGATAAATGAATATTTTATTCTAAGTAGCTTTTTTACAATCACTTTTAGTAAGTTAAACTACGCCATCGCTTTATCAAAACCCTACGGTGAGTGGGCTTGGAAGAAGAAGCGGCAAGATACTCCCAAGGAGCTTTTCGTACTCACGGTTACAGATTGCGCTTACTACTATTTATGGCTTAAATACGTAATATTATAAATGTGCAGGTGACTCCGGAGGGGCACCGCGCGCCGCTGGCGGAGCTGCTGCGGCGCTCCGTCAACACGCAGACGCCGCACGACCTCTGCCACACGGCGCACTCCTCAGGTATACATACAGCTTTCGCTTTTTAACTGCTGACGTTATAATCTGTACTGATATTATATAGCTTTAGTGTTTTGTTTGGACGGGCTAATCTCAGGAACAGGCTCAAATTGAAAAATGGAAACTATTCAGTTTTCTGAAGAGAAGCGAGGACGTCCACTAGTTTTAGATACATTCAATTTACCATAGTTTATTGTTATAACTTGGCTGTAATGGGCTCCATCTGTCTCAATTCCAAGGCTAGTTCTTCTATTTTTGGCATCTAAAAGACAAAGCCTTGGCAAAACGAGTGCCTTCAAGGTCTCTGTAGTGCCTGTAGTGCCCTTTTGAATCCCTTATTTCGGATTATTTGTCGGCTGTTATAGAAAATAATTACTTAAAATAAACATTGTAATAATGTAATACTTTGTCTTACAATATTCATATGTAAAATATCTCTATTTGTGTTGTGTATTTTTTTAATTTAGTTTTCGACGCGTCTTGACATAAGTTTTGTGCTAAGTTTGCACATATTGACAAGAGGAACAATAATAAGGAAGTAGTTATGAATCACTATGTTACAATTCATATTAAATAAATATTTTATATCTACAGTCTCTAATTAAGTGCATCGTATTATATCTTATATGTCTATTAATATTATTACACTTATATATTGTATTGAATGATATATTATGTTGTAAGCGAGTTAGAAATTATCAATTGTTTCGGTGATGGAAAACGTCATGAAGAACCTTACGCACCTGAGTATTCATATTCAGCATGAATATTATATTTTGTAAACAGTTACAGAACCTGTACCCAGCAGACGTATAATTATGAGCAGTGAACATATTGAGCTATAATCACATAAAACTAAATTTCCTGTCTCGTCTGTTTTTCGGTCATAACGCGATAAACTCAAAAAGTACCGAAGGGATTTTTATATGCCTTCTTTGATGCCAATGCCAAAAATTCTTGGTATAATATCTGGTCAGGCATTGACATCAGATGATGACCTCTGTTCAAATTTTCAAGTAGTTAAGCTCTTGAAAATTAGGCTTTGAGTTACCGTTACATACATACAATATACATACATACAGGTGAAGAATATAGGTATTTATAAGCGTGTAAAGTGTTAATACAAATGTGTGCGCGCGTAGATTCGGCATCGCGGGGGTCGCTGTCCAGCGCGGGCTCCGCCGAGCTGCTCGCGGCAGGTCTCTATGTTGTTATACGGCTTGTTACCGCGACGCGCGTCCGCATGGGCTATATCCACGTGCGAGCTATATACCGTTCCTGTACTAGTTTTTGAAGTGAATGTTCAATTTGTGTTAATGATATTTATACAACTCATTACTGCTATTTCTAAAGTTACTTTTCTAAGTTTTCGCCTTGGGAAATCTAAGTTAAACTTAACTTTTGTATGTAAAAACATAAGATAAATATCTTTTGCCCCATATATGAATTCGTTACACTTTTATTGAGTTAAATAAAACACTTGTAAGAATAAATTTATTGAGTTTTAGCAACTTTTTAGGGTTCCGTACCCAAAGGGTAAAACGGGACCCTATTACTGAGACTTCGCTGTCCGTCCGTCCGTCCGTCCGTCTGTCACCAGGCTGTATCTCATGAACCGTAATAGTTACACAGTTGAAATTTTCACAGATGATGTATTTCTGTTGCCGCTACAACAACAAATACTAAAAAACAGAATAAAATAAATATTTAAGTGGTTGCCCATACATTCGACGTAAGTTTAGTTACCATTCGGTCCAAGAGATGGCGTTGGGCGTAATATGTGGCTACAATAAAACAATTAAATTTTAAGTGAGGCTTTTATACAACAGACCAGATTTTTTTGGCGTTTTTATACATAATTGTACGGAACCCTTCGTACGCGAGTCCGACTCGCATTTGGCCGATTTTTTTACTATCAAATGAACGCTGATTTAACTCCATAAAATGAAAATAGGTCTTTAATTCTGATAATTTTCAAGTATACGTGACCAAGTGAAAAATTTAATTGGCAGTAGCAATCAACTATGTATAGCACTGGAATATAGTCCGTGTAGACGCGATAGGTACGTCATCCCTTGCAAATGTTTGCGTCACAGTTCACAGTGCACCAAATATGACTAGTTGGACAGACCCAAGCATGTATCTCCTTCAGCTTTACTTTAATGTTTTGTTAGTGTTTTGGTTTTATTAGATTTGCGATTAGCGCAACTCGACTGCAGATAATTATAATTAATAGTGTCACCACTTGATTTAACATTTCATTTTTAATGTTGACTGACCTGTGTATTTCTGGGTAAAATATAAATATATTTGAATGGCCAATTTTTCAATGAAAGAACCGTTTGTTTGCCTTATAAATTGTTATTTGATTTGAATGTCGTAAGACTGTCATGTCACATGTTTTTAGTTGGTAAATAGCAAACTGTAGGAAAAAGTAATTTTGTAAGACAGTTTTTCGGGATGAAATAAATCATTTATTAAAAGTTTAATTTCATACCATTTAAATACGTTCAGTACAGTGCATAGTATCTTTACATACTGTGTTACAAAAACTGCATAAACCATAGTAGTCAGTTCTAAAGCAGAATTGGTCCTTATATAAAAATATTGTAATATTATATTATTACAATTATCACACTTATTCAAATATATTTTCTTGAATTGGTATTTTATTATAATGTATGTTTTTCGATTTGTATAACTTATTTTAAGAAAAAAAAATTGCGTGAATAACATCCTGATATTTGAAAAATCGGCCCTAAATATTTTGTAATAGAGCTTTTAGATTTAGTAAAGATATTATATTTATAGCGTTTCATATTTAAAATGACATTTACCAGGTGTAACAGGTCTACATCAGACATGATTTTGTTTCACCATCTAACTAAATTAAAAATAAATCGTGCACAGATCATGTAACAGAGAATAATAGATAATTATAGCGTAAAATACTATATGGTATGTTGATTTAGTACACACGTTGAATTTGATAGATTAAAATCACCGTAGAGTGTAATTATAATGATTTATTATTATTTTACTTTTTCGTTGGCACCAGGCCAGCAACGATACAAAGAATGTTATGGTCTGGATATTGCTTTTTTAACTATATTTTTTAGGTTTGATTTATTTAATTTCCGTAGACAACATAATGTAGTATATTAAACGTAAAGTAATACTTTGATTGTATCATTCCAGGCGGTAGTGTTTGTTCGTCTCCGGACCTAGACGGATCGAAACTCGGCACGTCACCCCAGATCAATCGATTCTTGGCGCGTGAACCGCCGGATGGTTGTGAGAAAGTATGTATCAACTTTTTTACACTATTGTTGTATACTTTGCTTGTGCAACATTATTAATTATGATTCAAATGTTCATATGTCATTCTTACTGTTAAAATATGCTTAAGTAGTTTTAATGAAAAGTGACTTGAAAAATAATGTAAATTCAAGCATTCCTAAGTATTATGTTATCGAGGGGTAACATGAATCATCACTGGTAAGCATTACTTTAATTTATTAGATTAAAATTACTGTGCATCTAGCCTATTTGAACCTTATTACTCAGAATCCGAACACTCTTGCTCGTTTTCATACCTGCAAAAATTACACTTCCACTACCTACCTACATGTAACGAATCTAATGCTGCCTCTACACATAGGCCAGCGCATTCGCCAACGCGCTGGCGGTGCGCTTGCCAACGTGCTTGTGAGTTCCACACATTGGAAGGTCGTTCAGTATGCTTTGGTTCGGGCCAATGTGCGGACGGATCAAAAAATGGATGTTGAGTTGGTAACAGCTGCAGCTGTATATTTATTCACAGCTTATAATTACTACGTAAAAGTATACAAGAAAAGGGTGATACTTTCATATTTATAATATTAAAATAATAATAAAGTATGATGCTCTTACTTTGAAGTAAAATATCGTAAGGAAAACGGAATGTCCAAGAACCTTATTTATTTAGCATTTTTAATACTTACAACATTTTTATTTTTATGGTACTTATTTTTTGGATTCCATAGGCAATTTTCACTCTGATAGAGCTCAATAAATTTAAAAGTTTTATCATTACTCATATTATACGCCATTTTGTTACGTTAGGTGTTAATTCGCCGCAAGAAGAAAATATGCACTCTTGATCGCTGCTCCGGGCAGACTGATCGCGCGGCCAATGTGTGGATGGTGCGCCAAGCTTGCGACAAGTGTTCTTTGATGATACCGACACCGCGCGGCAAGCTCGCAAGCGCGCCGGCCAACGTTCAAATGCCTACCGCCAACGTTCCAACGCCCGTTCTACACATTGGGAGCCAACGCACTTGCCAACGTGTTGGCCTATGTGTAGAGGCAGCATAAGACACTGGCTTGTTGATACCTATTTCCTTATTAAAATGTACAAAACCAATTTTTTCAAACACGTCACACAAATTACAATGAACAAATGTTATGAACTCTCTGTTAAAGAATTGTATTTGCTATTTCAGGTTAACCTAAAAGCCGGCGAAGGCGCGTATACAGAAGCAGGGGTGGCTTTGATGAAGCCGTCCGCGCCCGCGTTCACCCTGCGGCCCTCGCTGGGCTCCGCCTTCCAGCCGCTGCAGCCCGCGGCGCCCGCGCCCCCCGCGCCGCCGCCCCACTGACTAGCGGCCCCCCCGGGCCCCCCGCCCGACCCCCCGCCGGACGAACATACCGGCCGGGACTCTTCCGACCCTGCGCTAGATATTAACGACTCCTTACCTGAAACCCTCGACTCTTCAACCTTCAAGCCTGATACGGCTCAAAACTTGGATGCGACTGAATCCGTGAAAATCACACCGATGCCTTTGAGCACGCCTGTCACGCCAGATGAGTCTGGCGCTGTCCGGAATGTGACACCGAATTATGTAGATATGTGTACCCCGGCCCTGGAGATACCGGTGTTGTGTGTGACAGCGGCGGCTACGGCTGCTGCGGCAAGCGATGACTTATCAGATGTTGATCTGTCCACAACCGAGAAGCCTTCGGCGGAAGCCGTGTCTAGTAGCACCGTCGCCACGCTTCCTGCCGACGGGGTCGTGCCCTCTGTCGACGGCGTCAAGTCCTTTGTCGACGGCGCAACGCCCCCTGCCGACGGCGCGACGCTCCCTGCCGACGGCGCCACGCCCCCAGCCGACGTCGCCACGGCCCCCGCCGCGGCCGCCCCGCCGGCCCCCCGTAGCAACAGGTACGTGACGCCGCCCGCCCGGCGAGTGGTCCCCTACACGCTCTTCAAGAGTCTCGTATGCTGTTTCGCGCCGCACACGGCAACGCATTAAATGTGTTCGCTTTAAATGTCATCCTTACAGTAGATTCAAAGTGGTAGGTGTTTTGTATGCCTTTACTTAATGACTTCGATTATACTACGTGGCCGGATTAGATTGATGATTTTATGAAATTATCTATTTTACAATGTAACTAGGACATAACTTTATACTTGTCTTACATCTCTTAAAAATGCAGGATTTAAGGTAATTCCGGAAATAGACCTTTTTCGTAATCGCGAGATGGTAGTTCTATTTTACATGTGTGCAAAATGCAACTTGCGAATGTTACGATGTTTTTATTGAAAATTTAACCGATTTTTAGTTATTGAACAATAATCTTAATTTTTTTTTATTATACTTTATTTATAGTCTTTGGGCAAACACAACAGCATTTAAAATAGTTTTAAAGCGTTTGAATTACATCAGTAATGAAATGTTCAAAATTCTTTGGTTGAAATCTTGGGACACAATACATAGACATAAGCAGGACTAAAATTATCAACATTAAAGAAAAAGCAGCGACTACTATAGGAATATTACACTGTCATCCCTTGTTTCTTGCACCCACAAGTTCTGACCTCTTAAACACCAAAAGTAAGTTACAAAAGAGTACATTCAATGCTGAATATTGACGGGAAAATATGGGCATTGAAACAAAATTTTAACATTTATTTATCCTTAAAAAAAATTGGTCAGTATTCAGAAAAAATCTTAGAGCCATTGTAAAGTAAATAATACAAATAACAACCCTTATAATATGTGGTATAGAGTTCAATGACGATACACATGGGAAATTTTAACAATTGAGATTCAGTTTTTCAACAATTCGCTGAAAATATAAGCTTTATTGAAGTCTGTAATTGAATTGATGTTAGCGTAGATAAATACGATATATCAATTTAAACGGGATTAATCTTTCGTAAATTCATCAGAAATATTGTGATGAAAGGGACGAATAGGCATCACAAATGACTCATTCGCCATCCACTCATTGTACATATCTCATACGTACTAACAAAATATTAAAATAATTAACGAATGTACATAATAACTGTCTCAAGACGATAAACTTATTTTGGTGTATGATTATAATGGGAGTATGGAATAGGATATTGTCCAAATTATGATACTTATATAGAGATAGGATCGTGTCGCTTTGCGGTTTACTTATATATTTGATTCTGTTAACAAGCGTCTATCTCATCTCTAGAAATCTATAAGCACATTTGTTTAGTTGGCTTACTTTTGCGGTAGCAAACATTCATATGACAGTAATCTTTGTGACTCCCAAGAAGAATTTGATGTCTTTACTTGTATCCCCACACTGTCCAAGACACTTTATACAGACACTTTACAAGACAAGTTATAATCATTTCAAAGGCAAAGTTAACTTGTTTCTTATTTTTATAATTTGGTATAATATGAATGCACTAAATGTATAAAATCATACAATCTTTATTTCTCTTGTTAGTATATTTTTACAGTTATAGTTTTTTGCTGATTGCAAATCATTTGTTCAATCTCAAATCAAACAGTTTAATATTTACGGACATTTTTATCTACTCCTGTAACTGACCAATGGCTTTAGTGCATCCCACTATGCAGCATTTTTACAACCCTATGGACAATAACCAACATAAATTAGTAACTTGTCGTGTTCAATATGAGCAAATGATGGTCTCTTCGATGTCTTATCTTTACAGTAATTTTGAAGCATGATAAAAATAACGAAATAATTTTTTTGTGCTTTTTGAAGCATGTTAATTAAAATTAATTTAAATATGCTTTTTGACAGTTTCCAATAATATATTTATCTATAATTTTTGAAATGTGGATTTGGATAAAATTATTTAAAGCTAATACTACTTTGCATGTGCCACTTTGACAGCTACTGGGCAAGGATGGACAGATAGATAATATTATTGGAAATGGTCATTAATATAGTCAATCCAGTGTTAGCGTAGAAGTGGTCAAGGTATGTTGTGGACTTACGATTTTACTGAATTGACAATAAACGTTATGTAATTACCTATGTTGAAACTATTGAATGCTATTGTTGTAACGCGAAAAAAATATCCAATATCGTAGGAATAATGTAGATTGGACGAATTCATTGAGCCTGAGTGAAACTAGTTGTGTGATATAATGGTTTGCGGAAATCATTTCAATTTCGGATTCGTTTATGTATAGTTGACCAACGGTTTTAATGACAAATCAATATTTTAAAAGGATAGGATTGATGCTTCACCGTTACTCGAGAGTAGCAATATTTCCTTCAAATCCACTATCTTGCAAATTGCAGCTGTTTCTCGTATATTTATCCATACGCTTATTAAAATAAAACTATGTTTACCGAATTTTAATTGTTAAAAATTTTCAAAATCTCTCTTGAGCGTTTGTTTCGGTTATTTTCAAGAAAACACTACATAATAATTATTTAATTCGCCTCGTACTATTCAGTAAATATAATACAGTACGGTACAGCTGTAATTTACAAAATCATAGAATTTTTTAATATCGCGGCAATATTCAGGAATATCTTTCTAGTTGGCGGCACATGTCAGCTTGGTTACGATTTAACATTTACTCACTTCTTTTTATTGTCGCGTTGAGAGATTTGCACGGCCACTCCACAAGACCAGTGAGACGTATGCGTGGGGACGACCCAACGTAAGGACTGGGTCTGATGATAATGTAAGCACATCTCGAGACCATTAATATTTAACGGCACAAATTGAGACAGTGATTCTCGGCTTCCCAGTTGATACGGTTGTGCCAACTTTGGGACGGACCGTACGGGGTTGTTGACACATTTCAGGGATGAATATGAATTATGTTCACCAATCAAAGTTTTCAAGAAACAGGTCATTACGTCGTCGGCTGATGAAATTAGGCAGGGGTTTACCCCATTTCTATGGAGAATTTCTTGTAGTGTAACAAACACAACTCATGCATTGTATTAGGTATGTGAGAAGAGAATGTACCTGTTGTATATTACCTATAAACATTTCATGAATAATTTCCTTGTATTCATATGGAATTAAAGTGTTGCGTCCTCATGATTTCGTTATCGCATCTCACAGGACCGGACATACCTACATTACATACATACCCACTTGATCTCAATATTTTTTTATAATCATGTACATAATCATTTACATACTTACCTATATGTATTTTCAAAGTTGTAATTTGTTAGTATTCTTAAAATGTAAACACTTATTTGATTCACTTTGACGATGAATAAACTTGGACCAAAATTTTGCAAACGGTCAGAGAATTAGGATGGTGCGGCGTGTTTAGCGGATCGGTTAATTGATGCTGGTAGCTTTAAAAGGCAGAGATTGAATAAAAAAGGAGTGTGATAGACTGATTTTTTAAACTTTACTCGTACATTGATATAGATATCTTGACATTTGTCGTAGTTATGCTGCAGCGACGAGTTTATGAACGACGATATTATGAACACGCTTAGAAATATATACTACCCAAAGAACTTATTGTGAAAAACCCATTACATATTTTTCGTGTATATCTTAACCAGTGTCCAGTTAACGGTCGTTCTTGATATTGTATCTCATATGGATAAGTAAGTGGGTACAGTAATAACAGCTAATAACGTTGTGACATTTTGGTTGGATAGAATATTAAGAACGGGCGTAAGTAGGGTAGTTCTCTGCTAAGCACAACTCCAAGGTCGTCTGCGAGCGGCAACCAGAATGTCAAGTATCTGTATTGAGTATTGTGGATGCACATGGTATTCGTTTTATATCATTGGGATAGGAAAGGATGGACCATGCCAATTGGATCTCTCATTTTGGCCAAACGCATTTTTATCATCGAGACTGATATTGTAGAATGTTGAAAACATAGTTAGATCTGCTTTATTATTTTTTAAAGTTTTGTAAATTTCGACGGCAAATTATATATTTTTGACGGCTCATCTTTGGAATATAGAGTATTTTAAATCTTGTCATTGCTCAAATCAAAATTTTTATTAAGAGCCACACTTATGATGTAACGCCGAATTTGAAAATATGATGAATGTGATTGTAAAATTCAAGTTGCTAATATCTATATACTTATTGATATACATAAATGTACCTATTAATTATTTAAAATGAATGTGATATGTAAGTGAATCGATCGCGCCGTATGTAGTGTACGGGGCGTCGCGGAGGACGGACAGTGATCGTAGTGTAACGTGCATTGTGTGGGACTGGAGCTGGCTTGTGACTAAAACATTAAGTAGACTGTTCCCAAATTTTGGCATCCATACAGATTTGATTGCATTTTTATCGACGACCAAAATGCAGGACCGGACTATGTAAACAATAAACGTTTTTTATCGTGTACAAGTGATCGCTATTGTTTTTGTTTCCGTATGTACAGACGATCTGATTAAGCAGTAGTGATTCGCCATCATCGATCATCCGATTTCATGTTCATTAGTAGTAAATGTGTAATTAATAAATATACGCGCGCAAAAAGGGAGTAACATTATTATGGAAGAAAATGCCGAGCCAGTATTTAAAATTCGGATATCTGTGTAGTTTTCTGAAGTAAGTGCAATATCTAGACGTAATACTGAAAATATTGTAACATTGAATCGTGTACATCGTTTGGAAAATGTTTTTTCTCCGTGCTTGATTTCTTCGTATGTTAAATCCCGAATATGTATTTAGTTGCACATCTGTACAAATTGTAATTTCCTGTAATAATCGTGAGCTTTTATAGTTATATTTGCATCGCTTCCCGTTCGCATGTGACGTCGGCCGTTGAAAATTTATGCGTTACCGACGTTATACATTGTTAGTTTTATGTCACATGTCCAGATTGTAATTTAGGATTATCTTTTTCCAATGTCGTTACCTAATTTAAGGTTAGTAAGTTTTAGGTGACCCGGATATATTAGCTATTAATAAATGTGTGCTATAAAATTATTCTCCTTATTGATTTATTAATTTTGTAAACCAATGAAAGTGGCCGAGGATTTCTACATGAAGCTGTTGTGTACATTCCGCCAGTTTCGAGTTTCGACGCTTTGGTATATACTTTAAAAACATCATCTTTATGTAGAAATGTTTACCGTTTTAGAACATAAAAATATTTT
Organism: Hesperia comma; assembly: GCA_905404135.1. NCBI lineage: Eukaryota > Metazoa > Arthropoda > Insecta > Lepidoptera > Hesperiidae > Hesperia > Hesperia comma. The sequence goes on along the minus strand of FR990027.1, from coordinate 7,033,403 downwards.
TGTATGTTCAGGGTAGGAGTTATGCGAGATGTACCATAAAAGTAACTTTGCTAGGACCTTAGATTTGATAGTTCTTTTTATAGATGGTTAATATGATTTTAAAGTTTGCTTTTAGATGAATGATAAGTTTGTAATTTTTATTACTATGATATTAGAATAAATATGTATTAACATTTAAACTAAACCAAAAGTGCCCATTGAGATAAGTTTATGATACTAGCAGGCCTTTTGTTTAGCATTTTGTTGAATTAGGCGACAAAATTAGCGTTTAAGGAAATTATCGGAAGATTGTTGAGTTTTAGTTATCTAAAATTGTTGAGGTTTATGGATTAAAATTCATTTAAGTTTTTTTACAAGCGGTGCGTAACAAAAGGCTTGCTGAATTTAGAGGCATTAATTAACATCAATAATAATAGTGTCGATTTTAAGTAATAATAAGAATGGTTTTATTATAGTTTTGTTTCAGAGAAGAAATTCTAATTACTATTTTTGTTTCCAATATTTTATCACTTTTACCTGTTTTCATTTTATTGTATCTTGCTGTATTGCAGACATATCCAATATACAGACTGATTTAACACTAATGTTTTTTATTTGTTGCATTCACTTATAGCAGGAATTCTATGCACAGTAGTACACCAGTTGTCAGAATGTGTTACAGTACCCGGCAACAAATAATGCACATCCGTATTCAGAAAGAGATAATCGATTAGTTACGGCTTTGTAGAGCGTTGTCTCTCTCGCACATTGCACTAATAGTACAATATCTATTAACTTTCTGAATACCGATGTGCATTATTTGTTGCCAGGTACTGAAGCAATTGGGTGCCTCTTGTTTGGTATAACAACTTTTCGTCGAAAATCGCTTCGACTAATTTTAGTTGGAATAAAGTCATTTCACATAATTATTCATTTGATCGAATATTTGATTGCCATAATTTTATTTCTTATCATCATTTGTTTCGAATAATATCTTTTTATCGAATGTTCAAATGCGCTAATTTTAATTAAAGTAGGTAATGTAAACTAGACTAATAATGATTTAGTCGAAAGATCGTGTTGGATATTCGGTTCAGCAATTATTGGTTTCCTTTCATATTTAATTGAAAAATTATTGTTGAAATTATTCCTTCACCTACTTACTTAATTTAAACTGTATTCTTTGGTATAATAACTATTCAACTAAATAGGATAGGTTAGCGAGGAGCGAAGCGACGAGCGTGTTAGGTTAACAGGAACGCACGCACGAGCCGAGCGAGCGAAGCGAGCGTGCCGCGGCAGCGGCCGGCGAGTGCCAGAACCGCCTTTAGGGCGTTTATAACCACCTGAACATTTCATGAAATGTACATGGTATAAAAAAAATATTCGATCAAATGAACATTATGTCAATCAATATTACACAAAATGAATATTCGATCAAATGAAAATTATGTCAAACGATATTATACAAATTGATTATTATCTTAAGCGTTGTTCGATTTATTAAAATTATATCAAAAGTTGTTATACGAAACAAGGGTAACCCGAAGCAATTAATCCTTGCAGGGAAAATTGATTTGTAAGTACAAAAAGGTCTTGCAAATTATTCTACCGTATAAGTACAGAACCTTAACACGTTCGTGGCCCACCGAGGATGTAGAGCATTATCCACCATGCTGCTCCAGTGTGGATTGGGCTCAAATCAAGGACATTCTTAATGAAAAGGAACAAAATCTTAATAAACGAAAATATTAATTTGAAATTGTATTTATTATCTCAATACATATGGGAAAGAACAGTGTATATCTAAATACCACAGACAAAATTATATGAAAAACATATCATAAAAGTAGATATAGATGAGCACATCAAATGTTACAATACTATCCTGTACAGCAAGATCTGTACTTCTCCATTACACTGGTTCTATAACCTAACTTATATTTAAATACCTACTTATAACATATCACAATCAAATTATAAATAACTAAAGTAAGGCCATTTTAATAGGCCACATTTGACAACTGTTTGTCTTTGCTTTATAGTGAGGTAACCTGTTGAAAAACATCGATTAATTTAATTAATCGATGAGGACTTCAAACATCTGTAAATTGAATGTGATTGTTATAAAAACTATTTTAATGACCGCACAGTTCAAACAATGACTTTAAAAACGACAAAAATAATGCGTCTAATAATGGCGCGAAATGAAATCATGACTTTTTTGTAACATTTCACGTTTCTGAATACTGGCTTTTGAGCTAGACGTTATATATTTAAATAAATGATTACATATTTTTTGGCCTAAAATGTAAGAAAATTAATTCTGTTCCCATTAAAACATATTTTATTTTGTAATCGTGAAATACTTTTTGACGATTAGTTCGACTTCTCGAATACAACTTATCTACTGATCTGTTTCTATTGGTACCATCCCTCATGTTTAAAAAGAAAAAGAGTTCACTGACGTAACTTTGTAACGACGTCAGTTCTTTACTTAAAAGTGTAAAATTTTTTACAATATCTAGTAGGGAATAATATAATATTAAATAATATGGAGTGCCTCCCTTACAAGGTTATTTTGTAAAATTTTGACGAACTGTCAAATGTGGCCTATTAAAATGGCCCTACTATAAATATAAATAAGCAACGCAATTTAAACTTAGAATTTAGGCCGAGGCCGCACTACGGCTAAACCGCCGCGGTTTCTTGCCGCGTAAATTTTGTAACTCAAGGAAAGCAATACAAGCGGCCGCACTTGCGGTTTCTGATAATGTATGCGAATTGCGCGGTTACGCGGTTACCGCCGCGGGAAAAACCCGTGGTGCGGCCTCGCGCTTAATCATAGACAAAAATAATCATCACATGAAACCAAAGTCGCATCGGATAACAATTATAAAAGCCTTAACACATCCATTGGTATGTAACCACTAAAGGAGTAAATAAAGTAACTGCACCATTATATAATAAAGAATTAATTATAATTAAACATTGAACGGACTGTGATACGGTCAAGCCTGGGAACCAGCAACAATATTGATGACTATGTTTAGGACTACCGTAAACGGGCGTGGAAGGCATGCATGGGGGGCCGGCAAATGGACCACGACAGGACGGCATATACCTGTGTTGAGGTTGGTATTGCACTACCAGAACTTGAGGGGGGAGGGGGGATACAAAGTACGTACGCCTGCGCCCGTACAGCTAGCTCATATAGCTAGCTAGTTTTAGTCTAGCCCTGATTATGTTATTAAATCAGCGAAACTGAAGGGCAAAATATAATCATTTTTCATCTGGTGCTAGGATTACATCTGGAGAAACGGAAATTCCCCGCCAAGAACGCTCTGGCTCTTTCTCCAAAGGCGCCGCGGGGGTATCTGCGGACTTGCAGATTTTATTGTAATCTGTAACGATTTATATTATATTATAGGCCACTCTCATCACGGTGGCACTGCTTCCTCAACGGGGAACATTGAAGAAAACAACTCTATATTTACGATGGGATAAACTGTTATTATTTGGCCTCGTGTAGCATTAATTGTATGCAGACAGCACTAGGATTTTATTTTTTTCTTTCATAAAACAATGATATGTATCAACTTAAAATAAAGGTGGTAATCTTAGCATAACTTTTCGTGAGGTAGGTTCTTTAATTCTTTTTCATTATTCACTATTTTTTATGAACCTTTACAACAAAAATACATAATATTATTTTAATTAAACCATAAAAAATAAAACTTGCAAATAAAAACCATTGAAGCTTAACGGGATGCTGCTTTGCAAAATTATTCATATCATTTATTATGTTTTTAAAGTAGGTTGTAAAATCTAGACAAAATAACAATTGTTTTATGAAAATTAAGTTTGTAACTATTGTACAGAATCACTATACAGGCATTTCATCTCACCACTGAAATAAAAATTGATTAACATAAATACAATTTGAATTCCAACAAACAAAAATAATAGAACTAATAATATGGCAACAGAAAAGAGTAATTTTTAACATAAATATGTTTTACTTTATCTATCATCGGTAAAAATTTTAATTCAAGTTATAATTATTTAGTACTTCCTAAAGATTACCTAATGAACGAAAAACAATAATTTTATTTAATGTCTTATGGTTTTGCACAAGTTGGGTGAAGTAGGTTTTTACAGATTACCCAGAAACTCTTGATAGGTCAAGATTAAATTAATTGACTTCCAAGTATAAATACAAATAAAACTTAATTTCGATTAGTATTTCATGTTTACGACACGTAGATATATAAATAATTTTAAGTAATAAGTAAGAACTACTTACTATGTACAAAATTCTCAATATGGTTACCTTTTATAACAGACTTCCTTTTCAAGTCTATATTTTAATTCAATTTTTGCAAAATTTCGAAATTTTTGCTCATATCTATAGTTAAGAATTTTTTTGTATGCAAAACAAAAAGTTTTTAATAACCTGAAACAGTACTGATATCATTGCTTTACAAAGCAAATTTAAACAGTCACCTTTCTAAAGTAACATTAGTAAGTTGTGTATTTTTGATATCAAATTCATAATTTTCGCCATGTATTTTAATTTACCAAATAATAATTTCCGCTTACATTGTGTATCGTCATTTTAATGCACACATTATATTAAAACAATAGCGAATGACATAAGGCTGCGTTTCTTACTATAACGATAAGTTTATTAAGAACACATTGGTCTTTTATAACTTGCGATTCTATTTTAACATTTTCCAATACCACACACTCACAAAATACAAAGATAGCCTTAAGTTTACGTAGAGTTTTTATATAAGCCATATAGCAATTGGACGCGATGGGAATCCAGTCTTCATTTAACATTATAATTTGCTAATGACTTCGTCCGAATGTTGTTAGTAGATTCTACCTTATGTCTTTGTAAGTAATATATTATTATCAATAAATAATAATTGATATAGCCGATTTTGATGAGCCTACATGGCATGATAACACAACCTCATCAAAATTGCTTCAATAGTTTTGTATCATGACACAAACATTTATTTAGGCGAATTAAAAAAGTAAATAGACACAAATACGCCATATTGCTAACAGTTTATTTATGTATGTTCTGATTGCCGACAAATAAGCGATGAGCCAGGATGGTAAGTATAAGTAAGGTGCTCGAGAATATCGGCTACACCAAAGACTTCACCGATGCATTGCCTAACCGAAAATAATAAAGACCTAAAGAGCATGTTAACATAAATTACCGAATTTTTTAGATAAACATAATGTTTTCTCTCGATCATTCCTTTCGGTTAAGCCATTTCAATGACAGTTTTTCTGTAATCATTTTATATTATGTGCACGAACATACAAATTAGCTGGATATTGATTGCAAAACTGATGAAGAACTATATGGTTTGTTAGCTTAAAATACCATTTACAATAAGTGTCATCCAAACATCATAGCAAAGACAACGAAGACAACAAAAATCAGCCTGTTTAAATTATACTAAATGCAATATTTTCGAGATTTAAATAAATTATGAGTTACACAAATAACTGATAATTTTACTATAAAAAACAATTGGTCTATTACCAAAGTAATGAAATTGTAATTACGGCGCATTGTTTTATATTCAGAATGTCTTAAAATAAATAAGTCAAATAGTTCCACTTGTCCAGTTTTGAGTTCAAAGTCCATTTTAAGATACAGTACGTTATTATCTGACTTAGAAAGTGATTGTAGATTCATCTTATGATAAAATATATAGAACTATCTTTGTCTGTTATAGCTGCGGCAAGAGCGAAGTATAACTTCACTTTTACTTAACAATGGTAATTAATACGGAATGGGGTCTTGTATAAGCCTTGTATTAAAACGCTTACCAGAGATGTACTTACTCTATGTAGTACAAAACATTTAAAAATTCCGCCAAAACGGACGAACGCTTACTAAACCAAATCTTTAAGTATGTTATAACTATAACAACAATTTTTAACCAAATCCGCAACTTACACGTAACATTTATCGAACAAGGTCGAAGGAACCCCGTCTTAAAGGACTCCTCGTATTCTTTAAACAAATAAAATTTTGAACCACAAATAAGTAATACAATTTTGAAAACCACACCATTTTTTGTTAAGCGTTTGACTTGTAAACATTTTACAACAGACTTAAATAAAGAATACACATGTGTGAAATGTGACAGCACTACAAGAAACAAGTAGATATCAAAAACGCTTACATTCGGGTCCCAAAATGTCCAATACGCTTCACTCAGTATTATTGTCGCTTGATTCAGTCCTCTTTTGTTTCTGTTCAGCGATCCACTGGTGTATCCTCTCCTTGAGTTCGGTGTTAGACTTCACTTGGTCCATCGATAGCGGAGACCGATTGAACGGGTCCGATTGGTCGCTCAGTAGATGCCTGTAATTGATATTTATGAAATGATGAGGATATTTTATACATGACTGTTAATGATATTTGACAGTTAATAAAAAAGTAGTACAACGAAAAGTATGTAAGTATTATACAATGGATAATTAGTTTACGGATTATACTTTATGGTCCCTCTTAATGCTTTCCTGCCGTAATGTATGGATCAGAATGTTGGGCTACAAAGTAGACGGATGAAAGACGATTGCATGTGGCGGAGATGAGAATGCTGAGGTGATGTGTGGAGTAACAAGAATGGATAAAGTGAGAAATGAGTATGTGAGAGGAAGTCTGAAAGTAGCACAAATCACAGAAAAATTGAAAGGGAGCCGATTGTCGTGGTATGGCAGTGGCGATTCCTGGTGTTTATAATTGGGGTGGCGCCAGCTGTTGTTATATAGGGTGTAGTGTTAAGTGCGCATAACCGGAAAACCATTTCTTCAGACGGACAATCTAACAAACTTGCAGTCTTTCATCAAATAACCTACTTTGAAATCGCAAATAATTGCTTTTTACAAGAAAAATAACCGACTTCAATAGAAGTATAATAAGTAGAGATAACTCAAAAACTACTCGCCAGATGGCGCTCAATTCAACATGTAAGTGTAAAGTTCTCGTCGCTACAAATTAATCAAGTCCAAACACTAGATAACTGCAGTAAATCGTTGAGGAGTTCCCTCGACTGTCTTTCGGCTTCATCAGACCGACTCCAGATCTTCATGAAATAGTAGCGCTTTAATGTACTTATGATAACATCGAAAGCTCCCCTCGATTTCCCTGAGATGCCATGATCAGATCCTGGTGTCCTTATCAGGGGACCCCACTGCGCATATCTACTTTACAACAAAAAAGAATTATCAAAATCGGCCCATAAACAATGAAATAATCGCTGAACGTACATAAAAAACGGTCGAATTGAGAACCTTCTTTTTTGAAGTCGGTTAAATAGAAATTTCATACAATTTGACATTTTCATTTTTGTATGAAATAGCTGATGTTTTTTCGCGATTTTAGGGTTGGTCCCATAGAGAAAGTCCATTTTCCACTATCAACCCTTTTTTCGGCAAACGATCTCGTCGTGAAAGGTCTTTCTAAAAGTTCTTGTATCACAGATTTTGTTGAATCACTCATAATTTCATGTCATTTCATTATTAACTAATTACCTACTAAATAAAAAGTAAATAAAATCAATAGAAAGATAGAAACCGTAATCACAAATCTACACTATCACGAAAAACATGCGAAAACTCGTTAGGTAGTGCGCCATTCACAGCGCCATACCCGCGTTTCAAACTCAGTGATACGGTGATACCACAGTATAATTTTACTATGGTGATACTAAGCGATCGAAGAGGCGCGGCGGGCGGCGCGGGCCAACCGACTTTGTATGGACTAGGCATGCGCTGCCAGGAGCGCATCGCTCGCCTCTGCCGCGCTCGGCACCGACTGAACGCGAAGACAATCGCCGCGAGTCGCGTTCGTGATAGAAGACCGCAGCGCTCGTAAAATGCAATTATTGTACCTAGGTCTAAATAATTAGGTTGTAAATATATGATTTTTTACATTTTATTTAATGCTTATAAATTATGGTATGGCGGCGCCATACGCGCCATCTTAGAGAAATCGCCACTGTGGTATGGGCATGTGATGCGGCGAGAGGAAACGCATGTGACAAGAAGAATGATTCGATATGAATGTGAGTGGACGAAGAGGAAGAGGACGACCAAAGAAAAGATGGATGGATTGTGTGAGAGATGATATGAAAGATAAAGGAGTCAGTGTTGAAGTGACGGCTGATAGGGACGAATGGAAGAGAAAAACATGTTGCGCCGACCCCAAATAAAATTGGGAAGTGGGCAGGAAGATGATGACTTTATGGTCCCTCTTAATTGAACTGAATTGCCGATTGAATTTTACACATGTTACAATTAATTAAGGGGATAAGGGGTGTGGCTTTCGTGGGACGGTAGGTATTACTCGCTTTCTCAATCCACCTTTTTTATTTTATGGAATTAAGATAGCAAACGAGCATGCAGCACCACCCTCCCGCTGCCGCCCATACCAACAGTGACCAACCTAGAACTAGACTCAAAGGGACTAGGATAGTTAAAACTTCACTGTAACTCATTCGTTCCACCGATACACAAACGTAGCGTCCGACCCAACTCATCCCTTCTCGCCATCTCGCCAGCCACTCACCTAGCAATAGTAGTCCGGTCGACAGTGGTCCGCGAGCTAGGCAGCAGCACGGGGTCGAGCATGAGCGTGCTCATGATGGGGTCGAGGAACTCGTCGGGCGCGTGAGCTAGTAACTCCTCGTCGCGCGCGCGCGCCGCCGCCAGCGCCGCCACCCGCGCTGCGACCGCTTGGAGCGACGAGATCAGACCGCCGCCGCCGATGCGGGCTGGGGGATTTAGAATTATATATTATAGTCATAATAAACGAGTGACCGAACGAAAGTTTCAATGGCCATAACTTTAGTTTCGGCCTTAGAGCTCGGTTCGAAGCGACAGTTCAGTTTCTGTTTAGGCTAAAAAACTTGTTTCGGTCGAACACTAATAATAAGCTAAATCCACTGTGAGTAATAAAAGAAGCTCTTTGTGAGTTTCTTGCCGCTTCTTCTTCACAGTAGGGATTTATTAAAGCGACGGCGCAGTTTGACTTTCGAAAAGTGTTCTTTAAAAACCTACTTCGAATAAATATTTAAGTGATTTGAGCAATTGAACGACACGGGCCGACCTCAAACGACCAGGATCACCCGTGCAACTTGACATCGTGCATACATATACACTCACCCAACACATCCTCGGCGAGCGCGAACAGCTGCGGCGAGTAGGAGCGGCCGTCGTCGGACACGGCGGCGCAGAACCGCTCGCTGCGGCCCAGCTCCACGTACATCGTGCAGATGTCCAGCACCGTCACCGCCGGGTTGAACTCGAACTCTTTCATGTCTTTCACCTGGGTACATCGGTAATAACTTTGAAAACTCCGCTTAAAAACCCCTGAGTCAAGAGTGCCACAGACAACATTATATAATTCGCACAAACATTTATTTGACACAAATCTGCCTCGATCGGAAATCGAACCTGGGATCCTTGTTTAGCAGGCAGGGCCCATATCAACTAGTTAAATTATGCATTATCAGTTGCCATCTACATGGCAACAATCTTAAAGTCTCCGTCTCACCTTAAAATTCTTCTTATTAGACCCAACCAAATGCAACAGGAAGTAGTTCAGCATCGACGCGATCCGCTCGACCAGCGTCGGATGACAGAACACGTAGGGCGCGTGTGCGGTCAACTTCACGAGCGTGCGGATGGTGTCGCGGCCGAGGATGTTTCGAACCGCGCCAGCATGCCCGTGTGCACCAGGTTGGCTAGGTTCTGCTCGCGCTCTGATGCCTACATAATCTCTTAGGAGAAACTTAATGTAAGGGTTATCTCACCTTAAAATTCTTCTTGTTAGGCCCAACCAAATGCAACAGGAAGTAATTCAGCATCGACGCGATCCGCTCGACCAGCGTCGGATGACAGAACACGTAGGGCGCGTGTGCGGTCAACTTCACGAGCGTGCGGATGGTGTCGCGGCCGAGGATGTTTCGAACCGCGCCAGCATGCCCGTGTGCACCAGGTTGGCTAGGTTCTGCTCGCGCTCTGATGCCTACATAATCTCTTAGGAGAAACTTAATGTAAGGGTTATCTCACCTTAAAATTCTTCTTATTAGGCCCAACCAAATGCAGCAAGAAGTAATTGAGCATCGACGCGATTCGCTCGACGAGCGTGGGATGACAGAACACGTAGGGCGCGTGTGCGGTCAACTTCACGAGCGTGCGGATGGTGTCGCGGCCGAGGATGTTGTCGAACCGCGCTAGCATGCCCGTGTGCACCAGGTTGGCTAGGTTCTGCTCGCGCTCTGATGCCTACATAATCTCTTAGGAGAAACTTAATGTAAGGGTTATCTCACCTTAAAATTCTTCTTGTTAGGCCCAACCAAATGCAACAGGAAGTAGTTCAGCATCGACGCGATTCGCTCGACGAGCGTGGGATGACAGAACACGTAGGGCGCGTGTGCGGTCAACTTCACGAGCGTGCGGATGGTGTCGCGGCCGAGGATGTTGTCGAACCGCGCTAGCATGCCCGTGTGCACCAGGTTGGCTAGGTTCTGCTCGCGCTCTGATGCCTACATAATCTCGTAGGAGAAACTTAATGTAAGGGTTATCTCACCTTAAAATTCTTCTTGTTAGGCCCAACCAAATGCAACAGGAAGTAATTCAGCATCGACGCGATCCGCTCAACTAGCGTGGGATGACAGAACACGTAGGGTGCGTGTGCGGTCAACTTCACGAGCGTGCGGATGGTGTCGCGGCCGAGGATGTTGTCGAACCGCGCCAGCATGCCCGTGTGGGCTAGGTTCGCTAGGTTCTGCTCGCGTTCTGACGCAGGTAGGGTCGCCCATTGGCCGGACTCTCTGGGAATTTGAATATCGAACAAACTGTCATAGTCGATCATAATGCCCAAATCGACACTTTTTTTATAGAAAATTGTTCGTTTGAGTGTTATGAGCTAGTGTGAGGAACGCGGCCTCAGTCATATCAGTCAGGTGACTTCAATGTTTCAACACAGTACCGGGGCAGTGCGTAATATACTTCCCTACATTCTATATGTATGTGCATGTACACCCATTTAATTTTTTTGTTGTTTACCTACCAATATTATTGAAGAATCATAATAATTGACTACTACAAGTTGGTATTACATACAGTAAAATCTATACAAATATTTATGGATTATTTCAGTTTTATAAAAGTGTATTAATAAAAATTATTATGTATTTTAAAATTCTTACAAAGTTTTGGTAAACTTAAATAACATTTATTTTTTTATCCTTTACTGTAACAACGTAATTAAAGGTTTTACAAAGGGTTTACGTATTGGTATTCTCAACAATTTACTTATTTCTCTCAAATAAAACGTTTTACAAAACAAGCAACAATAAAAACATGTTAAGTATATAAAACTCATTTCCACTGTTAAATGTTAATGTATGGGGAATCATCGAACTTGTACAACTTGGTTCAGAGCAACCACACAACTTTGGCGACATATTAACTATTGCTCCAAATTGCTAGTTCTAACAATATGTATAATTTTTTGTTGGCCGGCATTTTCAGAAAAGGCCCAAAAAAGTATGGAAAAAAGTATATAAATAAAAGCACACTTACTGCGCAGCCTGCATAGTTCTAATCTGCGCCATGTTCCCGAGCGCCTCGTCTAACAGGAATATGGCGTCGTTCATGAGCAGGTTGACGAACCGCAGGAATATCGGCGGGTGCACCGCCTCCATGTTGGCCTCCGCTTCCTTTGCTAGTCGTCTGGAATTATCATTAGTTTTTTCAAGACTTTGTTTATAAGTTAATGCTTGGTTGCATAATGTCACCTGGTAATGAGAGAGTAGCGAGATAACTGAGTTATCAAAAGATAAATATATTAAAAAGAATAAACTTTGAAGTTACCCTAATTCTGGCGCTTTTTGCAGAACGTACTTTGCATGCCTAGATATAATATGTTTTATTGTATATACAAATACATATAAGATGAAATTCTCGCTCTCACACAAACATACGGAGGCCCAATTCTGTTTTTTTTCGACGAGCTACACGAGTTCTATATAATGAACTATTTACACAGTACTAAACACAAGCGGCGGTATCGGAAATCGAACGAACTTACGGGCACAGCTCGTTTACGTAATAAAATAACGACAAATATCAAATAACATCAAACCTCCGTAACCCTATCCAACTCACGTGAAAGCGTCGCGGTGCTCGTCGATGTCCCACAGGAAGTCCATGACGAGGTACATGGGGCGGCGGTAGTTGAACTTCTGCTCGAACTGCACGCTCTGCCCCGTCATCTCGATGCCCACGAACACGTCCAGAAGACACGGCACCAACTGACGTACAGTAATGTCATTATAACTCTGCCGCTCTGAATATAGCTACGAAATACTACGAATATCCAGATGTCGATTTTAAGGCCAAAATGGTGGTAGGAGGCGGGCAGTACAGGCGGTAGAATAGTTAGCCAATACGAAGTAGCGCATCACAAAACACTGTCATGGCCGCCGTGTTTTGATTGGTAAGTTATTGTACCGGCGCAAACATTTCGGAAAACGGAGTTCAGACCAGCCGAGTTATACCTATAGTGCGTTTTTTTAGAATAGAGTTAACTACAAAACAAATATGGCCGATAATTGTCAAAGTCACAGTACTCAATAAGACACTGACATTACACATGTACAGTAAAACCAGTAAAACCAACTTAACCTTGAAATGAAGAGAGGCGCTGTCGGAAGCATTAGACCAATCATCGAGAGGTAGTAACTGACTGATGAATGGCCACAATGTACTTATGAATGACTTTTTAACATGGCGGCGTTAGTTCCAATTTTTGCCATTTTAGAGATAAGTTGGTGGCAATTACTCGCGCGTCTAACGGACGGGCGCACAGAAAGTCAGAGGGTCGTGGTAATACCGCGCCATTTCTCTGAGTGCGACCCTTTTTTATCATGTTGGCACTTCTGCAGCTGCAATTTTGAACGGAACCAACAACTCTACTTACAATTCTATATGTTGTAGAAGTGCTTAATGATGAAATAAATGTTTCTATGTCTATGTCTATATCTATGTAATTATCGAAAAAATGTCAAACATGTCAAGTTCTTGTTGAAATGCATGTTGAAATTATTCATCTGTTAAAATGAAGTTGATGGATTTGCACAATGTATGAAATTTTTTCATTAGTATTGTAATTTAAAATCAGTTTTTGGTGTAAAGCTTACAGCGGCCCTGGTCATGATACCTGTAACCGGTGCGGATGCTCCTTGAACAGCTGTTCCCGGTAGAAGGAGGCCAGGTTGCTGAGCGGCTGCTGGTCGTCCGGGTGGTTCGGCAGCATCGCCTCCAGGCACTCCGCGAGCCGCGCTCTGGGTTAATGGTCTATGGTTACTATTATTGCAGTGTTGCAGTCTTTATATAAAAGGGAAAGGTCACTTGCTTGTACTTGACAATAAAGATACAATTTGGTAAGGAGGCAGGTTAAAAGGTCGGTTATATTTTTTTTACCCCAACAACACTCACCAGAAAACGCACAGCCGAACTACTAAATACAAGCTAATTGGATAACGTAAAGGAGCACTAAGAAACGATTTATCTAAATTCCCCCCTTCCTTCTCAGTCGATTGTGCTTGATAGAACGGTCGCGGCCTTCATGTAGTCAGTTTCGGGGCTGATGTTACTCGCTTCACGATGTCGCACCATCTCTCTTTGTTGGCTGCCAGTCTGGTATACTCATGTACGGGGCCACCCACCGCCCACCACCCGTTGATCGGTCCAACGCAGTGGTGATCCAATAACATGAAATTTCCCCCTCCCCCTAAAGAGATAAAAAGGGGGAATAAACTGAAACAAAAAAATTACGCGAGCAAGCCGTCGAAAGATAGTCCGTAGCAATAAACCAAAATACCTCAAATGCGGATTGTACGTGCGCGACGAATCCCCCATGAAGGTGAGCACCAGTGTCAGCGCCGGCTGCAGCAGGCCGGCTATGTCCGCCTCCTCGTTGCCCGAGCCCACCGTGCGGCGCGCCATCGTGATCAGCACCACTATGTTCTCCAGCACGAACTCCGGCACGCACCTGGTTGAGACCGTTTTGACTGATTAGGGCGCTTTAAATTTATGCGTTTCGTCGTCGTGCGGGAAAGTCCGACGTCCGTGCGCCGTACAACAAACTTAACGAGAAACTGTATGCGTCCGAAACGAAAAGCATATATTGAAAGAGGACTTAGAACTGGTCTGGTTATAACCGGTTTTAACTGGTTACAACTAGTTTTGACTGGCGTAAACTGGTTATAACCGGTAAATTTTTGTATTTAAAATGGTTAAAAATTTATACTAAAATGCATTTTTCTGTGATTATGTAGTATTTTTATACAGAATAGAAATTTCTACGTACTTCGAATTTATTTAGCTTAACCCGATTTTAGAATATTTATCAACATGAAAATATACCTAAAACCTCCATTGAATCTACTGATTAATCATGATATCAGGCTTAGTTACGCTAAGAACTTACGACGCAATTTTCACCCGCACCCGCATGCGTTTGCGGGCCCGCAAATGGTTACGATTTTATTTCAAAGCTCACGAGACCGCAAACGTTGCGGGCGATGACCGCAAGACAGACGGTTGCGACACCAATAAACAAACCAACAAGCCGTACAAACCGCAGCGTGTCGGGTGGCGGCGTGGTGACCGGCATGACGACGGGCAGCAACGTGCCGGGCGCGTGGCTGGCGGGGCTGGTGGCGGGGCTGGGGGGCCGCACCGCCACCTGCACCAGCCACGTGCACGCGGTGGCCTGCAGCCGGTGCAGGTTCGTCAGCATGTCCGGCTCGAGCAACGCGCAGCGGAGGCTCACGAATCTGTGGTGTTCAGTTATAAATTCCTAGGAGTATTCTTTATTGACCGCAGTGCACAGTGTACTGTAATAAGTGTACGGTGAAAATGGCGAGCTGAACGAACTCTCTGGCTCGGGTAAACAATTCAAAATCTGTTTCGAGTAGAATTAAAAATCGTGAGTACCCATTAGCATTTTTTCTTGTTTGTTTGTGCCTATGGCCCCTACTATTTGGCTTTAAGTAGTAGCGTTATTTATTTAAAATGTGTAGTGTCCACAGCAGCTACGGCCCTGAAATGAAATGCTACTGACTTGGTCATGAGATGCTTGGCGCGCTGGCGCACGGGCTCGAGCATCATGCGCGCGTCGGCCAGCGCCCGCTGCGCGCGGCCCAGCTCCTGCCCCACGCGCCACATCTTCTCCGCGCACACGCGCACACCTGCAAACATTCGATTAGTATCATTGAACAAGTAGACGTACACCTAGATACAAACATTAAACACTTAGGACCTGTTTCACCATTTCCGGATAAAGTGTCGGATAGTTATCTGATAGATAACACTATGTATCAGATAAAGGCTGCTGATAACTTTTTTCTGTTACACCATTGCAGATGAATTACTCGCCAATTTATTAAGATTTGACGAAACGGCAACGTCGCTCAGTTGCGTTTCGTTACTACATCGTCACTTGAAAAGAATTAACAATGTATAAAAACTTAACTAACCAAATACTAAGTTACTTTTTTTAATTTGCAAGTATATTTTGAACATAAAAAACGAAAACAGGGAAACTTAGGGAAACAGAAAATTTCAATATTTGTTGTTCGTGATTAATTGTTCATAGATAATAGTCAGTTGCTAGTAGGTAATTCCTCACCGAGATCAATACACTTCTGCGTCATAAAGAAGCACTCGGTGACAAAGTTGTAGGACTCGGCCGTGGGGCGCTCCACCGGCCTGCCTTCCTCGTCCTCGCGCGCCGGCAGCAAGCACGTCTCGTTGTATAGACAGTCTAGATGCACCGTCTTTGCTGCACACTGCTCAGGCTGGAATCATAATCAAAATACACATGTTTTTATGAACTGATTGAATTAAACCAAGTTTTTTCCCGCAGCATACTGTAATACATGTGTGAAAACCGTATCCAAATTAGTTAAGTCGTTTTCGAGATTATAATGACAAATTCACAAACATACAACCAACAGTCATACTTAATTAAATACCATTGATTCTAAAATCCATTGTTTACCTAATATAAAGCATTCCTGTATATTTTCATGTACAAACAGATGAGTAAAATTATATTACATATAGTTATAGTTATAAAAAACGAGCGTGTATATAAACTACACTTACAGGCACAGCACCATACGTGGGGTCGATCTTGAGCGCCTTGGGGTCCTCGGCCGTGTTGCAGAAGGGCTGGCACAGCTGCAGCAGCACCGCGCCCAGGTTCAGCATGAACCCGTCCGTGACGCACGTCAGCGTTGCCGCGCTCATCTCCGCCGCCTGGAACGTACGTTCCTTTTGAGTCTAGGTGTGTTTTGTCTGGGCTGTGACACCTACAGCACAGACAATCCTAGTGTGGAGCTTTAGGATATACTTTGGAAATACAAGACTTTTCGTTGTCGAGGATAAAGATTTCGATGTACCTATAAAAAGACCGCCCTTAGCAGACGATGACGAAGTAATGCTCGTTGATTAACAAATAAAGCTGGATGATAAGAGTTCTTTTCTTTTTGAATAATCATGTATTTTTGCAAGCTAAGAAAGCGGAATAAACAATTCTAATGAAAAATTTTGTTAAAAAGCAATACCGAAATGGGTTAATGTGTATTGTACCTGCACATTCCAAAGTTTGCCTCTTGCAGTATTTGTTTTTAAACACTTGCCAATCCATTTCAACAGCCGGTTTCTCATATGCGGTCCTGCTTTCAGAAGTGTTAAAAATATTTTGTGCAAATTGTTGGTGAGATGTGATGAAGCGCTCCATATTGAGGATTCAATCATTGATGTTGCCGCCTGTAATATTAGTATTTATTATTATCACCAGTATAAACAATATTTTTGTCTCTTATTCTTATGATAGGGACCTGCTCTATAGGCGAAATTCACTTCCTCAAATAAATGATTTTTTGGCACATTAGTGTTTCTGAATTCCATATGAATTTTGTTCATTTAAACAACAATTTTCTATAGACAATCCAAACAACAAATTTATAAATTATGCTGTGGAGACTGAATTAAAATTAAAACTATGTCAATTACATAAAAACTATTTTGCATACCTGATCCATGGGATTATCAAAGAATTCATGCAAGGCTTGTGGGGTGCGAGGCAGTACTGACAAGCTAAGGAGAGCACCCAACACTGAGTCTTGATAGAGCCTCCCATTGTTCTCAATTTTTGGTTCACATGCCTCCATTAATATTGGGGCTAAATGTGGATTACCTATAAGAATTTTAACATTGTAAATGCTACCTCTGTACAAAGTACAAAAACAGGTTTGACAATTAGATTATTCAATTATAGATTTCTTAATTGATACATACTTGCAAAAACTTGTACCGAAGGCAAAATATAAATAGGCAAGTTGATTAAATTAGATTTGTTGATATGTGCATGAAGCCTTCTCAGCACTGGTAGCATAGTGTCTTTCAACTGTGTGTGACATTCTTCAGAACCTGAAAGGATGGATAATATTATATTTTAATGAGAATTTCTTTTTTATCATAAATAAAAAACTGCTGACAAACAAGTTGACAAGTCACGTAATAGTAAGTGCTTATTGTCACCCAAACATTAATAATACTAAAGGCATCACTGGATGCTTTTCACATAGGGGGTATAGTGCTCCTTACTTTCATCTTCATTTAACTAATTTAATTTAGCTGTTATATCGGCTATTGGCCACCTGAGTTCTTATTCTTAGCAATTGAGATTCACACAAAGACTTCAAAATTACATACAATAAGATTTGGATGACTCAGTTTTCCCTTTTTAGCAGCACATCCAGTTGAATACAATACACTTTATGTACCTACTCATTGAAAATATTAAAATATTTATATTATGTTTTGATATAATATAATATCAATGAACTTATATTCATATAAAGAGCTAAAATAAATGTTAATAGATGTGGAAAAGTTAATAGGGAATGATTATGATTATAAGATTATTGGGTGACAGGATATTTAATTATGTTTGGATTATTAAGTTATGCTTGCAATTTAAGTGAGTATGAAGTGTGCAATTAAAAGTTTAAAATTGTTGAAAAAAATCAGCTGTTGAATCAATTGTTGAAAAAAAGCAGTTGAGCTTAACTTTAATGAATGTAAATTGTCATTGTCAATGCTCATAACAAATTAGATACTTTTCAACACACTTGCTCGTAAAGTTGCTATTTTTTCTTTAGTCTTACGCCCGGAATGCGGTTTATTACACACTAGTGCGTTTTACTTTTCATTACCGCACTAGTGTTTTTCTTATTCCACTTTTTTTTTTAATATCCGTAAAGAGGTTGTTACCAAAAGATTTATTATTTTGTAAATAAATAAACTTGTTGTACTTAGTCAAAATCTGATAAGATAAGATTATACTTCATCTAATTATCTATTAAAGCATTTAAAAAATACAATATTTTAAATCATTAATTACCGTAAATTCCTATTAGAAATACATAATTATTTAGTTTAATATATTGTGGCTGAATGGAATGGTGTTCTTTGCCTCTGGACTTAACCTGCGCGCCTGCGCGCGCATAGTTATTCAACCAAAGATACGGCGCGCGAAAAAATAAAATAAACCTCCGCGCCATTTTGTGCAAACATTTGTTCGTTTATAATTTGCTGATTTGTGACTGAAAAATGTCGATACCTAATTGTTTTTTCCTCGCAAGTGTGTTGAAAAACGTCGTATGATACGCGTGTGTTTTGTTCATTACAGTCTTGGCTCTATTACAGCCCTCGCCTTGCGGCTCGGGCTGTGCAACCGCCTCGACTGTAATGACCAACTTCGCGCACTTGTATCATAATGTACTATTGCTTAACTGCCACAAAGATTACAATATAACAAAGTTAAATTACTGAGACAATGTGAGATATTAAAATTATTTAAAATATTGAATGACACAAGGTTACTACACAGCTACTTTACAAAGATCCCAAAAATAGGATTATTTCAATTATTTAGACATATTTTTTGCTTCATTCATTATTATCATAAACCATCAATCAGATAAATTCTATTTTATGATGAGTAACACAAAAAAGTCGCTATCCGACACCTATTCTTAAATAAACATATAGAGCATAAAAATACTCACCATCTGAAACAAATGCTTTCACTAAATCCAAGAAGAATGTGTGGCTTTGTGGATCAACATGTTGTAGAAGTTCCACCAGTTGTAGCGAAAAGTCTTGGTTCTCAAATAATGCAGGTTGTTTCAAAGCCGTTACTGCATTTCTGAAGATTAGTTCCTTCATTTTATCCAATGCATTCTTTACAGTGTTGCTGTTATACTGGTCGTAGCTCTGTATGTTCTGCATTGAACTGAAAAGGTATGGGAACACCTGCTTCTGAATAACATGCTCCTTGTATGATCTTACATTTTTAGGTATAACGCTTTTCTCCGTGTCCGTAAGTAATAGCCGCTCAAATAGAGCCTGTTCCAATGCTTCCAAGTCAATATGTAGCCGAGGATTCATGGCCTGGGCCAGTTCTTCCAGATAAATAAGCTGTCTATCCGAATGCTCCCCTACAGCATTGAGATTAATCGTGAAGTGGAACACATTTTCAACAATACCATTGATTGTTCTAACTTCCTCAGTCACCGTCGACGGTTTCATATTCATTTCTAACTCAGCACTTCCAGAGTTATAGTCAGGCTCCTGCGAGGATCCTACTCCGGCAACTCCTATTAGGCCAGCGAAAGGATTGTTTAGATCGGACATAATGAAATCCTACTGTTTCTTTCAGAAAACAATAATAAAATTAAGCTCTGGAATGAAACGAGTAAATTAACATTCTACACTCAACCGTATTTTGTTTCAGTCGTAGAAAAATCCAGTCCATTCAATTTATTTGGTATGTTACAAAGATAGGCTTTAATTAAAAACGATAAGCGTTCACTTTTATATTATTATGCTGACTGTAAGTGACTATCATTATCCGTTATCACAACAAATGACAAGTCACAAGTCAAGCAATATTGACATAATGATTTGACATATTTATTGATAAAACTGCTGAATTCAGTGATGACACTTCATATCTTTGACGTTTGTCATAATAGACTAGAAATAGTTTACCATTTAAGTTATATATAAATTAGAAAATAATCAAATAATAAGTGAAATTGCATTTTTTTTGTAAACTGTGATATTCATTTTATTACACAAATTAATACTAGTTTATGGCACGTGCTCTATAGTCTATGATGGATTGTAACGTTGCATAGCTTTTTTAATAAAAACGAAAGTATTGTTTATTAGTATTATTGGTAATTTACTAATTGCTTAATTAAAGCAATAAAATGTAAGAAAACCTTCATTTTTTTGGTTTTGGGAGTTAAGGAGAAAACGATATGACCGGAAGTTTATTGTTTGTTGAACGTGCCGCGACGACACGAACGCCACTACAACCTGTGACCAATTATGGAACTAAACATCTAGGCATATTGCCCTCGTTCTGTTGCAGTCGTCGTCCGAATCCGAAATCAATACTGCGTATTCGAATTTGTTACGTCGTCTTTATGCAGCAATGCTATGAAAGAATTCCATTTTACATGGCGTATAGTAGTCGCACATAGTGAATCGTTCATTTAAATGTAAGATTGGTAACACTTAATAATTATAATAATTATTATTTACTTGCTAGGCCATTATAACGAATGCGTGTCCCCTATTTGTACATAAAAGTGCTTGATCAGCTAAAGAAATAATTTGCCACACGTGCATTATTCTACACATTATTGAGCCAATTTTTATTTTAACATTCATGTTCGTAAATTAAGTAGTTTTTGGTTATTTCTTGTAAATTGTGATAGTTTTATATTTATTTTGACAGTCAAAATGGCGGTCGCAAGACAATGAAAGCGACATTAGAACTGTGCAATTTTTACATCTTGAGGAAATTTAGTACCTTTAGTTTAATTGCATGAAGCATTTTCCATTTCTCACTGTTGTCATGCTGAATTCTCGATTATTAGGAATATTTATTTATATTGATAAATTTATTCTTCATTTTGGGTGTTGGTCCGTGTCATTTTTATTAGGCATTTATTTTACTAAAAGCTTGTGAATGAAAATTAGATGGCCTTTTTATCTATTTTATTCATTACTAAATTTCTGTAGAAACAGCGCATTCATGAAAAACATTATCCTCCTAAATGAAGTAGGTAGCTAGGTACTTAGTGTATTTGACTACAAAAAATGTGAGTCACTATACGCCAGTACATACAAATAGAACGCATATTTGTGCTAGTGTGAGTGAGCATCGTACTCTTCGTGACCTCGAAAAAGGAAGGACAGACTATCTTGCCTTGCCGTTCTAGAAGGCTGACGTCATTCTATCAATTCGTGGCGAGAGCGCAACGCGCAGAAAGATATTGTGAAATGTGAACGGCCACCCACTGTTTGTATTACCTGGCCGTATCTACTAATTTACTTGAAAGTAGTGGCTATGAACAGTTGCTGTACTGACTTCTGCCATACATGTTGAATTTACAACTACGCAACACTTGATATTAGTGATACCTGGATAATCATTCTCAATGCTAATTGTATCGACGAATATTAGGTATAGTATTTATGCCAAAAACAAGCAGTCCATTGCGACGTGGTCAATTATTAAAATATTTTCTTTGTTAAAAATAATGATAAGAATTCCAACATTCACATAAATTTTCAAAATTGTACATGGGTGGTATATAAATAGGACATAAGTCTGTAAATTCAGTATAGATTACGTCATCGTATGTGTAAATCAGTTCCAAAAAGATAACTTTTTTTTTGTGTGCGTCGTGTAATGATAGTGGTATTTTTTAAATGATGTGATTCTTCTATGGTTTTCAGCCTGTTCATTTATTTTAATTTTAAAATATTCTGATTAATTAGCTTATATTAAAATGTCTTGATCCATTTAATATTATAACTTAACATTGTGTTATTTTTAAGGTCTTCTTAAATTAGCTGGATTATACTGTTCAAACATGGCGGAACAGCAAATGCGACGTTGCCAATTTCACTATAGTGACTTGCCACTATAAGTCATCTATTGATAATTTTTATGCAGATAACTATGTCCTTTACATTTTTTAGCTAGGTATCCAATTTTATTGTAAAATGAGTTGAAAACCAAGTTATTACATTGTTTACAAGTTATATATTTTTTAATGTTCAACAATGACCTTTGACACTTCGTTCCCAAAATGTACCAAATGTAGATCGGATCGGTGTACAGTATCATAATAATATTTTAAACTGAATACTATTAGGTATATTGTGATATATTATTTTGAAGTCGTATACCTACTTCAAAATAAATTAATCTTATAGTTTTTAACATCTTAAATTGCTTCTAATTGTAGTTATGAATAATTATTCAGAGTTAACTTTTTCTATGAAGCGAAATATATATTTATTATGTAGGTATATATCTATTTATAAGCAGGCTGCTAACATAATCCTTGTTTAGGCTACTTATTAAATATCTACGTAAACTTAACGAATTTGTTTAGCTTTTACAAACAGGAGGACAGACATAGGTAAAAGTTTTAAGCGGGTCCAGCTCGACCAACATTTGTATCAGTATGAAATTGTTGAATCTATAAAAAAAATATTGAAATGATTTAAAGTGGTTCGAGTTATCTTATAATCTTATCTTATAAGCTTATAATCTAATCTATTCTATACTTAAAATAAGCGAGTAATGTTACTTTGGCATTGAAGACATCGTAAAGTGATAATTATTCGATTTTGATTTATTTTTTTATGTTCGTGGTAGTCTTACTTCATCGAATATAGGAAGTTATAATATAAAAAGTGGAGTATTAATTTTTTTATATGTTTCAATACAGATTCATTAATCATTTTTAACTCTCAATTTCAGGGAGACATTCGCGATGACTGAAACTGTTGCGAACTCGGAGGATTTGGAGGACGGAGAGATCGAAAGTGAAGGTGAAGAAACTCCTGAAGTCTCAAATGAAATTAAAAAAGAAGAACCGGTAGCGGCTGTTGAAGAAAAAATATCTACTGAAAAATGTGAATCGGAAGGTTATTACTATTCAAAATCAGGTAAGAAAAAGAAGATAAAATCTAAATTAAAAACAGATCAAAAGTCAAAAGACAAAAGTAAGAAAAGTCGAAAACGTGCAAGCCCTGTAGAGGATGATTTTGCTGGTAATATAGAAAAGGCTATTAGGAAAGCAATGAACAAAAATGATGATGGCGAGTCTCAAATAGAAGACGACATTGAAGAACGTCGAAAACATAAAAAGAGAAAGAAATATGATAAAGATGGTCCAAGCAAGAAACGTAAAAAGCAAGAATATTCAGATGAAATGGATGAATCGGAAATGATGTGTGTCAGAGGAGCATCACCTGTGCAGAGACAGTCACCTGATGAAACATATGGTGATGATGATAGAGATTCATATGCTTCGGACAGCAGTCATGATTCTAGAGGAAATCAACACCATCGTCGGCGTCCAGTACAGCGCGATCGGAATAAAAACAAAAATGATAGAAGAAGATCAGCACATCCGATGCAAGATCCCGATGGTGTCTGCTTGTTTTATATGCAAGGTAAATGTCATAAAGGAGACGATTGTGTGTATTCACATGACGCACAACCTCCTAGGAAAATGGAGTTATGTAAATTTTACTTGATGGATTGTTGTGCGAAAAGGGATAAATGTCTTTATATGCATGCAGATTTTCCTTGTAAATATTATCATACTGGGCTTCCTTGTATTTATAAAGACGAATGTAAATTCGCACATGGAAAACCACTGAATGAAGGTCTTAAAAATATTTTATTGAAACATATTGAATCAGCTCCGAAAGAGATTTTAGGTGATTTTCCAAGATTGAATAGAGAAGGCGCTTTAAAAATGATTCAAACAACACAAATGAAGTTAATGCAACAGTATTCAGAAAATAATGACAATCAAAACCGAAATATTCCGTCTCTATTTGAACTTAATATTCCAAACCCACAAGGAAATTCTGATAATTTTCAAATGAATCAGTATAATGATAGACAGAATAAAATATCACCAAAAATCCGTCAGTCGAGGTGGCAAAATGAGCTAAATCAAAGTTATAACAACAGCATGTCTCCCAATAGCAACGCGGGTAATACAAATGTACTGAGTATCAAAAACTTAACCGGGGTGTTAACTCCGCGACAGATAACTGATCTTACAAAAATGGGTATCGAAAATTTGGATCAGTTGGGACAACTGACAGTATTGCAGTTAAATAGTATTGGTATATCCTTAAAACAGATTACGGAAATACAACTTAATACAATGAGTATACAAAAATTAGGGTTAATTAATAATGTCGAACAACAGTCTCAACAAGTAGTTGGTTCAACTGGTACGCAAGATCTAGATTTACGAGTACCCCCTGTAGTGCCAGTTACAAACACCTTGCCAGTATCTTCTGAATTATCTGGACAAGATATCGATATGCGTTTTCAACCTGCAGTTACACTTAATGTAAATGAAGATTCTACCTTAAACACAGGGCTAGTAAAGGAAACACAACCTACCAAGGATGTAATTGATATAGATCAGTATACAAAAGATGCCCTAAAATTTGCATCCAAAGATAAAGAAAACATCGATATATCCAACGAGCCTTATGACATGGAACCTTCAGTTATAACAAATGAAACAAAAGATGTTGATCACAGAGTTCTTCCTTATGTGGATGATGATCTTAGAACGCAAAATTCTATTACAGAAAAAAAGATTCAAAGTGAAACTGATACCGATATTCGGTTTTTGCAACCTGAACCACTGTTTAAGAACCCTGACAAGCGAAATCGGCGCTCTACTACTGATGATGAAGATAACAATTTATTAATTGATGAAAAATGGTATTCCAGTGATGAAGAGAAGGGAATTAAAAAGAAGTCTCCGGGCTCATCTCCACGATCTACATTGATGTCTCCGCCTCAATTACCAGCTCCGCACGTAATTGAACCTTCCGCTGTTTTAAGTAGATTAGGTGATCTTTCTAAGATAGATATAAGTGAAGAAGTGACTAAGCTATTAAATACAATGAAAAATAACTTACACGAAAATAAAACGAACAATTCAGAATCTGTTGAAAGTAATAAATTAAGGGATCCTCGTTCTAGACGATCTCCAGTCAGAACCAATGAACCTAGTAAACCTATAAAGAAGCCACCACGAGTGTCAATCTATGACTGTGTCGACGGAGAACCTACAGATGGGCGACGTAGAACAGATGTTGACTTACGCCAAACTGATTATAAACTTCCAGCTTTCGGGGACACTGATTTGAGACAAAGTAGTAGCGGAGATATCGATTTTCGTTTAGGGTTGCCTTTTAAGCCCATACCTAATTACACACCAGCTTCGGAAATTAATGGGTCCATAAATAGTCATCCACCAATACCTTATAAACTTGTACCGATACATATACCGCGCCCAGACTACACAGATATTAGAAACAGTACTGCAAAATCACAAGCGCTAGTAGATCCCAGATTGCGCAAAGTATTCCGTTTGTCAGTAGATGAATCCAATAGTGATAGTGAGAAATCAACGAAAACTGTAACTGCAGCGCCTCGAGTCGATCCTCGCAGAAAACCTACTACAATTGAGGGTCTCAATCAAGAACAAAAATCAAACTCCTTAGATATACAAACAATATTACAAAATTCTAATTGGTACAAGGAATTAAGTTCCACTCAAAAAATATTTGTTAATCAACATTTAGCTCCTGTAACTCAATTGATCAAACAGTATCAGCAGGATAAAACTCCCGGGAAAGTATTCGATTTGGCATCAATACAAAGTAATACTGTTTTGTGTAATATATTTTCAAATTTAGGTATCACGCTGGGTGAAAACGGTGAGTATACATACCTGCCTAAACCCAAAGAGGCGTTATTGAAGACACCTATTAACTTTAATCAAAGTGCCAATCCTTTTGGTATTAATAGTAATATGGGCGGGCCTCAAGTCGCAATGGAAACTAACATGAACATGATGAATATGCCTTCGATTGGAATGGGCGGTATGAGTAACTTGAACGTAGGACATATGCATGGATTTAATCAGTCTTTACCAGATCATAGGGGTGGTCCAGCGCCCGGATTGCTTGGTATCGCACCAAACATCCCACATAATTTTAACAATAAGTTTGGCAGCCCTGGCCCTAATAATTTCGGCAACATGGGATTCAGTGGTCCACCGCCGAGTAACGATTTCAATTATATGGACGGAGAACAAAATTTTCAGCGTTATTCAAATAGGGGCGGGCCTCGGGGTCGTGGCAATGATCGTTGGAATCGAGGCGGGTCAGGTAGAGGACATAGAGATAGAAAGAATTTTAGTGATAGGAGTAATTGGAAAAATGATAATAGACATTAATTTATTTATAGTACATTGTTGAGATAGGTTAAAATGTTAGTATAATATTGTTAGAAATATGAACCCTGCCACATAATAAGAAATGTGATCAAGGTGATAATTATAAATAACGACAGACTTACATAGTGACCGCTCTTTTACAGTTTATATTAATCTATTGTAGGAATATAAGAAATTGCTTTATTTGTACAATTTATTATGTAAATATTTTAAACTGTAAATTTACTATGGATAGTTTCATACATAACCTATTATAGTTTAGAAATTATGTTTAATTTAATAATGAATGATTTAAGTTCATTTTAAAAGTACTCATTATACGGGCCAAATGTATTAAGACTGAGTGCAAGTTATGATTGAGTTTACGTGTATTTGTATTTAATCACTCATATTTGTTAAAGGCTATGAGCCACTCTAGTAATTACTTCTAAATCATTTAAAATATTATGTAGGTTAAACGAGTTCGAAGATAATCGGTGAAGTTAATAAACTTGACGACAAAATTCATATTATATTGCGTAATACATTAGAAACAATTACGTACACAAAAAAGTCGTTCCATATAAGCCATTGATGTGATAGTCTTCAACCTACCTAATCATATTGCAATGCGGTACCTAAATGTGTCATGTATCTAAAACAAATCAAGTTTAAATCGACGACAATCGTTAAAATATTGATAAATAGAGTGGCTCAAAGACTTTAGCGTTGTGGTGAAATTACCAATAAAAATGTCGGTTGTTCGAAAAATTTTATGTTCTTATTAAAAGTCGTAGATTGGAGCATTTTAAATTAAGTTATTAGATGAATATCATAAAAGCAACAACTTGCAAGGGATCTAATTCGGAAAATGCAGAAACTGTTGATGACAAAAATTGGTACCTTGTATTGTTAATAATCACGATCGATAAAAATGATAAAATGGAGATTTTATAAAAGAAAATTTGACGCTAAACTGTTTCGAAAACCAGCATTAAAAAACAAGTTAAAAATATAATATCGACATTTATTTCTCCAAATTACATACGACTCATGACCATGAGGTACTAATTTTTGTTTGCAATGAAAATTTGCACTTTGAAAAGAATGACGAATAACCGATTTTTGAGATTGTTGAGCATATCTCCGGTATAATTGAGCAATAATATATCATTAGCTATTAGGATTCTTTTGTAAATGTAAATGACAGTGAATCATTAAGTCCTGTAGGTCCCAGTCTACGTATTATAGATACATAAAGAGCAATATGGCAATTCATATGAATTCGTTACATAAGTTATTGTTTCTAAGTATTTTGTGATAAGAAATAAACAAATGCTGGACTGTAATTACTGTAGAATAAAATGTTTATACAAAACTCATTGATTATGAACGTTTTATTATAGTTTTTTTAGTTTTAAGTTTCCTTTTGTATGTATTTTTGATTCGTTCATTTACAATTTGTAAATAGATATCTACGATAAAATGCTACAAAAGGATGATCTCTGAACAAATGAATGAATGTTTTTCAGGATTATGCTCAAGATTACAACAGGTAAATACCTAAGCTGCAGTATCCTCCTAATCATAAGGTAGGTATGGTCCAAAGATGGCCGGTTTCCTAGAATCTTTTAAGATTCACTCTGTATGCTGTGACTTATATGTACTTGTTTTTGTCTCAGTATTTGGAATTAATGCACTACACAATTTAAAGCATACTACGATAAATTCGGATTATGGAAACTTTAGCCAATTAATCTCTGAGACTCATATTTCTGATAATTACGCTGTATCAGCGTTTAGGTGATTATGGTTAAATTAATTGTGGATTTTAAGCAGATTTATTTTATATTTCATTCAAATTCAGAGCGCCGTTGCAGCCTATACTTATTTTGTTTGTCGAAGCGTAGCGAAGCAATGGGGACTGAGATTAGGGAAAAAAACTTTTTATTACATTTCTTTATTTAATGATTGCAAAACTGAAGAAATGAAATTTGTAAAATCAGTTTTCAGTCTGTTACTATCTAATTTTAAATTTACTGCGACCTGTGATACTTTTGAGAATGTTGGAGCTGAAAGAAAAAAAAACAAGTTAATTTTCATACAGTAGCCAGATTAAAAAGCGATAAGATTAGTGATAATATTCATGACAAACACAAAACATACACAAGTTAAGCGAATCGATATCCTCTTGATTGTCTTCGGTATTGTAGAAAACAACGCACTGCTTTGGAGACAACTTGGTTTGAGATACGAAGTAATTGAAGAATAGTTCTAATTCTCTTGCTGCAGTACTAGCGGTATTCGGAGAGCATACGAGTATGACACCCTGGACACCAAGCCGTAGAGCTGGCCAGCATGATTCGAATCTGAAATGAAATTGAGAGTATCATAAGGTGACGTATTTAGTTCTTACACATTTGTACGGTATATTTACGAGGTCGTTGTACTCCTTTCGAAATCTTAGAACTTATTTTAGTTGTCTCATGTTTTCCTGTTTCATTCTGAGGCAATCAATTAGTAGGTAACCTTGATTCATGATTCATTTTGTACTCGACAACATATTAGATACTACGATACAATACTCGTACATCATTATTACTTATCACCTACGTTAATAATTTTATTGACACCTCACTGATGGTGGGTTAAAGATGACCTATTCACAAAGCATTAGCTAAGTAGTCCATGGCATTAGGGAAGTAGGTAATTATATATAACATTTTATAATTTCATTCTTTACGTGGTATTGAAGAGATTCTTGAACGGCTAGAAATTTAAGGTACTTAGTACCTACCTATTTAGTCTGTATATCTGTGACGCAGTTCTTTAAATAACGCGAGTGGGATGGGTCCGGTGGGCTAGTGGGTGCATTTTATTGCGTTGTCGCCTTTAAATAAGTAGGTATTCTCAATTCACCAGAAACACTCATCGGTACAGTCGGGGTAACTTAGATTCTTTAGGGTAACTTTGACAGTCCGCTCCCAAAAAAGTTTTTTATTTTTTACGTGAAAAGCATTTGGCGCATAAAATTAATTTATTACATTTTATGTACATAAGGAACGTGGTAAACGTAATCTTAAATAAAAAGTAGTTTTCAAATAAAGCTAATATAAAAAACTTTCTTTCAAAAACGTGCGAAACTATTCGTGTTTTTTTCCGACGTAAAACTTTTTAGATATCTCTCAAAACTTTAATGCTATCAAGATGTTATTTAATCAATGGTTATAATATACCTAATACAATCTTTTACATGTGTACTTTCGATACAATAACAATTTTTATTAATTTTCAATTGCATCTTCGTTAAAATTACAAATAATACCGGTAAGTCAGATTTTGAACAAATTCTGGGTAACTTTGACGGTGTCAATGTACCCTGACTTTGCATGCGATTTACCAATTTTCGTGTTAGTCAAACATCCAAGGGACCCGGGACTTCCGTATTTTCCCAGAAATTAAATGGATGGAATCTCGCAGTATACAATGTGTCTAGTCACTAGTGTCGGAAACTTAAGGGTGATGAAATATGGTATTTTTTATCGACAAATCAATATCCAAATTTTGTCTTGCCTCTTCCATGATAAAATGGCAGCCATTTTGTTTTTTCAACCTCAAAGCTCGGGCGCCTGTAGGGTACTGTTGTAATCATTGCTGTCGATGTAGACGTCAGGAAGACAAAAGATGTCTCATTTGAAAGCTAACAATGTATAGTAAACCCAACTTAAGACTGAAACGAAAGAGGCGCTGTCGGACGCATTTGACATTCAATTGACCAATCATTGCACACTAGTAACTGACAGATGAATGACCACAACGTACTTATGAATGACTTTTCGTTAGTTCCAATTTTCGCCATTTCAGAGATAAGTTGGGCGTACTGTAGGTAATCAACTGATGATACATTTTATTGTATATCTTAATCATAGAAGAACAAAAAAGGATTTAAAAAACAAAGTCAAATATTTTTTCTTTGATTTTTTTTGAGTTTAGTACCTTTTACATGAAAACAAACCCGTTAAACTACTTTTTTTTTGTTGTCTTGTCCTAATACAGGATATCACCTTCATAATAAATGTTAAATCAAAACCATAAGTAAGGTAGTTGGTAGTAGTTAGGAAGGTAGAAAGCTTCGGTGTCAAAGTTATATACCCATATAGGGGTGGTAACTTTGACACACAACAAAATTGCAATTTTAGATATATTTTGTCATTTTTACAGACTTTTTATAATTTGACAATATGAAAACCAGCCCAAGAGCACTGATTAACTCATAACTTTTATCTCATAAGCGAAATAGTAAGAGTTTTTAAAGAAAATAAAAGTAATTGACTGTACCTAATTATCGCATCTCAGATCAAAATCATTTTCTGCTGCGAAAAGACTTATGAATCTTTGGAATAAAGATGACGCATACTTTATGGATACGTTTGAGAGCCTACGCACTAAGAGTTACCTACTGCCCTTTTGTGTTTTAAGTAGGTGTAGTAATAACGATAACTTTAGCTGTTAATATTGTCTATTCTTGCTGAACCTTATCAATGACTGAATACTTAATTTTAACAGAAAACTAGACTTACTTATGATCGCCGCTGCAATCCCATAATTCTATATCAATTTTACTTGTTTTTCCATTGATGTTCAAGTTTGACAGCTCAAATTCCACAATTCTTACACCTTGTGTGGGTTTAGTAGAGCCAGTTTCTTCAATATTCATACATTCTGATATAAAATTTGCTATTAATGTCTTTCCACTCTGAAAACCACATTGAAGAAGTACTAGGTAAGAATTTAATAAATAATTGTTTAAATACAAATAAATATTATTATTGCCTAGGTAGGTATATTACGTCATTAATGGAGGAGAGGAACACACCCAGACACACATAAGTACCTACTTATAGATTGCGAAGAAGCAATACAATAAACTTTTAATCAGTCCAGATTAATCAATGGGTACCTACCTACATTGTATTAATAAATTAAATGGGCAGGATTGTTTAATCTGTTGGCAGTTAATTAAATGAAAGTATAAGTGAAAAAAGATGTCCATTGTGATTCGCTCCATCAATCTCTGACCACACATTTACAAACAAGACAAAACAGATAGCGGTGGTAGGTAGCAAGTAAGATAGGTACCTAAGTATTTATCATTCTGATTTGATCCATGTAAGAACTTTTAAAATAAAGGCATAAAATGTGTTTCTATCTTTTAAAAAAAAAACCCGACTTTACCATTGACTAATATTTAGCTAGTAAATGAAAACATCAATGTAGTTGAAATCAATTAAATACACATTACTAAACAAGTTATAAATAGTCGTCGGGAGTTGCTGACTTGCTGATAGTTATTTGAAACCAGACGGTAAACATCAGCTTTGGAGTATAAAAAAAATCAAATCAATTTACCATCAATTTACCCAACATATATACATATATAAAACAATAACCCAAACAACTCATTACATACATACCCATCTATATCTTTATTTCCATTCATTAGAATCGACTACTTATAGATTTATTTAGGTTTTATTTATTGATAGCTAAGCTATAACTATAGGTAAATACGGTACATTATCTAAAATATTGTGGGCCTACTTACGTAATCTTTATGGTAATGCATATTCAGTTATTGAAGTAAGAGATTTGATCTAGTGTAAACTGAGAAGACGGAACAAGCGCGAATTACATTGCATAGCCTCTGCCGTTATGTATGCCACTAGGTCAAGTGGAAATTGAATCGAAATCGTTTTAGCTGCACGGAATTTAACTTTATTTTTTATTATTGCTATAGTAGACGTGTATTTTGTGTATTAAATACTAGTTGACCCGGCAGACGTTGTCCGGCAACCTATGTTAGGTATTTATCACGGTATTTATATAATTTTTTACGTTTATCCTTCATCATCACGTTTATCATTCACTTGTCCTGTTAGTTGTAAGACTATGCTTGACACCCGATTTTATTTTCACTTGTCATGTGCAAATGCAATAGTTCTGTAGTACTAGTGTGAAAAACACCCACTACTGTTCTGTAATTTGGGAGACTACTTGATACCCGATTTTATCCGTATCCACGCCATATGTTTGGGTGTCGCAATACGCCCCGCTGGTGGTAGGGCCCCTGAGAGATTATATATTGGTAATATTGATTTAATAATAATTTTTGAATAAATAAATAAATAAATATATAAACTACGTGTTACGTTGTTTGTCCACGATGGACTCCTAAACTACTCAATCAATTTTAATCATATTTGCACACTGTGCAGTTTGATCCAACTTGAAAGATAGGATAGGGTATATCTCAATTTATAGTCACAATAATTTATATGGCAAAACAACGTTTGTCCGGTCTGCTAGTTATATATATAAATTATACGGAAATAAAGTGACACAGAGTTAGTGGGATTTTTTCCCACTAATCCTGTTACTCATATTCACAAGACTAGTGGGATTTTTAGGGTTCCATAGCCAAATGGCAAAAAACGGAACCCTAAGGCACTGACAGTTCACTGACAGGAGACGCATCATAGATGCGTCGCTTCTTTACATTGACAACATCCTAGTCGCTTACAATCACCATAATCACAGTACTACAATGGTATTGTACAATGAATAATGACGTTTCTATTAAAAATATATATTTTACATAGAGCGCCTATGAAAATATAATGGGTAAAAAACATAATATGTTAGCATGTGAATTTAGCAAAACCGAATATGTATAATATTTTTACTATATTTACTCTAAAAACTGACATACATTGCTTTAGCGCCGGGCCTGGGTTTTTTTTTGTATGGGATTTGGCGGATCTCCTTTTGGGGGTTCCCTATACTTAGAACTGAATCTCAATTTTGTTTTGTGTTAAAAATATATTATGAGCATTTCCATTTCCCTTTCATTTCATCAAGTCGAATAATTTTTTTTATATTATGTTACTTGCTGATACGGAACCCTTCATGGGCGAGTCCGACTCGCACTTGGCCAATTTCTTTTTCACTAGTACTGATAACAGAACTCGTGGGAATTTTTTTTTCCCACTAGTCCTGTCAACAGGACTACTCAACAGGACAAGTGGGAATAAACGATTTTTTAATGGAATTAAGATAGCAAATGAGCATGCAGCGCCACCCTTCCGCTGCCGCCCATAACAACTGTGACAAGGGACTAGGATGGTTAGTCCAGTTAGTAGCTGATGGTGTTAGAATATTAGTTGGTTAGTTTGTTAATAAGTGTGAGGACAGGGACTGTTAGTGATAATTAGTCCTGTTAGTTAATGTTAGTAATAGTCCAGTTAGTTATTGTTAGTATGAGTCTCGTTCTAATTCGGTCACAGATGCGTTGCTAACCCTGAGGACTGAGATGTTCGCCTCTAAGAAAGTGTAACCGGCTCCAAACCTTCCTATCCGGAACACAATTGTTCTTAAAACAATTATTACACGGTAGGAATGTTACTAAGTAGGTAGGTACCGTGGCGGGCGGTGGTACTTCCCCGGGTGAGCTCTAGGTCCTTACCACCTGTCAGTCCAAAGAAGTAAAGTACCTAGGGATCACATTGGACCAGAGGTTTAAAATAATGGTATAAAATATAATTATGTTACATCATAATACAGCTTAAGATTCTAAGCCATATTATGATGTAACATGACGTATTTTATACCATTTAAGTTAGATCTTTAGAAAAACAACTGCGATACATTTTACAAAAAAATAACCGACTTCAACATCCACAAACAGAGATAACTCAAAAACTACCGCCGGCCGGGTGGCGCTCAATTCAAGCCATCTATCATAATTATCATGTAAAGTAAAACATAATATAACTGCTTTAAATCGTTGAGAAGTTCCCTCGACTGTCTTTCGGCTTCATCAGATCAACTCCAGACCTTCATGAAATTGTAGTGCTTTAATATCTACTTATACCTACTTACCTAATGAAAACATTAACAAATTAGTCGACATTAGTCGTCCCTACAATTTTCGAAAGTTCCCCTCGATTTCTCAGAAATGTCATCATCAGATCCTAATCGGCGCATCACTCTTGAAATATCTACTTTGCAACAAAAAAAAAAACTGGTTGTCTGTAAAGTCGGTTTACTGACGATAGTTGAACGTGACAACGTCTTAAGAAAATACTGATGGAATGATTGACAAAATAATGTCATCAAAGTAAACAAACGTCATGAAATCGTAGGTATTTAAAGTTAGGGCGCATTCAAGTAGAACGCTGGTTACCGGCGCTGATCTGCCAGCGCTTATCGGTACTGGTCCGTCGAGATAACCTCTACATAAAGCAAGCTTGTTTAAGCAGATGCTGGCTGACAGTCTCTCTGAATCATTGATATATAGGATTATGGATTAGACCATAGATTAGACACTAGAGAAAATAGCGTGCGTGACAAAATTTTAGTGAAAAAGAAACATGGCCGCTGTTGCTAGTGTTGTGCGTGGACGGAAAAATTATCGATATTTAGTTAAATGACTTACGATACAACAGCAATAATACGTCATGTCGTTCGTCTTTTTTTTTCATTCATTTAAAAACCGACTCTGAATTTTGGATATAACAATTTGGGTTTTGTAGGGATGTCTTTAAGAAGACACTGACAGGTCTCAGACGTAATACGCGCATGCGAGCTGGCAAGCGTATGGATCATAATAAGATTTCTTTGCGGTGTCTCCTCTAGTACTTTAATACATAGTATCAATGGCCTACCCGCGCTTGTAGGAGCAGATCGGAACTTGTCGGCGCTTATCGGCGCTGGTTCGGCACAAAGTATAGAGACTACCTGCGCCGACTACCTGCGCGGATAAGCGCCGATAAGTGCTGGCAGATCAGCGCCGGTAACCAGCGTTCTACATGAATGCGCCCTTACAGAAATTTATCAATAAAAATAAAGAAGGAATACAGGAAACATTAAAAAAGGTATCATTTAAAATTTATAAATAGTCCCAGAAGTCAATAACAAAGTAATAATTGGATACATTACCAAAATATCTCCGAACGCAAAGGCCGATTGTGCTTCTTTGTCGCTCGTTCCGCGCTCTCGCTTGCACTTCAAGCTTTACATGGGACGCCTCAGAGCGAGGTAACGGTAACGACCACGAAATATAGATATAGTGGAAGTGCGATGTAGGCGTGGCCCGCGTGTCACTAGTTTGTGTTGTGTCGCAAACTTGCCTTTAGTCGTCGCTGTCATCCGGTTCAAGAACGGACGTCTCGTGTCACTATTTGTTTTACGGTGTTTCAAAGAAATTATGCCTTGTTGTTCCGTTTTGCAGTGTAAAAATAATAGTAAAACAAGAAATGTTAAGAATGGAGGTGTTTCATATCACCGGTAAGTGAAGTTTTTGCAATAAATCTTATTATCGTAATTTAATTTCAATTACTTAAAACCCAATAGATATTTTAATCTGAAATCAACCATAAGGAATCACTACATAGTATAAAACAAAGTCGCTATTTTTGTCCGTCTGTTTGTTTGTCTGTTTGTCTGTATGCTTAAATCTTTAAAATTACGCAACGGATTTTGATGCGGTTTTTTGTAATAGGTAGAGTGATTCAAGAGGAAGGTTTTTGACGTGATAACGTCTTATAAATTGGTTTACCGGGTGGCACTTCAAGAAACTGTGTCACGCTCCGCTCACGTTATGCGCTTACAATGAGAGCGAGTGAGAGGCACGCGTCCCTTCCACTCGGGCATGGTTAGCCCGCCTAAGAGCGAGAGAGACAGACATAAAAAGTGAAAGGCACGCGTCCCTTCCTCCTTAACATTACTTATGGTAGCTACGGCGTACACACGTTGGCGTGTTTCAGAAAATGGTACAGCGCCATCTCTGAAGAAGTAGAGTAATTTCGTTTGTTACCTCACTTAGTTGTGACTAATGGTTAATGGTCTAACGGTTAGCAGCGCTAGATGGCGGATGGTGTTACAATGTTTTAAATATAATTCTTTGTATAAATAAATGTTTTAAATTGTTACTATTATTTCATCCTTCTTCCTACTATACGAATGAATATTCACATTAAAATTATTTTACCACTCAAAGTCGTTGTCACGTAAAACTTTCGCCCGTATACCGACTTTACAGGCAACCAATTTTATGTATAATACATGCATATATTCCCACGAGAACGGGATCCACGCGGGTGAAACCGCGGGCGGGCCGCTAGTAGGCAATAAAGCTTGCTTTAGCTTAGCTTAGCTTACACGTGTCATCTACATGTTGGTTCATTCACCTCTAGGTAGGTATTCACGTCTCCGTAGGTGATGCGAAAAAAGTTTATCGACATCGACATTTTATTAGTTATTATTACAATAGTGAGCAATTGTAATGTAACATCTTTAAAATTTTAACCTGCTTAGATAAATTATTTAAAGATATGTTATGCGCTAACAAACAGCATTTCACTACATTATACTTTTTACACTTGCACAGAAATGAAGTAATTATTAATAAGTAAAAATTGGCTACAACCCATTAATGGCCCACTACTGAGCACGGGTCTTTCCTCATTATTGAGGATTATAAATGAAATACTGCCTTTTTTAAATGCTGTTTAATATTATTCTTCTGAGAGAAAAATATATTATTCTTCTGAGAGATAATATATAGAGATAAATATATTCTTTGTAAAAAATGTTCGTTACCCGAGTCTACCTGGCTCTACATAAGGAAATTATGTTCACATTAACATTTGAATGTACGCATAACCAATTTTATTCCAATAAAATTTAATTACGAATTCTTGTATAGCTGACTGTCGTATTGATATTGTGACAGCCTTGGCGTATCTGCCTCGCTAAACAATAAACAATAGGGGCCATAAACATGCCATGCGAACAATAAGAACAATAGCGCGCTTTGCCCGTCTCAAAAGTACGCACGACGCTTCGACCATTACGGCAATAGTCATACGGGCGAAAGTCGGTTGCAAGGAACGTTCTCGAATTTTGTTCGAAGCGGGTCCGGACTTAGCGAGAAAGTTCTGGATTGGCGTGAATGGTGCGTGAGTGGTATAAAAAGGGGCGATCGGTCAAGTGCGGACATTCTAGTTTCGGAAGCGAAACCAGGAAGATACCAGCGATACCTACGAGCGATACCAGTGAGAAGTGAAGTGATTTCTACGGGCGATACAGTGTTCGACGAGTGTGTTTACGAGTACTTACCTACGTGCATAGTGTTGTGGCGTGCACTGTGTACAGTGTGTAATTGTGTATCTACGAGTACAATAAAGTCTTTGTGGTACATTTTGGTATTTTCTCGAACCCCATACTCCTGACACGTAACAATAATATTAGGTAAAATGATAAAATAAACAAATAATAAATTATGAAAATCAGTCGGATCAATATCGCGAATCCTCTAACATTTTAAATTGCATTTATAATAGGTGCAACCAATTTATCGATAAAATCACGCTTGTGTCAAATCACTAAACGATAACGGGAATTATGGTTGACAAATCATTGAAAATTTAACCTTACTTACAAATAAAGATCAAATTATATTTTTCACAAATATCACTTGCCACCTGGTCTGTTCTGTTCTAGCACCATCTAGTTACCAACCAAGTTTGGTCCTTGGTCCCTTGGTTAATCACAATGTAAAACTTACAATCTTAATCTGTAGCACTTACTTCCGATGGTCCAATCATCACTATTTTTAATTTCTTCTGCTGCATTTTAACACTGTTTACTTAGTAACGTTTAATAAAGCAATCGTAAACCTATTTATTACTTCGTGTCTAAGAGAACTGCCATTAAACCTCTAGAATTTTTAACACCTTGTATTCTTGTTTTGTGTGATGTTCAAATCGATTATAAACAAATGACGTTTTGTATACACGTCGATCACCAAGACAACCCCAACTCATAGACTAAAGTACATACCTACTAGTAGGTAGGTATTTGTTAATAAAAACTCTTTACCTATATTAATCTAATTCTTAAAATTAAGTAGCGTTTAAAATGCTCTTATTTCTTAAGATTAAAAAAAGACATGTCATAATTATTGTTACAGTCATTGGTTACAGTTTACAATGGACTTAACAGTTTACGAAATTCGATTATTGTGGTTTCTGGGTTAGGTAGGCTAGGTGAATTAGAGAAAAAATACATTGTTTTATTAATGTAACACAGTATTTGAAGTTATTGGTTAATACCTAAGGTTTGCTCATCAGTGTAGGTAATAGTAAATATAAAATTCATAATTAGGTTCATGATTGAAAATACGAGTGGAAATATCTTCAATTATAGATGTCGTGGCCACATCGTAGATTTGCTCACTTCATGAAATGCTTGAGTATTTCATGAAATGGTTGCATTTCATGAAATACTCAAATCGTTGCATTTCATGAAATACTCAAATCGTTGCATTTCATGAAATGGTCAACTCAGTTTGGCCAGATCGTAAAAGCGTCTATGCTTCACGATTTGGTCATCCACGTTTGGCCGAATCGTAAAAACGCGGAATATAAAGCATCATTTCGAAAAGTGACGTCTTCGGCGCTGCGGAAGGTGCAGCCCCTTCGCCCTTGCGTAAAAGCACCCTTGCGTTAAAGCACAGACACCCACGCTCGGCGGCTCGCCTGCGCAACTTCGGCTTGCTGGTCACTTTCGACGACCGCCCGCATGCTCCTGCGTCGCTCCGGCTCGCCCGGGTCACTGCGTTTTGACCCTCGCGCCTCCGGGTTCTAAAGAACAGTCTAGGGGTAGGGCATACAAGACTACGTGGAGTAGGGTAGGCTAATTCGGTTCTGTTACCAATTCGACCTACCTACACCTTGAAGAATTTGACTGAGTAGTACCTAATGGAAATCATAAATAACTATAAACTACTACAATGAGTATTCATTGTTTTATATCCAAAATCAACTCAATTTTTATGCTTCCGTTCAATGTTACTCGTTTTTAACAATGTTACTCGTCTTCTGCAATTCGCAATTTTTGTTGCTACTTTACGATATGATCAAATAATCTTGATCATTTCATGAAAAAGCCGCGCGTTTAGTTGCATATAATATCGAGAAACGATTTCGTATCATTGATCTGCTCAAACCACATCATAATGTGGCCAATAGACATTTGAACATTTCATGAAATCCGACCATTTCATGAAATTATCGATCATTTCATGAAGTGAGCAAATCTACGATAAGGCCAAGATATAGATACCGTTTGGTCTCAAGAAATTAAAATTTTTGAACAAATATTGCATAAGTAGATACCTGATTTAAGTATATAAAATATCAATAATATGACAGTAATGAACAAAATTTAATTACGTAATCTTAACGCATGCCTGAGTTACTTTTCATTACATGTAAGCTTAAAAAAGCAGGTCCCACCGAGATTTGAACTCGGATCGCTGGATTCAGAGTCCAGAGTGCTAACCATTACACCATGGGACCAGATGTCAGCGGTGCTCAAATTTCAGTACTCAAAGTACGTAGGTTTGTACCTGTGTTAAACAGTACAAAAAAAGCAGTAAGTTGAAAAATTATAGGTACCAATATAACTCCAATGAATATGGCAGACGATAGATAGACGTGAAAGTTATTCTAAGAGAAAGATGGACGGTTAGAGGTATCCTATCTGTTTAAAATGAACAGGCAGGAGAAGGTCTGTTCATTCGACCTTGTGGTCAGCCGTCACTCGGAAGCTGTCTGGATAATCCTTATGCACCCACCTACCAACGGATTTTACGCAGACCTTCAATTAATTGACCCGTTACTTGCAACGTTGCTAACTGCAAATTAGTCTTATCTACTTCTGATTACTTCTATTCATTTAGCAGTATAGGAAGAAGTCATTCATTTAGTAGGTAGGATTGATAGGAGAATTTTAACAATCATCTACAAACTTATATTTAATTTTTGTAGTGAATTCACAAATAACTATTTGACTTGATGATAGCTACCTGAATAAAGTTAGAATTATTTTATAATTTTTTGTAGATCTATAAATAAGATAGGTAGATGTCTGATACTCGACAAGGCTTCAAAATCCACTGAGATAATAAACTAATACCAGTGGTATTAATTTTTTGGTATTAGATCGGAATAGGTCTTAGTAACGAGTGGGTGGCAGTAAGATAAATATAATTCCTTTGTTTGTTTTTGGAAACAATAACAGGTTTTTATAGATACAAATTTTTGAATTAATTTTCCTCTCCAACGATTGAATGTAGCTGTGTATTTTCACGTTTTGATATTTAAAACATTACCCTTAAGGTTTAGTAAACAGCGGGTTATAACATTGGTACACGGGGGCATAAGCCTAATTTGTTATTTCTTATGGTAAATGATTGTGCTCAACAACACTGATAAAAATATGAACATAGGTATTTTTTTATTAAGTATGTATGCTACTAATGTATGCTAAGAAAGAAGGAAGAAGAAAGAAAGCAAATACTGTCCCAAGCCGGATTTCAGCGGTAACACCAATCAATTGCTAAGACCTGCTATTGAAAAATCGTAATACTAAAAGTTAAACGTAAATATATAGGTAAGTATCAATGTATACCTAGTTGAATGTAGAAAATTTGTTAATGCGCTGTTTATTGGCTTAGGTATTTGTGTAAAGAATGACGACTAGAAAAAGTGACTTTTTTATACTTAGGTATGAAATAAATAAGTAGGTAGGTAATGTAAAGTGCACTATTTAAGTAAATGCAAAATTCTAAGTATTCCCTATTCTACCGTGTGTTCACGACCTTACATAGTGATGTTAGCAGCATCCAGTTCTGGCCTAGTCTGGGAACAGTTACGTAGCTATTTATATAACGCAATTCCAGTTTAACTTCCGGGAGTTTCTAATTGTAGGTACCTACAGGCTCATCTGCACAGATATACACATACTTACTTAGGTTAGGTACTT
Source organism: Hesperia comma (assembly GCA_905404135.1). Classification (NCBI taxonomy): domain Eukaryota; kingdom Metazoa; phylum Arthropoda; class Insecta; order Lepidoptera; family Hesperiidae; genus Hesperia; species Hesperia comma. The sequence goes on along the minus strand of FR990027.1, from coordinate 6,992,046 downwards.
ACCTATAGGTATTTCGGTCGCCAAGGATATGGAATTGCCATTTCCCACTAAAAACAACTTTATAACGTGTGCCCACAATTCAATTTAGCTTGTAAGCAAGTAAGTAAATTAATATATTCTTAAGGTAAGTATTTTAAATTCTCGCTGTCCATCTGCAATGAACTTTAATCATAGGTACCAAAAGCTGGCATTTGTGTGGGTTGCCATTATTTCATAAAAATGTTAAAAAGGGTACCAAGGACTCTTCCACGTCATTATTGAACCCAACTTAATTTTGTACCGTATTTTTAGAAAATAATAAATGTCCACCAGATGATTCTACTATCTTCAAAGGTTTTGTAGGTACCTTCATTAAGAAAATAACAGTACAGTAAGATAAGTGTATTTTTTCAAACAAGCGAAGGGAAAAATAAAATGATGTTCACATAATTATAAGTACAAATGAATAAACCACTAAACCGGGAAATAAAATTTGGAAGGTTTCGACTGGGCCACTCCATTGCCAGATCTTTCTCCAGAAGCCTTTGATTGCAGTCTCGCAATGCGTTTAGGTATTTAGTTTTGGTTGCAGTAGAATGCCGTGAATGCCAGCAATATCAGCGCAATTTATTTACATTTTATTTCAGAGGCAGTGAAAAAAATTCATCATAAAAGTAGGCTGTTGGTTGATTTTATTTGACGTTGAAATATATTAAAATTGTACCTATTGATTCTTAAATACCGTCTGCTATTAAAAGGGTTGGCATATTCTTAAATCATGACTTAAGTTAATTTTTAAATAGTTTTTAAAATAAGATTTTACAGTAATAAGACAAAACAGAGTTCCTATCTACATAATACCAACAACAACACCAATTACCAACAGGTTTGCACGTTGAGCAGTTACCAAACACGTTGAGTACCTACCTAACAAGAATAACTATATTTATACCTACACCCTACCCTGTAACACCCTGCTCTGTTTCCAGATTTATTCTTGTATTTAGCTTAACAAATTGTCTGTAAGAGATGGCTACTAAAATTATATAGTGATAAGATCGCTTGTAGGTACTTACCTATTCATCTCCGTGTGATAATTTAAGTATGTAACATTTTGGTGTACAAAGGGTTTTGTTGTAGTTGTGTAAAACGAAGTAGCTGGTCTAACTTCAGTGGAAATGACTTTACCCATGGCAAAATTATGATTGTAATGTAATATGCGGATATGAACAGAAAACCGTTAAAATACTTTTTTACCGTGGTAATTATGATGGAGCTCTATAATTTCTATTGCTAGAAAACTGGCTCTCGCGTCCATCATTATTGTCAAATTATTAGGGCTTTTATTCCATTAAAGCATTACAAAGGTGGCATTGGCTCTTAAATGTAGGTAATAATCATTACCAAGAAGCATCATCGCAATAAAAAATTGAGTAAGGTCTGGTCTTCCCGCCGCGCCGTCTAACACTTTATAATCCAACTCTGTATTACCATCATTACATTAATGCCCCTTTGACGATGAAATATTGTAATGGCGCATTGGTTGCCTATAAAATTTCTTAGGTTTATGTTATAATGTACATGCTATATCTCTTTAAAAAAGTAAAAAATGCATTGAGTATCAATAAATATAGGTGCATAATACAGTACTTATAGCTAGGCTGTACATATATCTACAGTTACTCGTAAGTAGGTATTAGATAAATGAAAATAAGTGTAGGTATATTATGGAATTGTCAGTGGCATTTTTTTCTAGTCAACGCTAATGTTCACTAAATTAAACATATATTTAACACTAGCGAACCGCCCTCGCTTCGCTTCGGGACCCGTAAGTATCAACCGCGTAGGTCCCGCTCCCGTAGGAATTTCGGGAAGATAATAAACTATCACCAAAATTAATTGAGGTTAAATTAAATTAAACTTACAAATAAAGCTTACGACAAAATAATAGCAAAGTAGCAAAGGATCACAGCAAGATTAATTCAGATTAAACTTGGAAACGCGGCAAGTTTGGTATGGCAGTGGGTTCGACCAAATTTGATTTCCATAAAAACCGTTCTAGTGTGTTAATCTTAAAAGATAGACATATACTGTCGTGGACATTTTTTTAGATCATTTCAAGAGGAATAATTCTTTCATACATATATTTTTGGTATCTTGAATCGTTTTCGCAACGCATGCAACGAAAGCCCTCGAGAATGAATAATTTTCCCCGTTTTTTTCCACATTTTCCATTATTTCTTCGCTCCTAATTGTTGCAGCGTGATGTTATATAGCCTATAGCCTTCCTCGATAAAAGGTCTATTCAACACAAAAAAAAATTCAATTCGAACCAGTAGTTCCTGAGATTAGCGCGTTCAACCAAACAAACAAACAAACAAACTCTTCAGCTTTATAATATTAGTATAGATTAGTCCTGTTACAGGACTAACTACTACCCGCATTCTTAAAACTCTAACCAACGAATGTTCTTACTTGTAACAACATTTTTGCTAACTGGACAGCTGGACTAACCATAACCACCCTAGTACGTATTTGAGTCTTGTTCGATGTCTATTAAAAATATTTGCAAGGAACTAAAGTCCGTACTTATAGGTATGTTACCTAACTTACTTTCAGCCAAGAATCCTTTCTTCCTACCTGGCAGTCGAGTTTAGTCGAAAAAAGTCGAAGCAAAGATGCAATACGTGTTTACCTGTGATAACCTTAAACGTATTACGTAAGTACTTATTATAATACCCGCAAACCCCTGGGTGTTAGTTACGTATTGCCTGTAGTCATCGTCACCTCATAATCTGACAGACTGCCAATCGTTATTTTAAGAAGGAATTATTCAACTCTCTTAATACGTCGGTAAATTTGATCCTACCTTTTTACTATTATCCTTTTTATATCCAACAATTTTGAAACCTATTTAATCAGAATCTACAATATCAATCTATAGTCCTCATCATAATTATCTACTGTCAAAATGTGTGGTTTAGGTATTTTTTTATACAAGACTCCTGTCTTATATTTAGAACATGGACGTATAAATTAGAAGATATTTTGATGGAGATAAGGACATTTTATATACATTTGTTTCTATATCGATATGCACTGAAGTAGCGTGACATAGTTAGGTACTCCTCCTCATAAAGGAATCGTCAATGATGGGAGATGCTGCTCCATAGTGGGCCATTAATAAGTTGAAGTCATATTGCTGTGTTAACGCAAAAGGAGCATTTAAAATGCCTATATGATTCTAAAAGAAGTTTTGTCTGCACATTAAAAAGATTATTGCTATTACTATTCTAGACCTCGGCTACTGACAGGAGTTCAATGGTAAAACTGAAAATATGAGTTGCAAAAGCCATAAGTTAAAGGCTTTGTTTGATTCTTATGGCTACAGATTTATGAAAGGATTATAAGAACATTCTTACGACGACGACGAGAGGGCCTATCGTCCTATTGATGTTATATTTTATAAATGCATATCGAATTGTATTTTAAAGGAGTATAATAATTTCTGTATTATCCTTTTCGACAGATTTATGTTTCGTGATAAAATAATTGAGATGTTTATGGTTATTACTGCAAATGCGTTATCGTGTAGTTATCTTGCTGTAATAATAATATACCGATTTAATTTTACCGGTCAAGTCCGAATCCTTTGTATTCTTGTAGCCCATAACCTAAAAGGTGCTAGGTTCGATACTCGGGCAGGCATTCATATGAATATGATTATAGCTTGATGTTTGTTTGGTAATTCAGGGATTGAGTGTGTAACCGTATAATAAAATATAAATATGTAATTTCTATTTTATTTTCTAGTCAGGCAAAATAGTAGACTTTTAATTAAAAATGTAATAGGTTGATTATACGTGGTAACATAATTATAACCTACCGTGATTTTATAAAACTATTTAACTGACAGATATCTACTTGTATCTGGAAGATATTTTTGAGAAAATTATAATTATTGGGGATGCTTTTTAACGTAATCCCATAAAAATTAACGAGATCCTATATAAAGCCTAAGTTTTTTTCTTGTTAGTTTGTCGGTGCAGTAGTTCTCACAAACCTTAGCAAAAAGAACCTTAGCAGAAAGCTTAGCATTTGCGACTCATGTGTAGGTAATTACAATTGGGGCTTTGGTTATATCTCATATTATATTTTTTACTTCAATTAATTTATAAGCAGATAATATACGTATGTCAGTTCAATAAATAAAGGTTTTCGAAGCAGATTTTTGGTAATAGTAAAGCAGTAAGGTACGTTTCCAAATCCAAGATAAATTCTCATCATGGACCAACACATTAGCAGGTGTTCCACAAGGTGGCGTGTTGTCTCCTCTTCTCTTTTCTATCTTCATAAACTCTGTCAGTCATCATCTTTCTTCTCTCTACCACTTATATGCGGACGATTTACAAATCTACCAACAAGCAACGCTAAATGAACTACCGCTTGCTATAACATCTATTAATGCTGACCTAAATAACATCTGCAACTGGAGCAAAAGTTTTGGTCTCAACTTGAACCCCTGTAAATCCCAGGCCATCATAATAGGTAGCTCGCGGATGGTTGCTAAAATTTCTTGGTCACACCTGCCATCGATCACTCTTGACAATGTGACTATCCCATACTCAACCAAAGTAAAAAACCTGGGAATTTATATGGATCAGCATCTCTCCTGGGTACTTACTTCTTACTGAAGTTAGTAGGAAGCTTTTTGCTGCAGTAGGCTCGTTAAGAAGGCTTAAGAACGTGCTGCCCATTCCAACAAAAATTTCGCTCTCTCAATCATTGCTTCTTCCTATTCTTGACTACGCCGATCCTGTCCACCTCTGGAACTCCCTACCCCAATCTATTCGTCTCGCTGGCTCCCTAAACTCCTTCAAAAAGCTAGTTAAAGAACATTACCTACAGGTTCAATAATGTTAACCTTATCCTCACAATCCTCTTATTGCTATCATTATAAGTTACCTTTTTCTGTTTGCCTAATTTCGAGAATTTCATATCTAGCTCCTTTCACATCTGTCACATATTTATATTTTTGTTTAAATTTATTATTAGTACACCCCGCCCTTAATCTGTACCTTTACCTTTTTCTTCTTACCCTAAGGTTGTCTGGAAGAAATCGCTCTTTAGCGATAAGACCGCCTATTGTATTTCATTTGGTTATATTATGTCTCTTTATGTTTCTTTATATGGTGTACAATAAAGAGTATTATTATTATTATTACGTTGGGGTAATACCGGACGGATTTACGACAAGTTCGAAGGATGTTGTAAAAACTTAAATTTTGTGAGTTCAGTAAGTGCTATGTCAATGAAATATAGTGCAAACGGATGATGAATAAACGTAGCATAATTTAAAATAGCATTTCTCTTCGTACACTCAATATTTTATTATTTATACGGTTAGAAAAACTCGATATATTTTTTTATGAGTATAATCACAATTTGGTCATTGAGGGGGAAGTTCGGACAGTAATTTAAAAATGTTTCTATTGCAAAGAACATAAGGTGTATATCAAGGATATATCCGATCTTTTCTGTGCTTTAATATGATATCAATGAAATCTATATAAGGCTATCGACATTTGTCTCTAATAGAATTGTCGTTAAATTGTTACAAGTGAATGACCTTTACTTACTACTTACTTCTTTATGTACGTATACAAGTAGTAATTTCAAGCAAAGGAGATGTTTCAAATCCGGCCCACAATATGTACAGTACCTCGAAAAATCGAGAAAAATTCATGGAATTTGGGAAAAATAAAGATAAATTGCTTAAATGCATACTTTTCTGGTACAAATTTTGTATTTATAATTCATTTTTATCAATTTTCAACATGGCGTCTTGCCAAGTTGTCATTGATCATAGATCGCGAACTGTCTACTGTCACTTTAAATGACAGAATTGTAGGTACATATGTCAAACTTCTATCAAATTAACCAACATGACGTGTGATGACAGCTTACCGCCATGACAGTCTTTTGTTTTTGTGTTGCAATTTTAAGTGTACATTTTTGTGTTATACCACAAAACTAAAGCAATTTAAAGTAATTGGATGATTGAAAACTGTTTTAATTGTGTTTCTCCATTTTTGAGTATGGTGTACAAAGTGGTGGCCGGGGCTCCATACATTTTGAAACATCTCCTTTATGTTTTTAAATATAAGTAAAACTATGGATATGAGAGAGTGATAAAGGGAAGCCAAGGAGACTAGAGCCAAATTATGAATTGGTAGAATTGTTTTTAAAATAATAAGCATGTACATTAGTAGAAAATTAGATTTATTAAGCTTTAAGAATTATTTTTATTGTTATTAATAAGCACATACATTTAATAATTATAGCTGTTAATTTTTTCTAAATGTTCTAAATTATATATTTTGTTAGCGATGTATGCATTTATAATCTAATATGATACTTCAAGTTAGGTTGCTTATTCTATAGTCAGATTTTTGTTATTATAATCTATCTTGGTTTTTAATCATATATTATAAAAGTTTGACAACCACTACAAATTTCATCACTTGGCGCTGATCGGATATTTTTATCCGATCTTCACCTGAGGAGGATAACACCGGATTTCAGCCTGCAGAGATACTAGACGGATATCAATTAGTTCTATCTAATTACCACTGCTTAAATTTTAGTATTCAGGCAAAATAATAATAAAATACATTATACTTTCGCTACAATATTCAATAAAAAATTGAGGGGGAAGACCGGATGGACAAAAATTTTGGAAAATTTACCTTGTTTACTTTAAAAGCATGTAGCATACGTGCGCCTTGCAGGGGCGACTGGCGACCACTGCGGGGTGGGGCGTAACAAAATTATATTTCGTGCAGTGTGGCTAACATTGAAAAATAAAGCCAAAATAGTGAGTTATTTGATTCCAACGGTCTTACCCCACCACCGATCTTACCCCAACGCACCTTACCACTTATAAGGTAACCTGAAGCAAAGCGAAGGAGTTTACTGGTACTTACCTATTAATTAAATGAACATCGACAGCTCGTATGTAGTTAGGTATCGACGCAAAAAAGTGGATTTTTTTTAACAACAACTATGACAATTTTTATTATTGCAGATTTGCAGTTTAAAAAAATCTGCGTCAGGTGGTTCAACGATCTATTAAAATTTTGTACAGTAGTATTTGTATGGATTTCTTCTGAAGTCTTGAATGTTTATCGACTCTACTGAATGTTTTTTATTTTATAAATTATCTGCAACAATGGCGGAGATGAGAATGTTGAGATGGATGTGTGGTGTAACGAGAATGGATAAAGTAAGAAATGAGTATATTAGAGGAAGCCTGAAAGTAGCACAAATAACAGAAAAGTTGAAAGGGGGACGACTGTCGTGGTTTGGGCATGTGATGCGGCGAGAGGAAACACATGTGACGAGAAGAGTGATTGATATGAATGTGGATGGACGAAGAGGACGAGGACGTTCTAAGAAAAGATGGATGGATTGTGTGAGAGACGATATGAAAGATAAGGAAGTAAGCGTGGAAATGACGGCTAATAGGGAAGAGTGGAAGAGAAAAACATATTGCGCCGACTCCAAACAGAAATGGGAAATGGGCAGGAGGATGATGATCTGCAACACGGCACTTCCGCCTTTTTTTGCGTCGATCTGTACTTAGTTATTAAACTGCGGCTGAGTTCAATGCGAATCTTAATTAATTTAAATTATTGAAAACTAATTCTAAATTGAATGATACGACATCCCACCAAATGCCAGCTTACCACCCCTGCTGGTACATTGCAGATTGACGAATTTAAAATGCCTGAACTAAATTTTGTTTAAAAGCTAAATTGAACTGTGGGCGCAGGTAATAAATTTGATTTTAACGGGAAGTGGCAGTTCCGCATTCCTGGCGCCTGGTACAGGCAAGATAAAACGTATAAGGAAACTTAGCGTCGCGAAGTTCCTATTATCCTACGGCTTCCGGGTTCGTCGTGCGTTCTAGTCAGTGCAGCGGGCTAAGGGCTAAACTTCCCGAACATTCTCTGGGTCGTTGAACTGGTCATAGAGTCTGGTATCATAATATTTTGTATAAAATGGGAGAATCAGTTTCATTATGATTATTTCTGTTTTAAGACGTAAGCTGAATTTGTTCCTTAATGATGGTTTAGCAAACTTTTGACTGTGACAAAAAATATAATTTATTTTACGTACATTTGAATGGTTGCTGATAACTCGGTCTGCGCTCGAAATTCGTCATTCATTCTGTCAAGGATAATTTCATATTTACTCATTAATTTAACCTATTAGTTTCTGGGCCCGTTTAGTAGCTGGGCCTTTTATAGGTATGTAGGTACCTACTCCTTCACTTCAACAGGTCAAAACTTAATAAATAAGCCCAAACTCGAGGTCTGTAATAACGGTTGAATAGGTCGTAGTAGATATAGTTAAAATTAAAACTATTATAATTTTAGGTGCATTGTTTCAAAAAATCATTTTATTAAAAGAATACCTAACAACAAACCATTATGCAGGATCAAGTTAAATATAAGCTTTTAAAAACACCATGTTAGATTTTAGAAGGGTGCTCAGTAGGTAGGTAGGGTAGACTGGGTACGTTTGAAACACAGGACGGTTGAAACAAGTCGAATATCTCGCTAATGGTTGAGCCTGCAGTAAAGGGTTCAAAGGGAAAAAGAAGCAGGTAACAGGTCCAAACCCGAATTTAAGTGTTACATTGGTCACCGAGTGCTATGTATTTTTATAAATAGGCATATTGTATTTTGATACCCAAAAGTAAGTATCTTTCTCTCTGTTAATCTGTTCAAGAGCAAATATTGAGTGTTCATTTATGATTTAGATGACTAGTTTTAATAAGTTATTAATATTACCATTACTATAAACTTTCTTTTACCAAAATTCTAGTTGAGGACGGCTGAAACAATACGTGTGGGTACAGGTGAAAAAAAAACCGTATAATTTTGTCTTGTTTACTCAATGCCGAGTTCGCATAATAAAGACTTTTAGAAGGCAGATTGAGTTATCTTGAGACAAATACGCGTATGCGGAGGTAAAAGTTGGAGATAAACTATACATTGTCAACAAATTACTCGTCGAAGACTGATTATGTATATTATAGGGCTATTAAAACATTGAACACCGATTAATATTTTCAAACGATTATTAAACAATTACAAATAATGGAAAATATAGCAAGTTGCAATATATTTTTATGTTTATTGCGTGTGCGTTTCAACTGACCCCAGTCACTGTTTCAACCGCCCCTGACATTGGGACGGTAGAAAGGTAGAAACAAATCGGATTTTATTTTCAATGGTGAATATTTCTAAAAACATCACCCGCCAGAACTAAATACTATTGCCCTTTTGTAGATAACGAACCAACCACTCTTCAATTTAACATGTCATCATCATCGTTCTGTTGATAAACAAAAATATTACGAACAATTAAAGCCAAATCGTTTCAACCGTACCCAGTCTACCCTACTCCTGAGATACTGAGAAAAAAATGAAACTATGATGGGGAAAACTAATCTTCGAGATGATAAATAGTTCCGAGCTTATTACCTACGCTTGTCAGTTCGGTAAGTTGTCCTGCCATGAGCCTTACATCGAAATGTTTAAGTACAGATTTCCGTAACGTGTTCCTAGGTCGGCGACCGGGGCTAGCCTCGAGCCGGTAGATTTGCAGGATACGATAAATTTCAATAGTACATTGACTGCCTGCAATGCACCGGTCTAGTCTTCTCTTCCATCGTAAGGCTAAGCGCACGACGCGCCGGAAACGGTACGGTTCTAAACAAGTAAGGTTCGCTTCTTTCTTGGGTATATAGCATCTATCATGAAGATTTAAGTACTTTATGCTATGTGTTTACCCAAGGTTGCACATTTCAAGTATTACTCGTAACATACATATCCATAACATACGTAGTGTAGACGTACCAACTGGTGTGTCTATGTTATTTAAATGCCAGCGGGTAGTTAGATTTTTTATATTGTTATTGAAAGTATCGCAGTAACTAAATAAAAAGGGTCTAACTATCAACCAATGATTATATTACGTACCTATAGTTCTGGTGTTTCGTACAGCGATGTTTTTTAACCCACCGGCAACTTGGGGTCTTTAAACGCCCTACCAAATTGAGTTTTCTATTTTTTTTTTCAAATTTATGCATGTTATACCGATGATTCTCCACGTAGGTACTTTCCTAGAACGTATAAATACGCGTCTCGAACATGTCCTCGCTCGGTTTGCATGCTATGCACCTTTGTTACGAACTTTTTTTCGGGCTGGGGGCGTTCAAAGACTCCACGTGACAAACGGCGTTACAATTTCTTTCAAGTGGGTGTGTTTTGAAACTCTGCACTATAAGTAGACATAAAAAAGAAAATATAACTGGCGGAACCGTTAAATGGTGGTTTTGTTAGTGCAGAGTAGATGATGACCGTCCAGGAGAAAAATAATGAGTGGGCATGAGACAAAAAAGTGTTTCTGAAGATTACAACTTAAAAATATACGAACTTTACCTCTTTATAACATTAGAATAAGAACAGATTAAAATATAATAAAATGATATTCTGCAACTTAGTTTTCCGGGATTTAGATTTCAAGTGAATAATTTGCTCGGTCGTATTGATCAGGCACTCATCATATAAACTCTTACTATTTATACGGTTAAAGTTTTGGTGGAACCTGTACACAAACCTAATTTGTATCTAGAATATTCGATTTCTGATAAATAACAATAAAAATTATCACTTAACAATTTCATATAACAAAGCCATTTTCATTAAGGTACTTAACCCGCCGTTGGTCACCTTACAGTTTTGTTACGCGGGGTCAATAAACGCCCCTAAAAAGTATAGTAATATTCGATTATTGCTGTTAAGAAAACTTATTTACTCATTTTTATTTAATTCCATTTGCGGTGATCAATACAATCTTAATTAATGTACTATTTATAACAAAAACTATCAAAATAATAGTAAAGCGTATAAAAATAGCTATTTAATATAAAAAAAGCTATTTTAAATACTTACGCTTTTACAAAAATCGCAAATAATTGGACCAGACCACAAGTACTACTTTTCGAATTAAAAAAAGCAAAATCGGTTTACCTAGTAGGTACAAAGTAACACGTCATATTAAAAATTAAAAATAAACATGATCATAAAAAATAAAGTCGAATTGTCCTACGTTTTTGAAGTCGTATAAAAAACAAAGTATCATACCTACGTGTGTGGGAGGTCTACTCTGAACTTCTGTATCTAGATATAACTTCTGTGATGTCGCAGGCGCTCAAATCACAAGTTGCAATTGATATTCAACAGTGCATGACTCAATCTGTGCTTGCATCGTGAACACACGAATACGAGAATTGACAACACTGCTGTTTTTTCCTTATTTATACCTTCGCTCTGTAGTTTTCTTTTCTATATTTTGTATTTATTGCCTTGATATAAGTTATTTTCTATTACGAATGTTATGCTACAAACGACACCATTTATCAAGCCGATATGTGATTAAGTTTATGTGCAAGAGACTTACAAGTTTCATTTCAATGTCAGTGTAACAGATTTCTGGAATTTAATAGAAAGTTTCATTGAGATTGAGAAACGAAATAGTAGGGTGAGAAGCTCAATTTAACTTTTCAAACGAAAAATCTCAATCGCATCGTTGTACCTACCTAGTTACTTACTTTACTAGTTTTTGCTCGCGGTTTCGACTTTGCTGCCGGGTAGTCCGAATACTAAATAATGTTAATATATTCGTAAGATAACGTTTTTCCAGTTTAAAATCTATCCTTACTTCTATAAAGGACCTCAACCTCAAACCATTACCATAAAAAAATCTCATTTTCAAATATTTAAAAAAAAACTCAGTTTTTGTCTACCAGTCTGTTTGTATGTATGACCGTTCATCATGCAAAAAAACCAGGATGAAATTTATTGTCGTTTACGCACTTCAGAACCCGAGATATAAATAACATTAAGTATGTTGTAAGACAACGTTTGCCGGTACAGCTAGTTATAAATAGTAGAATGTTGCATTGACGGTAGGTACACCTAGTTCTTATTTATAATATTTTTATAATGACGAAACGATCGCTTTTAGATATTATTCAATAGCATTCGTGCAAGCCCTGAAGATGTAAACGTGTGATATAAGATATATTGCGCATTGCTCTAACCTAGCGCCTCAGGGAAACGTCCATAAATCATCTGACGGCTGCATTGGACGATCTGAATATCGATAAATAACTACCGACTAGAACAAAATTATTACTATTCGTTGTAGCTTCCATGTGTTGACGTCAATTTATAAAAGAATCTCATCGGAAAGAAATAAAAAGTCACATAAACTTTTTAAAAAGTTTTTTATTGAACTAGGAATGTAACTGCAATTAAAATACAGGTTTACAATATGTGATTTATTTATTTCACAATATGGTCTATATGTGAATTTATTTATTTTTAAGTAATACGTAATAATGTAGGTAGGTACGTTACGGGTTATGGCATAGGTAGGGGAATTGTGCTTGAGATGACATACTTTTTCTTTAAAGGGAAATATTTAAAATAATTTTAGTCATATGAGATCAGCATGTTGCGTATATTCTAAAAGGTATCATAATCAACTAAATTATTTAAAATTTAGAACAATTAACGTCATATTAACTTTAAAAACAAACAAATGGCACTTAGGTTGACATTGGGTGTGTGTCCTTGTCTTGTGTGTTGTCCAAGGTACCCACGACACAGGGAATCCTAGTGTGGGGCTTTGAGTGTGAAACGTTATTATTATTATTATAGTTTCAGCCAACCAGAGATACCGTGCCAGAGATTAGCACACTCAACTTGGCGGTACAAAATAAATCACGGACAGATGCTTCAATTTGAATTTACTCGTATGTGCTTAGACTTCTCTAATTCTGCCACAATGCTACACGACAGTCATTGTGTTAATATTTATGCCTGGCACGTAATAAATGGAAGTTTAATATAAAAAAAACATGGAGTAATGTAAGCTTTTCATTCCAAAAAGATAAATTTCGGTTGCTAATTCGGATAAAAGATAATTTCGGTTGGTATTTAATGCATGGCACCTAGATTACATTGAAGACTAATATAAAAAACATTAAGGACTAATGTGGGCTTTAATAACATTAGAAAAACCGGCCAAGTGCGAGTCGGACTCGCGCCCGAAGGGTTCCGTACCATTATGTATAAAAACGCCAAAAAATCTGGTCTGTTGTATGAAAGCCTCACTTAAATATTTAATTGTTTTATTGTAGCCACATATTACGCACAACGCCATCTCTTGGACCGAAACGTAACTAAACTATCGCTGAGGCGTCGAAAGTATGGGCGCCCACTTAAATATTTATTTTATTCCGTTTTTTAGTATTTGTTGTTGTAGCGGCAATAGAAATACATCATCTGTGAAAATTTCAACTGTGTAACTATTACGGTTCATGAGATACAGCCTGGTGACAGACGGACGGACGGACGGACGGACGGACGGACAGCGAAGTCTCAGTAATAGGGTCCTGTTTTACCCTTCGGGTACGGAACCCTAAAAACCGTATCAGCTTAAGGTACAGCTTGACAAGTTGCGTCCGCTCACGCATTCGCGTAATGATCTGGAATTACGCAAATATTCTCTAATTCATCCACTTAGCATAATAGTAAGCATGCTATATAAGGTATTTATCCATAATTTACTACATATCTCTTATTTATTTATCGAAACTATGCTGTGGGAATCTGGATGTGGTAGTTTATTGTGACAAGTGGTGTGGCCGTATCTGTTAAATCATTTGTCTTGTATAAAAAAAGAGAATTATGATAACTGAAGTTCTTTTGGAATACTAAAATTTCTTATCGTACAGTATGGTACTCTACGGTTCCTTAGCATACTCTATCACAGCGTACATACCTTAGGTTAGACTAAGTACGGACCTACCCCACCTTGCCCTAGGTAATTTTTTTTTCTTTGCTAGATTCTTCAGCCGTGACCATTCCACCAACTTCCTCTTTAATGAAATAATGCAACTTCCGGTTTATGAAATGGTGCAATTTTACTATTTTATCTCCTATAAATTTTTCGCAGGTACCATTATACAAATTTCGCTTAAAGGTAATTAGACAACACTGTCTCTGTCTAAGACCACTTTAAATATAACGGAAGAAGTCTGCTACTGCAATCAGTGAGACAGTTAACAAGTGATGTTCAATTCAGCGACAGGCATCGATCAAACGAAGGCTGCAAGCGATATTTAGTGCTGTTCGGGACAGGCACAGCGAGTAGGGGAGACCGGGGCAAGATGAGATAGCTAAGACAAAACTCGTTATACTAGAAAAATTAAACTCTTTAATAATATTAATTAACAATAGAGGGAACAATTATACATTGGTCTTTTATAATTACACATTGTACCACGAAAAATCACAGAACTTTTTTGGCAAAGAATGAAAAAAATAAACCCAGAAAATTTCCCGTTTTGCCCCATAACTGGGGTAAGATGGGAAACGCTGTGGGGGCAAAACGAGTACACATTTAAATCGGATAGACAGCGTTCACAAATATGTGCCTCTTCATCTTCATATGTTAAATAGATTATCTATGTGATTCCGCTGAGCTTACTGATAAGTAAATAATACGAAGCTCTTTTCCTGTTTTGCCAAAAAGTCTTGCTTCCATAGATTTCACGTACTTCGCCAGCTCATCGTCTTGCTCTGCTGTGAAAACAGTTTATAGTCGTCTCAAATGCGTTTTTAGTTCCATCATCATCAGTTTCAGACATCATCAGTTTCACGAGCTTTTCTGACTCTGCACTAAATATAAATTACAAGAAAATAATATATGTTATTTTTATTATTTAGTAAAACGGTATCCCATTATGCCCCGATCATCTTGCCCCGATCCACATGTAGGCAAACAAGATGAAGCGATTCTAACCGAAAACGTTACCAGCGAAAAAATCTAGTCTCAATTTAATGTTTTGAACAACTACAATAAGCTTAGGATTAAAACAATACATTAAGTCAAGTACATACTTGTCGACACATCAGGTTTTGAACTAGGTATCGCATAAAAAACTTGCAATTTTACTTTGTTCTCTCGGTCATGCAAAAACGTGTTCTAACCTCTTCGCTCTGCTCGGACGTAGAGGCGGAGAGGAAAGTTCGTGCAAATAGCGTCGTCGCTGGTCCGAACACGATTACCATTCACATACAAAAGCTTATTTCCTATTTTGCCCCGAACTTCATCTTGCCCCGGTCTCCCCTACTTGGTATCTTAGGTGACATGACAAGCAAATAAAACCTAGTTTCACATTAACCACAGGCTTTTCTGCGATAATTAACACTATAGAGAATATCTCCTATCTGAATATGCCTGAACTCAAGCCTCGTGTATGTAGTGCGTACAAATTACGCAAATAATTCGCCACTAATTTGCACCACTTAGCATAATACGAAGGGTAATGTTTAATACACTGGAAATACTTACGGAGTCAATACAGAAAAAGTTGTGTGAACCGAGAATTTACGTTCGTTTATATCATTGTGTTAACATTGCCAGAAGATTGACTGGGAGGTGAGTCCGCCTTGTTTCTGTACAAATTGGTATGGTGCAAAAATTTAAAACCTAGAAATAATTGGAAAGAAGTTTGCACTTCACTAGGCTGCTCAATAGGCTGGAAGAAATCGACAGTAATTTTATTTTCTAAATAATCGTAACGTAACGGAAAACGAGAGCGATTACTCTCTCTCTCTTGTGTATAGGTATAATTATAAGTATCTTATTACATTTTGAGTCATATAAAACATACATAAAATACCATCTCTTGCTCAGAGGACTTTGTTTACAACCCCTTCCAATAGTCTCATGTTTTCATGGCACCTGTCTCTCGTTTTCGGTTTTAAAATTCCCAATGTCATCACCGTCATCACTGCCCAAACTTTTCCTTTTCTAAGCACGGTTTCCTCTCACAATGTGGGAAGAACAGGCTATACTTAGTCCATTATATTGAGAAGTGCGGATTGACGGACTTAAAATACATTTGGGAACATTATGGACAATAATTCTTAGGTGTGCAGGCTTATTCACAATGTTTTCCTTCGCCGAAGCAGTGATAATAAAATTCCCAATATAACTTCTTATAATAATGATAAAATATAGGTACATACAATTTAATTAGTTAAACCTCCCTAATGACTTAAGTTGCCAATAAATTTACGGAGTTCTTAAGATTTAAACCCATCATAAAGTTTTATTTTATTGAATCACAAGGACACCTAACTTATGAAGTCTACATTGTAACAATGTCTCTCTTTAATGCGTTTTGTAATCAATAAATCATGAGTGGTTTTTAAATGCCTTTATGTACAAACTGAAGAGCAGTCTTGAAAATACCTTCTTATAGGTAAGTCTATGACCGCCAGCACTGCTTGACACAAGCTCTGTGCTTGTTTGTTTGTATAATCGAGGTATTTTTGACAGTTTTGTCACTGTTAGTTTTATTAATAAAAAATATCCCAGATTATAATTTGGAAATACAAAATCTAAAACAAATCGTCAAGACCAGACGATCGCTGCTTGGATTAATTTTTACTTGCTTGGTCAAACTTACGGAACAAAAAAATTAATATCCCTAATTGAATGAAAATTGGCAATTCAAAATACAGTCTAATACAATACACAGCAAATCACCTGATCTCAGTTTGAATTAAATCAAGGTACAAAGTAGGAAACACGAAATATACGGACAAATAAGTGGGCGAGGTTAGGGACAAGACCTGGTTCATTATTAATTTTATGGTTGCGCGGACGGCGAGTGTTGCCTGGCGCCTACAAAGTATTATGCATGCACAAAATCGTCAGTAATGCATGGACGTATAATATAAGGTTCAGCTCATACCTAAGAAAATTATGAATTTCGCAAGGAATTTTGCACCGTGCATTTTATTTAAATATTTTAATATTAATGTGGTGATTTACATGGTGTGTATAATCTTTATCATTCTGAAATACAAGGTGCAATTTAAATGAGTAGGTACTTACTTCTTAATATTAATTCTTAATCGATGCCGATTTTAAATAGTAATCATGTGATTGGATATCTCAGATGGAAAGTTTACCGTGTTGTTCGAAAGTATATGGGTTCGATTCCCAGCCAGGCGGAAATTTCAATGTAAATTTATATAAGGTACCGCTTTAGGTCTGATTAAGTTTTGCTTATAACGTCACTGACACAGGGTGCGTATAAAAAATAGACAGATTCTTTAATTTAATTTAACCGACTTCTGAAAAAGGAGGACTCTACTTTTTTATTGTGTGTTAGTTACCTTATAATTTTTACTGTGTGAACTGATTTTCATTATTCTATTTTTGTTCTAAATCTGATTCTTGCCGTGTAGTGTCATATTATGGACGATCTGACGGATAGTTTTTTGTATGAAATTAAGGTAGCATACTTAGTTAATTCTTAGCTTTTGAGTTGTCTCAACTTTTCGATGTTTAAGTTAGTTTCTATTTAAATTATTATAAAATAAGTGTTAGTAGTTTGGTGTGTGGTGCATCTTATTGTCATTAGGGGCTGACGAGTGTTGTCCGACATTGGACGGTAAGTGGATGACTGATACCATCGTCGCGCAATGACCACTGTCTCTTCTTATTATTATATTTTCAATCTGAGTGCTATTATATGACAGTGGAACTCATTAAGGGAATTGAGTTAGTTATCCAGTTATCCACTGCACTACACAGTATTATACTTGTATAGGATCAATACATTTGTAATGAATTTAAATTAATTGGGGTGTTGTTTTGGATGACGTTACAAATAGATACTTATTTCTGATATAAGTTTAGGAAAAGTGTATTAGTGTATTACGAATTTAAATATGTATCGTAAAATCTGCTTTAGATTTCCCCTGAATCGTACAAAAAGTTTAAAACTATAATGAAACTCATCGGGTAAATGTTCAATTATTGGAGTCTCTTTTTGTCGCCGCTAATCTTGGCGTTGACATTACCATATCCAGCGATACTTCTTTACAAATTACGACCTAAATTTATGTAAAAGGTAATTTTTCTGTTCAGGAATTTTAAGAGCAGCCCTACGGATATAATTGCACTAATTAGCCACAATTGGACATAACCTACATGCGAATGTCCGCTCAAAGAACCGAATAAAAAACGAATCGAACATAAATACACATAGCGATTTCAATTCAATTACTGCTTTATCGTTCATCAACAGTTGTAACGAGTGCTTAATTTTCGCGGCACTCCAATAAAATACTGGCCCAATGTACACAGGACCCACATTACTTGAGTAAACTGTTACTTAAGACGTCAATAGTGAATAATATGAGGTTGGTTTTATTTCCTTGCATTTTGTTAAATAAACAAAACGAAGTAAAAGTGTAATTTATAGGTGAAACAGTCGGGAGTCAGTTGGAGTTCATCAATTATCTTTCGCCGGCCGCTATAAGGTGTCGCGTTTAAGTGATCGGCATTAATTATGTTAATGTAAAAATTGCTCAATATTTACTGTATCAATGACACTTAGTTGAGTACATCGGTATTTCGGATTGACCTTTTTGTATATGTTTTATTGTGAGTCTTACTAGTTAAGAAAAAAAATTGAACTATTAGGGGATTAATTTTTTAAATATTGAAAGCTTGTTAATCAAAATCTAATAAGAGGTAGGTAGACAGTGTTTTTGACAGATTTAAATTTGGTTAAAATATTAAGAATTAACTTAAATACAGAAGGTAAAATAATTATGTCTCCCTTAAGGGAGCAAAAGTGAAATATTTGATTAAGTATTTAGTTTTGTCTCAAATTATGGAAAACTGGTCGGTAGGTAGGTACTGTCTTATGTATGTTTTATATGCCATCGTTCTATAATAACACACTATATTATTTTATTACAATTATAACGGGACTTTCTTATATTTTTTCAAGTAGAAAAACTACTTTGAAATGTACGTACTTATTAACTCTCCAAAATTGCCTATCATTGGTACAACCACCCTATGTCCTGTTAATCTATTCCCAATTCTTTATTTTATGTAAAGTTACAGTCATTATGGTATGATATCTTTAAGTAAACTCTGTATCGGCGTGGTTGATGGAAGCAGGAGCGCCGGCCGGTATCGGAGCTTCGCATCGGAACGTACGCACAATGTCCAATAAACTAGTCGATGTTATCTGATGCTGTAAATGAATCAGTGCCTTCGGTTGCGTTTCCAAACTTAACACCGGGACCCGCTAATTTATGAACTGACCGTGCTTGTTGTACAATGCATTTACATCAACAACCCGACCTGCAATTGTATCCATTATTGATTTTTTGTACAATCAATTTGCTTCCTTTTTTCTTTTTCCGTTCTTCTACCTGGCATAAAGTACTATGTTAAAATACGACGATTAAGTCCTACCGAATAAAGTAAATGGTGAAAAAGAAAACTTGAATGATGTCATTGTGAATTCAGTAATAAAGGTTTTATTCTAATAATGAATCCAAAATTACATGTACCTACTACTAAAACAACACAAAATATCATACCCAAAGATTAAGAATATACTTAATACTGACAAGCATATTTTATAATAAATTTTTAAAAGAAAATAATTTAACTATCGTCAAAATGGGAGGTTGTTACAAGTTTATTTTGTTGTCAGTAGAAAATATTACGAATCCTTCTAATAGAGAAGTCGAGTTATTTGTGGAAATCTATAACATCTGTCGTATCCAACGTATGGGAATGGGTATATACGTATATAGCATTATGCCTTTGAAGCGCTCATAGCCCGGCGGGTTGCGTCGATCCTAAGCGAGAACGCGAGCGACTAGTCAGGTGGGTGACCGCTAGTGGCAAAATTTCTTGAGCGCTTCCGTGCTTCGGAGGGCACGTAAAGCCGTCGGTCCTGGTTGATATCGATAGATAGGTCTTACGGGTGGCTTGAAAACTTTCGACACTGGGTTGGCCACTAACCCCTCTACCAATCTGCACTGGAGCAGCGTGGTGGAGTATGCTCTAGGCCTCCTCAATAATTAGAGACCCGTGCTCAGTAGTGGGCCATTACCTAATGGGTTGTAGCCATATAGAATTATGATTTCAAAGTTTAGATGATTAATTCGAAACGTGTTAAAATAATTGAGGATATTAGAGTTTGTCATACTGGTACTTATTAGTCGTTGGTTACTGGTATTTATTTACACGACGTCTATGGGCTATGATCATGATCACACGTTTAGTAAATGAAAGAGAAATGTTTTACATAGATCCATAATATAGGTACCTACATATCGATCATTTTACAACAATCATTTTTAATGTTGTGGCAACACACTGCACTGGCATATTGACACTGGCAACACCTCACGACGCTAGTCAGTGAACTGTCAATGTGTCAGTGAGTTGTCAACCGCCACTACCGTACAGACAGTGACAGTGCTAACTGTGCAATTCGAATCCTGTATTCCTGTGGAGACTTGTTGTAACTGCCGACTTGTAAAGTTGTGACTTGACTGTGCTCTTCCATACAAATAAACGACTACCGAAGAGACTCAAGACTTTTAATGGATAGCCCAAAACATCCATAAATGGTGACCCGACTTTAAGAACAAGAGTCTACGTGAATATTTGTCTTCGCCACAAACTTGCCACCCTTCGATCTATTGAAGAGATCGCTGGCAAGCCTGGCAAAGAGCCCGAGCATCGTGTATGGTGCCCAGGAGGTCGCACTGAGGACCTGCACCGCCTGCACGAAGCAGTCAGCGCGAATATTCATCGTTCGTCAATTTTCGTCGCAACTTCGGCCGCGCGATCCCCGGTACAGATCGCCGGCACGGAACCTATTCGGCGCGCAAGGAGCCCCGAGGTCATACATGCGACCTACATACAGCTCACAGTGTGTACTGTGTGATTAGTGTGTGTGAAAGTGCGTTTTTTTCAAACTAATTCAATTTTTTTAACATAAATCGTCGAACAACGACATCAGCGCCACCAAGTGTTTTTTTCATCGGAACTAAAATTTGCGGGAAGCTAACGGCCATACTTTGACAACGTACCTACGTCACGTATCATAGTGACGTGACACGTCAAAGTAACAGTGACGTACGTCAAAACGTCAAGTCTTATTGCGTTCCGTTCCTGCAAGGTTGGTTTTACGTCAGAACTGTACGTAAGTCTTTGAACATTCTAAGACATTCTTACGATAACTAAAATAACTAACTGCATAACGTGTTCTACAATTTCTACAATTTGTGTTTTGTGTGTTTCTCAACAATTAATATCCTGGATTGTATTATTAATAGTTTAAATTTTTATTTTTTATTATATTACATTGTTGCATGATATTCATGCCTACTCATGTGAATGCCAAATGCTGATTAGTGGAAGGTTATAATATCATCTTTTATTTACAATTACTGATTATTTTACCACTAATTATTAATTTTACTTTGCACTTAACTATTTTGAACTCTATTATTGTTATACATTTTGCTTTACTGGTGTTTGTGTCTTTATATTTACTAACATGTCTCAGGATGAGGTACAGAAGCAAGTTATTGAGCTTCAAGCTCAACTTGCAGCTCTCACTAAACCCGAAGCAAATATCATGGGTGTAGCAGTAAAGTTGAGCAATTTTTGGCCGGAGAAACCAAAAATGTGGTTTGCTATGGCCGAGGCACAGTTTGAGATCGCAAACATAACACAGGACGCTACTAAGTATGGACATGTGCTTGCTATGCTGGATGCAAGACTGGCAGACCAGGTTGAGGACATTATTTCCAATCCTCCCTCTAAAGACAAATATGAGTACCTCAAAACAGAGTTAATTAAGCGGTTCTCAGTATCCAGCGAACAGCGTGTACGGCAATTACTCAGTGAGGAAATGTTGGGGGATAGGAAACCTTCAGCTTTTCTCCGGCACCTTCGTTCCTTGGCAGGTAACAACACGGGTGATGAATCCATTATCCGGGAATTATGGATACGTAGGCTACCACAAGAAGTCCAGCGCATACTAATGGCACAACTTGACTTACCGTTAGACAGGGTAGCACAAATAGCAGATGCCATTGTAGATTCGTCTCTCCCACCACCGCCAGCAATACACGCTGTTGCCAGCCCTAACTCAACCGATCTTCATACCATACTACAACGGTTAGAAGAACTGTCAAAGAGGGTCGAGACCCTCAGCTTAAACCAGCACAGGCATAATAGATCGACATCCCACCGGCCTCGTTCACGCAGTCGATCAGCAACCAAACAAAAGGTGGGGACATGCTGGTACCATAAAAGATTTGCTGAAAAAGCAACAAAGTGTACCAGCCCTTGCTCCTGGGCTGAGAAGGGAAACGACCTAAGCAGTCAGTAGTGGCGGCTGCTGATTGCTTGAAACCTGGCCGCCGGTTATTCATCAGAGACCTTAGATCCAGGAGTCAGTTTTTGATCGACACTGGGTCTGATCTCTCCTGCTTCCCACGACAATTAGTTAAGGGCACGGTGCATCCCACAAATTATGAAGCCTGCGCCGCCAACGGAAGCATTATCCGGACCTATGGCCCACTCACTCTAAATTTAAATTTAAATCTTCGCCGCGACTTCAAGTGGGATTTCATAATTGCCGACGTCAGCATTCCTATAATCGGATCGGATTTCCTGGCACATTACAACCTACTGCCAGACTGTGCTAATCAAAAACTGATTGACGGTTTAACTAAACTCTCAACCCCAGCACAGGTGACTGACGTAGCACAGGTAAGTATTAAAGCTGTGGTTGTGACGGACAACCAGTTCTCTGAAATACTCCAGGAGTTCCCTGACATCACCAGGCCACCTGGACTTCCAAGAACAGTCAAACATACAACAATACACCACATTTTGACAACAGATGGCCCACCAGTAGCATGCCGACCCAGGAGACTTGCACCTGAAAAGCTCTCAATTGCTAAGAAGGAATTTGAGGACATGGTACAATGTGGCACCGCGAGACCCTCAAAGAGTCCCTGGGCTTCACCCCTGCACCTGGCCAAGAAGGGTGAGAACGGTTGGCGGCCTTGCGGCGATTATCGTGCCCTGAACGCAAGGACCGTCCCAGATAGATACCCCGTACGGCACATTGCCGATTTTGGACACAACCTGGCTGGCGCCACTATATTTGGGAAAATCGACCTAGTTAAGGCCTACCAACAAATTCCAGTACACGAGCCAGATGTTGCGAAAACAGCAATCACAACACCATTTGGACTATTCGAGTTCCCCTTTATGACGTTCGGTTTGCGCAACGCTGGGCAAACTTTTCAGCGGTTTATAGACGAAGTCGTAAGGGGACTCGATTTCTGCTTCCCATATGTCGATGACATTCTGCTGTTTTCGCGCTCGGCCGATGACCACGCACGGAACTTACGCGCCTTGTTCCAACGACTCTCCAAATATGGTGTCGTCATAAATCCCGCCAAGTGTGTCCTGGCTGAGAAAGAAATTGTCTTCTTAGGCTACCACATCTCACACGAAGGCATACGTCCACCACAGGACAGAATTGAAGCTCTGCGGAACTACCCTCTACCTAAGACCGTAGAAGGCCTCCGCAGGTTTCTCGGAATGGTCAACTTTTACCGACGATTCATCCCAAAGGCTGCAGAACTACAAGCCCCGCTAAACGACATCCTAGTGTCGAGCCAGCTAAAGGGAGCTAAACCCGTCCCATGGACACCGAACCTTGAGCAAGCATTCCAAAGTTGTAAAGACCATCTTGCCCAGGCAACTCTTCTGTGTCATCCAAAACCTGGCGCTCTCCTCGGATTGTTTACAGACGCATCCTCCACTCACATTGGCGCTTGTCTGCAACAACGCGTGGACAACTGCTGGCAGCCACTTGCCTTTTTCAGCAAAAAGCTTGCCTCGCGCCAGTCCACCTGGCCTGCGTACTATAGGGAGCTGCTAGCAGTATATGAAGCCGTTCAACATTTCCGACACATTTTGGAGGCACAGGAGGTCACTATATATACCGACCACAAACCTCTCATTTACGCGTTCTTACAACGACGTGAGAAGTTACCTCCTGTACAATTAAATCAGCTGTCATTCATTTCCCAATTTACCACAAACATCTTGCATATCCACGGCAAAGACAACGTTGTCGCGGATACGATGTCCCGGATTGAAGCAATTCAGCTGGATGATGATTACACCGCCCTCGCAGAGTCTCAGCGTTGTGACGCAGAGCTCGACAAGATGCGCAAAGAGTCATCATTAAAATTGGAAGCAACAGTGATACCAGGAACCGGTACCACTATTTATTGTGATGTATCTACCGGAAAGCCGCGACCGTATTTAACACCGAGTCACCGACGCCCAACCTTCGAGCGTCTACACAATTTAAGCCATCCGGGAGCGCGTGCAACAGCGCGCCTGATCGCCGACCGCTTTGTCTGGCCTGGCATCGCCAAAGACTGCCGCACGTGGGCACGCGAGTGTCAAGCCTGCCAGAAAAGCAAAGTCACGCGACACATCACATCCCCACTTGGTGATATCCCTACACCACCAGGAAGGTTCAGGCACGTGCATCTTGACATTATAGGCCCTCTACCACCTTCGAATGGATTCAATTATTGTCTTACGGCAATAGACCGTTTCTCCAGGTGGCCAGAAGCTTGGCCCATGACATCCATCACCGCTGAGGAGGTTGCCGAACATTTTTTCAACGGCTGGATTGCGCGTTACGGCATCCCCATCACGGTAACAACGGACCAGGGACGTCAATTTGAATCTACGTTGTTCCGACGCCTCATGGACTTCGGAGCCACCAGACGTGCCCGAACGACCAGTTACCATCCTCAGGCGAACGGCATGGTGGAACGTTTTCACCGCCAATTGAAGGGAGCTCTAATGTGCCATAACAATACCTGGCACAGAGCCCTTCCTCTCGTCCTTCTCGGCATTCGCACCTCTCTCAAGGACGACCTCAAATGCTCCGCAGCAGAAATGCTCTACGGAGAACCACTAAGGTTGCCAGGAGAATTCTTGGCCCCCAGTGTTTCTCAAGGGGACCAACAGGATATCGAGAGTTTTGTTTCGCAGCTAAGGCGTAAGATGACGGACGTTCGTCCCATCCCAGCATCTCGTCACAGCAATCGCACATCGTTTATATTTAGAGATCTGCCTGCTTCAACCCATGTTTTCCTGCGGGACGACACCGTTCGTCGCTCTTTACAGCCGCCTTACACCGGACCGTACAAGGTGTTGAAACACGGTAACAAGACCATAACCCTCGACATCGCAGGTAAACACCAAGAAGTGAGCATAGACCGTGTAAAACCAGCCTACCTCATGTCTGATCCGGACAGTAGCCTCGATCAGACAATAGCTCCTTCAACAACTCCTGCTGCATCTCATACTGTGTCTCCGCCAAAGCTCTCCGACAACGTACGACCACCACAACCAACTGTAACCCGTTCAGGTCGTACTGTAAAATTCAAATCTGTATTAGATTTATAGTTTGTAAGAAAATCTAATGTTGTTATTTAGTGTTTTAATTGCAATGTTTTTTCTTTGGTTGTCATTTTTGTATATTGTTTATTTTCATTGTATTGTTTATGTCAGTATATTGTTTATTGCAACATTTTATTTTTAGTCTTTTGTCTAGTTTTACGAATATAATACCATTGTATCCCTATTAGTGGTAATGTAAAAATTATATTTTTAATTACTTCGTAGGGGGGTGGTGTGGCGACACACTGCACTGGCATATTGACACTGGCAACACCTCACGACGCTAGTCAGTGAACTGTCAATGTGTCAGTGAGTTGTCAACCGCCACTACCGTACAGACAGTGACAGTGCTAACTGTGCAATTCGAATCCTGTATTCCTGTGGAGACTTGTTGTAACTGCCGACTTGTAAAGTTGTGACTTGACTGTGCTCTTCCATACAAATAAACGACTACCGAAGAGACTCAAGACTTTTAATGGATAGCCCAAAACATCCATAATGTCATTGATTAATGAATGAATAGCGTCGTGAACAAATCTCGACGGGCGTCATCAGTCAACAGATAAGTTTGTATTATACTTGTGTATCCCTTGGATCTGACGGGGCCACAGAGTCTACAGATAAATGAATTGCACGTGGTATGGTGTTGGAAATGTGCAGTATTGTCGATTTTAAAAAGATAAAACATATACGTGAGTATGCGCAGCTATATTCACTCTCACACACAGTTGCACTAACATTCTCTGTGGATATTTTTCATTGAAACAAAATATTTAAACGCTGAAAACAAACGTGACTGACCTGAAATCAAACCTGAGAACCATCCTTAAGCAGGTCAGGTCGCTATTATAAAAATAATACTTACTAAGTTGTCGGGACGTCGGCATTGCCTTTCCTTCTACGTTTCGTAGGTAGATATATTGTGCCATATTAAATTACTTATTAGATACCTACTTAATGGACATTAAAAGGTTTTGTGTTTGCATCTCGTCAATGAGCAGTATTCTTTCTCTGTTAGGATTAAATGAACTCTTCTAGATAGTTGAACTTTCTGTTCCTTTCGGATGGCAATCCTTTTTCTCGAGTTTATTATCGTATGCGACAGGATCGCTCTTGCAATCAAGATCTAACTATTTGCCGCGGTATTACAATCGTAGAATTTGCATTAAACCGGGGAAACAGGCAAGCACTGCGTACGTTAAAGAAAATTATCAGGAAGTACCTAATGTTTTCTTGTGTTATGCAATAAAGTATTACCATAAAAATTCAATTGCCGTACCTATTGACCTACCTTAAATGTATCGACCACAAATATTCCTACCAATATTATGCCCATGAATTGCATTGACAATTTGGCACCAAATGCTGATCAAAACAACATAAAAAGCATGTTAATAAAAATAATATTCTCGTAAATGTGAAAACGCTCTTAGCCTTATGTTTCGCTCACGATCTAAACATACAATTTAAGGTTGATTATTGCGCTTTTTAGTAAAACCCATGCTCTATGCATCGTAAACATGGCACTAATTGTCAGTATATTGGCAAAACGACGTCTTCGCCGGCGACGCCGCGTAAAACGTAATTTCTCGCCTCGATAAGAGTCTTCTATCGAAACTGTACGTAAATTGTGAACGTATAGAGGCAACTCCGGCCTCCTTATCTTTATTTCACTCAAGTACACACTTATAAAGTTTATGGTCTTCTTATTAAATAAGTAGCAGTGATAGCTAAATGCTTGGTACGGTGGGGCCTGAGTTGGAATCTTGCACGCACCATCAATTTTCAAAAATAATGCGCGTTTTATATCACTCGCTACGGCGAAGGAAAACATCGTGAAGAAATCTGAACAATATTCATAATTTTTTCAAAAGATTGGCCCGCGTAGTGGACCTGTACCTACCCCTCACATTGTATGAGGGAACCCGTGTCCAGCAGTGGGACACTTCTACATAGGTTGCGATGATGAACAAATGAAGTAGGTAGAAAAGTTACAATGGATGGTTTTTATGATTGTAAAGTCTATGGCATTAAGGGTCGCTGCGCTGTTTAACTGCATGCAATATCATTTGAGAAGTGATAAGAGCAGCTAGGACAGTTATTGTTGATAATATTATAATGTCAATGAGCGAGCATATGGACATTCTGATAGGACGAGTCAGTACCGCGGACCATGACACACATAAGTAGAACGATTATTTATGATTTATATTTCGTTCGTGTTCGATATGGAATTCGCTTTAAGGTTCAGTTTAGGCTGACGGCGAAAATTTGAAATGTCTTAATTTGTTGTATTGCACCTCCACGCTAAATTGCATTTACATACTCGTAACAAGTTTGTTTTTAATGGAGCGTGGCGACGGCGATGGATTCTGGCGACTCAAGTGTAGGTCGTAAGATTTTTTGAATTCATAGGTACTTCCCTAATTTACTACTTTATCACGGGTGCCATGGACAACACACGAAGATAAGGACACACCACCAGACTGAGGAATTTAGACTTGAATTTACCTAGTTAAAATTTTCCTCTCGCCTGGCATCGAACCGAGGACCGACGAATGGCCGTCCGGCCGTCCTGCATGGTAACATGTGGTCCGCTATAGGTGGTTGTTAAATTACAAAACGTGGGTGTTCCTATTATCCAAAATAATATCTCCTGTAACAATGATTAGGTATTGCTATCGCTATTTCTAGGCGTCAAGTTTTTTAGCAATTGTAATATTTGCTTCACCGTAAGGAACCATTAAATATACCTACTTTTGTGCTTGCAAATTCACCTTAATAGCCATTACAATTGTTTAAGCAATTTGCTTTTGTTGATTATCGTCGTTATTACAAGGAAATGAACGTTCGGCCAATGTTACACGTCATTATAACAACATTACGGATTTATTTCGCTACACACGATTGCACAGAAATAAACTTTGCATCTAAACATTGCTACAAGGTACATGAACTACAACAAAGAGCTTTACAATAGCGTAATATTTGATGAACATCATAATATTTAGTAGTTTGATTTTTTGATCAGTTTCTGTACCTACCAACGAAGTCGTCCTTTTGAACTTCGATTTGTGTATGCGGAAGATAATTATCTAAAATGAATAATCTTAGATAGGAATAGGTAGTATATTATTTGGGGTTAATCTACTCCAAAGAGCCCACAACGTTTGTAATCTTCCATTTATCTGTTTTCTCTTCTATTATTTTCTGTTTCGCTTCACTAAGTGTAACTTTCTGTTTTATTTACATACAAATCAAGGAGACGTCAATTTAAACTATCCCAACTAAATATTTGCGCTTCGGTGTAAAATGTACAAAACGCAAAATGTACACAACTCGCAAAATGTAGCGTGGGTACCTACTATGGTTATGGCATAAAAAGTTGCCGAAGCCAAGCGAAGACGACTATTAAATAAGGCAAAGCAAATTCTTTACAAGCACCTCTTCTAACTAGCCATCTAGCCGCTCGCCAGAGAAATATCTTTAAATATTGATATACAACCGACAGATTTCTAGAACACTGAAATAAATCGGTCTCATTTATCAGGCCGCTATCTCTCAAGAGAAAGATCATTGGATTCCTTATAATCGTCGATCATTTAGCTCATTGGCGAAGGCGACGTGCTTTCGTTTGAAAATTGTTTTATTTTCGCCGTCGTGAATACCCTGCACGTGCCACTGAGATAATTCTATAAACGTTTCAAGGAACTTAACTTATCTTTATATGGACATCCTTTATGCGGCTCACATTGCAATTTCGTATTCATAAATTATACAGTACATTAGTATGCAATTTCTATTTTTGTTTCATCGGAGATGGATGACATGATGATTTTTCTTCTTTTGTTGGACGTACAATATATCAAGAATAGCTTATTGTATTGCCTACGTGCATCTTTTTGTTGTTACATTCTTAAGCTTTTAATGCTTATCGGTATTGTTTATGTCCAGACAATTGTAAAATGATTATTAGTCGTGTTCAGAAATGTCTTTAACTCTACTTTTTCATTAATCTGAAGAGGATAATAAATATTTTAATGAACTATGTTTAAACCTAAATGTGAAATTTTCTTCATGACGCTAAAGTACCTACTACCTACATAATTATATAACTATATTGGTTTTGTTTTATACTTTCACATTTGAAAAAACATTAAATAAAATCTTCCATGATCTCCAAATGTTTGACAAATATTATTCCTTAAAATAAATACCTACATGTGTACAACATGTCAACTTTTAACATACATTAATAAAAGAGGGTAACGTTATAAGGCTAAGATGTGTTTTACCTACTTGTTTAACTTTGGTATATATTTGCACGAACTTTGATTTTACGGATTTTATGATTTAAAAATTACCAACATTATCCATGTTACGCCTCGCTCATGTGCGTTTCAAAAATTCGATGTTATTCTCAGTGTTCAGATGCCTTCTCTAACGCGTGCTTCAGTGCGGCGTTAATTTACAAACGCAGTAAGAGGTTGCAAATAAATACAATGCCGCAAATATTTTACGCACAAAAACATAACGTCGAGTCTGCTGAGTAAAAAGGTGGGTATTTAACGCCCGTGTGTTGTAGTATTATTATCTTTACACACAATCGCTTTTAGAAACGAAAGTGGCACGTGGAAGCGACCTTATAAGGGGCGTATGGCATTTAAAGAATACCTGGTAGACTGTATATCCGCCGTTGAATGCAGGTTATGCAACGTTGCGAGCCCATTTGGAGTGTGCACCATATCTAGAGAAAACTTGTGTCTAGGAGATTTAGGATTCGAGCTGTGGGAGTTCGTTAGTCGCAGTGAACAATCACCTAGCAAAGGAACAAGATTTTATACAAAAACACATGTAGCAAGAAATAAGATCCTGCAATTGAATTTAACAAAGGCAACCAATGAAAAACTGCAACCGACGACTTTTATACCTTGACTAAAACAGCAGGGGTGCAGAATTACAGTAATTGGTTTGATGAGATGTGAGAAAGTGGTTAGATGAGACGAGATGAGCTAAGGCAATGTGAGGAGTAATGAAATAATGAAACTAGAAGGGAGCCTTTTAAATGGTATTGGTTGATAATGAAAAAAAGGACTTCTTCGATAATAGACGGATTAATAATAAAAAACAATAGATTATTTATAATGTTTTGTGAAATGATTTGGAGGACGGGGTACCTACGTGTTTTATTTCTCTAAGCATCGGTTCTATTGATGTTGTTCTTCGGAAAGTTTTGTACCTAATTAAGATTGTCCTTGCTTCAAAGTCAACGGATTCTCAAACAATCTTTATATGGAACATCATAAAGTCTTTGCTTAGTGTGTTCTATAAATAAATTAAATAAATATGATCTAAATTGAATATTTCTAGCTTGTGCTTTAGACTACGCAGATGAGCGAGTCATTCATTACAGACCACTTTGTATTACACAACAGCAATGTTGTTAAAGCTAAATTATGGTTTTCATTATTAACCTCCAGTCTAGATGACACCACCATAAAAAGCCATACTGTTGTCTCTTGTCGTTTATTAATACTTAATCGCTGTTACTATTGCTACTGTGTTATTGTTTTTAGCGATTCTATTGGTCGTGCTTACTTTTGTGCAACTTTGTTATATGAAGATAAAGCACGCACGCCAAATCAAGCCTTAGTCATATTTTTTCGTGTCAGATAACAACGATGCCACCTGATGGTAAGTGGCGAGCAATTCCACGCGTATCAACTTGGATAAAGCCTATTCACGCTTCTCTTGATGACTCCCACATCACGCTTTCGAAGTTTTCTACACCGCTCACAGATATACAAATTCCAACCATGATCAATCGGAGCTTGGACGCTTCCCAATCACCGTCTCGCGTGTCAGGATATCTCTCTTCGTTAAACTTAAGTAGCAGTAATTAGTAGGTATTTGAAATAAAACTCGTAGTGTTAGGTAATGTTTATTGACGCGCATGCGCGGGCGAGAGCGCGCACGACGCGGCGTTGCAGCCGCAGCGCGGAGCGGTCGATGCGCGCGCGCGTTCCGTACGCCGCGCACTCTACCACCATCGTCGTGTTGCACGACTCCTGTAATTACACCACACTTATTAACGCACTGGTAATTTCTCTCGTTTGGATCACCTATGGATTGGTTTAGTTACACATAGGAAAGCTAAGTAAGTACCTACCTATCACTTTTCTGCTGAAAAGTACCAGCGATTCTGTTTTAGTTTTGCTGTAACTAACCGAAAATCTATCCACCTGTAAGGTGCGAGATTTTGCAGGCTTTGGTAATATTGCAAAAATAAGACTTTATTAACATTATATCCTGGAATAGTTGTACCTACAGTCAATAGATTCAGCAAAATATAATAATAATTCAGCCATGAATTGTATCGTGTAGAACGTGCGCTTTCTTTGCGGCGTGCACTCTACCGCCGCGTTATCGTGTATCACGACTCTACGACACGACGCGCGACGTGATGCTGTAATTAAGGTATCTGAACTATTAACCGTGGTATTGCAAAACATTTGCTACCGGATAATCTTTTACCAAAGGTTTATATTATAAAGTTCACTTTGAAACGGTAAAAAAGCTTCTAAAATTATTTTGCCATTGTCTTTTGTAGAAATTATAGCAAAAGTTTTATTTAGATATTGTAACCATAAAAAATTCCAAACAAGTTATTATTTAGAATGAATACGAGACATTTGTGGTTAATACCAATGGTGGTTTGCTAGACAGGTTGCAACTTCACCGCAAACTGCCAACTCGGGATATTATACGTAGGTAACACGTTATTTACATAAACGTTCGGAAACGTGCTGTGAATGTTCTACGAAATAATAGCTGTTGCTCTGTGCTTCAATAATTAAAAAATTACTTCTAAGAAGCATGCGCAGAAAAAAATGTAGGTACTGAAACCATCAATTAACATTAAATTTT
This sequence comes from Hesperia comma, assembly GCA_905404135.1. Taxonomy (NCBI): domain Eukaryota; kingdom Metazoa; phylum Arthropoda; class Insecta; order Lepidoptera; family Hesperiidae; genus Hesperia; species Hesperia comma. The sequence continues at coordinate 6,959,634 of FR990027.1, read as the reverse complement.
AAAAATGAAGGCTTAACGGGTTGTCTCTATGACATTTAAGCGTTATGTCATTTACATATATTAGGTGGATAATGTGTGCACATGTGTATGTAAAAATTATACTTGCTTAACACTCGATCGATCAACTTTAAATACCTAGTTACATTTGTTTCCGGTGGAAAAATTAAGTTGTTACCAGACCAATTGATCGATTTTTAAGTCATCAAGTCATTAATGGGGTGTGAATATCAGAATTTGTGTGTATTATAACATCAGTAAGTAAGCAATAACACATGTAATTATTACTGTGGTATTTACCTTATAATGATTTAGTTGTACTTCCTCGTATGGCGCTGACCATCCGGCAAACCCAGAGGTTCCCAAGCTGGCCAAAGGATAATGGTTAAATGCTGTCAGTACTTTCTTAGTATGCATTAAACTTTTACTATAGTACCCTACAGGACTGACCATGGCTGAACTTACTACATGACGCGCTAATTTAGGTACGGGTATATCTCTCTTACACTTAAACTTCCCATCACTTCTTCTGCTTGTTTCTATAATTTCTTTTAAGCTAGCACTATTTAAACTATTAGTATCATCTATTAATTCTATTTCTTCTATTCCTATATCCTCCATCCCAGCTATCCGAACATCATCTCGTTTTATATAAACTTTATTTTTAGTAATATTAACATTTTTAGGTTTATAATAATGTATGTCTTGCATGAAGTCGAAGAAAAATACATTTTGCACCAAAATAGCTGAATATCTTTTTGGATCCCAACCTTGTTTCTCTAATCGTTTCAGGAGTCCCGATAATGTGTATGCTATTTTAGGTATGATTATTTCGTCTACATCCAAAGGCGATATAAACTCAGATTCTCTTATATTTCTATATAAACAGTCATTGTATGTTATGATATGATCTCGGCGTCGTTGCCATAACGATCGGTTGGGTTTATGTTTAATAGGAACATGAAATAATCTAATGAAGCCTAACTGCTGGTAATAATGTAAGATATCTACCATATTCTGAGGTATTCTATCTATGTAAATATCTATTATTTGTACGCCTAGTATTTTATTTGTTTCAATCCATTCGATTAAATTCTGTGATATGTCGTTTTGGAACAGCATGTCTTTGACGCAAACGGTAAATGTTCGTTTGTAGTTGCCCTTTGATGGCTGTATTATGAAGCCATTTGTGGGGTCGTTACAGGGTTCAGTGACGATTGAGACTATTGAAGGCTCGTATAATGGTTCTGTTAACGGGCACGTGAGAAGGATGGGTGTTTCTACTTCCGATGAAGTTGTGTCCCACTCGTGCCACCAGATCGCGATAGGTTTCGCTGCAACTACTTCTACCGAGTCATCGTCCTTGTTGCTCAGTGTACGTGTTTGGCAGAATAATGGCTCTTCGCTAGATATGTTCCTACCTGCAACAAATATATTAATATATTTTATACTGAAATATATTAAAATAAGTACACTACAGCTAGCGAAAAATAATACTGACTATTTACTATTTAAAATACTGACTAATTGACTATCAAAGTTGGAAGTGACTCTATCAGCTCTACCCTCGACTCAAGTTAATATTTCCTGGGTATTCTCGGCTGAGGTAGATATTAGTTTCGTTTTAGAGTGATAATTATTTGTAATGTAAGAATTATTTATATACATATACGTTAAATCTACCTACTAAATGACGAGTACTAATGCGGGAGAGTGAATGTTTGAGATTTCATGATAGATTATTAAATAACCTCAATCTTATTAACTAAATTATGGCACAAATCATTTATTTATCCTTCTTGATACTTGTGCAAATATTTTAAAGAATTTAACTTTATCCTTATATCTGCACAGAGTTTTAGTCGTGACAATAAATTTTGATTGTAATCTTGAAACTTTTTACCGTAAACCTCAAGATAGGGAGTACATTACTTGCGCCTTTTATAAATATTTACTTGGCAAGAACCAAGAAGTAAGAGATACGCCACGTCTTAGGAAAAATAAGTAATAAAAAACATAACTCGTTAATTATATACACAGCGTAAGGTAGTGTATAAAATGTTAATAATTTTAGGAAATTAGTGGTAATTTATCTTGATGTCAGGCTTTAATGTTTTGATGACCGAGTGCCAAGTTTTTAAATACTAACGCAATTTGTCAATTTAACGCTCCAGCAATTATCTAAACATCAGAAGATTATCGCCAGAAGTGTTTGCACTTAACACTAGACTAATGTCTAAAATATATCACGGTCAGCATAAGCTGTATTTACTACCAACATGTTTACATCCAGCATAATTATCCTCCTCTTCTGCCATACAATTTAATCGTAGCCTGCGCTATCTAGTAAGGGCGTAAAACGTTTTGTACTTAATCTTTGGTACAGACCCAGTAAGTCACACGGGGGCTCATTAAAATATCGGAGCTTACTAAACGGTGTACAAACTCTCAATAAAGTACTTTTAAATTTTATCAAAGGTGAGACGGGAGCGATACAAAAGTGTCCAACAAAAGTGTCGGAGGAAAGTGGCCGATGCGGCGACACTGCGAGATAAGCGGACACTCATTTGTCACCGCGGTCGAGCGTATGCGTCGTGTAAATTCCTTCCCGGCCGAGATAAACGCCTCTCCAGTATTGTAGTGACGGCCGGGATTAAAACAGCACGCTTCCAAGCTTTTTCCTTTTTAGCACATAGACGTTTCATTTACGCTCGCTACGATCGAATTTATTGAATTGAATGAGTCACACGTTGAGATGTACTTATGTTCAGAGAGAGCTCTATGAATTTAATCTTCTACACGTGGTAATCAATGTTGATTGATAGCTGCTTTAATAAATAAAATAATTAACCCGTGTTAAAAATAGTTGATTATAATTACGATGATTACAAATATAAAGATGAATGGAACTATACGAATGTGAATACGGATAACTGACTCGCTTTTACATTACCTTATAAATAACATAGAAAATGGCAAGTCACAACTAGGAAGTCCCCGACGAACGGAGCTATTGGAAACCGTTGTAATGACAGTCCCTAGGAACCGCTGCGCGATCCATCCAGCACGAATTACTGTTATGCAATCGAGAAAATTAATGTGTGCCCAAGATCTCAGGGTAAATGATGACTTACCGAGAAAAGAATCGCTGTGACTGCTATATGGGCTCTCCCATTACGAGCCATAATAATGCAGCATTTTGCGAAATAGGTGAAAAGAACAATTATACATGCATACAATGTATAATATCGTTGTCTTATTTTTAGTTTTAAAGATGGCGTCATTTTACTTAGCTAGGGTTTCAAGTCTTTTTTGAGGAGAATTCAGCCCATTAGACGCCTAATGGATGGGTGTCTTTTCGTGATTGACGAGGCTTACAGTGTACATTACACGTAGTTCCAGTGGACATTATTGGCGGGTTGATAGCCAACCCAAGTGGCGGAAATTCTCAAGAGGCTCGAAGTCCTAACAAGTATTGCTACAAATAAATGCTACCCCGAAACTTGTCTCATATCGTATGCTAAGTATGAAAGCGTTGAAGAAATACATCAGCGACTGATTTGTGACTACAAATCTAATTTCAGAACGCGATTTAATTGTGTTAATCTGAGCTGATAATGAAGTAGGTTATGTTTTTTCTAAATCTTTGCTTTCTGTGTAGGTACCTACTTAGCTTTGTTTGATTACCTTCATTGATGTAAAATTTACTAAAATTTTGGTCGTTTCCATTGTAACTTGTATATTTACTGAAGTTTAATTACAGTACATATAGTCAGTGTCCTGGGAATAGTAAATTACTGGTGCTTTACTATTTTCTCCTTCAACATAACAAGTTAGGAAAGGTAGCGTGTATAACTTAGGTACCTACCTACTGCAAAAAAATTAAATTACACTAATGGTATTTAAATGATCACAAAACGGCCAAGTGAGCAGCAGAAGCAGGGCTATTTATAGATAATTTCCATAATAATTTCAAACAGTAAGTGAGCCATGACTGAATACGTAATTACCGAGTTTTAAATACAGAATTGCCCGGGGCGCGGGCGCGTGCGTGGGCCCCAGTTCAAACATGACTTAATTGCTGATTAAGCTACAATTCCAAATAAAACGAACTCACATAATTTACTTTGATTCGTAGTCGAGTTTTCTCTTATAGTAATTTAAAACCAATGCTACAGCTGTCACCGTGCACGCGCGATGTTCTTTTATTGACGGAATAATTTTGTATGGTAATGAAACTTTGATACTCTATACATCGCTTACTAGATACAAGGTTTGCCTTAATTACTTAGAAAACCAAAACACATTAATATATCGACATGGTTACATGACTATGTGACTGGGAATTTACTTTAAACATAATCAGACGTCACCTAAAAATATAGAACGTTTAGAAGATGAACCGATTTTGCTTATTCTTGCTTGACATAATGTATTACAAGCTTTATAACGATCTAGGAATGATATTCTAAATTTGTTTTTTACGCTGTTCATGCCAAGGTAATCTATTTGTGATCGGTAGCATCGCTCAGGCAGTGATTGAACATCTTGTTTTATGGTGTTGCGGTAAATCAGTTAAGAGCACGGAGAGGTATCAATAAGCGCTATCGGCTTTGCCGGTATGCTAACGAAGTTTACTGCAGAGGTTATAATAAACGAACCGTGAATTAGGTATAGGTCTTGATTAGGAATCTTAGAATTATTTTATTTCGTAATTGGATATTTATACACCATGAAACAATTGAAATTAAAGGATTTGTTTTCTTGGTGTTTGAAATTTAATAATATTGAACCTGTAGGTACACGTTTTATTCAGTCTTAACACTGGGTAAAACATTTGCCTTACTCTGTCCCTGTAATATGATTATCTGAAGTCAAAAGTAAGAAAAAGACAATTAAACTTTAAACGTTAATTAGTAAGACAGTCAGAATCTTAGTAAACTTAATAATACCTATAACTCAATTTAATGAAAGAAAATATCTTGAGGAGACCTGCACACCTTGAACTTTTTCCGTAACGTTCTCAAAGGATGTGAAGTCTAATAATCCGCACTTGGCCAGCTTGGCCATAATGTCCAGTACCCTTCACATTATGGGGGAACCTAAGCCCAGCAGTGGGACAGTTTTGAGTTGTGGTGACGATAGTATACCGGGATAGAGCATCTAGTTAATATAAAAGTAGGAAAAGGAATTTAACTGTACAGACAAAAACAAACTTCTCGTTTTATATTAATTTTCCTTCCGAGAACTCTATATAGTTGCTTTAATGGTTCTCAGGAAATTTTCATATCATTAGCTAGGTTCTGCATAGTTGGAATTGGTTTTCCTCTGCATTTTTCTCTGAATTCTATAACAGAATCTCTTTACTTTTTCAGTTACGATTAATATTCGAGTTTATTATTATTTTTATTTAGAAGAATATCGTTCACATTCTACAGTAGTTAATTCAAAAAAAGTCTTTTAATCACTAGTGCTATACATAGATAATATAGGTATGTACTGTAAACGAATTTGTACCTACCACAGGAATACCTACTGCAAATAGTACGAGTATAAAGCTTCTTGTTGTGTAATGTAAACATTCACAAAATCAATAGACAAACTCATAGAAAACAACTTGTTCAAACAACCTAATCATGTAAAAATAAATAGAGCATAATATAGTTGTTATGTCTTCGTTAAAACTGCAAACACTTCGAATTTATGAGGTAATAAAAGCTAACTTTTCTTTTTCCCGTACAATGTTCTGTTTTGCGCCTAAATAAACATCATCTGCTCTGCAATAATGTGCATTTACGCCATACTTATTCCATTATATGGGAATGTGTGGTATGCTTTTACTCACCATGAAGAATGGCGAGAATGGGCGAGTAACGTTCTGACTATTATGCGATACATCTATGTGCCGTCTATGGCGCATAGAAATATTTCTCACTTTTTTATACTAAACTTTAACTACCCTGGCTTTGCGTCGGTCTTAGTGTCTAAACCTTTGTACGTAAAACGCCCCTAAATCGTACTTTGCTATTCATTTATTTGAGGCAATTTACCAAAGAGTTATAAGGTTTCATCGTAATCACCTTCCTGGATATCGTTTAAATCTAGAGTAAAGAACAAAAACAAACCTAAAAAAGTTCGGGTTGAGTTTTTAATATCAGAGTTTTTTTGGACTCTCTCATACCTCATCAGTCCATGAAATAAACAAATCTCTTTATTGCATCGACATTTGATTTGATTCGATTATTATGTAAGGTGAAGTGCTAAAAATAAAAAATAAGTAGTTACCTAAATTAATAAAAGTTTGTCGTACTGAGCAACGGGATTATATTTTCTATTAAAACAAATAACTATATTTTATATTTAAATCGTTACAATAACTGAAAGTTTTAAAATAAAAGCCTAAATAAATTATTTTTTACTTACCATGTAGAATAGCGAGAATGCGTACGTATCGTTGCTGCGTGCGATCGTCGTAGTACGCAGCGTATAGCGATACGCGCGTACCGTGCACACGTTGCCAAGAAGACTCTTGCGCTGCAAACGGATACCACGTTCTATTCTGAAATATAAAATTATTTTTCAATTGCAACGTTTCAACTACCAATAAAATAAATTGTAACTAAACACAATAGGTATTTTATTTTTATCTACTCGTTGACCCAAAACATGGGGTGCTATGATTTTAACGTGTAATTCTATGTAACTACCTAACTCAGTTCATTTGTCGTAACTAATACGATACGACGTGGCGCGACGTAATGCGACGCGATGCCACATACGACAAGTGTCCTACGTGAGTACCTAGTCTACGCGATAAGTGAGAGTCCTACGTGATTTTGGTCATTACTTCTGGAATCATGGAGAAGTACCGTACTATTTTGCTCCAAACTTCATATTTAAACTTTTAAAGAAATATCGTAAGCAAAGAAAGAAAACAAATAAGTATAATATTTTAACAGGGAAATCATTTCGTAGTTCGTGGAGTCGCGTCTGATCGCCCTCAAAACAAGTACGCGTTACGTCGCCTGTTGTCGCAGACTGTCACATAGGACGCAAGTTTTGATCGCGATCGTCGCGTTCGCAACGAGTCGTCGCTCACGTAGGACACCCAGCTGCTGTGGTGTTAAATACATACTGTCACACATTAGCAAAGACTTTGAAGTTGTCTTGACTTTGTACTTAATGAGCATTTCAAAGTTAGGTTTGCGCATATGTTCACTCCTAAACCAAATCAAACAAAGGAAGAAAGTAGGATAGTATAGCATCTACTGACCTTTCATTTACTTTTGTAATTTTATTCTTGGTTTTCACTTCGTAAATAAGTTAAGAAGCCCTTACTACATCCATTCAACAACTTTATCTATAAATTTTAATACATACAGCAAGCACAGATTGTGCGGATAATATAGGTAACCATAAAATTAAATAAATGCTGCATTAAGAAAGTTCGGAACAAATGCGCAAAAATAAAACAAAATTCGTTGTGCGTAATAAGCCGATACACGGTCACAATTCAATCTCCTGTACGTTCAGGTATGTACCCATAGGATCTCTGGGGTTACAATCAGGGCTTTTGATTCGTCACGTGCGATCAACACTATTATGTTCCCACCTCGTACGGACGGAGATTTGCAATGACATGATATTGTAAGTATTGCCCTTACAACGTAGTTTTGTTTCGACTTAATCGTATCATGCGTGGTATCTGGTAGAAGATGGTTTTAAGTGAATCGAATAAAGTGCAATGCGTGTTCGTGTGTACAACAAGAATAATTGGATATGTAACTATAGTTAGGTATGTGTAACACAAGGTTGGATAGAGAATACTTTCGGTCAGTTTCGGTCAAGCCATCTCTCGATAGAGAAAATTGAGTGCTCCCAAGCTGGTTCCGTGTCCTCTGCTATAGGTAATTAACAATATTTTTCAGGAAATTTGTCCGTCTGTCTGTTTGTCCATGATTTTGTTCGCGCTAATCTCAACACAGTTTAATCGATTTGGGTACGGTTTTTATTGATATATTGTGTTGTGATAAACTTCACTTTACATTGTGTTTTATTTTAATTGGTTCATAAATAAAAAGTTATGCCAGATTTTAGAAAGGAGCGATGTAGTGTATAGGCATCATGTACATATGTACCTATTATTATTGTAATAAAGATATGCGCGCTACTGGCGCCACAGTTTCCGATCAGACGTTGGGCCAGTTGGTGGTGCAGTGAAAGTAATTTGTTTATTATTGGCACAATAATCGAACCAGTACAAGTGGCGACCCTGCCAGTGACTAAAATAAACAAGGTATGTGCCCATTAACAAATCATACAATGAAATAAAATAAAATCGGTAAACATGGCCGATTTTATTATAACAATTTTCATAAAGAAAAAAAAGAGGTGACCTAGTAAGCAGACTAGCCGAGTTATCATATTATAAATAATGCCTCAATTTGTGGAACAAAAGTATCATGGATGTTAGTACCATGGAAATAACGATTTTGAATAAATTCGGCTAAGATTATTATTCACCTACCCGCCGCTTATCCGTGAGGTTTCTAATATTTGTTCTCACTGACCGACGAAGATGCACTCGCGTCTATTAGCCTAGCCAACAAACTAACTTGAATATAGGCTTTGGGTAACGTAATTAAAGTGCATATTCATATCATACGAAAGTAGTCTTAAGGATGACTATTTTAGACCAAGCTAGTTAATATAACAACCAGGATGATTATATTGGGTTCACATTTAGAAGGTCTATACGTTTACAACATACGTGTACGTATATTTACTGATATAATATTGTTGGTTATTATTGTATCTAATTATTGCTTACTATATACTTGAGTCACCAAGCCTGTGGAGTTGTTGGAGCCTGTGGATTTATGTGCCATATATTTATAGAAAATTCCGTTTCAAGCGTGAACCAAGTATCAGTGCTTAATTATGTACCTACCTAATTTGCAGTTAGATCCATTCTGTAAGATTCATTTTTTTTGACAAAAAAATGAGGTTAATACCTAATTCCAGAGGTGGTTTGGGTGAGCAAAAGGTACACTATACTGAGCAGGGTTCCTCCTCATCAACGAGGAGATAAAATTATGGTCAGACAAATAAAAAGGATTATTACATAATCATGAATGCAGGCCAATGAGTAGTTCGATGAAAATCGTAACGCTACCAACAAAATTCCAAGTGGTAGTTCTAAGAAAATTAGAACGGTACCAACAAAATTCCAAGTGGTAGTTCTATGGAAATTAGAACGGTACCAACGAAATTCCAAGTGGTAGTTCTATGAAAATTAGAACGGTACCAACAAAATTCCAAGTGGTAGTTCTATGAAAATTAGAACGGTACCAACAAAATTTCAAGTGGTAGTTCTATGGAAATTAGAACAGTACCAACAAAATTCCAAGTGGTAGTGCTTTGGAAATTAGAACAGTACCAAGAAAATTCCAAGTGGTAGTTCTATGAAAATTAGAACGGTATCAACAAAATTCCAATAGGTATACCGATAACATCGCGGTAGTACGTAGCATTCATCTTAATAATATATAGCTAATGATACTGTCCAGTCGTTGCGTGATTTACACGCATTTACAATAAATCCAATTTGGCGTTCGCGTCATAAGCAATTGGTGACGTAGCATGTCCTGGAACAAATAAATTTTATCTCATATTATACTAGCTGACCCGGCAGTCGTCATCCTGCAACATTTTTGCAGGTGGTAGGGCCTAGAGCTCACCCGGGGAAGTACCACCGCCCGCCACGGTACTTAGTACCATTCCTACCGTGTAATAATTGTTTTAAGAACAATTGTGTTCCGTATAGGAAGGTGTGGAGCCGGTTACACTTTTTTAGAGGCGACCATCTTAGTCCTCAGGGGTAGCAACGCATCTGTGACCGAATAAGAGCGAGACTCATTGAGTCTAGTTCTGGGTCGGTCACAGTTGTCATGGGAGGCAGCGGAAGGTGGTGCTGCATGCTCGTTTGCTATCTTAATTCCTTTTAAAAAAAATGTAAGTATTATTAAGTAGATTCGTTTCGGGAAACTTGTTGCTCCGCTACTTTTGGTTGTAACGTGATCAAACAAACTAACAAACAAACTCTTCCGCTTTATATTATTAGTTTAGAATTCGATAATATAATAGACGGGGAGAATGCAACTACATCCAAATAGATACAAATTTTACAACTAGGGTTGTCAAGTAGTTTTGGTAAACGATGACAAGTTCATTGAGTACTCAAAAATAATTCATAATTATTGTTAAATTCCTTGCGAGGCTTGGACGCACGGATCTTATGGTCCGAATAAACGACGGCACTGTATACTCAGTGTATAGGTACACCGAGTGTCTTTGTATGAACGCGAGCGTCCCTAATTGTAAAATTTATTGTGATGTGACACGAAAATTTGTGTCGCATTTGCGGCTGTGTGGATGCGTGGTAAAAAGGTGACAGTACAGAAACTAATGTTTGACAATTATTTCGCAATTCGCAATTTCTTTCGGAATCAAAACGTAGCACAGACGTGGCTGCGTTGTCAAAAAATAGTATTATTGTTGCGTCATAATAATACGAGTAATACTTAAAAGTGCTATTACATTATACCTACACGTGAAGCATTAAGGTACCAATGAAGTCTAAAAAAAAATTTGTACTTGGATCGACAGCGCGTCACTGATACCTTAATGTTGACGAACAATCATAGACGATGAGCAATAAAAAAAAACAGTCACGCGCTTTGAGAAACCAATCGTCAAACCTCGTAAAGAAATAATTAAAAAAATTGTCTGCATTATACCATTCATTCGTACGCAAATTGGATAAAATAACCTTTGATCAGATACACGATATAATCAAAGCTAGTAAAATGTTGTATAAATTAGTACACTGACAATATCAGTAGGTACTGGTACCTAAAGATAAATACGAGTAATGCAATAGAAACATAGATATAAGAAAAATAGAAAGTGGTAGACTGACAAAGTCAGTCGGTACCAGCAAGAGATGTGTAGTTCACGTGCTTAGTTACTGAAAATTTCAGTGGAACTAGCAAATACATAATTATAACAATATTAGATTGTTACAAAATAGTAAACAGGCATTATAAGTTGACACATTCAATATGCTTGCATAAGTACATTGGGTAGTAAGTAAATTTTGTCGGTCAGTGTTGGCTAAGGAGAATGTTCCATCCCTTGAAAGCATCTGAATGGGACTGCGGTCGGCCCCAAAGACAGTGACTTCATTTCGCATCCATTGTGGGTTTGCGAGTCACTACATGGGACGCGAGTTTTAACAGATTAACAGGAGAAACTAAGTATGAACAACCTGAGTGTGCTTGTTACTGCTTGATAAGAGATACCATCGCCGTTATTGACATAATGCGTTATTACTACAACGCAAGATAAGTATAATTCAGTAATAGTAAGCAACCCGTAATGAAAGACAAGTAAATAAAAAAAAAAATTAAACCAAAGAAATAAAAGGTTTTCAATTTTCAATAGTTATCACCGACAATATTTATTTGCGGTAACAAGGTATCCTCGTAGTCTTCGTGAGAGAAGTAGAAGCAAGACCTACCGCGATATTTAAATCGTCAGGGTCATATCATCATCAGGGGCTTCGAAAACTTTGTCAGTCCACCTTGTTGGTATAGCTAACCAACCATATCGCAAGTTTTAACGGTAACAATATCGTTGATCAATTACTGGTCTCAAACAAGAATTTGGACTATGTACCTACTTGTTTCCCAGTGCAGGTTCAACAGATAGCTATAGGTATTATTCCTGTCTGACTAGAAGTGGAAGCTGAACTTTATTTCATTTCGTGAAACTACTACAGTTATAATCAGAGTCGTACTGAACAACTAAAAACGTTAACGTAAGGTGTTAATTTAAAGCAATTTTAACCGACTTCAAAAAAGGAAGTTCTCAAATTGACCGTATATAAAAATGTTTTTATGTGTGTTCGGAAATTAGATACTTCATCATTTGTGAGCCGATTTTGATGTCTTTTTTTGTTAGGAACTAAATATTCCAAGGGTGGTACCATGGTGGGAGACCAGGATCTAATGATGGTTTCCCAGAGAAGTCGGGGAAAGCTCTTCTTTGAGGGTAGTAGTTCTTCTTTGTAGGGGCGACTAGTGCCTTTGTAAATGCTTTCATTGGGAGTGCCTTTGTAAATGCTTTCATTGGGTGGTTTTAAGCACTGCACTACAATCTAATGAGCTGAAAGACCGGCGTGGGAACATCTAAACGATTTCTAACAGTTACCTTGTGTTTGGGCTCGATTAATATGTATTTACGAGAACTTTACACTTAGGTGGGTTGAATTGAGCGCCAACTGGCAAGTAGTTTCTGTAAAACGTAATTTATCAATATATCACAACAGAGAACTTGTTTTAATAATAACAACTTGAAGTTATGTAACCTTTGCGATGCAAGGCGCATCTCGTTCTATAATTCCCAGATATCAAAGATGTTGCTGTTATAGCCGCCAGTAAATAACTGGAGACAAAAGCAACTCCATCGTGCAGGACATGTACTACTGCATCACTGGCTGCGGTTGTGCACGACCGTGCACCGATGTCGCAGGTCACAGCATATAACATAACAACAGAACGTGTCGACACCAACACGTTCACTACTGGGCAACTGGAATATTACAGGTGATCTGTATTGCAATGAATAATAAGTCAATATAAATGTAGTAGTATGACCCATATTGACAGGTAAACGAGAGTCATTTCTATTAAAATCCATTTGAATTTTAATTTGTGAACTGGCGTTATACCTATATCGGGAAACGTCAAGCTTTAAGGAAAACTCTCGTCTGTGTTTCATTGTTTCAGGTAAACTATAACGGCATCGTTGATCAAACTGAACAGCAGTGTTACGGCGATGCCGTACGACTTGTACGGTTGTTAAAGTCACTCGAGTGGACGGTAGCAAACAATCAATAAAGAAGGGAAAAGGACGATGTTGGCAACAGCAACGGAGAATTATTGAAATTCCGGAAGATTTTATCCACACAAATTACTATTAGGAAATTGTTGAAAGATGTCGTAAGATGTATTGATAAATGAGATAATTATTATTTTAAGCTAGAATTTCTCTGTCTGAAGTTGAGATAATATTTTGTTTCTTTTCTATTTTGTAAAAGGTAGATGTAGTGTATAGGCATCATGTACATATGTACCTATTATTATTGTAATAAAGATATGCGCGCTACTGGCGCCACAGTTTCCGATCAGACGTTGGGCCAGTTGGTGGTGCAGTGAAAGTAATTTGTTTATTATTGGCACAATAATCGAACCAGTACAAGCCTAAAGAAGAGAAGCCTAACTGGACTGGTTTCTGCAAGGGAATCGAGGAACAAATATCTTTATTAGTAAATAGTAGCACCACTTAAATATTATGTTTATGAATTAATGTAGGTAAACACATTATGAATATGCATATACGCACCTATCTTAATCTCAATTTCTAGGTATTCGGTAATATACATTCAACATCATCATCATCCGTAATAGGTACCTTATCATCATCACCTTAAACCAACATGGCGAACTATTGAGCACGGGTCTCTGACAAGGCCAGATTTAACCACGTCACGCCGGCAAAGTGCTGATTGACAGACTTCACACCGACTGGTTGCGAATTCTCGGGCACGCAGGTTTCTTCACGTTGTTTTCCTTCACCGTTTCAGCGCATGATATTTTAATACTTTAAACGCTCATATCTTCGAAGTCAGAAACGCGTGTTCTGGGTTTCGAACAAGGATCCCCCGAGTATGAAGCCGAATTTTTAATCTACGTAGGTAGGTAGCTGTAGCTAGTAACCTCGCTCACCTTGGGTAGCTATGTACTTACTTACTACAGTGAGCAAGGTGATTATGCGAAACGAAAAGCGCAGCTTCTTTGGAAGTGATCTGTCGATCGAAGCATCCTTGGTTAAATTTCAGATCAAGGAATAAAATACATTATTATACCTCTCTTCGAGTATTTCACACCTCATAGAATGAATTTCTCCATTTAACATAACATAAATAATGCAGTATACCTACTAATAACTGTGTAATAAACATTGATTCAAGCGCAACAGAATCATCACTTGAATGAGTAATCATGCATGTCAGTAATGTAAATGAACCTTTGGAAACTACAATATGGGAACACATCGACCAACGATTTTTTCCAACGATAAGGTGCCAGCCTAATGAATAAGTCAGGATTCTAACACACTTAGGTTAAACAACCGAGGTTTTATCTTAGAAGCTCGCAGCTTTAATTAATCCGACCAGTCTCTAGTTTTACTAATATATTTTTATGTCACATGAGACTTAACGAGAGAAACATCTGTGCACTTCATGTACAAAAGTGTATACACCAGTAATTTACATCTGAAAACAAGTTTCTGTTGTTGATTGCATTTTGTATATATTAAGTATTTAGGTATTTCAATATAGAAATACTTGTTATTATTGGTAAATAAATAGTCGGAATAGCTTCCTTGGGCCTAGAAACACAGTTCTGATGAAAATTCGATCATCGAAAATCGGAATGAAATTCTATACCTATTTTTCCCTGTTTCCTTTCACAATTTCGTAACGTAACAGAAACTTAAGGAGTATTAGCAAAGCAAACCTTACCTAAAACCTAGTATAAGAAGTTATACCTAGTTAAAGAAGCGAGCACCAACCGTGTCTACTACACAAATACGGTGTGTAGCTCATAAAACGGTAAGTAGGTACATGAATATTAGATTTATTGCGACATGTAAGTATGTACTTAAATGTATTAGGAATATTAATTGTATAAATTATGGTCATAGAAACGTACAAGTTTTCCATCACTAGGATCATATTTAGACTTTCTATGTAAGCTTTCACAGAATGTTTTCATTATCCGCAACATCAGCTGCTAAGAAAGACCAAGATGACTGTTTTATAATACGCATATTATGAACCTTAGATGTTCGAGAAAAAAGAAAATCCAGAAATCGTAGATAGATTAAGTTTTTGAGATAAATTAAGTTTGCTTTAAGTTTGCTTCTTCCATAGATTGGTTACTTAGCACGACCTTCACTTTTAATCACTCAATTGGCACAGAGCCCATTTCGTAGTTACCTAGGTGAAAATTGAACTTCCATTGCAGTAGTTAATGCATACCTACTACATAGATTGGCATTCAGGTATGTCATTTTTTCTTTTACTAAGGGCCTGTTTCACCACTTACTGATAAAGTCCCTTATAGCTTATCAGAAACTTGTCTGCCAGATAAACTACTGCTTTTGATTTCACAGGTATCGGATGGGACCATCTGGCAGATAGACTGTCTGATAAGTTATCAGCCGCTTCTAGTGGCTGCTACAGGTGTTAACTGATGGATAGCACATGTGTTTAGTTTTCAGTACAGATCGGAATTTGAATATGTAGCAAAGGATACAAAATGTACAAATTTTACAATTTTCGCTAAGGTATTCATTCATATTTTTAATATCCTTAGAAATACAAAAAATAAACTTAAATTGTTTTGAACCAAAAGTATTTGATTTCTTAAGTTTTTATAATACTTTTCAAGTGAGGATAGGTTACATATACTTTGTTTGAATTCGGTTTGGAATTCGTTATAATTGCATAATACACAAATGCCAACTTTCCGCCAATGTGATTTAAAGGTACATTTAAACTTGACGGCAGTATCTAAAAATGTCCTTAGTACCTAAATTTGGTCTACAAGCTAAACTGAACTAAGAACTCAGGTAATAAGTTTGGTTTTGGCGTGGAGTGGCAATTCCATATGCTCGGCGACTTAACTATAGTATCTAATAACGAAACGCAACTAAGCGACGTTGCCGCTGCGTCAACTCTTAATTGGCGGATAAAATTATCAGTCAGATAAATTATCAGGGAGATTGGTGGTGGAACAGAAAAAAGTTAGCAGTCTATATCTATCAAATAACTACATACCTATCTGACACTTTATCCGTAACCGGTGAAACTGGCCGTAAGAGTCCTATGATACGTTTTAAATGTATAATATATGTTACTAGCTGTTGCCCGCGGCTCCGCCCGCGTGGAATTCAGTGTGTCACAAAGTTATTCCTGCGTTAATCCCGACCCCACACATATTAAGACACACTCCACACATCTTAAGAACAGTTGATTTTTTACTACGTTTTAGTCATACCGTACAAAAATCCGTTATGTAGATCTTAAGAAAATCGATAAAAAGACTTTAAGATATAAACGTCGGGGTTTTTTCATTCCAAACTATTATATTTTTAAACTACATTGGTAGTTTTTCATTCGGGTGCCAAAACATAAAGACCAGCTAAAGCGATGCTGACCCTCGAAAAAGAAACATAAAGTTGATCATGAGAAAAAAAGCCGGTTCGATTCCCGATATATTATGTATAGATATCCCGATATATAGATATTAATGAGCCCGCGACTTCATTCGCTCATGGAAGCTTTTCCCGAGTAAATCTCGATCCCGCGGGAAGTCAGGAACAAAAAGTAGCTTATATAATGCTCCATAACCTCCTCTACCTCCCACTGAAAGTCCCATAAACATCTGAACCCACGACCTCATTCCCGGGTATGAGTTTTTACCGCGTGAATCCTAATCCCGCGGGAATTCAGGGATAAACAGTACCCTATATGTTGCTTCAAAACTTCCTCAATCTCCTAGTAAAGGTCGCATAAAAATTTAAGCCCGCAACTACGCGCAGGAGTTTATTCCACGTAACTCCAGATCCCGCGGGATTTCCGGGAAGACAGACTTGTTAGTTTTATATTTAGAAGCTATTTATACCCCATACGCGAAGAAGGTTTTCCCGCGTAAATTCCGATCCCGCGGGATTTCTGGGATAAAAAATATCCTATATGTTAATCTAAGTTGCCCTCTATGTGTGTGCCAAATTTCATGAAAATCGGTTCAGTACCCCATACGCGAAGAAGGTTTTCCCGCGTAAATTCCGATCCCGCGGGATTTCTGGGATAAAAAATATCCTATATGTTAATCTAAGTTGCCCTCTATGTGTGTGCCAAATTTCATGAAAATCGGTTCAGTAGTTTTTGCGTGAAGAAGGTTTTCCCGCGTAAATTCCGATCCCGCGGGATTTCTGGGATAAAAAATATCCTGTATGTTAATCTAAGTTGCCCTCTATGTGTGTGCCAAATTTCATGAAAATCGGTTCAGTAGTTTTTGCGTGAAGGAGTAACAAACAAACAAACAAATACACAAACTTTCACATTTATAATATTAATAGGATACTTAGTCGATAACGCCGGGAAATAACGCATACCATAATGGGCTATAATTGTAATCCATAAACCCGGAGCACCATTGAAACGTAGCGTTTAAGTAAATTATATTGAGCAAATAACAGATATTGTTTTATGTTCCATGAATATTTTCGCATAGATAACTATGCGAGATAGATACTACGAGTATATAAGAGTCGAGTCCAGCAAAAGGATAATGGGATTAAAGTTACATAAACATAATGACAGCATCTGAATTTATGGATAAATTTTACTAGGTTCTTACATAAGCGAATCATACCAACTAGGTACTTTAAAATATACTATGAAGTACTTAGATATAATTTTATAATATTATTCCACTTGTATAAAAGTTCCAAGACTAACTAAACTATTGTAATATACTTATTTCCCTAGAAAGGCGAAGCGACTTTTCATTGTTCCTTGCCAAGTTATTGTGTGGACGAATAGGGCATACATATCGTGACCATTTCGTTTAGCTCAGAACGGGATATCGTCTATTTTCGCCACTTTCTAGGTTCTTGAATATTATACCTGTATGAGCGCCCATGAGCAATACCGTTTTTATAAATTTAAGTCATCAGACATCGAAGAATATAGTAAAATATTAGTATCCGAGAGACATGAAGAGTGACTAAGATTCAAAATGTAATAAGCCTAACAAAAGCCGGACAGTCCGGACACCTTTCATTTTGGCCGGACACGTACCTACTTAAAAAGCCTAACACTTTGCGGCTTTATCCGGACGCCTGGCTACACTAGCCGTATATAATTTCGCGAATATCCCACGAAAATCATGAATTTTTGTACCCCGGCGCAACCGTTCGGGACAGACAACCTGAAAACGGGACTGTCCCGTTAAGTACAGGACGTCTAGTCACGTTAGGCATACTGCATAGCACAACTGGCAAGTCGGAGCCATGCTGTTTAGATAGCCATATCAGAAATAACAGATTTATTGATCGACTTGAACTTTGGTCCTGTTCCACATGAGGTCTATGTGCTTTTGTGGTTTTTTGAAAAGGTTTGAAATGCTGTAGATCTGGAAAATAGGTTCGCCATTAAAATAAAGCTTTTAATCTCTAGCACATATTGCTTTCCATGTATTTTAGGGGTCCAATGAAAAACTCGGAAACTTTTAAAAATATCATTACTTTTTTAAAGTTTAAAAATAAAAACGTAGATATTAAAAATTATATTTTTAAATTTTTTACTTTTAATATCTATGGAAAGCATGGAAACCGATAACGGAATCTGAAATACAAATCTTAAAAAAAATGTAAGTTAAAAATCTTTTCCTTTAAGTAATTTATGACAAGTTTTACAATTACAATAGCTCAAAGAATTGAAATAATGCAAGTGGGCTTTTTATGAGATAATAAAATAGCATTGAATAGATAAGTAGATACCTTTTAAAACTATTCACAAGACTCATAAGCTTACGGCGGCGCCAGCAATGGCGGTTCCAGCATATTGTGACAGCCCTGGCGTATCACCTCGCAAAACAATAAACAATAGGGGCCATAAACATGTCGAGTCAACAATAGAACAATAGGAGCGCGGCTCTCTCAAAAGGACGCACGACGCTTCGACCATTACGGCAATAGTCATACGGGCGAAAGTCGGTTGCAAGGAACGTTCTCGAACTTTATTTCGACGCGGGTCCGGACTTCGCGGGAATGTTCTCGATTGTCGTGAATGGTGCGTGAGTGGTATAAAAAGGGGCGATCGTTCAACCGCGACACATTCTAGTTTCGGAAGCGAAACCAGCAAGATACCAGCGATACCTACGAGCGATACCAGTGAGAAGTGAAGTGAATTCTACGAGCGATACAGTGTTCGACGAGTGTGTTTACTAGTACCTACGTGCAGAGTGTTTTAGTGTGTACTGTGTACGTCGTGTAATTTGTGTATTTACGAGTACAATAAAAGTCTTTGTGGTACATTTTGGCATTTTCTCGAACCCAGTATTCCTGACACGTAATAATTGGTGACAGAAGCGGAATGCCTGTAGTACCGCAAAGTGAAGACGGGATTCGTACGCGACGGCAGACAGCATTGGATGCCGCGCGGATGGAGTCACCCGGGCGTGACCGCACGGAAACGGAGGCCACCACCGGACCTTCAACTGCATCACCTGCATCAGCGCCGACACCGAGTGCATTCGATATGGCCTCCTTGTTAACCGTCTTACAGCGCCTGGAAAGCAAAATAGAGGGCCAGCGCGAAGCAATGGAGGGCCAGCGCGAAGCAATGAAAAGCCAGCGCGAAGCAATGGAGAGCCTGGAAAGTAAACTGGAAAGCCAGCGCAAAACCATGGAGGCGGGCCTAGGGACAATCGACGCAAAGCTGGATGGTTTCCAGGGAGATTTGAACGTCGTGAAGGAGGACCTGGAATTGGTTAAGGTGCGTACAGCCGAGCACGACCAAGCCCTCAAAAGCCATGACGCATCAATCAACAGCCTCAGTGCGTCGGTAAACTTCCACGAAACTAGGCTCGTGGATTTGGACAACAAGCTGCAGAAAATAAGAGTTATGGGCACGGCAGCAACGAGTTCATGCTCTGGGGCCCCGAAATTTAAGGTCCCAAGTTTCGACGGCACGACCTCGTGGACGGCGTTCAGGCACCAGTTCGAGGTAGTTGCAAATGGGAATGGCTGGGAAGACGAGCACTCATTGGCGGCACTTACCTTAGCTCTTCGAGGGGAGGCACTGCTGGTCCTTGAGAACCTGCCCGCCGAGCGACGCACCTTGGAGTCGCTATTTAAGGCATTGGAAGCTCGATACGGGGAGAAGCACCTTGAGCATGTATATCGTGCGCAGCTCAAAGACCGGTCACAGAGGTCGAGCGAAGGACTGCAACAATGGGCTACGGAGATCGAGCGCCTCGTACGCCGAGCCTATGCGTCGAGTTCCACACCCGTCGAAGACAAAATATTAGAGGCCTTCGTCAGCGGCATACGGGATCCTGAAGTGAGAGCAACGGTGCGCTTGGGTCATCACGCAACCTTGGAAGCAGCTTTAGCGCACGCCCTTGAAGTAGAAGCGGTACGAAGTGACTATAAAGGTTATAAGGTGCGCGAAGTGGTGGCAGCGATTCAACCTCGTACTGGGCCTATCTGCTACGGATGCGGTGAACGAGGCCATATAAGGATTAACTGCCGGACTCGGAAGCAACCGAAATCGGTGTCGACCGCTACCCAAGTCGACACCCAGGAGCCGTTAAACTAAGAGGCGCCAGCGCCGCGGGGCGGGCACTGGCTGGACTTCGTCGAGCCCCTACTGTTTTGGTATCACAAGCTTGTGACGGGAACAGCCTCGTAACTACTGGAGAAATAAATGGCATACCCTGTCGCTTTACGATTGACACGGGAGCATCGAAATCCATCGTTCGACCGGAACTACTCAAGCGGACTATCATGTGGGAAAATGAACGACCATCATGCAATCTGCAGACAGCGACAGGCCAGCCAGTGACCGTCCTTGGAGTTACGGAAGCAAGACTGAAACTCGGAAGTGACATCTACACGCAGTCTGTTTTAGTAGCGAATATAACTGATGACTGCATTATCGGACTGGACTTTCTACGGGCACATCACTGTATAGTTGACATAGCGAAAGGAGTGTTAAGCTTCCCGGATCAAGAAGTCTTCTTGGACGGTTCATGTTCAGGAGCAGTGTACTGTTTAAGGACAGTGAAGCTGGCACCCAGATCGGAAACCTTGGTCAAGGTTAGGTTTCCCGAAAAGATACAGCTGGACCGATGTGTCGTAGTGGAAGACTATGGAGATCATCCCAGTTGGATCACGGCAAGGACACTGCTCATGACCAAACGCGACGCTAAGTTAAAGGTCATCAATCTTAGCAGCGTGCCGATACATCTCGGAAAGAATACAGTCATTGGCCGATGTGAAGCCGTGGATAGCTTGAGGAAGGTCCAAGAAAACTCAGACAAACCTGGATCAACGGATCACATGACATCTTTGCTGGAGGCGACCAGGAGTAATTTGAGCTCTGAAGAATATACTCAGGCAGCAAAGTTGTTGATGGACTACAAGGACATCTTTACCAGAGGAGATAGCGACCTTGGAAGAACAAATCTTGTCACTCACCCAATAGATACCGGAAATACTTCACCGATCAAGCAAAGACCGAGACGAGTACCGTTGGCAAAGGAACACGAAGTTGCAGAAATGATCAAGGACATGGTACGCAGCAAGGTGATCGAGCCGTCAACTAGCCCTTGGTGTTCACCTGTGGTACTCGTGAAGAAGAAGGATGGCAGTACTAGATTCTGTGTCGACTAC
The DNA here is from genome assembly GCA_905404135.1 of Hesperia comma. Classification (NCBI taxonomy): domain Eukaryota; kingdom Metazoa; phylum Arthropoda; class Insecta; order Lepidoptera; family Hesperiidae; genus Hesperia; species Hesperia comma. The sequence goes on along the minus strand of FR990027.1, from coordinate 6,938,040 downwards.
AGGATGCTTAACACAGTTACCAAGAAGGACAGCTACCCTCTGCCTCGGATTGACGACACGTTGGATATGCTTGGTGGCATGAAGTGGTTTTCGACGGTCGACCTGAAGAGTGGTTACTGGCAAGTAGAAGTCCGGCCAGAAGACAAAGAGAAGACCGCCTTTACCACCGGCACCGGAAATGGCTTGTGGCAGTTTCGCGTAATGCCTTTTGGTTTATGTAACGCTCCTGCCACTTTTGAGCGTCTCATGGAGCGAGTGTTGGTGGGACTTTTGGGGGACGCTTGTCTGGTGTACCTCGATGACGTCATAGTCATGGGACGAAACTTCGCGGAACACAAGCGGAATCTGGAGAAGGTATTCAGACGATTCCGGGAGTCCAACCTAAAGCTCAATCCAAAGAAATGTGACTTTTTCAAGAAGGAAGTATCATTCTTGGGACACATCATATCGGACGAAGGTGTTCAAACTGATCCGGACAAGATAAGAGCTGTTCAAGAATGGCCGACACCAAAGAACAAGACCGATGTGAGAGCGTTCTTGGGACTATGCGCCTATTATCGTCGGTTTGTGAAGAACTTCTCAGAGATAGCCAAGCCATTACACCGTCTCACGGAGGACAAGAGAATCTTCAGTTGGGATTCCGATTGCGAAGATGCGTTTGTTCGCTTAAAGGAACATCTGTGCTCGGCTCCGATTCTTGGCTATCCCAGAAGGGAAGGGAGATTCATAGTGGACACGGACGCTAGCAATACTGGCATCGGAGGAGTGTTATCCCAAGACCAGGACGGCCAGCAGGTGGTCATTGCGTACTTCAGCAAGACCCTTTCGAAACCGGAAAGGAATTATTGTGTGACTCGGCGAGAATTACTGGCTGTGGTGAAGACCCTTCAGCACTTCAACAAGTATTTGCTGGGACGCGAGTTCACAATAAGGACGGACCACGCCGCTCTGAGGTGGCTTCTGCAATTCAAGAACCCGGAAGGCCAGGTTGCGAGATGGATCGAACAGCTTCAAGAGTTCAACTTCGTAATAGAGCATCGCAATGGAAGAGCTCATTCGAATGCCGACGCCCTGTCACGACGTCCATGCTCCGAAGAATGTCGACATTGCATCAAGCATGAGGCTAAAGAAGAGGTCAGGGTGATAAGGATGCAGGACCTAGACGAGTCTTGGGGAACGGAGCTAGTAAGCCAAGCTCAGAAGGAAGACAAAGACCTCAGCCTGATCATGGAATGGAAAGCCAAAGGACAGAGGCCCCTGTGGAGTGATGTGTCAGCATCGAGCGCGACGACTAAGGCATACTGGGCTCAGTGGGACAGCCTTATATTGGAGAATGGCGTGCTGTATCGGAGCTGGGAATCACTCAACGGAAAGGAAAAAACGCTGCAAATGGTTATTCCTAGGAGTAAAGTGGCTGATTTGCTGAAGCTGGTACATGATGGCACTTCCGGTGGGCACCTCGGCGTCAAGAAGACCCTCGTAAAAATACGAGAACGCTTTTATTGGGTGCGATGTCGAGAGGACGTTGAAGATTGGTGCAGAAAGTGTACAGTGTGCGCTTCAGTGAAAGGGCCCCGCACTAGATCCAAAGGGAAACTACAGCTGTACAACGTCGGAGCCCCTTGGGAGAGAATCGCCATAGACGTTGCTGGGCCATTCCCTCAGACGGAAGACGGGAATAGATTCATCATAGTGGTTCAAGACTACTTCAGTAAATGGCCGGAAGCGTTTGCAACTCCGAACCAAGAGGCGAAGACCGTGGCCAAGAAACTTGTCCAGGAAGTAGTATGCCGCTTTGGTGTACCATTGGAGTTACACAGCGACCAAGGCAGGAACTTCGAGTCGACGTTATTCCAGGAGATGTGTGAACTTTTGGGAATAAATAAGACACGTACCACACCGGCGCATCCTCAATCTGACGGCATGGTGGAGAGATTCAACCAAACGTTGGAAAATCACTTGGCCAAGGTCGTCGAGGAACATCAGCGAGACTGGGATCGGTACATTCCTCTGTTCCTGATGTCATATCGGTCTGCCATACACGAGTCTACGGGATTTACACCGGCTAAAGTTAACTTCGGAAGAGAAATGCGTCTGCCGATGGATTTGCTTACCGGAACACCGCCAGATGCCCCGAAACCAACCGTTGAATACATCGCGGACTTACGGGAACAATTGGACGAGACACATGATCTTGTAAGGGAGCAATGTTTGAAGACCAGCGAAAAGATGAAAACCCGGTACGATCGCGATGCTCGGAAACATGGTTTCAAGGAGGGAGATTCTGTATGGTTGCACAATCCACTGCGGAGGAAAGGGAAGTCTCCGAAGCTACAAGCACGATGGGAAGGCCCTTACACAGTTGTCACGAAGATAAACGACGTGACCTACCGGATCAGACAGGGGGATAGAAGAAAGCCGAAGATCGTGCACGTGGACAGATTGGCACCATTTCATGGATCGAATAATGCTCGGGACGAGCATGACTAAGAGGGGGGCAATGTGACAGCCCTGGCGTATCACCTCGCAAAACAATAAACAATAGGGGCCATAAACATGTCGAGTCAACAATAGAACAATAGGAGCGCGGCTCTCTCAAAAGGACGCACGACGCTTCGACCATTACGGCAATAGTCATACGGGCGAAAGTCGGTTGCAAGGAACGTTCTCGAACTTTATTTCGACGCGGGTCCGGACTTCGCGGGAATGTTCTCGATTGTCGTGAATGGTGCGTGAGTGGTATAAAAAGGGGCGATCGTTCAACCGCGACACATTCTAGTTTCGGAAGCGAAACCAGCAAGATACCAGCGATACCTACGAGCGATACCAGTGAGAAGTGAAGTGAATTCTACGAGCGATACAGTGTTCGACGAGTGTGTTTACTAGTACCTACGTGCAGAGTGTTTTAGTGTGTACTGTGTACGTCGTGTAATTTGTGTATTTACGAGTACAATAAAAGTCTTTGTGGTACATTTTGGCATTTTCTCGAACCCAGTATTCCTGACACGTAACAATATTATTAGAAATGCCTGTGGATATTGATTTCGATTTATTTTGCATCCGGGACTCGCATCTGAATAGATTATCAGCATCAGAATTACAAAACACGTTTACCGTCGGGCCTATGGAAAAGTTAAAGATATACCTACATATTACCTACATCGATTTAGCATCATTGATGGAGTTAGACATCCTCAGGCACGTTAACTAATTTTATTTTTCTCTTTTAGTTACTTGGTTACTAGGCCGTAAATATAATATTGTATTATTGTGGTATTTTTCCTATGTCTATTGTTGTTTTGTCATCCAAAATATCCTGAATTGCGAATTTGGTAAGTACATAAAGTACATAAACTATACAGCCGTTCTTTGTCTGGAATATTGTACCTATTTACCTGGATATACATTTTAGAATGACTACAATAAGAAATAAATCTAAAAATAGCAAACATAAATCCTAAACTACATATGTTTGCCATGAAGTATCGGTGAACCATCTAAAAATAAACATAGCAAAGTCGCCTTGAATAACAGGAAGTAAGTATAGTTGAATACTAAGCAGTATCTACAATAGGTCGTATTTTCTTGTACGCATATCTTCTCACCCATTCTTGTCTCTGGTATTTGCATACACATTATGAGAAGCACTACTCATTTATCTATTTTACTGCACGCACCCCGTTCTGTGTTTTTACACAATAAAACGAAAAAACCCGTAGATTGAAGTAGGTAAGTTTGTTACTTTAAAATACTTAAAAATATAGTAGTCTTTATATAGGTAAATGTAGCAAACATAACATTAATTTAATTAGTTATTCATTGTAGCAGACTTTTCCATTTTGCTTTAATCTCAAAGCATCCTGTCTAAACAATAGATACGAGCGTTGGCATTAGGTTTCCCGAAGGGAAGCGAAGGCCTTTATTAGTTAATAAATAAAAGAACAACCACTTAACTTTGGTCTCGCAGTTTTTTAAATAAGTTTATGACAAGAGTGTAAAGTACGCCCGAAGTTGCTTAACCCAGTCGATGAGTTCCGATACGCACAAGCCGTCAAGCTGTGAGCGTTTCAAGAAGCTAGATAACTTAATTTATTCTAAATGAGATGCATCATCAACGTCTCATTAATATCCCCATTCTGGTTCTACGGGGGATTCTGATGCAAAAATGAAAGGATGCAACTTGTTTGATTAATAGCGAGTTAGTAACTTACCAATTAAAAGTAAGTGCTTATACATGTTTATCAATTTGTGCGTCGGGTCGACGGATGGCCAGGGAGAACCCTGGTTCATATCTACACGCACCACAATACTTCGTCAGTTATGTGCTTTTAAAACCCGGTAAAGTACTAGTTGGACTTGTACACATAGGGATCCGCGGAATCGAGCGATATTTACTTTAATTATTTAATCAAAAACGAAAACGAATCAAGAAAAGATTACAAGTTTGCTTGATCGGACATGTTATTGTATGCGCAAACCTAATTTGTAAAAATGATAGGTCTATAACTATTTCCAGTCAAGAAATTAGAAGAGAAGAAGAAGAATATTACTTTAATTACATGTATGTTTATCTATGTATGTTTATGTACGTGTGTATATTATTATATTATATTATTCTTTTGCCGCCTTCGTTGTTTTCCCACTGCCCAAAGGTTGACTGGCAGAGAATGCTTTTAGCATTAAGTCCGCCTTTTGCTCGTATACGTTGTATGGTGCAAAGAAGTTTAAATAAATAAATAAAAAATACAGACAACCCATCGCGCATCGCTTGAAACGGTGTACAACTTAGGTCGGTCGCTCACATTAACCATGAGGACATAAATATTTGGTCTCGATGCACGATTATCAGTTATTTCTTAATTAATTTTGTTATCCATCAGCACAAAAAACGTACGAAGTGTGTTTTTACGTATAACTTAAAGTTCAATGTTTGTATGTGAATTAGTAAAATACCTAAAGTGTTATAGAATTTTTGGCAATAAATCACCTAAAAGGATAAAATAGGACGGAGAATGTGGTATGAATACGAAGATAATATTTACACGGACTAATTGTGTGATGAAGTACAAAATTTCTTCTAGTAAGCTCAGATTGTAAAATATAGAAGCATCGGACTCGTAACCAAGTAGGCAATTATCATATCGACCACACTTCGTTTTACTATTTTATAATTTCCGTTTAAAGATAATTGTTTTATACTTTAATGATTATTGTTACTAACGAGTTATTTCATAGTCGTGGGAAAACTTTATTACGAACTTCTTGTGTACAGATGTAATTGCATTGGATTTGAATTTTACGATGAATAATTTTAGGGTTCTGTACCGGTGATGACAATTAACGGTAATTGGATTACTCATGGTTTTTCTCGTATGCTTGTTGGGTATTCATATTTGTTGATTTCTTAGTGTTTGTTGAACAGAAACGTTTATGTAAGGTAAGTCGGAAAAAGATAAGCAATAAAGGTGTTCTATCAATATGTAAATCATGAGGTTTGAAGGCAATTCCCTGGGGCTCGATTTCACTTGTATACGGAAATCATGAAAACGTATACGAATTACATATTTCCTTATTTTGAAATTCGGATGGACTAGTTTGTTATCGAGTTAATTATATACAGATTCACATTTTTCCTGCGTGAAACGAATAAAGTATTTATTCATTTAATTACTTGGCAACATAGTTTCGAATGTTTCAAAAATAAAGCAATTGTGACCACTGGCTACGAAAACCACATGTGCAAATGTTTCGTAGGTAAGTATACGAATAATAATTAGTCATCAGTGAAAAAAATCGAGCCCCTAGTCTGGTATTGCAAAATTTGATGTTTATAATTTTAATCAAGTATTGTAATAATAAATAAATCATATTTATACCTAAATATTCTTCCAAAATTTGCACATCATAGCAAATACACAATGTTTAAGAAATAATCAAGGTATTGTCCGATTTGCGAATTCATAAAAATGCGTAAACTCATTTCTCTCTTTTTACTGAAAGTAATGAACCTTATGCGGTCTTAGCCTATTCGGGGGTCCAGGTTCGAAGTTCAGAGTTTTGTGGGTTTTAATTTAACCCATTTATATTTTAAGCATCAAAATGTCACTCGCTAATCGCTATAGCTTACGAAGGAAAACATCGTTCGCGAAAGTTCGAAAGTTCGCAAAACTTAAAGGTGTAGGTGTAGGTTAGGTACAATACATTTTTACCTATACTGTCTACATTAAAACACAAAACCCGATAGGCGACTTAAAATTTAATTTTATTCACCGTTAATTCAATATAAAATTCAACACTCGTGATATTTAAATTATTATTCCTGTGACTCTTAGATTTGAGGATTTATGGGCATATAAAACGTGAATTTCTGCGACTGAGAGATAACCATAAATAAGCCATTGGTTACGGATGGGATTGGTAATACCATCGATAGTAATTGGCTAGGTAGCATTTACATAATAAACATACATACGTACTAAAAATAAGTTTCAGTTATAAATACCTCATACTCAGGTACTGATTGCGAAAAAAATATATGTAAGTAATTTATATGTAAATAAATGTTAGCGTTAGAGGTCTATGATCTGTTTTTAATATTACTGAATTTTTTAACATACCAAAATATGTTCAGACCTGTATTTATTGAAGAATACTGGTTATCTAACGCGACAGGTTTACCTAAATGAAAATTCTAATGCATTCTATTGAGTTGTTGATTTACTTGCCCACTGCGACATAAATAATGTATACGAACTAAACGACTTTAAGCAACTGACATCAGTTTGGTAACGTGTGTTATTATGTAAGTATTAGGTTGTATGAGGTTCGAAATTTGTATTTGTTTCGAAATGTGTATGAGGTTAGAAATTTTTATTGGGTTCGAAATTTGTATTAGTTTCTTAATTTGTACGTGGTTAGAAATTTGTGTAAATTCGCAATTTTTCCACAATTTGTTTAACTTTGTAATTAAGGGGTTAAAAAAATGCTAACAATATGGGGGACATCCGGAAGAGCTGGCAGTCGATCACAGGCGACTGGGTAAGGTCGGTCCATTTCTGCTTGCTTGCCTTCCGAATATGCGACGATGGTCCTCATGGTGGACATCCCACCAGTCCTACGGCCACTCCAGCGCACCTCATGCCATTCATTAACACAAGCGATCCAACTCACGCAGAATACTGTCACTCCCGCCAACAAAAACTTTGTCACGCGGACAAACTTTCTTGCGGAACACGGCATTACGGGACTGTCAAAACATTTGATGTTTATTATCTATGGCGGTGTTAGGTTGGTACGCGGAAAAGCGCGGGGCGCATGCGCTCGCAACGCAGTATCATGGCGGACTGCGGCGGAACAGCTGATAGCGTATCAACAATGCGTCCCTCCAGGCTAATCGTTCTAAACGCTAGCGGACGTGGAAATCTAGTTTTCTATACCAGTTTTTACTCGTGACTCTTCTTTTGCACGCGACTGAACGCAACGAACTTCTAAACATGACTTGTCCTTTGTAAAAAGTTGTCGCGATGTCACACGGAACAAGATTTTTATGGAAAGGACCCTATTGGTTGGTAGGATTGCGTAAGATCGATGTTTATGGTATGAACTGTTAAGTATTATCTAAGGGGCTCTAAAAGCTTTCGACGAGGCGTAGATTTTTCTGCGAATAGGTTTATAATAGGTAATAATAGTCTGATAGGTATACTTTATGTATTCACACATCAATGAAAAAGTGTAGGTAGGTATTAATTTGTACAAAATTTATCTCGTTACAGTTATTTTATTGACTAGTTGTGCCCGCGACTTCGTTAGCTCGCATAGCTTTTCCCGTGTAAAATCCGCTTTCGTGGAAATTCCCGGAAGAAAAGTAGGTAGTCTATCTATTATGTTGCCATAAAACAAGCATAAAACCTTTTATATTTTCCAGTGAAATTCCCATTAAAATCGGTTCAGTCGTTCAACACTGATAAAGTAAATTTTATTGTTACGTGTCAGGAGTAATGGGTTCGAGAAAATGCCAAAATGTACCACAAAGACTTTATTGAACTCGTAGAAACACAATTACACACTGTACGCAGTACACACCACAACACTATGCACGTAGGTACTCGTAAACACACTCGACGAACACTGTATTACTCGTAGAAATCACTAACTTCTCACTGGTATCGCTCGTAGGTATCGCTGGTATCTTCCTGGTTCCGCTTCCGAAACTAGAATGTCTGCGGTTGGCCGATCGCTCCTTTTTATACCCCTCACGCACCATTCACGCCAATCCAGAACTTTCTCGCTAATTCCGCGGACCCGCTCCGAACAAGATTCGAGAACGTTCCTTGCAACCGACTTTCGCCCGTATGACTATTGCCGTAATGGTCGAAGCGTCGTGCGCGTGCGTACTTTCGAGACGGCCGTCCATTGTTCTATTGTTTCGCCTGGCATATTTATGGCCCCTATTGTTTATTGTTTAGCGAGGTACGCCAGGGCTGTCACATTGCCCCCCTCTTAGTAATGCTCGTCCCGAGCATTATTCGATCCATGAAATGGTGCCAATCTGTCCACGTGCACGATCTTCGGCTTTCTTCTGTCCCCCTGTCTGATCCGGTAGGTCACATCATTAATCCTCGTGACAACTGTGTAGGGGCCTTCCCATCGTGCTTGTAGCTTCGGAGACTTCCCTTTCTTCCGCAGTGGATTGTGCAACCATACAGAATCTCCCTCCTTGAAACCATGTTTCCGAGCATCGCGATCGTAGCGGGTTTTCATCTTTTCGCTGGTCTTCAAACATTGCTCCCTTACAAGATCATGTGTCTCGTCCAATTGTTTCCGTAAGTCCGCGATGTATTCAACGGTTGGTTTCGGGGCATCTGGAGGTGTTCCGGTAAGCAAATCCAACGGCAGACGCATTTCTCTTCCGAAGTTAACTTTAGCGGGTGTAAATCCCGTGGACTCGTGTATGGCAGACCGATATGACATCAGGAACAGAGGAATGTGCCGATCCCAGTCTCGCTGATGTTCCTCGACGACCTTGGCCAAGTGATTTTCCAACGTTTGGTTGAATCTCTCCACCATGCCGTCAGATTGAGGATGCGCCGGTGTGGTACGTGTCTTATTTATTCCCAAAAGATCACACATCTCCTGGAATAACGTCGACTCGAAGTTCCTGCCTTGGTCGCTATGTAACTCCAATGGTACACCAAAGCGGCATACTACCTCCTGGACAAGTTTCTTGGCCACGGTCTTTGCCTCTTGGTTCGGGGTTGCAAATGCTTCCGGCCATTTGCTGAAGTAGTCTTGAACCACGATGATGAATCTATTCCCGTCTTCAGACTGTGGGAATGGCCCAGCGACGTCTATGGCGATTCTTTCCCAAGGGGCTCCGACGTTATACAGCTGTAGTTTCCCCTTGGATCTAGTGCGGGGTCCTTTCACTGAAGCGCACACTGTACACTTCCTGCACCAGTCTTCCACGTCTTCTCGACACCGCACCCAATAAAAGCGTTCTCGTATCTTAACGAGGGTTTTCTTGATGCCGAGGTGCCCGCCGGAAGTGCCGTCGTGTACGAGCTTCAGCAAATCAGCCACTTTACTCCTGGGGATAACCATTTGCAGGGTTCTTTCCTTTCCGTTGAGTGATTCCCAGCTCCGGTAAAGCACGCCATTCTCTAATACAAGGCTGTCCCACTGAGCCCAGTATGCCTTAGTAGTTGTGCTTGAGGCTGACACATCACTCCACAGTGGCCTCTGTCCTTTGGCTTTCCACTCCATGATCGGGCTGAGGTCTTTGTCTTCCTTTTGAGCTTGGCTGATTTGCTCCCTTCCCCAAGACTCGTCTAGGTCCTGCATCCTTATCACCCTGACCTCTTCTTTAGCCTCATGCTTGATGCAATGTCGACATTCGTCGGAGCATGGGCGTCGTGACAGGGCGTCGGCATTCGAATGAGCTCTTCCGTTACGATGCTCTATTACGTAGTTGAACTCTTGAAGCTGTTCGATCCACCTCGCAACCTGGCCTTCTGGGTTCTTAAATTGCAGAAGCCACCTCAGAGCGGCATGGTCCGTTCTTATCGTGAACTCGCGTCCCAGCAAATATTTGCTGAAGTGCTGAAGGGTCTTCACCACAGCCAGTAATTCACGCCGAGTCACACAATAATTCCTTTCAGGTTTCGAAAGGGTCTTGCTGAAGTACGCAATGACCACCTGCTGGCCGTCCTGGTCTTGGGATAATACTCCTCCGATGCCAGTATTGCTAGCGTCCGTGTCCACTATGAATCTCCCTTCCCTTCTGGGATAGCCAAGAATCGGAGCCGAGCACAGACGTTCCTTTAAGCGAACAAACGCATCTTCGCAATCGGAATCCCAACTGAAGATTCTCTTGTCCTCCGTGAGACGGTGTAATGGCTTGGCTATCTCTGAGAAGTTCTTCACAAACCGACGGTAATAGGCGCATAGTCCCAAGAACGCTCTCACATCGGTCTTGTTCTTTGGTGTCGGCCATTCTTGAACAGCTCTTATCTTGTCTGGATCAGTTCGAACACCTTCGTCCGATATGATGTGTCCCAAAAATGATACTTCCTTCTTGAAGAAGTCACATTTCTTCGGATTGAGCTTTAGGTTGGACTCACGGAATCGTCTGAATACCTTCTCCAGATTTCGCTTGTGTTCCACGAAGTTTCGTCCCATGACTATGACGTCATCGAGGTATACCAGACAAGCGTCCCCCAAAAGTCCCACCAACACTCGCTCCATGAGACGCTCAAAAGTGGCAGGAGCGTTACATAATCCAAAAGGCATTACGCGAAACTGCCACAAGCCATTTCCGGTTCCGGTGGTAAAGGCGGTCTTCTCTTTGTCTTCTGGCCGGACTTCTACTTGCCAGTAACCACTCTTCAGGTCGACCGTCGAAAACCACTTCATTCCACCAAGCATATCCAACGTGTCGTCAATCCGAGGCAGAGGGTAGCTGTCCTTCTTGGTAACGGTGTTAAGCATCCTGTAGTCGACACAGAATCTAGTACTGCCATCCTTCTTCTTCACGAGTACCACAGGTGAACACCAAGGGCTAGTTGACGGCTCGATCACCTTGCTGCGCACCATGTCCTCGATCATTTCTGCAACTTCGTGTTCCTTTGCCAATGGTACTCGTCTCGGTCTTTGCTTGATCGGTGAAGTATTTCCGGTATCTATTGGGTGAGTGACAAGATTTGTTCTTCCAAGGTCGCTATCTCCTCTGGTAAAGATGTCCTTGTAGTCCATCAACAACTCTGCTGCCTGAGTATATTCTTCAGGGCTCAAATTCCTCCTGGTCACCTCCAGCAAAGATGTCATGTGATCCGTTGATCCAGGTTTGTCCGAGTATTCTTGAACCTTCCTCAAGCTGTCCACGGCTTCACATCGCCCGATAACCGTATTCTTCGCGAGATATATCGGCGTGCTACTAAGATTGATGACCTTTAACTTAGCGTCACGTCTGGTCATGAGCAGTGTCCTTGCCGTGATCCAACTGGGATGATCTCCATAGTCTTCCACTACGACACATCGGTCCAGCTGTATCTTTTCGGGAAACCTAACCTTGACCAAGGTTTCCGATCTGGGTGCCAGCTTCACTGTCCTTAAACAGTACACTGCTCCTGAACATGAACCGTCCAAGAAGACTTCTTGATCCGGGAAGCTTAACACTCCTTTCGCTATGTCAACTATACAGTGATGTGCCCGTAGAAAGTCCAGTCCGATAATGCAGTCATCAGTTATATTCGCTACTAAAACAGACTGCGTGTAGATGTCACTTCCGAGTTTCAGTCTTGCTTCCGTAACTCCAAGGACGGTCACTGGCTGGCCTGTCGCTGTCTGCAGATTGCATGATGGTCGTCCATTTTCCCACATGATAGTCCGCTTGAGTAGTTCCGGTCGAACGATGGATTTCGATGCTCCCGTGTCAATCGTAAAGCGACAGGGTATGCCATTTATTTCTCCAGTAGTTACGAGGCTGTTCCCGTCACAAGCTTGTGATACCAAAACAGTAGGGGCTCGACGAAGTCCAGCCAGTGCCCGCCCCGCGGCGCTGGCGCCTCTTAGTTTAACGGCTCCTGGGTGTCGACTTGGGTAGCGGTCGACACCGATTTCGGTTGCTTCCGAGTCCGGCAGTTAATCCTTATATGGCCTCGTTCACCGCATCCGTAGCAGATAGGCCCAGTACGAGGTTGAATCGCTGCCACCACTTCGCGCACCTTATAACCTTTATAGTCACTTCGTACCGCTTCTACTTCAAGGGCGTGCGCTAAAGCTGCTTCCAAGGTTGCGTGATGACCCAAGCGCACCGTTGCTCTCACTTCAGGATCCCGTATGCCGCTGACGAAGGCCTCTAATATTTTGTCTTCGACGGGTGTGGAACTCGACGCATAGGCTCGGCGTACGAGGCGCTCGATCTCCGTAGCCCATTGTTGCAGTCCTTCGCTCGACCTCTGTGACCGGTCTTTGAGCTGCGCACGATATACATGCTCAAGGTGCTTCTCCCCGTATCGAGCTTCCAATGCCTTAAATAGCGACTCCAAGGTGCGTCGCTCGGCGGGTAGGTTCTCAAGGACCAGCAGTGCCTCCCCTCGAAGAGCTAAGGTAAGTGCCGCCAACGAGTGCTCGTCTTCCCAGCCATTCCCATTTGCAACTACCTCGAACTGGTGCCTGAACGCCGTCCACGAGGTCGTGCCGTCGAAACTTGGGACCTTAAATTTCGGGGCCCCAGAGCATGAACTCGTTGCTGCCGTGCCCATAACCCTTATTTTCTGCAGCTTATTGTCCAAATCCACGAGCCTAGTTTCGTGGAAGTTTACCGACGCACTGAGGCTGTTGATTGATGCGTCATGGCTTTTGAGGGCTTGGTCGTGCTCGGCTGTACGCACCTTAACCAATTCCAGGTCCTCCTTCACGACGTTCAAATCTCCCTGGAAACCATCCAGCTTTGCATCGATTGTCCCTAGGCCCGCCTCCATGGTTTTGCGCTGGCTTTCCAGTTTACTTTCCAGGCTCTCCATTGCTTCGCGCTGGCTCCGCTGTATGGCTTCGCGCTGGCTCTCCATGACTTCACGCTGGCTCTCCAATTTACTTTCCAGGCTCTTCATGGCTTCGCGCTGGCTCCGCTGCATGGCTTCCATCGCTGCTAATAGGGCGGACATATCAAATGCACTCGGTGTCGGCGCTGATGCAGGTGATGTAGTTGAAGGTCCGGTGGTGGCCTCCGTTTCCGTGCGGTCACGCCCGGGTGACTCCATCCGCGCGGCATCCAATGCTGTCTGCCGTCGCGTACGAATCCCGTCTTCACTTTGCGGTACTACAGGCATTCCGCTTCTGTCACCAATAATTGTTACGTGTCAGGAGTAATGGGTTCGAGAAAATGCCAAAATGTACCACAAAGACTTTATTGAACTCGTAGAAACACAATTACACACTGTACGCAGTACACACCACAACACTATGCACGTAGGTACTCGTAAACACACTCGACGAACACTGTATTACTCGTAGAAATCACTAACTTCTCACTGGTATCGCTCGTAGGTATCGCTGGTATCTTCCTGGTTCCGCTTCCGAAACTAGAATGTCTGCGGTTGGCCGATCGCTCCTTTTTATACCCCTCACGCACCATTCACGCCAATCCAGAACTTTCTCGCTAATTCCGCGGACCCGCTCCGAACAAGATTCGAGAACGTTCCTTGCAACCGACTTTCGCCCGTATGACTATTGCCGTAATGGTCGAAGCGTCGTGCGCGTGCGTACTTTCGAGACGGCCGTCCATTGTTCTATTGTTTCGCCTGGCATATTTATGGCCCCTATTGTTTATTGTTTAGCGAGGTACGCCAGGGCTGTCACATTATAAAAGTTTATTTTAGTTAATGTAAATTTATAACTAGTAATACCTACTTACCTAGTCAATATAAACACAGTTAATTTGGAATCACAGACAGACACTTTAATTTCATTTATATGTACTTAAATAAGTTTTGTATTGTTTTGTTTTATGTTGTTATAAAAATGGTAATTACAATAATGGAAGGTATGTGTTGGATAGCACAAAAGCGGCTAAAACGCTATGTTAATTAGCTTATGTTGTCATAGCTAGCTTACCTAATGTTAGCTTAAGTTAAACTTAAATTATCTTAACTAACGATAGTTCTGACGTCATTAATTGAAGCTTTGGCTGAAATGTCGTAATAATTATTAGGTAGATAAATAAAAAGGGAAAAGTAAGTTCCTATATCTATCGATGTAGTCATGATGTAATAACGTGTCAAACTAGTAATCGATAGTAACTCTTCTTTATTGATAGCATTATTATTATTGTAAACTATAACACGCTGAGCGCTAATTGAACTAGATAAATTTTATTTTAGTTTAATGTGTGTTGTTTATTAAGTCACGATACGTTATTAGTAGGTACCTACCTGAGGTAATAACATAATTATATAAATTACTATATATTTTTAACAAATAAGCGATAAATGTGCTGACAAGCCACTTTAACTTTAGAGGTTTTAAATATTCATGGATATCACCGTTTTTATCGGGTTTTTTATAGTATTCTCTGAAATAACTAACAGAGATAACTCAAAATCTACCCGCCAGATGTCGCTCAAATTTATATGGGACTAGACTACAAGTAGCAATTTTCGAATAGCACAAGAATTTAAAAAATCGTACCCAGTACAAAGTTACAAGGTAACACGCAAAATAAATCAGTAAATTGATAACCTCCTCTTTTTTTTAAGTTGGATAAAAAAGCTACTTTTTTAAGTAGGTCTCTTTTATGGAAGTAAGTAGTTCCGCTGCCGCCTATGACAACTGCAACCCACTTAACAGGACTCAACTTCTATCTATGAATAAATTAATACTGCTACGTACACCTAACCCCATACTAAGTTTCCGTGTCGTAGGCGTATAACAGGCAAACTAAAACACACACCAGACCGAAACAGAAATTCAAACTAGCTATTTAAATTTCTGCCTCGCTGGGAATCGAACACACGACCCTTATTAGCACTGGGTATTGGAACCATTGCGCCATACCTACGGGTTTTCAAAGACAAAATGTAATAAGAAACATTTTTTCTCCGATATTGGTGATTAAAATATTATGTAGCACAATAAAATCATTTTACTTTGGGTATCAAAGAAGCTATAAAAATGCGTAGAAACTACCGACATTGAAGTTCAAGAAGCTTAGAAGGTATTCTTGTTATAAACAGCGTTTTTTTCTAAACTAGTTTCAAGCGGCTTACATTGTTATTCCATATTTATATTCTGCATCAAGTCATTTATAGTAACTAAGATCTAACAGGCTATCTTAAAACAATTTCCTTGCCCGTCAGCTCCGTAGCATACTTTGTTTTGTGCTGTCTGTCACTCGTATGTAGAACGAGCTACAGACCTCCCGTTTAGAGAGCTCCTTAGGTTACAGTTCCGCCGCTTATGTTAATAGTAGCATTATTGGAATTAATCGTATTATGAGTATAAAGACTCGTAAAGCTTGGTTGTATCTATTTACTGATACGTAGTTTTATTAATTGGCTCTAGAGGATTTAATCTATCATCATAACTGCGTTTTTTAAAGGGTTAAATAAAATTTTAATTTTATAACAAATTGTCTCATATTGATCTGTACAAACAAAAACTTGATGTGACAAAACTGTTCACTTTACCTGATAATGAAAGAAAGGTAACCTGCAATATGATAATGAAAATAAAAAAATCACAGATATCAGTTGTGCACGTTTAAAAAATAACGCAATCATACCCTTCCTTTCCTTTCCCGTGACTCACGATTCTCAACCATACTATGACCAGTCACCATCGATGTAGAATAATACTAGATGCACAATCAGTACTCGAAAAGTGTGCCCACTGAATGTGCGCCCATATCGAAATTTGGATGGACTGTTTAAATAGTCGCATTCGAACGCTCCGAGCGCGAACACGCCTAAATGCTTCTCTACATGCTTGGCTACAGAGCAAGCAATCTCTTTGTGTTTAAAACTTTAAGGCGTCTGGGTAAGGATGGTATTCTACTCGTCCAATTTCTTTGATCCAAGTTGTATTGGACAAAGAAATTGGACGACTTCATCCAATTTATGAATAACAGTGATAAGTATTTGATCAAATACTTTGTTGATGTAAATGTATGGGACCACATTAAAAGCACCAGCTTTGAAGGAAATAAAGAATCATCAAAATCGGTTTATCCAACACGAAGTTATGGGGTCATAAACTTACCAACAAAGATAAAAAAATAAAAAAAAGATCGGTAATTTTTTTAACTTTTCGATTTGTGCATTTTGAAATACAGTCCAATAGTTTTTATGAAGATTTATTCATAGTCCCTGTATTCCGTGCTTTTGCCATTTTTATGTTTTACAACACTCCACTATAGTATAAAGTGTAGGACTACCTTCGCAAATAATTATGCGAAGTTTTGACACATCCGTGGCTTTCGTAAGCTGTCAAGGCTGTGACGCCTGTGACTGTTTTTGGTCGCACATCAAAGCGCGCGACCCTCGAACCTTCGCGTATAGGGTTGCCAGACGTCCGGATAAAGCCGGACAGTATTAGGCTTTTTGAGTGCCTGTCCGGCCAAAATAAAGGGTGTCCGGCCTGTCCGGCTTTTGTTAGGCTTTTTACATTTGAATCATAATTACGCCCTCCCTTGCCCTTTAACAGATAAAAGGGGGCCCACAGCCAAAAATACTTCCACGCAGCCCAAGCCACGGGCAACAAGCTAGTGTTACAGTAAAATTTAAGTAATTTTTTTTAGTTTAAGTTAATTTTGGAGCATGTATTTCAATAACGGTTGGGAATATCCAAAAAGTGTATGGAACCAAAGTTGCAGCGAATTGTATAAGCTTTAATTTCTCGCTAAATTGCACCATTTCCGAGATCCGGTACCTTTGTCACCCGCCTCCCGCCGGCTCACCCCCTAGACATTGCTCCCCCCCCCCCCTGTCACTAGCTATCAAGGTGATATTTTAATGGGTGTCCGGCTTTTTTACCCAAATGCCAAACTAGCTGGTCTGTCCGGCTTTTAGATTTGGGGATCTGGCAACCCTATTCGCGTAGGCTCCCACGGATTCGTGCCTACAATGAAACGTTCGCATGCACGTGAGTAACCGCGGTAGAGTTAAGATTTACTTCAAAATAAAGTTTTAATCTTATCTTTTGATAGGCTATAAAGAAACTATACAACTTGTGAAGTATCTAATGTTATTCGTTCTAAATAAAACTAGACCTAAAATGGTACTTATACCTTAAGGGATTCCAACTGAGGTAGTTCTGATAAAATTTACTATGTACAACAGTATAAGCACGACTAAGCTTCTCTTTTATCGGCCGCTTTGATAGACTTATAGCTAGATAAATTTTACTATCATAAAGTTAGTCTGATTACTAACCGCTCTAGTATAACTTGTTTAGCTAAGTCGTTAATATACATACGCTTACTTAGACTTGCTGTAGTTGAACTTATTTTTCTGTTTATACATCGTGGGAAAATTACATCTCAAACCTGCTTGTAGAATAATTTTATAATCAGAAGAGATTACTGATTATGAATAAAAATAAAAAATAATATTAGCACAAAAACTTAAGGTAAACTTAAGCAAAACAATGTTATGTGATTAAATTGTAAGTAGTTTAATCTTCATAAGAAGGCCACATATTTACCTTAGGTACTTTAGGAAATAAAATGTTGCCTTTGCTTCATAAATTCGTTGACTGCGACGACGTAAGAGAGACAGAGAATCACGAATCACGAGCTCAAATTAAAATTCTTACTGAATGATGTATGTGTTAACATATATTGGGATTTTTTATCGGAATGATGTATGTGTAACATACATTTTTTTGTGCGTTTATATGTGTATTTTTACATGTGCTCTCATAAACGGTTAAAAGTTATGCGATTTTTCACTGAGATATCCTTGGGAAAACATTTTTTGTTCATCTCAATCGGTTCACAAATAGGAAAATATATTTTAATAAAAAAGTCACACATATATGTACCTAGTCTACTTCTTATATGAAAATTCTTTAAAAACTTTGGTTTATTTGAATTTTTAAAGCCTTATTTTATTTTTTAAACGACTTTTTCTACAGAAAATGGATTTTTTGAGCGGTTTGATCGTTTAGTGGGACGCGCCCTTAGAATACACAAAGTTTCTTGTTTTACCGCCTACAATAGTTTTTGCTAATAGGGTACGTCGGTAAAAAAATCTGTTAAAAACGAAAATATTGTGGAAATAAATAAATGCTAATAACATTCCCCAAAATGAAGTGTGGGCCTGTTACTAGATAAGGTTAAATAAAACCAAACAAGTTCAAAACTTTTAAAAATAAAAATACATAAATTATTAATGTGCATTATAAAAAATGGCACAAAGTAGCTAATAGGTACCTACTTATTTAAAGAAAATACTTTAACAGGTCTTTGATTTATTGCATATCTGCTATTTCAGTGCCCGCTATTTTTTGTACACATTTAAGAGTGTACAATGTTTTTCTATAAAAGGTAACTGAACAAAAACAGGAATAGATTGACAAAAGAATGTGCCAGCTATGGATTATGTATCGGGTAGTCTAACAGACGTAAGCTGTATTAGAGAAGTTTTTAGGGTCCCAAGGTCACCCAGGAACCCTTGTAGTTTCGCTATGTATGGCCGATTGACCGCGGCTGTTATAATTTGTTAGCATTAAACAATTTTATTTGGATTGAGAAAAAAATAACACACTTGAAATATATAGAGCCGACAAAGTGGCAAAGTAAAAGCTAAAAATCACTGTTTTGTGGTAGCTCAGCTCAGCTTGTGTGGAATACACGTATGTGTGTATGTGTTGTGGTTTAAGAATTTATTT
Source organism: Hesperia comma (assembly GCA_905404135.1). Taxonomy (NCBI): domain Eukaryota; kingdom Metazoa; phylum Arthropoda; class Insecta; order Lepidoptera; family Hesperiidae; genus Hesperia; species Hesperia comma. The sequence goes on along the minus strand of FR990027.1, from coordinate 6,919,155 downwards.
CTCAAAAGAATAACACTTATTCACTTGACGAGAAACAAGATTTTACACACGTAATAAGTAGGTATAACACACGATGAGGGTACATATAAAATTTTAGATTGTTTTACGACAGTGAGTAGATAAATACAATGACTTATGAAGATATTGACTGGAAACTGGAAGTGACATTTGAGCGTACTTGATTGTTAATGTGATAAATTTACGTTTTTTTATTATTATTTCATATTTATATTGCCTTATATTATTCAAAGTTATATTTTTATATGTATTTATCAAAAATATGTTGTTTTAATGATTTTTTGAATTTCATGATAGTGTTGCAATCCTTTACATCCGCTGGTAATTTATTGTACATATTTGCCCCTTCAAATTCTATATTTTTTTACCATAATTAGTTCTTGGTCGTCGTGTTACTAAATAATTAGCATTTCTGAGTTTTAGTTTTTGTAATTCATGTTTTCTTTTAAATTTTATATTTGAGTTAATTTTTTTATTTAGAATTTTATAAATTAATATGCATGTGTAGTACATATATGTTTGTCTAATATTCATAATATTTGTATTTTCGTATAATTTTTGGGTAGGTGTCCGAAATTTGTAGTTGAATAAGATTTTAATAAGCTTATTTTGTGCTTTTTGCAAGATTTCTAAGTTAGTTTTAGCTGCTGTTCCCCAGATTTCTATTCTATTGTTCGTCCATATTTGAGATCTGAAAACTTTTTGTAAATCAGCAAGGCTATTCTGTAAGAAGCAAATTCGATATCGAAGCTCACTCAGGTGAGTTCTTTCACTTTGCTGTATACGATTTATGGTACGGGAGCCGACGATTCTAAATGTGGATTTACTCGAGCGTCATAGAGACCTATTGGGTTGCAAAGCTTAAATGATAAGAAGAAAAAAATGTTGTATAATTAATGTATACCTTTTCATCGGTGGGGGAAGCGGCTAAAAGTTGAAAAGTCTATTAAATATGTAAAAAAATAATGTCCATGTGGATATACTCGAGCGCTTCAGATCTGATATTGATAGTATCAATGTTCTACGTATTTTTAATAATGTACTATGTTAATCTGATCGTTTGTTTGATGGGGGTGACCGAACGTAAGGGTTGAAAATGAGAGAGAAAAAATCTAATCGAGCACGTCAGATTTTCTAAGGGGGTGTTAAATGAACCTAAAAAAAGCTCTATTCAATAATCTGACGATTTCGATTATTATAATGTGCAAAAAAATTCGAACTTATAATATATGGGGCTCATATTTGGTGGAGGTACTTAACTAGGGACAAAGTATCCCCTGTACCTTAATCTGCCGCGCTCGAGTAAATCCCAGATTCTCATCTTCGGCTCCCCAGCTCTCAAAACCAAAATCTCACCGCGGAGTCAGCTATCAAAATGTCAAAGATATCCTTTGTACAGAATAGCCTAGCAGTTTGTAAAACGAACAATAAATTACTAATATTTCTTTGACAAGGGCCCTTACCCTCTCTCTACTCCCAACTTTTGAGATAGATGGTACTTTTATATGAACAAAAATTTGTTATTTAGCGTTAGGGTTAAATTAGTCGACCAATATATATGTATTATGCCTACGGAACAAACGGCGTGAAGCCCAAGATGTGCTTGACCAGCTTTCATTCTTAGTTTTTATCCGTCGACTCAAACGTGCAAGAAAATGTAAATGAAAGTACAATGCCATTGATCTGTCGATTACAGTTGACTAATTTTATCACAGGTTTTAAATTTCTTATGTTTCCCATGCTTGGTGCTTTTTTACACAAGATAAGCGAATGCTTGGCAACAAAATCGAAATCAGCGGCAGCTTCCGACAGTCTGCTCAGTGCAACATATTTAATCAAAGCTATGTTTAATTTTGATTATAATATATTATGTATGTCTTTCTCTTTATGTTGGTATTACATGTTTGTAAAATAAATGTGTTTTCTTTATTTTTTTCAATCTTACCTGCTGGTAACTGGCGCTGAAGTTGAAGTTGGCGTCAAGCGCACAAAATAAAGGACTAATCACTCTCTTCCTACTTCTACAGTCATAACCATAATTAGGTAATAAGCGGAAACGCTAATAGCGATTCAATCCTCCGCGGAACTGATGACGGATGTTTGATGACGATGGAGGAATGTTTGAACATGACCTAAATAAATTCCAGTATAACTTAGTTTCTGAAGTCATTCTTTAGAATTCTGATTTCCGAAGATTAGTGTTGCAGTTGGAATTCGATTTACCTACCAGTCGCCAAAATAACGTTAAATTTAAAAGAATAAGAATATTTTCTAAAAATTAAACTAAATTCAAAGCAGAATGTGGCAGATTCCCCACAGATACTGTTTTTCCTGTTTCCCTGCCCTCTATCTCAAAAACTACTGAACCGATTTTGATGAAACTTGCACTGATCCATAAGTTGGAGAATACTCTACTCATCTAAAAAAAAATCAATCTGACTAATAATTTTTGAGTTCTGCGTCGACATACATGCAAACACAAACATACAAATAAACAAACATACATACACTTATGAAATTTAACTCACGTGTTCAGAAGCTCTTATAGACATATTCAAAAACTGTGCAATTCTGACAATATTACATGCATAATATATTACCTGCTAAACCCGATTTCAGGATAAACTAGTTTTGCCTAGTCCAAAGTCCAAACTATATGCAATAGAATAAACTAGTATAGCCTAGGTTAAACTAGTTTGTCCTAATCCCGATAGGATAAATCAGTTTAGCCTAGACCAATCTAGTTTGTCCTGATGTTTATTCTATCGCACGTAGGACAAATTAGTTTTCCGGAGAGGCGGAGACGTCACGGTTCGAAATTATACATTTAAATAAGTATATATTTTATTAACAATTAATTAATAAAAATTATTATTTTTATTAACAATACTTTCATATAACAATAAACAAGAGAATTTCTGTCAGGACAAACTAGATTGGCCTAGGCTAAACTGGTTTATCTTATCGGGTTTAGGACTAACTAGTTTAGCCTAGGCTATACCAGTTTATCCTATTGCATGTAGAAAGAATTAGTTTAGTCTAGGCAAAACTAATTTATCCTGAAATTGGGTTTAGCCGGTAACACATACACATCGAATTGATAACCTGCTTTTTTGAAGTCAGTTAAAAACAACGCACTAACAAAATCCTCTGTTCAGCTAATGATCATTCAGCGCGCAAACAGATCTGATGTTTATCATAATAATACATTTAATAGATCAATTTTACGCCAATAAATTAATAAATTGAGCTGTAACCAGTTTATACGAAACATAGCGAAAAACTGTCGCATGTAAACTGGCTTTCGATTATCAAAAACTGCACTGAAATCGGTTCGTTCGTTCAGGAGCTACGGTTACACAGACGCACAAACGCACAGAGAGTCATCAGTCAAACTTATAACACCCATCTTTTGGTCGGGTAAATAATGATGTCCCTATATATAAACCCAAAATAACTTTTCTTGCAATTCAAAACAAAAAAATAAATAGAAGGAAGACGGACAAAATAGATAATTATAGAGTCTTAATTAAATTATATCTTAACAATTTACACAACAACGTTATAATTATGTCAATAAACAGACACGTAACATCTTCATGGTCATTCATAAAACTATTTGTTTCCCACATTGTACGAAGATGATTGAATATGAACAGTAGAATCATATCAGGGGGTGGGTGCACGTCGTAAATATCATCAGACAATTTAATAAACCCATCAAGGCTTAAACACTTTTTCAATAGCTCCAGATTACATCGGTGGTGGTTATTTGATTAGTCGTATGGCTCCCGTAAGGTATAATTGCAGGTATGATGTAGGGATGCAATGAAAAGTTCAGGATATGTTAAAAAATAAATTATGTTAAATTTTATTTCTTTATAATATTGGTTTAAGTATTTCAACTGTTAATCAATAACTTACGTTTTACACAAAAATAAACGACTTCTACATCTACAAATTCAGATAATTCAAAAACTATCTACAAGTCAGATGTCGCAAATAAATTATATGGGGCCACACGATAAGATCACCTTTGGAATAAAAGAAGAATAATAAATCAGAACAATCAGTAAAACCTAAAATGGTAATAAATAAAAAATAAAATCGAATTTAGAACCTCCTTTCCTTGAGTCGTAAGTACCTATTAAGTCTTATTAAGGAAGTATAAACTAAAGAACTTTTCATTTTACTTAATAATATTTATCATCCCAAGTAGGTAGGGTAAGTGCTCCAGTGAATGAACACTTAAGCATCTAGTGAACTTTAAAAAATAATTACTACATGTTCCCTCTAATGCATACAGCCCATAGCTAGTTTTTGGTGTAAAGAATACATTCAAAAATAAGATTTAGGTTCGTTTTACCATATGTGATTAACAGTCTTTTAGATATTTAGCGATAAACAGAAAAATCCCCAAAATCCCAGTGAATGAACGAAATTTTCCAGTGAATGAACACAAATAAATCCAGTGAATGAACATATTTTTTCTTTATTAATTACGCCACAAAAAGCTTCCAGCAGACTACCGAGTGGTGGTTGAGGCTCCTCTTGGATCTTCTGACCACTGCTTTGTAAGGACAACTGTGCCCTTGATGCGTAAAAAGGGCTCTCGTCCATCTGGAACGCATCAAGTCTGGCACTATAACTCAGCAGATTGAGATGGACTCAGGGAATTCCTGGGTTCGTACCGATGGAGGCAGCTCTGCTTCGCTTCTGGGGACCCGAATGTGTGCGCTGATTCAGCAGCCGATGTGATCCGACAGGGTATGGAATGTTTTACTCCTAACTCTGTCGTATCTGTTGTTGGTTAAAACCGGCCCCGGTACAGTGGTTCATGTATTGCGGCATTTCACCGCAAGCGTGCCGCATACCAGGCCTGGGCATCAGCGTACTCTTCGAAGAATCCATCTGCCTCCGAGCTTAAGAGAAGGCTCAACGCTGCCTCCCGGTCGGCTAAGAAGCAAATGTTCAGGGCGAAGGCCCAATTCATCGTCAGAATTGGCGAGCGACTAGTCGGGACCTACGGGAGTCGAGAATTCTGGTCGCTGGCTAAGGCTGTCGAGGGCAACTTCTGTCGGTCTTCTCTTCCGCCACTGCTATTATCAGATAAATCTATTGTCCATACGGCAAAGGGGAAAGCCGAACTTCTTGATACCCTCTTTGCCGCCAACTCGACCTTGGATGATAGAGGGACCATAGTGCCTAACATCCCGCGGTGTGAGAGCTCGTTGAACGATAAAAGATATACTTTTTACTTAAAAATCAGTCAGACGAGCTCTACTGTCCCTCGATACCAAGAAGTCGAGTGGACCAGATGGCATTCCTGCAGTGGTGCTTAAGGCGTGTGCTCCTGAATTGACTCCAGTCTTAACGCGCCTATATATTCACGCTATCCTACACCACTGGAATAGTGCCGTCTTCGTGGAAAGTAACCCTAGTTCATCCTGTCCCCAAAAAGGGTGATCTTATTAAGCCGGCCAATTACAGGCCTATACCGATAACTTCCGTGCTTGCTGAGGTAATGAAGCGTATTATAAATGCCCAGCTCCTAGGATATCTAGAGGATCGCCAGCTGATCAGTGACCGGCAGAACAGGTTTCATCACGGCCGTTCAGCTAGCGATCTTTTAGCATATCTTACTCGCTATATACTATATACTATATATATATATATATATACTATATCCAATTAAGGCCAATAAAGGCGGCTCAATTCCAGGGTACCACGCTCACCGTTAGTAAAAGTGTTGGGATTCTGGGTGTTGACATTTCGAGTGACGTGCAGTATCGGTGTCAGCTGGAAGCTAAAGTCAAAAATTGGCCTCCAAAAAGCTTGGCGTCCTGAACCGGGCGAAGCAGTACTTTACTGCGAAGGACCCACTGATGCTTTATAAAGCTCAGGTCAGGCTTCATTTAGCTCGTCTGCTTTAACGTCAGCCCTTCAGTCTATAAAAAAAAACGAAAACTATTACTTGGATATAATGAAAAATGTTTGTTCATTCACTGGATTTCAAAAACCAATAAATGAACATGCCTGTCCCAATACTAGCCCAAGGGTCAGAAATCCATTCATAAAGTAACTCCCAAAAGACAGGCCTTATAGCATTAAAATATATTATATTATTTAATAAAAACTGAATTTGACGAAGACCCAGTGAATGAACGGCCGTTCATTCATTGGGTTTCAGACGATTTTTAGTTCCAATGCTGGGACACGTAATAATTTAGTATAATTGGCTAAAATCTCAACTTATTCGATTTTAAATACAATATTAAACAATTCTATTTTATTATTATACAACTAACTTCACGAAAATACTGCAGTTATTGTTACAATCTCAAATCAAACACGAGTCATCATACCTGACTCGTAAATTCTGGCTCTAACAAATTCTCAGTTTCTTATAACCGACCACTTTAGACGCTCGTCATTTTGAAATGAACAATGTCATTAGGATTGAATGTTGCTATTAGTGTAGGAGATAGAGTTGCAATAATGAAAAAAAATACTCCGTTTCGTAGAAACGCCCTAATTTCTTATTTTTTGGGAAAAACTGCGTTTTGTTCATTCACTGGGGGGTGTTCATTCACTGGAGCACTTACCCTACAAAACATTTAACCTGTAACTGATGGTTATAGTTTCTTGTATTATATAGAGCAGTCTTGCGATATAAATAAATAACGCTACATACTCATAGCTCCATACTAGGATTCCGTGTGTCGTGGGTGCTATGGACAACACACAAGGTGAACTTAAAATAAACACACCTAGATCGTGCTTAGAAATATAAAATCACGAATATATAAATATACATAATGAATAACGATACAACGAAAAAAATCGTACTCGATAAAAATTTAACCAAATAAAACCCGAATGTAGAATGAAGATTTGTATATTTGGGGCAGACCTACAGCCTTGATATGTTTGCCCGGGGCTATGTTCGCACGTGTGGCCACCCGAGGACGGATCGCTACCATGCTATATAATTAACATACGCCTGATGACCACTGCTAGATACAATGTAGTCTTTAATGTCAAATTTAATTTATTTAACCGGGATTAATATTGTTACGTGTCAGGAGTAATGGGTTCGAGAAAATGCCAAAATGTACCACAAAGACTTTATTGTACTCGTAGATACACAATTACACACTGTACACAGTACACACCACAACACTATGTACGTAGGTACTCGTAAACACACTCGTCGAACACTGTATCGCCCGTAGAAATCACTTCACTTCTCACTGGTATCGCTCGTAGGTATCGCTGGTATCTTCTTGGTTTCGCTTCCGAAACTAGAATGTCTGCGGTTGGCCGATCGCTCCTTTTTATACCCCTCACGCACCATTCACGCCAATCCAGAACTTTCTCGCTAATTCCGGACGGACCCGATTCGTATAAAATTCGAGAACGTTCCTTGCAACCGAGTTTCGCCCGTATGACTATTGCCGTAATGGTCGAAGCGTCGTGCGTACGGGCAAGCGCGCTATTGTTCTATTGTTGACTCGACATGTTTATGGCCTCTATTGTTTATTGTTTTGCGAGGTGATACGCCAGGGCTGTCACATTGCTCCCCTCTTAGTCATGCTCGTCCCGAGCATTATTCGATCCATGAAATGGTGCCAATCTGTCCACGTGCACGATCTTCGGCTTTCTTCTGTCCCCCTGTCTGATCCGGTAGGTCACGTCGTTAATCTTCGTGACAACTGTGTAAGGGCCTTCCCATCGTGCTTGTAGCTTCGGAGACTTCCCTTTCCTCCGCAGTGGATTGTGCAACCATACAGAATCTCCCTCCTTGAAACCATGTTTCCGAGCATCGCGATCGTACCGGGTTTTCATCTTTTCGCTGGTCTTCAAACATTGCTCCCTTACAAGATCATGTGTCTCGTCCAATTGTTCCCGTAAGTCCGCGATGTATTCAACGGTTGGTTTCGGGGCATCTGGCGGTGTTCCGGTAAGCAAATCCATCAGCAGACGCATTTCTCTTCCGAAGTTAACTTTAGCCGGTGTAAATCCCGTAGACTCGTGTATGGCAGACCGATACGACATCAGGAACAGAGGAATGTACCGATCCCAGTCTCGCTGATGTTCCTCGACGACCTTGGCCAAGTGATTTTCCAACGTTTGGTTGAATCTCTCCACCATGCCGTCAGATTGAGGATGCGCCGGTGTGGTACGTGTCTTATTTATTCCCAAAAGTTCACACATCTCCTGGAATAACGTCGACTCGAAGTTCCTGCCTTTGTCGCTGTGTAACTCCAATGGTACACCAAAGCGGCATACTACCTCCTGGACAAGTTTCTTGGCCACGGTCTTCGCCTCTTGGTTCGGAGTTGCAAACGCTTCCGGCCATTTACTGAAGTAGTCTTGAACCACTATGATGAATCTATTCCCGTCTTCCGTCTGAGGGAATGGCCCAGCGACGTCTATGGCGATTCTTTCCCAAGGGGCTCCGACGTTATACAGCTGTAGTTTCCCCTTGGATCTAGTGCGGGGTCCTTTCACCGAAGCGCACACTGTACACTTCCTGCACCAGTCTTCCACGTCTTCTCGACACCGCACCCAATAAAAGCGTTCTCGTATCTTAACGAGGGTTTTCTTGATGCCGAGGTGCCCGCCGGAAGTGCCGTCGTGTACGAGCTTCAGCAAATCAGCCACTTTACTCCTGGGGATAACCATTTGCAGGGTTCTTTCCTTTCCGTTGAGTGATTCCCAGCTCCGGTAAAGCACGCCATTCTCTAATACAAGGCTGTCCCACTGAGCCCAGTATGCCTTAGTAGTTGTGCTTGAGGCTGACACATCACTCCACAGTGGCCTCTGTCCTTTGGCTTTCCACTCCATGATCGGGCTGAGGTCTTTGTCTTCCTTTTGAGCTTGGCTGATTTGCTCCCTTCCCCAAGACTCGTCTAGGTCCTGCATCCTTATCACCCTGACCTCTTCTTTGGCCTCATGCTTGATGCAATGTCGACATTCTTCGGAGCATGGGCGTCGTGACAGGGCGTCGGCATTCGAATGAGCTCTTCCGTTGCGATGCTCTATTACGAAGTTGAACTCTTGAAGCTGTTCGATCCACCTCGCGACCTGGCCTTCCGGGTTCTTGAATTGCAGAAGCCACCTCAGAGCAGCGTGGTCCGTCCGTATTGTGAACTCGCGTCCCAACAAATACTTGTTGAAGTGCTGAAGGGTCTTCACCACAGCCAGTAATTCTCGCCGAGTCACACAATAATTCCTTTCCGGTTTCGAAAGGGTCTTGCTAAAGTACGCAATGACCACCTGCTGGCCGTCCTGTTCTTGCGATAACACCCCTCCGATGCCAGTATTGCTAGCGTCCGTGTCTACTGTGAATCTCCCTTCTCTTCTGGGGTAGCCAAGAATCGGAGCCGAGCACAGACGTTCCTTTAAGCGAACAAACGCATCTTCGCAATCGGAATCCCAACTGAAGATTCTCGTGTCCTCCGTGAGACGATGTAACGGCTTGGCTATCTCGGAGAAGTTCTTCACAAACCGACGGTAATAGGCGCATAGTCCCAAGAACGCTCTTACATCGGCCTTGTTCTTTGGGGTCGGCCATTCTTGAACAGCTCTTATCTTATCTGGATCAGTGCGAACACCTTCGTCCGATATGATGTGTCCCAAGAATGATACTTCCTTCTTGAAGAAGTCACATTTCTTCGGATTGAGCTTTAGGTTGGACTCACGGAATCGTCTGAATACCTTCTCCAGGTTTCGCTTGTGTTCCACAAAGCTTCGTCCCATGACTATGACGTCATCGAGGTAAACCAGACAAGCGTCGCCCAAAAGTCCCACCAACACTCGCTCCATGAGACGCTCAAAAGTGGCAGGAGCGTTACATAACCCAAAAGGCATTACGCGAAACTGCCACAAGCCATTTCCGGTTCCGGTGGTAAAGGCGGTCTTCTCTTTGTCTTCTGGCCGGACTTCTACTTGCCAGTAACCACTCTTCAGGTCGACCGTCGAAAACCACTTCATGCCACCAAGCATATCCAATGTGTCGTCAATCCGAGGCAGAGGGTAGCTGTCCTTCTTGGTAACGTTGTTGAGCATTCTGTAGTCGACACAGAATCTAGTACTGCCATCCTTCTTCTTCACGAGCACCACAGGAGAACACCAAGGGCTAGTTGACGGCTCGATCACCTTGCTGCGCACCATGTCCTCAATCATTTCTGCAACTTCGTGTTCCTTTGCCAATGGTACTCGTCTTGGTCTTTGCTTGATCGGTGAAGTGTTTCCGGTATCTATTGGGTGAGTGACAAGATTTGTTCTTCCAAGGTCGCTATCTCCTCTGGTAAAGATGTCCTTGTAGTCCATTAACAACTTTGCTGCCTGAGTATATTCTTCAGAGCTCAAATTCCTCCTGGTCGCCTCCAGCAAAGATGTCATGTGATCCGTTGATCCAGATTTGTCCGAGTATTCTTGAACCTTCCTCAAGCTATCCACGGCTTCACATCGGCCGATAACCGTATTCTTCGCGAGATGTATCGGCGTGCTACTAAGATTGATGACCTTTAACTTAGCGTCACGTTTGGTCATGAGCAGTGTCCTTGCCGTGATCCAACTAGGATGATCTCCGTAGTCTTCCACTACGACACATCGATCCATCTGTATCTTTTCGGGAAACCTAACCTTGACCAAGGTTTCCGATCTCGGTGCTAGCTTCACTGTCCTCAAACAGTACACTGCTCCTGAACATGAACCGTCCAAGAAGACTTCTTGATCCTTGAAGCTTAACACTCCTCTGGCTATATCAACTATACAGTGATGTGTCCGTAGAAAGTCCAGTCCGATAATGCAGTCGTCAGTTATATTTGCTACTAAAACAGACTGCGTGTAAATGTCACTTCCGAGTTTCATTCTTGCTTCCGTAACTCCTAGGACGGTCACTGGCTGGCCTGTCGCTGTCTGCAGATTGCATGATGGTCGTCCATTTTCCCACATGATAGTCCGCTTGAGTAGTTCCGGTCGAACGATGGATTTCGATGCTCCCGTGTCAATAGTAAAGCGACAGGGTATGCCATTTATTTCTCCAGTAGTTACGAGGCTGTTCCCGTCACAAGCTTGTGATACCAATACAGTAGGGGCTCGACGAAGTCCAGCCAGTGCCCGCCCCGCGGCGCTGGCGCCTCTTAGTTTAACGGCTCCTGGGTGTCGACTTGGGTAGCGGTCGACACCGATTTCGGTTGCTTTCGAGTCCGGCAGTTAATCCTTATATGGCCTCGTTCACCGCATCCGTAGCAGATAGGCCCAGTACGAGGTTGAATCGCTGCCACCACTTCGCGCACCTTATAACCTTTATAGTCACTTCGTACCGCTTCTACTTCAAGGGCGTGCGCTAAAGCTGCTTCCAAGGTTGCGTGATGACCCAAGCGCACCATTGCTCTCACTTCAGGATCCCGTATGCCGCTGACGAAGGCCTCTAATATTTTGTCTTCGACGGGTGTGGAACTCGACGCATAGGCTCGGCGTACGAGGCGCTCGATCTCCGTAGCCCATTGTTGCAGTCCTTCGCTCGACCTCTGTGACCGGTCTTTGAGCTGCGCACGATATACATGCTCAAGGTGCTTCTCCCCGTATCGAGCTTCCAATGCCTTAAATAGCGACTCCAAGGTGCGTCGCTCGGCGGGCAGGTTCTCAAGGACCAGCAGTGCCTCCCCTCGAAGAGCTAAGGTAAGTGCCGCCAACGAGTGCTCGTCTTCCCAGCCATTCCCATTTGCAACTACCTCGAACTGGTGCCTGAACGCCGTCCACGAGGTCGTGCCGTCGAAACTTGGGACCTTAAATTTCGGGGCCCCAGAGCATGAACTCGTTGCTGCCGTGCCCATAACCCTTATTTTCTGCAGCTTATGGTCCAAATCCACGAGCCTAGTTTCGTGGGAGTTTAGTAACGCGTCATGGTTTTTGAGGGCTTGGTCGTGCTCGGATGTACGCGATTTTACCAGTTCCAGGTCTTCCTTTACGACGTTTAGTTCTCCCTGGAAACCATCCAGCTTTGCATCGATTGTCCCCAGTTTACTTTCCAGGCTCTTCATGGCTTCGCGCTGGCTCCGCTGCATGGCTTCCATCGCTGCTAATAGGGCGGCCATATCAAATGCACTCGGTGTCGGCGCTGATGCAGGTGATGTAGTTGAAGGTCCGGTGGTGGCCTCCGTTTCCGTGCGGTCACGCCCGGGTGACTCCATCCGCGCGGCATCCAATGCTGTCTGCCGTCGCGTACGAATCCCGTCTTCACTTTGCGGTACTACAGGCATTCCGCTTCTGTCACCAATTGTTACGTGTCAGGAGTAATGGGTTCGAGAAAATGCCAAAATGTACCACAAAGACTTTATTGTACTCGTAGATACACAATTACACACTGTACACAGTACACACCACAACACTATGTACGTAGGTACTCGTAAACACACTCGTCGAACACTGTATCGCCCGTAGAAATCACTTCACTTCTCACTGGTATCGCTCGTAGGTATCGCTGGTATCTTCTTGGTTTCGCTTCCGAAACTAGAATGTCTGCGGTTGGCCGATCGCTCCTTTTTATACCCCTCACGCACCATTCACGCCAATCCAGAACTTTCTCGCTAATTCCGGACGGACCCGATTCGTATAAAATTCGAGAACGTTCCTTGCAACCGAGTTTCGCCCGTATGACTATTGCCGTAATGGTCGAAGCGTCGTGCGTACGGGCAAGCGCGCTATTGTTCTATTGTTGACTCGACATGTTTATGGCCTCTATTGTTTATTGTTTTGCGAGGTGATACGCCAGGGCTGTCACAATATGTTAAAGTAAACAGTGGATTTTAGTATGATTTCTTACTTGCATGTTTGTGACGGATATTTAGTTTTTTTAAGTATAAAAAGATACAGAAACGGAACACAGCGAGTGATCAGAGGTGATGTGTGAGGTAAATAAGTCGTCACTGCAACTCTCTGACTCAAATAGAGTAAGTTATCGATGCAGTGATAAACTGAGCTAATTCAAGTAGTAAATCATAACTTTTAATAATTGGTTGGTTTCCTAATGTCGTTCTTGTAAAGTATTTTTTTTTAAGTTATCTAAATTTACTAATTTTATCTATCTATAATTTTCTTGTAGGTAATATAAATCTCTTGTAGGTAGGGTACGTAAGGGTGGATCACTTTTGTATGGAGAGAAAAAAATGTTTCTTTTTTGCCAAGTAATAGTGATTTAAATATGTCTTATAACTAGCACATAAAATTTTGTGACAATTTGACAACAACTTCTGCCTTCGGATTGGCTCCGAAATTTTGAGACATTGTATGAAATTCATGTTTTTCAAAGTTTTTTTTAAAATGTTTTTTTTAGCTGTAGGATAAAAGAATGATAATAATAAAACTTTGTATGACAGGTGTATTACAATCAATAATTGTCAAAATATAAGCTGTAATATTTTTTTTCAGTTAGGTATGTAGTATTTTTTACCTTTAACAAAATCCTTTTTACTATGAAATTGATTGTAACAGTAGACTATTCATCATTCTAATTTATAAAAAAGGTTATTTTGAGGCTAAAAATTGTATGTATAAATTTTTTGGATTTTTTTGAAATATCAGATTTTTTTCTATAATGCGGGTTACTCACGATATTTTGTATTTTGGTAAATACAAAATATCGTGAGTAACCCGCATTATAGAAAAAAATGAGTGTAATCCGCGATGATAAAAGTTTAATATCAGATTTTGTAGTAAAACATCGAACTTTAAACGTGATCCGGAGGCAGTTACGAGTATACTACACCGATTGCAATAATATTTTATATAGGGTGATTTGTAACTCGACGTATGTATTCCTCTTGGGATGTGGTAATACAACCAATTTCCAACAAAATTAACCATAATGTCCCTAATACCAAGTCAGCTGGTTATCGAGATATTCCTTATTTTTGGTTTTTGTCAAAGAATACCGAATTTGACTACAAAAAAATCAATAAATAAAAAAGTAGGGGTTTGAATTGAGTTGTGTGCATTTCTATCAGTGACCAATACATCAACAATCATTTATTAATACTAATGCAGGGACAAGTGTTACACATTTTAAAATAACAAGTGAATTCTTGTAAAAAAATATTTTCTTACGAATGTGGGCGATAGAAAAGTAGATTTATTTTAAAAAATCTAGTATACATCAAGCGTAAAAACTACATGAAAAACATCCTTGTTTTATAAGCTATCCAAACAAGTAAAATTATTAAGACACAAACAAAACATTTCAGAAAAAAACGTATGTAGAGCACGTGCGACGTAAAACCCTTTGTTATCGTACCACGGTATAAGTTCCTGAGTTGCAAACTTTTTAGTTATTATTGTCGTTTGTCTATTAGACCCACTTGACCATTTAAAATGAAAATTAAACAGCAGCAGTGTTTTGTTTCTGGCTTCCAACGCGATCTCCCAAATTCACGTTGATTTTGATCACTAAATAAGTATGACGGCTTCTTACTCTAATTCCGAGTATGCCGATATTATTTAGAGTTTTAGTTCTCAACACAAAGATTACAAACCGTCGATAAGTGTGTTGATGCGTAAAATGATTTCCGCTGACTGAATGTTTAACTTGTTCCCACAACTAGCCGCCAATTGTTTAACAGAAAAAGTTAATATCAGGTTTTGTGGTTTCCTCCGAGTTTTGTTTTCCTAATGAGTGACGTGGAGCTTATTACAACAGGTCATGGCGAGACAAAAAGATGTAAAGGTTACCGCAATCCTGTAATGTTAGGGTTCAGTAATTGTTATAGTCTTATTATACCCCGGAGCTGAATTTAGTACCCCTAATACATGCCTTAAATACGTAATCGTCTTTTAAGTACCTACATAATCACTGTAAAATTTATGGTGTGTAGTTGGCTGGCACTTGATAATCAATGAGATATTCTTAACTGGATAAATCTAGCTAAAATCAATTTCCCAGTAAGAAAATACACCTTCACAATTTTTTTTAACTTCCGAACTATTTCTAAATTGTGTAAAGACGGTATATGTATTCCCTGGTGTACCGTGTATTTCTTGGATTCCATACATGAGTCACCTTGAGTGACGCTGATGATCATAAAACGCCAGTAGGTATTGCGTTATGTAATAAAACATAAAGGCTTATTTTCCAGATTGTATCGCAAATAGGACTCTAAATAAAGTTATCTTAACCTAGGCCTAGACATAAACATGAAGCACTAAACAATAACTATAAATCAACGTCACGATAGAACTCTTTACCTACAGTCTGTTGTAGAGCCCTGTCTTTCCAAGCCACTGTTTATTCCGAACTCTAACACAATACTTATTGCGCGCAGATTTTATTTACATGTCTAAGGTTGGTGTCGCAATAAGCGTGGCATTCACTATTGAAATGCAGGCTTTATCAAAGCGTGCGCATCTTGTTCGTTAGGCGCACGCGCGCCCGCCGCGCCGTGTATTGAACTTACTATCGGCGTTAGAGAGGCAATAGCCCGCCACGAAGCATATGTTAAAAGTTCTACTTCCGGCACCCCGATATAACCCAACATTAATTATTAATTACAATAATTATATAGTTGTGTGTATAATAATTCTGTGTATAATAATTTATTCCTACGATTTATTAATAAATTCATTTATTGTTTGAGATTATATAAGTGCTATTGACTTCCGATTTAATTGAAAAGTGGGGTTGAGAGTAGGATATAAATATGGCGAACTAAAGTAGTGCATGTCATTATTTTTGTAACAGTTGTAAGGCGAAGTTCTGCCCGAATGTATACTTGTAAAATTAATTGGTAATTAAATATAAAGTGTAGAGAATAATGTCGTTGTAATAAACAATGTGTAAAGATGCTGCTGAAGTTTATTTTTGGGAAATAACCTATCGATAGGGAAGTTCATCGTCCTTGCTGCAGCCAGTGTGATAGCCATCATCACACTTCAGAAGTGGGATATTTTCCTTTACAGCCCATATTATCTTGGTCAAAGGAAAGGAGATTTTTTTTTGACACGCCATCCATGTCTACCAAAGTAATCGCTGGCATGCGGCGGGGACTTCTTGTGATCCAAGGAACAAAGAAACGAACAGGTACGTCATATTCATTTTGTCTTAATCAAAGGAAGTGGTGTATTTCTTAGAAGGTTATAAAACCTTATGACAGTTCTTAAATATTGAATGTTTTGGTTAGTGGTTGCTGACCCGTTTCAGATTATTATTTCACAAAACTTTAAGATAAAATTACCTAACGATAAGTATATCTACACGACAACACAAAGCACTTGTACGTATTCACATAACAACAACAAAATCCTCTTTATTATACGCCAAAACATATTACATGATCACATTATCACACAGAGATTAGTACAACAGGCGGCCTTATCACTAAATAGCGATCTCTTCTAGACAACCTATTAAGCTGAATACATAAATAACTTTGGAAACAGGGTAGGGTGTACAATTGAGCTATAGAAATTTATTTGTTTGTCAGCATTAGAACAGAATAGTATTTTCAAAAAAGTAAATACAAAAAGGAAATAAATAACAAAATAACAAGACTGTGTGGTTAGAATAAAAACAATCGATCTAATAATATCAAGCCGTTATCTTGCATAATAAATAAATCTGTGTGACTACTATATAAGAAAAGTGACTACATGGCAGATCTGTGTGACCACTATGAAAATTCTGTGCGTCTACTTGGCAGATTTTTACGGCTACTATAAAAATACTGTGTGTTTACATGGTGAATCTGTGTGGCTAGTATGAAAATGCTGTAGAACTGCATGGAGATCTATGTGGCTACTAAAGAAATGCTGTGTGTCCCCATAGTTAGGTTGTAGGACTATTGGCAGATCTGTGTGACTTCTATGAGAATTCTGTGCGTCTACTTGGCAGATTTGTATGGCTACTATGAAAATACTGTGTGCTTACATAGTGGATCTGTGTGGCTACTATGAAAATGCTGTAGAACTGCACGATAGATCAATGAGGTTACTAAAGAAATGCTGTGTGTCCCCACAATCAGGTTGTAAGGCTATTATGAAAGTAGTATAACCTTTATCATATAAAAAAGCTTTAAGTTTTAACTAATCTCCGGGATTAGTGTTTCAAGTATTGAATTGACTATTCACTTTATTGAAGAAGACTAAGTTTTTAAGCATTGCTCTACGACAAACAAAATATTACGGATAAATGGTTACAAACGTAAACAACAACTTTCTCGAAGCAAAGCAAGGACAGAATCTAGTAGTAGGAAAGCAATTTTTTGGTTTATCTCCTTATCATCTTCCCAAAGGTACTCTGAAAGAAATCGCAATTTTGCTATAGCCTTTTGTGCAAAAGTTATATAAATTGCAATATTTTTATTCCGGTTTGTTGTCATGGTGTGCAACAAATTATAATAAATAAATAGATAAAAATAAAATGCGAAACAGATTAACCTACAGAGGATTAAAAGAAACAAGCGATCAATAGTAAGTTGCAATAAGTTTTTATTGTACATGCGATAATGTTATTTTTTTGTTTAATAATTTTGCGAATTAACTAGACTTCTTTCAACATACATTCTGATAGTTCTAATGACAAGATACCTACATAATATACTTTTGACATAATCATGATCTGGTAGCACGCTCAGGATTCACCGCAGCCAAAAAAATCCTCATTACCGACTTGCTTTACAATAACATATATACGCTGAGTATTGTACTTAAGTTATTGGTCAATATAATCGCTGTTGTGTAGTGATATATTAACATATCTATGTATTATATGTATGTATGTAAATATGTATCTTATATTTGGTATCTATTGACGAAAGCTATGGCTAATTGGCTCTTTCTCATGAAAGAGGGAATTTGACAAAATAGTCATATTATTTATTGATACATGGGTCATGAATATTAAATGAGTAATTCAAGTCAAATAATGCTATGTGTGCCGAAATAAAATTAATACACGGTATATTTCATGGTCTTGATTACAGTTACCATATTTATTGAAGGAAATTTTGGGTTCAATCCACTTATGCTCTTGGTTTATTAATTTATTTATGTATCGTTATTCACAATAATATTCAAACTCGATCAACCTAATACATAGACTCGTTTGTGATATACCTACTTACATTACAATTTTCAATTAATTGGTTTATTACTTACAACGCATGTTTTAAGTATTAAATATTCAACACAATTATTGTCATCACGAATTATCTCTTAAATTATGCCAATTGATAATTTTATCAAGTAAATACCTTAATTAATTTCGTCATAATCATTTTATAATAATGATTTACTAAGATATTATTTTTACTGTGTTTATTAAGAAATTTATATGAAATACACTTAACGCATTAGGACGTAGCACCTGTACCTAATGTTGGTGATAATATTTTGGAATAAATAAATAAAAAGTAATAAGTAATTAGGTATATACGCAATTGAAGGTGTTACTTTGTGTTAATGCTGTAAATAATATTTCAATAAAATAATTATTTATGTTCCTATATTAATTCAAACATTATATTTAGTTACAAGACAACACAATGAAACAAAAATTTAAAACAAACAAGATTTATTTATATGTAGTTAGGTAATAACCTCGCTGATACCTATAACATACATAATATCTTTAGCTTTATTTTCCATAGACATTAAGTATTGGCTTATTTATTCCACTTATATCACCTCGTTATATTATTCATTTGCTAAGGTTCTTCAACAATACATTATTAGAATTTAATTTATAGGAGATTAAAACTTACTGATTAGGCATATTAGTGCAGTGTGACCATTTCCCTTACCTACAGCAGTACACATCACTCATTAGTCATAAATAAAATGATTACATGGAATATTATATAGAATAAATAGATGCTACTATTTATGCTTATTAAACATACGTAAAACAAAAAAAATAATTGAAAATCTTAATTTACCTACAATAGAATATAATCAGTACTTTACGATCTCATGTAAGTACACCAATACAATCATTTCGATTACATACAATTGCATTAAAACATGAAAGATAAAAATTACTTCTTCATGGGCATTTATTAATCAATTATTAATTTATCATAAGAGAAAAAAAAAACTAACCCTAATTTTATAATTTTATTTGATAAGGTTTACGCCTTGTTATTAACTCCATATATTAAACTCCACCGATATAATCATAAATAATATATATCCATAAATAACCATTAAACTCCATATATGTATTTGCCGTAGGATTATATAAATATCTTTCACCAATCATAACATGCACCAACCACACGTTCACATTTATTACACACACGTTCATATGTACTATTTTTACTAGTTCACATAATTATATATTACAGCCATCATATATAACGTCATGGATAAATATTTTTTTGGAAATAGTTAAAAATATATTTGTTTGCGTTTTCCCGTTTGACGTCCTAGCATTTATGAGAAAACGGAGTCGGTTCGCATAAGAATTTGAATTTGCTTCTAAATGGTCGCTCCTAGTTTTTAACGTTCGTCTTATTGTACATACCTAGTTACTCGATTCACAAAATTAAAACATTACATACTTCTGACATATCTTCCTCAACAAAATACGAACAAAATACTTACGAATGTATATTATAAAGGCTTGAGTGGAAATGAGTTTTGGAAAAAACAGGATTAATTGAAACCATTTATCCTATGTTATATAAACAAATACAGTATAATTGAATTAAAAAGCTGTGTGAAATACATTCAAAGCTGTGTGAATTAAATTAAAAGCTGTGTGAATTAAATTAAAAGCTGTGTGAATTAAACTCAAAGCTGTGTGAATTAAACTCAAAGCTGTGTGAATTAAACTCAAAGCTGTGTGAATTAAACTCAAAGCTGTGTGAATTAAACTCAAAGCTGTGTGAATCAAACTTAAAGCTGTGTGAAATAAAATCAAATTTGTGTAAGTTACATTAATAGCAATGGGATAAAATAAATAAATACAGTTTGACTTTCTATCCTGTACGTACTTACAAATTTAAAAATTTATAATAATATGTGTGTGTCTTTATTTATTTACCATTTTGTCTATTTGCCTGTAGGTTTGTGCACACTAATCCTCTAGAATTGCTTATCCGATTTGAATGCACTTTTCAGATTTCTATTTTGATGGGCTTCACTTAACATTAGACTGTAAAAAAATCAACTTCTGTGTTGGAAGAAAAATATAAACAGTAAATAAAAATTGTATAAACAGAAAAAAATGCGATTGAGGAGAATACAAACGTTACCTAAGAAAAATAAATATTATTTTATTTAACTTTTATTGACAAAAAAGCCCGATTATTATTTATTACTTAGTAAAAATGGCGAACTTCTACGTGACAAGATTGTCATTCAATCTCCATTAAATTTGCAGTAATTACAAGAACCAGTTACTCGTTCGGTGTTTCAATTTCAGATGCTGCCGTAGACCAGTGACAAATCGGGACGCGAGCAGACTAGCAATGATGACCTAATGATGACCGCCGTGAGACACGACAGTTGCAGGATGGCCGAGTGTTAAA
Source organism: Hesperia comma (assembly GCA_905404135.1). NCBI lineage: Eukaryota > Metazoa > Arthropoda > Insecta > Lepidoptera > Hesperiidae > Hesperia > Hesperia comma. Next base: position 6,898,603 of record FR990027.1, on the reverse strand, counting down.
AGTTCTACTTCCGGCACCCCGATATAACCCAACATTAATTATTAATTACAATAATTATATAGTTGTGTGTATAATAATTCTGTGTATAATAATTTATTCCTACGATTTATTAATAAATTCATTTATTGTTTGAGATTATATAAGTGCTATTGACTTCCGATTTAATTGAAAAGTGGGGTTGAGAGTAGGATATAAATATGGCGAACTAAAGTAGTGCATGTCATTATTTTTGTAACAGTTGTAAGGCGAAGTTCTGCCCGAATGTATACTTGTAAAATTAATTGGTAATTAAATATAAAGTGTAGAGAATAATGTCGTTGTAATAAACAATGTGTAAAGATGCTGCTGAAGTTTATTTTTGGGAAATAACCTATCGATAGGGAAGTTCATCGTCCTTGCTGCAGCCAGTGTGATAGCCATCATCACACATACCTTCCAGCTTTATTTATTCCCGTCGTGCTAAACTACGCCCTTAATAAAATATAAACGTAATTGCTAGGCCAGGGTAGCCCTGTCACGAGCCAAGAGCTTTCTGCGAAGCAATTAAACGTGTGAAAGTCGGAATAGTGATAGGTTGTAAAGCTCATTAGGACTCTCTTCAATCTTCGTTTATTTTGTTTGAAATATACACGCTCCCGTAATTACCTCCTAGGCGTTCCTTAGAGATATCTCGTTCTGTGTTTGCATAACGAATGTGCTGAAATGCACACCTTTTGAATTTAAAAAGACGTAAAAGGGCTTACAATGCGCTGAATAATTCGGTAGTTTGTAAAAAGATAAGATCTTGGATCACGTGCGCCCTTTCTTTATTTGCATGCAATTTTAAAATAAACGCCTTCATAAACAGTATTCGAGCCGGGTTACAATACAACGGAGGTTAAAAGAGAAAATGCCCTGTGGTCAATATAAATTGAATCTACAATGCGGTATTGAGTGGTCGTTACAGTGATATGTGAGTGCACGTACACTGGAGAAGATTTTAAGAGTTACTCCACTATGGTCTAATAATAATCGCTGTCATCTCCATAAAAATGCGTTTAAAATTTACGGGGCCATTTTACGAACCATTCATGTGTTCCTTTACTTCATTTATGAATAAGGCACAATAAAAAGCTTATTATTGTAATTTAAATAATGTTTCTCGTATATTTTTATTTTATGTTTCTTAATAAACGTTTTTAAAATGTTTTCTTTCTTTTGTTATAATAATATAGAAAGTTTGCAATCGTTGAAATACAACCTTTTTCTGGAAGAGATACCAATTCTTCGTTCAGGTTAAAAGGTAGATATTAATCGTTCTCTACATAAAGCAACATCCCAGTTCATTAACAACTTGGATGTTTTAGTAATGTACCTTAATTAGATGTCGTATTAGTAGGTACATTGTGCAAAGACATACTAGCATGCAGTCGACTTAGGTATTCATGTATTTATGTATTAAGTTCTTAAAGAGTATTCTCATACTAAAATGTTAAAGTGGTCATACAATTTCTTTGAGTATGATATCCTCATCATAGTCATACCTATTTATAGAGGTGATTGACTTCACCTATTAACTAATGTCCCTTTATTGAGCAAACTGAGTCTTCTCGTCCCGAGGAAGCGAGCATACCATAGAATTTTAGAAAGATGGTATTGAATGGTGGGAATAAATCAAATAACGTGTAAATTAACGAATGTAAACAAATTACTGAGTGTTGTTTAAAATTTCTAATGAGCCGACCGCTCATCAGAAATTTTGAATTCAGTAAAAGAGAATTTTCATTCATTTATTCAAAACAAGATGTTATTAATAACACAGTTAATCGGTTAATACTATTGGTAATCGCAAAAAAATATGAACGTTCAAAATCAGGAGCCCTAAGTGGCAAGTATCGTTTTTAATCCGCATCTTAGTTGCAATCTCAATAAACCAATTTGCGACGGGCGCGATGCCAACGATACGCCGGCCCTACATTATAGCCCTTTGTTCCGGTACTGTCCACCGACCCGACATGCTATAGTATCACCGTAACATCGGAAATTCTCTTAAAATTCTTATGCACTGAATCTCTCAAGCTCTCAACTGTCAGGAATATACATTGTTCAATACAAATTTATTACCGGTTCTAGTACGACATGTAATTTTATGATTGTTTGTAACAATCCTTGTTTTGTCAGTGTTGACTTGTAATATGTAGGTACGTACTATGTGATAAGTAGGTAGCAAAAATCCTCAAAATTGATTAAGGATTAAGATTAAATGAAAGTCTTAGGTACCTACTATAATATTTATTAGGTGTATATTAAGTAATCTTTTATTCTTTTTATTAATTGAAATTTAGTTTTTAATTCCTTCAATGGAATTAATATGTGAAAGTCTGGTAAAAATAAGTCACTGGCCTCAATGGTTAGCGATGGGCATTGATATGTCAGTCAATCCAGTCAATTACTCTTATTGTTCAAAAATATAAATTATTTATCTTTATAATCCAAATAGGTGCATCGGACCATTTGACTTAGAGCCATGACTTAAGACCAATGAATTCAGCTAAAAACATATTCGTTACTAAGTAGGTATAAAGATTATAGTAATACAGACAGTACCTTTTTTCCTATTCCTTCTTTCTTGGCCAACGTCACAAAGGCATAATATAACACCACGGTCACGGCACATCCACGGTCGTCGAGGATCCTTGCCTACTAGTCTCCTCTCAAAATATGAGGGGCAAAAGGTATAGACCACCAGCCTGGCCAAGTGCGAATGTGCAGACTTTACAAACCTTTTCGAACAGTATGGAACTCGAAGGAGTGCTAGTTTCCTTACGATGTTTTCCTTCAAGGAATAAAGTTATAAATAATAATGAGTGATATTTTAAGTAAGAAGTTATCTGCTAGTAAGCTTCCCAAAACCTAAATGTGTTAATTTTATGTAACTTTAGGTTTTCCTCTTGCTTTTATAAAGCTGCATTTCGCTCGGCAGGATTTCCACACAATGTAGCCTCAAATCGTAATGTACTCGTACATGCTTTTAATTGGACAACAAACAAAGCGAGTGTGAGAGCTTAACTGTAAGAATTGCATAGAAGTCGAGATAGTTACCACGGCGTGTCCGTTTGCACGTGTGAACGTTTGTACAACAGAATCGCATCGGGAATGCATATGCTAATGTCAATGCATGTCAGACCATTGCATGCAAATGTAAAAATATTTTTCACCATGATATTGTTATCGTTAATCGTTGATATAAAAGTCACATATCTTCGCAAACGCAGCCCCATAAAAAATAATGGATCCTTGCAACTGAATAACAGCATCGCTTATTCAAAACATGCGCAGTTCGAAATTTGTTTTAGGTTACTTGCGTATGCTTAAGGAATGATCGTCTGTCTTGTACGGGATTATTATATTTCTCCTGTCAGTAAGTACTTTGTGGAACAAAAAACCTGATTTGCAAGTTGGAGTGCGCAAAAACTGGAGCAATTTGTATTTCGTTACGATGATGGATGTGGTAGGAAATAACTTATAATGTTTTCGAACTGTAAGTAATCAAGTTAAGTAGTCTGATGAGCAAAAAGTTTTGTTGTTCGCCACCGATGAAGCAGAATTGCTAGCGAATATAAAAATGTACCTACCAATAACGTGATTTATTGAGGAAAATAACTTCAATTATCTCACTTTGATTATAAGCCCCGCCCCATAGATTATAACTTTTAATAAGATTTTTTTTGTGCTTCTTTAGTTTTAGAAGAAAGGATTAATTTCATGTAAATTAATAAGATTACCGTAAATAAGAACTTCAAACTTTATTAAATAAAACTGTAGAGCCATTAGAGTCATACGAGACAAATTAAACTCAACAAGTCTGTACCTTTTTCTTAGAGGTCTGAAGTAATTTTTGATTATACGTTTTGTCTTTTGTAAGGTTTAAGTAAACAATGCTTTTAGTAATATTATAAAAGCTGCGTTCGCGTTTGAATGGAATTCGTTTTTACTACATCTCACGCAACTGGCATTACTATGTAGGTAGTAGGTACTAGGTACCTTCTGATTGAAAATATTAGAAATAGTTTTAATTGAATAATTACCAATATCTGCGATCTACTTACAGATGCACAATCTGCGCGAAATATCTATAGATACAATAGAAACGTCCGTCGGTATGTAATACTGCAATTGCATCGCAGAATACTGATACGGCGATAAATAACGCCGCATCGACGTATATGAGCCCCTTACATGATTTACATGACGCCGAAAGTCAATTACTTACACCTCTGGCCATTTCCATTAAATTTAATTGATTTCATACGTAATAATTTTTACCGATGCATTTCTTATTCTCGTTTTTGGAACGTCTTCATTCTGTAATCGATAGTTGTTGGTACCTACGTACTACTGATTCTTTTACTTTTGCATGAATGTTTTTATTTGAATTGGATATTGATAAATATGGATTTTTTATCACAAATGGTAGAGTCCATGGAGTTATAACTTTACAGTCATTTTCTATTTATATCTATCACACTATAGTATGCATTTTACATTAGTACCTAACCGAAAATGTTTTCTGAAACTTATGCATCGAGTTAAAATGAAAATTTTGATCTTAAAATACGACTGTAGTTTTTCAGAAAGAAGAACTTTCTGTGTAGGTCTAAACATACGAGAGGACAAATTTAATAAGTATCAGAATAACTTGTTACTTTAAAAAAGTTACAGTTATTTTATTACTCATAAGATGGTGAACCAAATGGTTATAATTTGCAATTTAATAAAGTATTTTTTAATATGAATCCCTAATTTGAGTGTAGGTACCCAAGGGCCCCGACATGGCCCAAGACGGCACTGGATATTAATGAATAATTGAAATGAATGAATGAATTAAGTTAAAACAATCAAATTAGTGTGAAGAGATAGCTAGAAGAAGAAGAACTAAACCCTAGAAGAAAAGCTAGGTCGACATTTTGTAGAAATTAGATATTATTTTGTATTATTAAGTTATTTTTTGTAATGGTAACTATAGACTTTTATAATTCAGTTGGTTATAAACTATGATTTAAATATCAATCAAATAACTCGAGCAGCTCGCCCGATACAGTTCCATAGATCATTGCGATTCTGATAGTTGCGCACGCGCAACACTGCCGTAGAACGCGTCGGTTTATTTTCTTGTAGAATAGAAAGTGCTCGCCCATTCAGCCGTCGCACACTGATAAATTGCCATCGATTTGCATATAAAGGCAGAGAAACAGAAATTAAATTCCAATGTCTAACTTTGTCCCCTGGAACCCTATTAGGAGAGCTTGATCGCCATAAACTAAGTATGTTTTCTTGACAGAAGGAAATCAGTGCAAGTGTTAGGAGTTAATAAACTATTGCATATGTGTGTGTTTAGTAAGTAAGTTTTCTCAAGATATAAAATGCTTTGTACTAAGATTTATAATATAGTATTCCAACAGACACCGACTCGTTTGATTGTTTTCCTCCTCCTCACACGAGAGACTGTTTGTTTTAAGGACTCTCCTAAAATAGGCTGAGGAACTGAGGTAGATTGTTAAGGAGATGGAACACCTAAGATGGGATAGACCTAAGACTATACATATAACTAGACACACACAGGAGATATTTCATCTATATCTTTTTATTTTATATCTAAACATATAATAAAACTGTTACAGATCGTTGACTGTATGTGGCACATAAAATAAAAAAAAATCATAATGGGGGCTCTACATTACACTTTAAATCGGTTATCAAATAAAGAAGTTATGTGGGTGAAGTGTAAAAGAAATTCACACGGGCGAAGCCGTGGGCGGAGACTTGTTTCAAGCTAGAGAGTTTAAAGGAAAATATATCGTATAATGTATAGTGTGTGATCGAATTAATCTTGGTGGATACAAAGAATTAATGACGGTGTCTTACTACAAAATTAAAACCTTCATAAGCAATTACAAACTATGTTGGCGTGTTTTAATTGTAATTGATTTCTTTGTGTCGTAATTAGCCTTGCATTAGATAAGAATCTTAATTTCAGATACATCTGTAGTTATCGATTAGCAAGGGATCCTGCTTCAATTAAACCTTAAGTGTTAATTATCGGCCATCTGGAAGGATACGATTAACGAGACTGGTCTATTCCCTTTCCGGTCTCCAGACCACGGCTATTGAACTTCCTTCAGCTTAAAAGGGAAACCACTTTTTATTCAGCCCCAGTCTTGCGTAACTCGCCACTCGATGCATCTATTTTTTGTTCTAATACTGAAACAAGTTTCTTCGTAAAGATATTTCGATTAAAAGTAAACTTTATTTTTAAAGCAATAGAGTTATGTTTTGGCATGTTTTTACAGAAATAACCAAGTATGTGTCGAGCGTGCTTATCATTTAAATGTATACGTCACGCCCTTAGGTCACGATATGAAAAATATTCTCATATTTTATAGGTCTTGCTGGTTCCGCATCAATACACATTTTGGTAGGGTTCCAAGGTTCTGAAGAACCAAACACAAAACGAATTAATTTGTGACTGTTTGTGACGTGGATTTTCTAAAAAGTTTTTAACATAAGGTGAAGAGGAATTTGGAAACCAACAACAATAAACACATACTGATACCTATCTAAACATAGAGTAGGGTCTCTTAAAAAATTTAAAATTCGTAAACAAGCAGATAAGTAGATTCTGAATAATCACCATCGCCTATTAAAATATATCAAAATATTTGTTTTTAATCAAAAAATTGTCTTTAGGAAACAACATTTTTTTTTCGTATATAAGGTTGTGTTTGACAACGATCCCATCTGATGCTTATGGTGATATAGTTAATTAATGTTGCGCGCACTAACTTAGATAATTCCATTTCACTCTCCTCTTGAAGACTCCCGCGTCATACTTATGCGGAAATCTGATGCAGGCAAGTTTTTCCAATCCTTCGCCGTACGTATGACGAGTGACGAGTTGAACCTCGACGTTCGGACCCGGCGGGATGTTATCAATGTATGTACATACAAATGGATACCGGTCGTGCGTTGGAGGAACAGGGATGGAGGAACTGTGTCGAATAATTCCTGCGAACACTCTCCAAAATGTACGCTATAGAAGATAGACTGCGCCCATGCACGAAGCTTTGTAGATTGGTTTTTTAACCAGCATGGGGTCACCAAAAAGCCTCATAACACGCCTCTCCATCATATCCAAGGTGAGATTATGCAGCACCAGCCCAAACGTGACTGCAGTTCTCCACACATGGTCGGACTTGGGCATTGTATGTATTTTGCTAGGAGTTGAGGTGGCGTGAAGTAGGTACCCTCGCACTTTGGCAAAGACCCCAAGTTTCCTTGCAGTCGCTTTAGCCTTTGACTCGATGAACCGCCCAAAGCTGAGATTGGAGGAAACTTCAACTCTCAATAACTGGAGGTGATTGGTGCATTCCAGGGGTACATTTTGGAAAATAGGAGCCAAGGTCTTCAGCTTTCTTTTCGCGGTGAATAGACACGTCTGTGTTTTTATGGCGTTGAATCTTACAAGATTGGCATCGCCCCACTCTGCTACTGCCTAAATGGTGATTATTATTATAATGTTATAAATATAATAAAATTAAAGTTTAATTCAACATTTTCATTGTATCGACCGCCGTCATACTAAATGAAGAGTAGGGGAGCATTAAATAATAAAGGATAAATTAAACACAAATTCTGGGATAAAATTAAGGCTTACGACGAAAACTCATAACGATACAAGTAGGTGTGCACAGTACACAGAGTGAAAAGCATGATAGCCAAGTGGTTTAAACGATGACTCCCGAACAGAATGGTCTAGGTTTGAATCCAGTACGCACTCCAATATTCAAAAACTATTTGCATATTAGAAACTAGTTATACTTGCTTCGGTAATGGAAAACATCCTGGAGACACCCCCACACTAAAATGTTAAATTCCTGAAACTAGAATGCCACCGTAATCTAATTCACATGGTTGTACATACATACATTATCCATATACTTAATTATTATAGTACCAAGGTGCCTACATTATTATCATAATTCGAACCTATAGGTACGATTGGAGTCTTCAATCGACTACCATATTTCGATATATTATTATACGTGAAGTTTAGTTCAATGGAATGGATAATAAATCTATGATATCGTATATTAGTTTGTTATACTATGTTAGTGATATAGCACGCAATGGTTGCATTGTGTTTTGTGGAATTTTATGAATTCGCGAGGGGAACATCGAGCGTGTGCGACGCTTTAGGCAATGTGGGCAGTGCGTCTGTTCGTCTTTGAAATACGTTGCCATTGTGAATAGTGTTTCCAGATTTAAATTGTTCATTGGAGGACTAGGCTATTTTCAAATAAAATATATTTTTTTGTTTTGAATTTGAAAGTTTGTTTTAAATCAAAAACGATGACCACTCGTATTTAGAAATTAGCTCTCTTGTTATTTTACTTTTTTTAATCCTGGAAATATATAAAATCATTTTAATATTTTCGAAATTTGTGGTTTCCTAATAGTTTTATAACAATATTATTGTATTTTATGGATATTTATTTTTTTGCTTAAAATAAAATGTAGTAGAACTAGGTGAAATAAAAGTCCCATTACGGTAGAACTGTTTAGTAGAACAGGTGGGAATAAAGAATTTAATCATGGTCATAAAGCTTGTTTATTTTTTTGAGTAAGGTGAACAAGAAAATAAAAGCGTTGTTAACGATTTTGCACCACCGAAATTATAAGGACGTCCTTCGTAAGTTCTGATAATTGGTAACAGTCACTTCGAGGCATTGCTTGAATAAATATTTTACTTAGCGTTACCACCCAGGGCGGCTTGCACAAAGCGGCCCACATTCATGATTGATCTTTGAAGGGCAGATATAGGGATGGCTGTGCTAAACAATCGACATAATACTTATACCTATCGATAAGTTGCTTGCATGCACTTGAATGAGAAGCTAAATGAGTTCGTTCATAATGCAAGTTTTATTTTACATTGTCTGTTGATGGTCTCGTCGTATATAGTCCTACAAGCATCTTTTGGCGCGTGAGAGACAGAGACAACGCCTTACAGTTTGCCTTACCTGTAAGGCGCGCTGTCTCTGTCACCCACACGCCAAAAGATCCTAGTACGGCTATAGATGAAGTTTCTTTGAGTCTTCTTCCGAGTTATTTCGCTGCATGTAGTAAACTAGTAGTAGTCTGCGTTTATTTATTACTAGGCTTTTATCCGTGGCTTCTCCCGCCTCAGAGACGGAAAAAAACAAAATATCGGTAAAATTACCCCACGGGAAAGTATCACCAGAAATAAAGTATTCCAGGTCATGGTATACTTATGTGTTATTCCCTATTGATATTACATCATGTAGGCGCTTCATTATTATTCATTACATCAGAGGCCAGACTCAAAAAATATAACGTGCCAATAACGTGACCAATAGTTTTGATTTTACGAGGATAAACAACTCTTGGGTTATAAGATTTATGAGTGGCTTGGTTTTTTTATTAACTGATTCACCATTCTAATTGGACGCATGTTGTAAACCCAATTAATACCAGATGTATCAAAATATCATTGAATAATAAAGAGAAGAAAAAAATAATCAATGAAATTTTAATGATTGATTAAACTATCATTGCGTTCCCTCATTAACTATAGGTGGAATATTATACCCAATTAAATAATGTAATAGTAGGTACCAGTAATGGACAGTTCATAAAGGAAACTTTACAATTAAAACGAAGAAATAAATATGTCAATCAAGTTTTATTACATATTTTGAAAAATTATAATTTTAAAATAACTGGATACATTAATGGTTAAGGGCGGCCACATACAGTCGGAATTCCGAAACGGAATCCCGAATAGGGTTGCAACCTTGCAACGATATATCGGAAAACCGATAATATTATAAGAAAACCGATAATATTATATTGTAAGAAAAAGCTAATGTTCAAAGCCCATAATTATCGATTTTTTTCTTCGGATATGATATCGATATTATCATATCATTATAACGCAAATATCGATAAAAATATCGATGTGTCCTCTTCGATATTATTGGTTTTCCGATATATCGTTACAACCCTATTCGGGATTCCGTTTCGGAATTCCGCATGTATGTGGCCGCCCTAAAGTTTAGAGGAGAATAGTCTCTTCTTTTTAAAATTAGACGAGTTATTTTCATGAGGATCCAGCCATTCGATACAAAATTTCTATAATAAAATATTAGTCCTGTAAATTAAATATGAAACTTCGTCTTTTCAAAACCAAATGATGCAGTAAAATATATCTTCGAAAAAAATTAAAGAAATCTAAAGGTGGCCATTGATGATGCGTCCGTTTGGAGTGCTTCCAAATGGAGGACAACCATATGGAAGTACCTCCAAAGGAAATCTTTGAAATTTTGGAATCCGTTGACGATACGTCCATTTGGAATGATGTATGGTATTAAACAATCTTTATGTACCTATGATATTAAACAATCTTTAAAAAGAAAACAAAAGCTGACTGCTGTAATTGGTACTTTTTTGACAATATAATGTTAAAATAGTAATAGGTAGGTATATACGTCATAAGATAAATATATGTTTTTGAGACGTTCTTTCCAATATTTTTATTTCATGCCCATATTTCTAAGACAAGAAAGAAATAAACCTATCCGGCCGATTGTTGCATTGATCACCATTTTGAAAATTTAATAGCTCATATTAGGTATTATGTTTAAATCCGTCCAGTAAACTTCACCCCTTTATTTCACCCACTTAAGTGTCATAAACGTAAGAGTAGATAAAATATAGGTATACTTAATCAGAAAGCTTCGAACTGCTAAGCTATCGGGAGTTACACGTGTTATTGTGAGTCAACCATAAAAGATAGACATAATATGCTGTCGTGGAATATTTTTTATATAATTTTAAGGAGAACATTTCCGTCATACATGATTTCTGTGTAACTTTAACCATTAAGGTTGCACACGCGACGGAAGCAAAAAATGTAGTAACTTCTCCCGTTTCCCCAACATTTCCCTTCACTGCTCTGCTCCTATTGATTGTAGCGTGATGAAAAGTATACTATAACCAGCGCGGGAGTATGAAAAATAATTGTACCAAGTTTCGTTAAAATCCGTCGAGTAGTCTTTGTTTCTATAACGGTTATACATCAGACAGACAGACAGACAGACAGACAAAAATTTTACTGATTGCATTTTTGACATCAGTATCGATCCCTAATCACCCCCTGATAGTTATTTTGGAAATATATTTAATGTACAGAATTGACCTCTCTACAGATTTATTATAAGTAGGTATAGATAGATATAGATATGCGCATGAATAACATTACTTTCATTCTGACGCAGTCGGGTAAAAACTTTGTTAAAAAAGCAGTTTCACTTTGTATGTGTCGTCATCATACTAATATTATAAATGCGACAGTGTGTCTGTCTGTCTGTCTGTCTGTGACGTTTTCACGGCTAAACCACCGGTCCGATTTGGATGAAATTCGGAATGAAAATAGTTGAAGACTCAGAGTCACACATAGGCTACTTTTTTTTTTCAAAAATCAACCCCTAAAGGCTTGAAAAAGAAGATGAAAGTTTGTATGAAAAATCTAAACCGCTTGACCGATTTCGATGAATTTTCCCAGGAAGATAGTTGATGACGTACCCCCTTCCCCGGTTCGCGATATAAACGAATTACACGCGGGCGAAGCCGCGGGCAAACGCACTCAAGTCCTGCGCTGGTCTTTCAACGCCATCTGTGGAAAATCGCTGGAACTACTTGTCGGAGTGCAGTAAAGTCCTGCGCTGATCTTTCAACGCCATCTGTGGAGAATCCCTTTAACTATTTGTGGAAACGTCAAACAGTTATTGTTTGGGCATGGTTGGCATGGAGTGGGGGTTAGAGATGACATTATAAAGAACCAGAGCTGTTATGAGGAGGGGCTTTTTTTCGGAATTGAGCGCTTAGACCGAGTAGACGTGTAGAACCCACTGCCATACCAAACTTGTCGCGTTTCCATGTTTAATCCGAAGTAATCTTGCTGATCCTTTGCTAGTTTGCTATTATTTTGTCGTAAGCTTTATTTCTAAGTTTAATTTAATGTAATCTGAATTAATTTTGGAAATAGTTCATTATTTGTTATAAAAATGTATTGAAGTGTTGTAATAGACCTTTAAACTCGGTGTACTGACTATTATTTCTGACCTCCAGCCACGTATAACCCAAATTATATCGACCGCTCGGACCCTAGCGCCGTTATCAGAAGTTGGATGTAACTTCACGTCCCACACATGGCTGGCTAGGTTATTTCCAAGTTTTCAGGTTATAATTTTCAGGTGATAATATTGTGAGGCATGGATGGCAAGTGAAGAGATATGACCACCACACGGTAAAACAGGATTTTGAAATAAAATGGCAAGTATCGGTGTAAAGGATTTTCAAGTAATACGGCAAGTATTGGTATGGTTTATTTTAATTTCATTAGTCATGTGGTAACAGAATTTCATTTCTTAAATTTTAATTTTTGTGTAAACTATATTGTGTGTGTGCGTAGTTTGTTTGATAATCGTGAGTGAAAATAAAGACATCAATTTCCGGTGATAAAATCATTTAAGGCAGTTGCGTAATTAAAACAAATCACTTCTCATCGTAATCTAATTTTGATGTTTTATCGCTGAAAAAAAGAAATCGTTTTTATTATGACCTCTGTTTTTATTATGAAGGGAAAGTAACACCCTTTGATTTTAGTGTAATTTAACAAAGTATTATAACATCGGAACACACTTCTATCATGCGATCATTTTGTTGAAATTTAATGTGGGTAGATTTGTGGGTAGTTTGCTAGAATGCCCAAGGGCCAAGTATCATTTGAAGTGTTGTGATATAAAAAGTGAATTTAAGTCGAGTAATAGTGATGAATCTTAGTTCAGCTGGTCGGGTCTTGCAGAGACCGTTGAAGGGTCCGTGGGACTTGTAGACTTTGTTGGTTGGGCTTAGTGAAGAGCATTTTTGGGTAAGCATTTTTGTTCAATTAATCGAATTGTAACGTAACTCGAGTAATTTTAAAGTAAAATTATTATGTTCCGAAGTTACAATAACAATTAATCTACGTTCATAAAATTCATAAAGATACCCCCTTTGGTAGATTAGATTTTGTAGTCTGGTCGAAAAAGAAAAACAAACGTTTTAAAGTCAGGCATTTTATTATGCATTCCGTGTTGGTACAATTTTTAATTGATAACGAGATATGACGTACAGTGCAGTGACTTTTATCAAACGTGTAATGTTCGTGATAGTTATTTTGGTTTTTGGTAATTTGGTGCACCGCTTATCGCTGAAAAGGATTAATTGGAAAAAATAAACACACACAAAATAGATGCTTTATTTGTGCACAACTTGACGAAGTATTTATTCCATTTATCGAGTACCTACAACTATAATAAAAGCCTACAACAATAATAACAATAAAAGCGTAAGCTAGTTTTTAAAAAGTGTACGGTTTGGTTTTTCATTAGTGACGTCGATCGAATTAGTTACTCATTAGTTCACGTTGTTTTAAAAGTGAAACACAATACAATTTTCAGTTTTATTTACTATGTGACAAAATAATTTCGATATTCTAAATACCCGCGTAGTTCATTGTTAATTTTAAATATTGTGTAAGCGTTATCTAATGATCCAAAACATTGACATTAGAGGTATTACAGACGAATTAGTTGGATTCTTACCCGCTTTAGTCACTATATTTTCGAAATAAATAAAGTCGATTTACGTCGGATTTAAGCCGCGTTTAGGAAGCGATTCTAGGTTATAAGGAACTGGAGACCAGGACCTTGTCTGATACCTGTCTGGAACCAAGGGTGACATCACCTTGTTGTGGTAACATGAAACAAGGTAAAAGTGAAACGGCGTTTTTGGTATGACTTTTATTTTATTACACCTGGTGTGTTGGAGTTTTATAACTTCCATTTTATTTCGTTCCTTGTGAAAATATGACCTTTTGTTGTGTCTTGCAATTAATGAACAATGACAAAAGATAACAATTAAAATATCGGAGGTTCTGTAAAATTTGTTAATTTAAAATCTTTCGTCATTTTCTATTTGCTGAAAAAAAAAATCAATAGCAGTTTGTGGAAGTTTAGTGAAATTTTAAATTAAAGTAGCAGTTGGATACAATCAGTTCCCCAATTATTTTATTTACAAGTGCAGCACACTTCGATTGGTTTTAATTTACCTTGTGAAACCAATGAGTTTTGAAGTAATCTCACATGTGGCGATGCAATGTGCATCGTTCTGTTTTCAGATAAGTTTTCGAGGATGCACAGATTACCCCAATGGCGATCAGGAACAAGAGCAGCTCACGCAGGTCACACGCGTGTTATGTGGAACAGCACGGGCAGCTGCGTGCGTGCACTCGCGCACCCTGGAGTACTTTCGTTTGACCTTGGAGGACGAGGTCTGAAAACTATCGTTCCGGGAAACGGGGAACCCATGATGCCTGCCTGATGTTGCTGCTGCGGATCTAATTACAGGTGATCTGTATTGTTGTTTTGTGATAGCTTAAAGAAGTAGTACCTAAATTAACTTTTCTTTTCGAGACGTAGTTCACTTGATAAAAATCTATTTTTGAGAGATTTAGTTTTCGGTCAACTTGTCGAACGGAACTTTTGAAATTATAATTTAATGGTGTTGTTACTTTGAAAAATGCATAGCCCTTATATGAACACTGGATAGAAGTGTTTTGTGCTGTTATTGGTGGGTGCCAATAGACAGTTTTGCATCGGGATGGACGTTGCAATATATTTAGATGAGAGCTATGTATACGGTCGTTATTTTTGAGAGGAGTACATGATTGTACTTGAGTACCGTTCGATAAGTCAACTTGTTTGAGAAATAACTTTTTGAGAAAAGTAACTTTTATGACAAATGTAAAGTTTGTTTTGGATTAATCTGTAACGTGATAGGATAAATAAAGCGACATGTTGAACAAACCTTTTTAAGATTATTTTTGATAAAAGCTCGAAATGATCATCTGGGGGGTGTAGTGTTTGTAACCGGATGGAGGTTACATGCGCAGGTGACTGGATAGAGGTTGCCTATTGGGTTGATGCTTATGACCGGATGGAGGTTATAAGTGTGATGATCAGGACCGGATGGAGGTCAGGGTACGAGCACTGCAATATTTCAATGAGTTTCCTATTATTTGAATGAGTATGGGTGTTGATCGACATGTCAGCTTTGGCCTTTGAGAGAAATAATGTTATGATATTCAAAATTTGTAATGATTTGATAAAGTTGTTTTTTTATTCCCTGCCCACTTGGGTCAGGAATGGCCGAACGACTAGAACCAGTACTGTTCGAGAATTTTCTTTCATTCCAGTTACTTCACACGAGGACGTGTGATACTCAGGATGGCCGTGTCGGAGCGCACTCAAGTCCTGCGCTGGTCTTTCAACGCCATCTGTGGAAAATCGCTGGAACTACTTGTCGGAGTGCAGTAAAGTCCTGCGCTGATCTTTCAACGCCATCTGTGGAGAATCCCTTTAACTATTTGTGGAAACGTCAAACAGTTATTGTTTGGGCATGGTTGGCATGGAGTGGGGGTTAGAGATGACATTATAAAGAACCAGAGCTGTTATGAGGAGGGGCTTTTTTTCGGAATTGAGCGCTTAGACCGAGTAGACGTGTAGAACCCACTGCCATACCAAACTTGTCGCGTTTCCATGTTTAATCCGAAGTAATCTTGCTGATCCTTTGCTAGTTTGCTATTATTTTGTCGTAAGCTTTATTTCTAAGTTTAATTTAATGTAATCTGAATTAATTTTGGAAATAGTTCATTATTTGTTATAAAAATGTATTGAAGTGTTGTAATAGACCTTTAAACTCGGTGTACTGACTATTATTTCTGACCTCCAGCCACGTATAACCCAAATTATATCGACCGCTCGGACCCTAGCGCCGTTATATATATTCGTCACACGCGCATACTTTATTACCTATATAAAAAATGATTATGTGTCCATCACTGGGGCTAGCACCTTATCAACGTATGGTAGTTAAACATATGCGGAATTCATTTTCCTAATGCGTCTGCTCATTACTTTGCAGAATGATTCCTGGGCTCAATAATAAAGGGTTGATCTACGACGTCCAAGCCCTTATATGAATATCATTAAGTCATTCATGCCAAAGTTGGCTGGACTAAAAAGTCTAAGGTATTTATTGTGCAAGTGTGAGTCGTCAGTAGGACCAGAAATACGTTAATTGGCTGTCATCTGCACTTGATCGTTTCGACTGTTTTTAAGCAAGTCGTTAGTGCCTTCCTAATTGTATAAGTTGAGATCATGAAGACAGAAATAAAACTTAACACACTTTTTAAATCCACACACACAGGAGTATAAAAGTGAACACAAAGAAGCACATAAAACTTTACAATAATTATGACATCTGTTATCCACAAAACACATTTACTGAATACAAAAACACGTTCATAAGTGTCAATGTGAAGTATAATTGACGAAATGAGTTGCGGGCGAATGTTGCAGAGCGGGAGTCAGTTAATAAGCTCAAGTTACAGTATTACCGCCGGAGCATCCGCTAAATTTGCGTCACATTACCATTCGGAGCACGCACGGCAACAATGCACGCTCATGCCGCTCATCCTCGTCACATCCCAATTATAATTCCAATTATATACGATCCAGAACGCGCTCTACAATTATAGGGTAACGTTGTTTACTTATTGGTTGGCACGGATTGTCCGTGGGTAGCGGTAACAATAATTTTAGGTCTTGACAGACACGTCTGATTTTAATGAGCGATTGGATTTCAGTCGTAAGAAATTCGATTATTGTTTCGTTTTGTATTTCAAAATTGTATCTCAGTTAAAATCTACTAAATAAGGAGACCAGGATTTGAGCTGGTATTCACGAGGAACTTTGCACTTGAGTGTAAGTATTCAAGCATTTGTATGTGTATGTGTATGTGTAAGTGTTTTTTAAATCAGTTACGTCAAACTTTGTGTTAACCATGTTAATAATTTTATTATTATCTTATCCGTATCAAACCAGCAAAAAATTTGTAGAGGTGGTATTGTTTTATAATAAAAAGGGTAAGTTTTAAAATTTTGGGTGACGTAAATCGTACTGGTTGTAGGCGAAGTAAACAATACAATGTCCTGAATTGGTCAATGAAAAATACTCAGCCCACAGCGGTCTTCGCTGCCTGATGTCAATCAGAGTTGTTTTTGCTCGTGGGCCGCAATAATTGCACATCATAAATCCTTATTGTTGACGTGACATGATGAATGTAAAATGTGGAGAGCATAACTAATGAAAAATATATTTGCGTACTCACTGAACTCACTACAAACCTAATGTAATTTGTTTGCTATTTACTTACGAGTATATGATATTTTTTAAATTGGTTATTAATGTCATTTGGGTTTGTTTGAGAAAAATAAAGAATGAATGAATGAATTTATTTTTTAAGTAGATATCAAGAGAGGTGTATGCTGTCGCCATAATTAATTACGTTGCATTTCAACAATGCCCACATTTTTAGAGACAATATTTTATGTTTGAAAGTATTATGAAATTTCTAAAATATCAAGATAAAAGTAATTCAGAACTCTTCAAATACAAATATTACAATGTATTACAAATAATTCATACATAATATAATAATTATGAAATTACATTAATCTAAAGAAAATGTCAAAATAAGTACCTAGTCTCGACGTGCACATATTATCCTAAAACTATTACGAATATAATTTACTAAATATCCCATTATTAAGTCAAAATCAAATGTAATGTTCAATTTAAAGATGCAAATACCGTATTTGCCTTTAATGTCTTCAATTTATTGGTCATAAAAGATTTTTGTACATAAAAAGTTTACGTTATCATTTTCATGACCAATATAAACGTATTTTTTATTTATTGTTTACTGTTATTAGTGGTCATAAAACCAATTTATTTCTTAGAAAAGCTTGAAACATCATTATGATCATTTACGGTCAGCCATGATAATAACTTTATTAAATTATGTTGTTTATATTATTTATTTTACTTACAATAATTAAAAGGGTTTTTATTTAATTTAAAATATTTTATGCACCTAATAAATGGAATTGTACGTTACTTGAAAATCCTACGACCCTCGTCCCCCCAATTCCCTCCATTCTCCAATACTATTCCGAAAACTTGGGGCATTTTTTGTACTGTTTCAGTAAAACAATATTTGTTGAGCATTTAGCAATTTTGGAATGGGAAAATAATAATATTAAAATAAAACGTAAACTTATTAATTATTATTTTTCGTTTAAATGTTTTTGCCATTACATTGAACATGTAAATTAAGTAATGAACATCCTTCTGAGGAACCTAGAGAATTATGACATGAGGTTCTTTTAGAAAGGTATAAAAAGAGTCCTTCTACAGGACGGCGTTACACTAAAGACTCTCCTGGTGTTGCACGTATCCATTAGGCGTAGGTCACCACTTATAATCACTGGCACGCTTTTGTATCATAATAAAAACTATTTTGATGAGCTCTTTATTGTAAGCCTTTAATAAAATTTAGGCTACTTTTAAAGGCTATCCAACATTGAAATAAATGAACATTTATTCTCCATATTTGTACTTCGTACAACGTTTTTTTTTACATGCAACATTAATTAGCAAGAAGTTGTTTTGGATGTGCCAATCATAATTAATTGACTAAAACACTACCTAATATTATGCCTTTGTTGTCTGTTTGTGACAGGGCCGAATCTTTAGAATGGAAATCAATTTAAATCTATACATATTACTATTGTTACTGTACCTCTCTGCTATCACAAAAAATAATAAAAAAAAAGAAAAATAAAAAAAATATTACTGCCCAATATTAAGAAATGTGTTCGGAGTATCTGACTCGAACTTGGCCGGTTTTTAAATACGCTTTGTACAATCCCACAACATGCATACTCAGCTGCATTTAGTGGAAAAGGTCCCGAGAACCGTGTGTCGCTCAATCTACTTTAAAGTCGTAAACATGTCCTATAAAGTTATATAAGGACGGACATAATAAACTCGAGGCTTATTCAAATTATAAATAATTTAAAGTTAACCACTTGCCGTCTGGAAGTAGCGAGGATTATTATTTACAAGAATAAAAATCAAACGTGAGTCTCAGAGGCGAGGGATAATGGGTTAATTTGACCCATTTTACCGTGAACCTAGTGCCTATAATTAGACTGCGTAATGGCTATCTGGAATATCTAATAACTGACTATAAAACTACACCTGAGTCGCTGAGCACACCAAATTGCCACTCCCTGCTCAAAATAAATTTATAATTTATCACCTGTGCTCATAGTTAAATTTAACTTGTAACCAAAATTTACTTCGAAATTGTAAATTCTCGCCGTCAATCTACAATGCACCTTAAAATAGGGGTGGAAAGCTGGTATTTGTGTGGGATGCAATTAAAAAGAATCGCATATCGAACGCAAACGTAGTTTAGTTGGACAATTTTTCTAAAGGCTTGTTGGTTTTGGTGCAGAAACAACTGAACTGAGCCATATCTATACCTAAGTATACTTCAGTCGCCGAGCATGTAGAATTGCCACTCCCCGCCAAAATCAAACTAACAAACCTGTACTTACAGTACAATTCAGCTTGTAAGCAAAATTTACTAAGGGCTTTTTTAGATCCCGCCGTCAATCTTATATCTACCTTAATCACATAAGCGGAGAGCTGGAATTTGTGTGCCATGCAATTATAACGAATTCTAGATCGAACGCGAACGGAGTACGATTGGCTGACTGACATCAATTTCACGCGGAACGTGTATTTCTTAAGACTTCGACCGCTTAGGCACTTTTCACTCAACGCTATTTGCGACTATAAGCGACTCGGATGTTGTCAATGTATGAAAGCGACGCGTCTGCGATGTGTCTCCTGTTACTGAGAAGTGTCAGATACAGCGAATTTTGGACTGCGTTGCAGTCGCGTCACTTAAATCTTTGTATTCTCCATTTAAATTAAGAGAGGATCAGCTGTGCACTGAGACTCCATTTGGCTCATTCATATTTTATATGAAGTCACGAACATATTTTTACAAGCACTTTTTACCATGAGTAGTGGTTTATTTTAATCTAAATGGTTATTTAAAATTTCTTTGTATTAGACGAAACCTTCAGTGTTTATACTTATTAATTAAATGTCTCAATATAACAAAGGAATAAAAAACCCAATTATTCAAACGTATAAATAAGATTCGTTAATTATAATTATTAATTCATTACTAAACATAGGAAATCTTAAAAAATGTCTTTAAATTGTGAGAAAGTAAATCATTTGCTCAACGCCGAATATCTTCCAGAGCACCAGCCGTCGTCAGATTTATACCCTCTTGGTAATAATCGAACCAAACGAACTTACAATATTAATATTTTGCGAACATAACTAATATAACCTGTATGCACATTTTTTGCTGACAGTACTAAAATGTGATAATAGATTATTCAGATAGTTATAGGATCAGACCGGAATATTAAATAGTTTATAATATGAAGTATGATCCGCGTAGGTACCTATTAGTTGTATGGGATCAGACCGGAATAAAAAAAAATTAAAAAATATAGTGATCCTATTTTGGGATCTCATTTTTAGGATCAGACCGGAATAACTTGATAAATTGACTCAATTTTATTTTTCTTCTTTGTTTGTGCGCTTTTCACCCACGTATTGTGGTGGAGTTAGTTAATACCTGTTTAGTGTTTGTTTTGGTACGAAAAGTAGCAAAAGTGTTTTACAGTAGGGGAGACCGAGGGAAGTTGAAATAATTTTTACATTTTGTTTCTTGTACCAAATACCATAGACAGAAATCGTTTGATATTAGTGATAATCGTTCCAAATACAATGCTAACGAACTCTTCAGTTTAGTTACCTAATCTAATTTGAAAAGCATTGCACTCCTGGCTTCATAAGCATATCTGCTGGTTAAAACGTATTTGTTACAAATGAAATATACAAGCGAGCTCGTAAGCTTTTATTTAATAGAAATACCTTTCTCGCGAGCAACAAGCAGAGATAATTTGACATGTCACGACAGATGAGCAGACGTGCTTATCCTACGACAGTCGGCTTAACAGGCTATAACATTAATCTTCAATGACAGCTCAATTACCTTGACTCTTGCGCATATTGCACCGAGCTTTGATTTGTGATATAGACTACGGACTGTAATAATTTTAATTCCTCTGCAATGAACCATTTCATATGAGATTGTCTGCTGACTTTTACAATTCATATAATAGGTAGATCTTTTTGCTATTCTCTGATGGATAAGATTGACAGTGACATGAGGCAGCA
This sequence comes from Hesperia comma, assembly GCA_905404135.1. Classification (NCBI taxonomy): domain Eukaryota; kingdom Metazoa; phylum Arthropoda; class Insecta; order Lepidoptera; family Hesperiidae; genus Hesperia; species Hesperia comma. Next base: position 6,877,262 of record FR990027.1, on the reverse strand, counting down.
AGATTAATGTAATGTGTTTAATTATCTCTGGAGGATTACGAGGATTGGATGTCTTTGGGCAGAAGTTATTTGTCTAGATTTATGATTGATTTATGCAGTTGAACTTGCGGTAGGTAATGAAAAGTCTCAGGTTTGACCCCTTGCTGCTACAAGCATGTGGATGAATGTTTATGATATAATAATAATAAAACCTACCAACTTAGGCAGGTGTCCCACTGCCGACGAGCAGCGAGTAGCTATGGGCTATTTACTCGCTCAAGAATGCATATATATGCGAGCGAGTACTCGCTGACATATGCGTTTCTTTTGTTTACACGGAATTTCATATGTTTTCTATGTGTTTTGAGCGAGTAAATAGCCGAGATTCACTCGCCGCCGACTCGCTGGCGGTGGGACACCTGCCTTATATGAAAATGTATACATAATATAATTATGTAACATAAAAAAAATATTGTTTTGTTTTTACTTAATGTGTCTTATTTGTGCAACATATATTATTATGTCGTATTTGTTTTAATCGTATGGAACATTATATAAATGTAAAATTAATTGTATTTTATCAGTATAACGCACCTTCGGTGCAACAAAGTCGCAACAGAAAATTTTGTAATTTTACAGGAGAGCACTTTTAAGATTTTTTTCGCATTTATTTCCACATTACTCGATTACTATCTGTAGTAGGTTAAAAATGTTTATACCTACTATTCAGAGCGCCCGGAAATTACATTTGTCGCCTAACATGAATTCATGTCGTCTGAAGCTAATGGATGGTTTATACTTATTGAAACAGTTTCACGTAAAATACTTTTTTTAAATTAATAAAGAAATACTAATAAAAGGCTTAACAAAGAAATGTGTCCTGAATTGTGACTTTGTTGCACCAGGATTTAGGTATTTAGTTTACTGACCTATGTAGATGCGTCTTTATTGCTCCAATTAGTGAGAATAACAATGGTCATAAATATATTTTATGTGCTTGTAGCTCCAATATATGTACGTTAAACATGCAGGAGCGGAGGCACTACTGGCCGTTAAGACTTTGTTGAACCATAATTCGGGGAAAAATCACCAAGAACCACAAAGGCACTTGCTCTATTTAGTAGGATTTTGTTTTACTTCCGCGGGTGTCTTTGTTTCCCCAGACGAAGGCATGGTTAATAGACAATTATTCGGCATACTTAACTCAATTTTGCAATTTTGGCTATTTGCGACTTTGTTGCACCGAAGGTGCGATAAGTGTAAAATTATTGTATAATAATAAATATTTTATAGGTATATAGAACGACATCTATGAAAAACTCTGGATATTGCAACAGTTTTGGTACAGCTCAGCTCACCAAGTGTAGTTAGTGTAAACTTGTCTTCAGTTCTAGCGGAGACACTTAAGCAAAATGGTACACGAGCTTTTCGCTAGGTGGCAGGAGTTTACTAAAACTTTTTTACTAAAGTTGTATAATTTTTATTGTTCTAATTATAGTTTTGGATGTGTGATTACACATTTCTGTAATCTATAAAACCAACATTAACTTGTAGTTATATTGATTATCATTTTATATTGTTAATTTTTTGTTATGTTGATGAAAATTAAGTTCGAAAAAAACTATATTTAACAGAACGTTTTGAACGCGAACGTAATACCTAGTTGTGGAACAACCGAGTGAAAAATTAAACCAACTTATTCACTGATATTAAATTATTTAATATATAATTAAATTAGGTACCTACATACTTAGTACAGTCATTGTTTAGAAAAACATAAAGACACTTTTGAACTTAAATAATTACGGTAATTACCCACCTAATTACAAATAGTAGGAATTTACCATATTTCTTACTATTATAAAAGTTTTATTTATTCAAAACTTTTGTAATTACCTATAGTGAATTTGGTCTATCACTGAAGCTTAGAGCTTTCATTTTATTATTTGTACAGTAAAAGCTGTCCACTTCTGCTTATTCCATTTCTTGATAATAATTCATTGACAAAGTTTTACCATTTTTCATTTATAATATTTTTGATATAACTGTGTGACTTGCCCGTTATTACCTACATGAATTATTGATTACCTATACAGAAAAGTAATGAACAGTGAAAACGGCCAAGCCATGCATTTTGACTACGGTTTTGATTACTTATAGCTAGGACGTGTTGAGTTTGGAAGTGCAGGGTTAGAAGCTTGTCTCTACTTATAAGATCTGATAACTTTTTGACTGTGATAGAAATCTTGGCAACATCGTCTTGGCAACATTTTACATAAAAATGTTTTTGGTGCGATTTATAATTTGTTTTACAGTTAGTATATTTTGCAAATTGGGATTATCGACTACGATAAAATGAAGTCAAACATATAAAAAATTTCGACAACCTTTGGGTAAAAGGACATTTTGAACTAAAATACAAAAAATGTAATTTTCTGCAGTTAAGTCAGTTAAGTAATTGTTTATAGTTAGTTTTATAGGTTAAAGTTAGTTACTTTCTATACACGCAAGCAATAATTGTGTAAAGAACCTAACTAAGCGTAAAGGACGGACGTTAGACCAAGCTTGGATAGTTACAATTATTTACAAAAGGGCTTGATTGCGTGACTTGCGGCTATCTGTATCTACGTATAAATCGTAGCGTCTACCTACCAGTTCTACAGCTACTGGTAGTTGCTACCTAATGGTTCTGGTATGTTGTTGTTACAGGATATTTTAGAACGACATAAAACATTTGCTAGCTACTCTTTCTTATAAATTGTTGCAAATATTGCAAAATATTAAGTACGCCATCGCAAATTGTTTGTTGGCTGGCTATAATCTATTAATGGCCCACTACTGAGCACGGGTCTTTCCTCATTACTGAGGAGGCCTAGAGCATACTTCATCAGGCTGCTCCAATGCGGATTGGTGGAGGGGTTAGTGGCCAACCCAATGTCGAAAGTTTTCAAGCCGCCCGATGGCCTCAGACACGACTTAACGCCTATCTATCGATAACAACCGGGACTGACGCGACGGCTTCACGTGCCCTCCGAAGCAAGGAATCGCTCAAGATGTTTTTTGCCACTAGCGGTCACCCATCAACTAATGACCGCGCCCGCTGTTGCTTAACTTTGTCGCTCGCTTAGGATCGACGCAAGTCGCCGGGCTATGAGCGCTTCTGTTTGTTACATTAGATAAAACATTTTTAATTTCATTAACGAAAGTGACTTTAAATTAACTATAGGTAGATTATATACATATCTAATAGACAGCAGAGCCTAGAGTTTGTTCAGGGTAGTAGGTATCAACCGCCACGGTGCTAAGTAAGTACTTACCATTATGAAATGGTTAAAAACGGAAGGAAGGCGGAGGCAGCGGAAGTGCCTTAATTCTATAATCAGGCTTTTATCAGTCTGGGAGCGTAACTTATCTGACGATAAGTAGACACCGTTAATGGACGTCATTAACACCACAGCCGATATAAACCGACCAACAAAGGCAACCAAAAGACTTAACAGCTTTATTTTAAAACTACGTAAAAATGCCTCAAGTAAAAAAGGGATTTTGTACGTACTCGTAAAGTAGGTATATGTTTATACCATGAATATGTTGGAGCAGAGAAAACTGAAGTAAGTTTTTAAAGAAATGTTTGCATCAGTCGATGCGGAAAATCCTTTGAAAAATCATCGACAGAGCGGCTCGATAGCGTGGAATAAATGAAATCAAAGAACCAACTCCCTCATTTGCTTTATTTTATGTACTTACCTATTCGGCATCTTACATGTAAGTATAATAAAAATATAACTGATAATCGAGTTATTTATGTTGATAATTAGGTAGGTATATTGGAATTATTTCAAAATATTGGGGTTGGTGGTAGGTACATATTAATTAACGGAATAGCCTCACTATGATGTTTAGAATAGGTTTTGTGAATTTTAACTAAAAAGCGTAGCTGGGTACTCAATACAACTTTGTAAATAGCCGTTAGTGGCAAATTCATAGGACACGTTAAGCGGTCAGTGCCGGTTGTTATGCTTAGGTAATAAACTGAATAATTATTCATATAATCGTACCTGTCACAAGATAGTAAGGTTCCGATATTTATTCCTTTTTGTTCCAAAATTGACTGAATTCCGCACCTGGCAACACTCCCCCTAAAAGTCTATGTTATTGTGATCAAAATAGTTATAAAACAGAGGAGAAATATGCCAGACGTGTAATAGTTATTCGAAGTCGAATCACCGAGTACTTATTGACTAAACCAGCGTTAGGTTGAGTTCGTTTGTTGAACCGTCAATATTTAGATTTGCCTCTTTGAGAATACTCAATTGGCTTATTTACTTAACCAATAAATTTGGAATAGATTGATTCAAATCACAGTTTTCTCCATTTTGATTATTAGTTATGCCATCAAAAATCTTTTGATTAAGTACGGAAAATGAAAATAAAATTATTCGAACTTTGTATTTAGAAGACTTTTCGCAAGTCAAACTTCGCTATGGCTTAAATAAATCTCAACATTGATGGTTTTTAGGGTTCCGTACCCAAAGGGTAAAACGGGACCCTATTACTGAGACTTCGCTGTCTGTCCGTCCGACTGTCACCAGGCCGTACATGAACCGTAATTGTTACACAGTTGTAATTTTCACAGATGATGTATTTCTGTTGCCGCTACAACAAAAAATACTAAAAAACAGAATTAAATAAATATTTAAGTGGGCGCCCATACTTTCGACGCCTCAGCGATAGTTTAGTAACCTTTCGATCCAAGAGATGGCGTTGTGGCTAATATGTGGCTACAATAAAACAATTAAATATTTAAGTGAGGCTTTCATACAACAGGCCATATTTTTTTGGCGTTTTTATACATAATGGTACGGAACCCTTCGTGCGCGAGTCTGACTCGCACTTGGCCGGTTTTTTATGGAACTAAGGCAGCAAACCGTGACCGACCTAGAATAAGCATCAAATAGAGACTAAGTAATCCAGTTATTAGACGTTCTAACAATTATTACTCCGTAGAAATGGTATAAAGTGGCGGTAATACCTTAGGCGTTCACTGACCACTTATTGTTAGAAATCACTTGACTTATGAATGAAATATTTCTCGACCAGAGAACAATAATAATTTGTCTGATACATAAATGTTCATCGGAAAACGAACCTGGGACTTCCAGCGCACAGAATCACAATAGAATACAGGCACGTCTAAGTAAATATTTAATTCTTCTATGTCAAAGTAAAATCTCATTTTAAGACATTTATTCTCTCAAAAGCTTTGCAAAACAGACTAGCTCCAAGTATTGAAATTTCTTAGTTCAAGGACGGCTGCTATTCGTCGTTAGGGACATCAATGGGATCGAGTGTTTATTGCGCATTTTTTAGGTTAGGTGGAAAAGGGTCATTCAAATAGATACACAGTCGTGTTCCTACTTCAGCAAATATCTTTCTACAGGGGCTTACATCTCATTTTCCTACCAATTTGTGACACAGCATCTATATCGGATAAACATTTAAAAGAGTGCGCATGGCATTCTTGAACGCTTCCAGCCTTCGGAGGGCAAGTATAGCAGTCAGTTCTTGTTGGTATCTTTAGATAGCAATAGTTATGCCACATAGGAGAGCTTCATATGAACATTTAAAAATTGCTTGGCCATTAACTAAACCAGTCAACTCTAAGTGGTAAGTTTGCAAATAAATAAATAATTAATAATCTTCATAGTCATAGACGTAGATATGATTAAGATCTACTTTATGTTTCATAAGCCTACTTGCCACACTCGGCTTGGTGTGTCTTTACCAAAAACCCTATGAATTATTTAGGAGAGGGATTTTCGTCAGACATTTGAATTACTTTGATGCTTTTGCTTGTGTAATTATTTCTCTGTATTTCAACGACGCTGCGACGCTAGACGCCACGTCTAAATCGCGTGTGGTTGTTTGAAAACCTCGCTCATGAATTTTAGTGTCTGCGTTTAAACTTTAATTAGGCTTGACATTTGCTCTGCGAGGCAGGAATGGTACATTGAGGTTCAATCCATCAGTTGAGTTTCTTTGTGTATTTGAAGATATCTTGAGTCTTGCCGTGACCACGATTCGTGTACCTCGGTCGAAATATCGGTAAAACAAATCTAGATCATGAGTAACTGTTTGCATTAAAATATTCTTTGGTCCTATAGATTTAAAACTGCAAACGAGCATGCAGCATTTTTCACTTTCGTCCAAATCAGCTGTGAACAATCCAGAACAAGATTTATCTAAGTGTTTAATCTAATAAGTAGAGTTTGAAGGTAGATAGGGCATGAATTGGAAAAAGGAACAAGGCTGAGATATATCTACTATTTTTTAATTTAATAACTTAAGACGTTATTATTATGATTGATTACCCAGAATGACCTAGAAGTAGTGGTTATAGGGCATGATGATGATGATCAGGCTACGGTACTTTAGTCTAAGCTAGTGCATGTAATAAAAATACTGCATTAAAGACATGAAATTCTTTTGTCACTAAAACTTTCTGCATAGCCTATTTACTGAGAGCTAACGTCAAGAGCCGAGTCAGGCTTCGTAATACTTTGTACGAAACACAGAAGCCCTACGGTTTTCTTAATGGTCTCAAATCAAATGCTAACTTAATTTGCGCTAGTTATCTTGGTCGATAGCTTTTAGAACAAGTTGCAAAGCTATGATTACTTTACAAACAGAATGGTTACATATTTTTTGTATTTTTTTTGGATTCATCATTCATTCATTCATCTCAACCCATCAGGGCCCACTATTGAGCACGGGTCTCTTCTCAGCATGAGAAGGTGAAGGCCATAGTCCACCATGCTGGCCAAGTGCTAATTGGCGGACTTCACATATCTTTGAGTTTTGCGGACTCTCCGGCATGCAGGTTTCCTCACGATGTTTTCCTTTACCGTTTGCAGCAAGTGACATTTAAATGCTTAAAACGCACATGATACCGAAAAGTCAGATGTGAGTCAGAGGTCCTGGCATTCGTACCCGGACCCTCCGAATAGGAGGTCAAATTGTTTAGCACTAGGCTATCTCCGCTACTTATTTTTTGGGTAATTTTAATCAAACATCGTAGAATTTATAGAACTTTGTTAGCAATTAATGAATTTTATTTGGCTGCGTCAGTTTTTCTCTTCGATTAGGTATAAGGTGTCGTTAAGCAAAATATCAGGTATTTTATGGCAGTGCAGTTTGTCAGCACGTGACATAAGGTCGTATTTATTGTAGACATCCGTAAACTTATATAAATGTATTAAATGTATCACGAACTTATACAGTGATTAAAGTGGGTAGCTAATGTGATCAATAACGAATGAGTCGGTAGCGTAGCTCGTAGCTTAGTAGGTAAGTGGTGTAAAAGACCAATTCACTTGGTCTACGGCGACGTGCAGTGAAAACGTAAGCATTGTAACGAAACATACTCAGTCTCTCATTCGATATTGTAGCTCTGAGTTATTTTCTCATTTTTTTCATTACGGGTTGGACAAATTTCTATTATTAACAAGTTCTGTCGGACACTGATAGAATATACATTTAATTTATGTTTGCCTTTCTTCCTTCTAATTCTGTGGCTCACTATTGACCACGATCAAATTCAAATATTTATTTCTTCGAAGTAGGTTTTTACAAACACTTCGAAAGTCAACTACGCCATCGCTTAAACAAATCCCTACGGTGAGTGGTCTTGGAAGAAGAAGCGGCAGGATCTTCACACACTTTGAGTTTTGCGAAGTCTCTGGTATGCAGGTTTCTTCGCGATGTTTTCCTCCACCGTTATGGCGAGTGTTATTTAAATGTTTAAAACGCACATAACTTGGTAATGTCAGAGTCGTGCCCTGCGATTTGAACCCGGGTCCCCAATTAGGAGGCCGAATTTTTAACGAATAATCTATCACATCTATGTTTACCTTTATTTTTACTATGTTAAAATTATTCCTATACTATATTATTGTCACCTTTGAAGGAGCCCTTCTAGCCCAAAGGTTAGTGCCGATTCTTAAGTAATTTATAGTTTGGTCAGCCATTAATCCCTCAACCCATCCCCACTGAAGCAGTGAGATGAAGCACTCGAAGAGACTTGGACTGCTCTATTACCAAGAAAAATCATGATTTTCCAGCCTCGAATCTTCAAAGGTTTATTATTTTATAATCTTCATTTTATATTTCACATTACTTTTTTATAAAATTCTCATGACATTCAAATATCAGTGAATCGTCACGCCCCAAATCGGTATTGATGCGTAAAGTTTTATGAACCGCAGAGTTTCGTTTCCGTCGGGATTAAAATGACGGATGGGTGAGGGCATGTAGACATCAGATACCGATCCGATGCCTTTTGAATTTGTTTCTATTACTCGTTACAACTTTGCATTCTAACAAAAACCCTTATAACATTCTTGTAGTTTAACAATTTAACTTTTCATGACTTCCTAACCCTTTAAAATTAATTCGTCCAATGTCTTATGGTCTACTTGTTTTCTATGCAGTAAAACTCAAGAATTTATTAATAATAAAACATTTTACTGTCGAATCTCTTAATTTACAAATAAAGGCAAAAGTGTTTCCGCGAAGACGCTTACTAGATTCTCAGAAATATTTTATACAAGAAGTTTTTAAATCAACATAACTATTTATCTATACCTGCTTACCTATTAAGCAAAAACTATAAATCTTATTTCAATTTTTACAATCTTTAATACAATCTTTAATACAATACATAAGTGTAAGTAAACCACCACTAAATTGCGACGCAAAACAGCGATATTTCAAATAAACTTTCAACCTTCATTTAACAGTTTTAGAAGTGAAAAATCACAAAATCCCTTCTTAAATGTCGCTCATAAAATACCTGTACAGACCTACCTCTACGAAATTCCATTTACAAAGGACAAATGGCTCGAGATTTCAAATTTAATCACAAAATAATCATTCCTTCTTTATGTCCCTATATTTGAAGTTTAAAGTGATGTCGGTAACTAGTAAAATGTCGGTATAAACACGTACCCTACAAGCGGATGTCCTTTCGTTTCTCCACTTCATGTGGGATGTTTGGTGTTTGCTTTACCAAATCCAAACGTGTGGACTGTTCCGGAAAACGATGTTTTCTTATTTGGTTCTACTGGAACTGCAGAATATCGTCTATAACAAACTCGAATGTTGTGTAACGTTAGTGTATTTTAGAGTTTTAGGACTTTTAGGTAAGCTTTCAATGAATGGTTCGACTGAGGTCATATTTAGGCAATCTTTAATCGTTAATACATTTTTTGTCCGTGTTACCGTAACTGAATTTCTGCTACGGGTGGAAGGTTCACACACGATCTTTTGAGATCACGATAGAAAAGCCTTAACTTCACATTTAAGCCTTCGTTTTTCGTTTAATTACCTAAGTAATAAAAATAGTAGAAGTACCTATATTTATTAAATATCTTTCATCTAGATACATAATGATTGTGAATCCTTTGATCCCTGAAGTACCTACTGAGACCGAAACTGTGTTTCAAGGATCAGCGTCTTCTCCCATTTATGATCTCTGTTGTTAGAAGTAGGTACCGAATTAAATGATTTGCGATTTTTTTTCCGTAATTGCTCAATACAATTGTCAAATATATCCCAACAATACACGGGAAGTTCAAAGACAGATTACAATAGTATGTTCAAATAAGGATAATAACTTAATACACGCTAGGCTGTAAGTGCCGCGATTTAGTACCTATGCGCGTTTAGATCCGTTTCATTCGAGAGTTAAAAATAAGGCTGAAATACATTCAATGTGTAACCACACGTCCATTTGTCACCGGGGGTACGTAGACAGGGTTTTCGGGGGTTGAACGTATGAGCAGTTGATAAAATCGGTTCCCACCCTACACTTACTCACTTACCTTATCATGAGGTAACTTTCAAAATACTTAACTCAATGACAAAGGTGTTCGGGATATATTAATAAGTTAGAGGTAAAATTACATTTTTATGTACCAAGAAAACAATCTCGCTTCTGTGTTTTAACATCTTCTTTTAACGTGATTATAGGATTTATTATATACCAATAAGTACTTTTTAAATCCAGACTCGGTTTTACAATCATTACTCTAAAGTTATGCTAAGTAGGTACAAGAAGTTATCATATCCGAATTAAATGTGACTTGTATTTATCACGCATTCTCTATTAGCTTTTTCTTTCTATTGATAAACCGCTTAGAATCCGTTTAGTAATTACGAGACTAAAGACATAGCCGCCAACGGGCAGATTATACCTACATATGTAGATAATTAATAATGAATGGTCATATGAGCCCTAAGTATGAGCCTGACCTCAAAACGTTCCGTTGGCCCAGAATAAAAAGAGTAGGAATACTGTTTACGTATACTACAGATGATCTAATTGAATGATTATGTAACTAAGTATAAGTAGATATCCATTAAAACTTCAGAACTAATCAACTCACATGTTCAGCGGAGAAGGACGAAAACGGGCCGATGGCGATGCCGCGATGGAATGGTAAAAGTTTTATAGAGTACCTACTTTCCAAATATCTTGGTAATGTAAATATTTATCAGTATTGGGTATCGATTCATTCCGACAAAGTATCCCTACAAAAATGTATTTGAATACGTTTTGATTCCTTTTTAGTTTAAATATGGGTAGATAGCATTTAGGTACCTATAGTAGAAATGTAAGTATCTACGTAAGAATTAAAGTCAATTTAGTTTTATTGTAAGTCTTTTTACAAACTGTTATTTAATGCAATGTTTGTCAGTTTCGGACCTTATATTAAATTGAGGTTTATATCTTGCAGGCCGGATAACTTTGTTTTTAACCGATTTCAACAAAAGGAGGCGATACTCAGTTCGAGTTATTCCGGTTTGGTTCGACTGTAACTGTAACTTCCTACTCGGTGAACCGAATTTGTTAATTGTTTATACATTCCAAGGCTAGTGGTAGTCTGCCCCATATTAATATGAACAAACATCTAACAACAGCAGTTAGCTGTTATTATGAAATAAGTGAAGAAGTTATGCGTAGGAACCCATATTTTTCATAATATGTATTTTTAAAACAACAATTATGCGTATTCGTCCACGTCTACAGACGAGAAATCCTTTGATTCGCGATAAAATACTTCGAAAACGACCGAATACTCGTAGCGAACACCTGTGTTGCACGAAAACTTCATTTGCGTATAGGCTTGCCACCCGTACCTACTTTATAATAAAGTGTTATTTATAGGTACGTTATTTCAGGCAATTGTACTCTATACTTTATGAGAACAATAAAGTACACGAAAATACTTTATTTCGCATGATTTGATTTCTTTTGTGGCGACACCGCTCACACTTCACACGGTGACGTCACCGAAGCCTGAATCACGCTATCGAAGAACTGTCGATCGCCGGCATATATACCACGCCTCGAGTACATTCACTCGGGGCCTCGGCCGCCCCCCAGGCATGTCGTCTCGCCTGGCGGGAGATCTCCCTTTGCCAAAGTGGTGACCTTCGGACATGAACACGTCCCTTCAAGCACCGTTAGCCATTCAGGCTTCCCCTTCCACCTCACCTCACCGCTCACGCCCGACGGACTCATGCAGCGCGTCTCCCCGACACTCGCCAAGTTCGCCGGGGTCATCGCCGCGTACGGAGAAGACGCTTCCTGATCCCGGTCCGGCTGCCCTGACGACGACTTCACGGACGGCTGGAGTGTACCACTCGCCCTCCGCATTGGTCGTTTCACCCTCCCATCCCGACTCACCGTGGATAGAGGGCATCTTCGGGGCACAACATCAAGGAGTCACCAACGTCGAAGAGCACGCTGCAACATCGGTGTATCGACCTCCGGTCTGAGCAGGGGGGTGATGTGGCGACACCGCTCACACGTCACACGGTGACATCACCGAAGCCTGAAACGCGCTATCGAAGATTTCTACATCGCTGGCACTCGGGGCCTTGGCCGCCCCCCAGACATGTCATCTCGCCTGGCGGGAGAGCTCCCTATTGCTAAACTTTGTAATAAAAAATGAATTACTTATTAATTTTAATTTAAATATAGATTGTAAAGATGCTGTGCAATTGTTAAGTCGAGATCCTAATTTGATACAAACTGCAAAAAGCAATAAAAAATATGTTTTTAAATATAATAATAAAGAAAAATAAATACTTTATTTTGATACTATGTACTTTTTTCTCACCTATAATAACCAATGTACTTTATTTGCAAAAAAAGAGGTGGCAACCCTATTTGCGTACTCGTATCCGTGCATACTCGCAAACTGAAATCCATCAATCAACGCAGCGAATGGAAGACGAACGATTTGAATTAATGCCATCGATGTAAAGAAAACAAAGATATGGACGGAATATTCCGCCCACCAAAATACAAGTAAATGTATTTTTAAATAAAATGGAATTAGTGAAAATTAACGAATACGTATGTACATGAACAACTTACTAACTAATGTTTTGACTACGAATTAAAGATTTGTAACGAAATGATCAATCACATTGATACACACATACCTTCATATACGGACGTCTTCTTATACGGACATAACTTCGTCAACGGTCGCGTGAGAACGGATCCATTACACAAGCGAACGGTAGCGATGCGAATTACACCGTCGGGACCGGGAGTTAATATCGACAGGTCGTTCGGATCTGAGCTCAGAGGACAAAGTGGCCGCGAATTTAAACAGAGGTACGCTTTCGAAATTTTCGCTCCGCGATGTTTACCTGCCTTGATACGAAGAGGTCCAGCGTAATAAACACCCACGATGGAAAATGGCTTAACCTGATTGACCCGTGCAGCTGGTAAATCACTCATGAATGGTTCGAGAGACACGGGGCTCGTCTTATAACACTGAATACACTTTAACAAACGTTTACGAATTATACGTTTTGCAGACAAGATCCAAAATTGTTGAGACAGTAAATACTGCATAGTATTAGTAGGTACCTGCGTCAGTGACAATTTGTTTTGTATAGAAAACAAATATATATGACGGAGGAGGTAGTAAACCTATGATACTGGTTTGATGTGATTAATCTGTACGCGATGATTAATAGGGAATCTGATAGCTGTCAATAGAATTGGAAAATAATAAAAATAAGGAAATGAATGGCTAGCGGCGTAATATCTTGTAAAAGCTCCTTCTATGTTGAAATGCCGTGAATATCTAATAGTAAATAACGTGTGAGTCGCGAGTGCGAGTGGATCGATCGATAACACCAATATCGTAATATCGTGAAGTATATCAAACATGTCATGATACCAAAGTAAACCCTAAACCGATTATAAATGCTGAGCCTAACAGATATCATTGAATAAAGCAGTTGTTCACGTATGATTGGCTCGTAATCCTGTGTTTCATTTTATATCCTGAGCTCACGTCCTGACATATGAAAGAAGCCCACATTGCTTATTTAGTCAAGAATACCTATCTGGAATGTAAATAGTACGAATGAACGCCCACTCTACTACTGGACCCGATTTCAGATAGTGGGATAAAGAATCCTGAAAATTTTTTGTGGATAAGGCTAAGATTGCCATCTGTCATATCAGCGATCGTCATCTCTAGTTCATGGAAAGGAGACCTTTGTTTACGGAACATTGCACGAGAAATATTTCGATGAAAAGCGATAGAAATTTAAAAGAGGAATTTACAAGTTGACATGACAATTTTCTAGTGATGTACAACACAAGGTATCAAAATGAAATGAAGTATCAACCAATCTATTGAAATGTTTTTGAATATTAAAGAATGCAATAATTTATTTGTTTGTGAGCATTCTATGTAAGGAAAAAGGAATCTGCAACAATACTTAACACAAATCTATTCAGAGAGAGATGTACTTGGAATTACAATGCTTTAAGTGTTGTTACACTACGCTTCTGGATATCAGGTGATTTCTGTTTTGTTTTATTCATTGGGTAATTGAGAACTTTTATTAAAGTTGGTTATTGATCTGAATAATTAGAAACTCTGAGTAGAAAATCCTAAATTGATATGCCTGTATGGTAATTCTATTGATAGGACTGTGTGGCAAATCTATTGACAGGCCTCTGTGGCAGTTCTGTTGATAGGCCTGAGTGTCAAATCTTTGAGAGGTCCGTGTGGCATATCTATTTAGGATCCATGTGTTACCTTTTTAAAGACGTTTTCGGGGCTTAGCTGTTCAAACGCCTCTGTGGCATAACTGAACACGAATGCCTGCGTGTTATACCCATACTGACGCAGAAGTTGAAACACATGAGGTCGTGTGTGGATATAAGACAGCCGTAACTGTGAACGTTGATTATTATTTAGTAGGTCAGGAAAGACCGAGCGTGGAGAGATACTCGCGTATGTGTTTTGTTGTTACAGGTAATCTTCAATGCCTCATGCGTGTTGCCGCTGGTAGAGCGTGCTCGAGGATGGATCACGGGAAGATGCCGAAACGCATAACGGTTTTATAGCGGTGACGTACCGATTATAGTTATACGGTGCCGACGTACCGAGTAAAAGTTAAAACAAATCGCGCAAATAATGAATTGGTAATTTTATTCTAAACAAGTGTTGTTATGTTATGGAGTTTCTTCTCACTCGCTTCTTCTCCATAGCGACACTAGCGAAGCGAGTGGTAGTTTACGGTAGTCAGGGTTAAAAAATGCAAACAAAGTTTTTGAAATCCACTCGCAGCAGTAGCAGCAATAGTCATTTTTGAAAGATTTTGAGTTTTGTTTTGGGTTGAACTAATTGAAAATTGCGGGTCGAGTAATTGAGATGGTAATATTAACGGGGCGGAGCATCACCCGAGGACGGGCGATGAGTCAGCGATGGCCGTGACGGAGGAGGTAGTAAACCTATGATACTGGTTTGATGTGATTATAGTCGGCACAATCATAAGATTCCGATATGAAGGCTGTCATCACAGTGACAATAGTGAAGTACAACAAAAATCGATGCATTAAATAAACCGATTTATAAATTTAACCGATTATAAGTAATAAGACTTTCTAATCGTTTCGTTAATTAATTTCGGAACGATAATTTATAAACCGACTTCTGATTGTTTTCTTAAAATCAGGTAAAAACAGATGTAGCGTTGAGATTAACACCGAAAGGGATACCTAATAAGACAATTTGACTAGTAAGTTAAGGTGAGGAAATTATATTAGTTATTAAAATGGAAATTTCATTAATCTAGTGAAAACGAAGAAACTATTAAACGGTTAATAATTATCCGATTTGAGTGGAAAAGGCTTAAAAACGTATGTATCGGGAATTTATAATAGCTACGAAAAATCGCAATGCTTTAGACATATTAAGGAATCTATAACTATTTGTATTTTGGGTGTGACATGGTAGCACATACTTTCGATTATAGTAATGTATCGATTATGGTCGATTCATAAATTGTTTCAAGAGGTCACATAACTATAAATCCAGCCTCCTTATAAAACATTGTAGTGACGTCTTATATATTTGTTCAATTTTACACAATTTATGATGTAAACTGATTAAAATAAAATTAAATTATTTATACAATTTATAAATAACACAAATAAAAAACAAGCAGGGATGGTTTACATATTTCGCCAGAATTTCTAGTATTTACCTATGTAAGTACGTATAAGTAAGTACCTATCTAAATACTCGTAGTAAGTAAACAATATTACTCCAATTCGTTTAACCCGCTAGTTACTTGCGTTTAATATTACGGACTAATGCCTAATTAAAATATTTAACAAACTGTGGGCAATTTTATAACATCATGCTACGAGCAATAGAAGCGATGTACCAATAAAATATGTTGGAAAAATGGGAAGAAGTGTTTATTATCTGTAAACATAAAAACAATTTTCCAAAGCGAAGAGGAGGTGGATTCACAAGTACATTATGTACCTACTTATAAAGCTGCATTGATAATAAATATAAACTGTATACTGTATATGCACAGTAAATAGTGCATTGCATAATTTAACCAAAGTGACCTATCATTCACTACGAAATATCTTCACTTCATAGTATCATTACCAGCGGTTCAAATCAAAAAAATATATTTCCGTAATAAGTAAGTTGAAGACGTCCATACAAGGTTAGTTTGTGTTCATACATGACAGACGTCATATCGGAATCTTATGATTGTGCCGACTATAATCTGTACGCGATGATTAATAGGGAATCTGATAGCTGTCAATAGAATTGGAATAGTACATTATGATATAAGTGCGCGAAGTTGGTCATTACAGTCGAGGCGGTATTGCACAGCCCGAGCCGCAAGGCGAGGGCTGGAATAGAGCCAAGACTGTAGTGAACAAAGCGCACGCGTATCATACGACGTTTTTCAACACACTTGCGAGGAAAAAAACAATTAGGTATCGACATTTTTCAGTCACAAATCAGCAAATTATAAACGAACAAATGTTTGCACAAAATGGCGCCGAGGTTTATTTTATTTTTTCGCGCGCCGTATCTTTGGTTGAATAACTATGCGCGCGCAGGCGCGCAGGTTAAGTCCAGAGGCAAAGAAAACCGCTATTCAGCCACAATATATTAAACTAAATAATTATGTATTTCTAATAGGAATTTACGGTAATTAATGATTTAAAATATTGTATTTTTTAAATGCTTTAATAGATAATTAGATGAAGTATAATCTTATCTTATCAGATTTTGACTAAGTACAACAAGTTTATTTATTTACAAAATAATAAATCTTTTGGTAACAACCTCTTTACGGATATTAAAAAAAAAGTGGAATAAGAAAAACACTAGTGCGGCAATGAAAAGTAAAACGCACTATTGTGTAATAAACCGCATTCCGGGCGTAAGACTAAAGAAAAAATAGCAACTTTACGAGCAAGTGTGTTGAAAAATAATAAAAATAAGGAAATGAATGGCTAGCGGCGTAATATCTTGTAAAAGCTCCTTCTATGTTGAAATGCCGTGAATATCTAATAGTAAATAACGTGTGAGTCGCGAGTGCGAGTGGATCGATCGATAACACCAATATCGTAATATCGTGAAGTATATCAAACATGTCATGATACCAAAGTAAACCCTAAACCGATTATAAATGCTGAGCCTAACAGATATCATTGAATAAAGCAGTTGTTCACGTATGATTGGCTCGTAATCCTGTGTTTCATTTTATATCCTGAGCTCACGTCCTGACATATGAAAGAAGCCCACATTGCTTATTTAGTCAAGAATACCTATCTGGAATGTAAATAGTACGAATGAACGCCCACTCTACTACTGGACCCGATTTATAGATATATCGATGCGTTCAACTGTCCGACATTAGTGACATTTTCCTTCATTTTAACCGAAACCATATTAATTTTAGCAAACTTAATTCCCTTTTCCGAAAGCGAAGCACGAACTCATCAAGTCAGGTGGCGAAATGTTATCTAATTTTCATGCAGTGTTGACAGATATGATTGAATCTGAATTTTGTTTGCGTATCTGGAACTCATTTCGTCGACGAGTATTGTGAGACACTGAAAGGCGTGAAATTTTATCACGTTTGAGATTTACAAATATGTACACAGTTGATTCGAAATCGTGTCTTTAATCGGGAACTTGGGTTTTCTCGCGATCTCTTTATTCCCCTAAGCGAGTGACAATTTGTTTCCTATATCGATGGTAAAAGACATTGGATAAAATGGAGCTTAACGATTTATCGATAGTAAAATTTTTTTTCGCGGAGGAAACTGAGAACTATTTTCGGAGTACTTTGAGAATAAGCCAATAAAAGTATTGTCAAATAACTGGTCTAAAAAACGAGGGGTGGAAAATGAGTTAAGATTTACTAATTGCAGAGATATACATAATAATACAAGCGTGCCAATATACTCGTAGTATAATTTAATTTAAAAAGAAATATACTTTGAATCTTAATAATTTTGATGAGCATTGAATGTATATAACATGTTTTTAATGAGATAATAATTTAATAAATTTACTGTTGCAACACAATAGAGCTATAGAAAGAATCATGGCAAGTTTCATACATTGAATTGTACAAAAAAAAATTAAAAACTAGAGAGCCTGGAATGAGTTGTGATATTTATTTCTTATTTTTAGCAACACTTGTATATAATATAAAATATTTTTAAACCTCGGGGTTATATAATCAAAAACGATATAATTTTCTCCACTTTCTTGCCATTATAAAAATACGCCATTTGTACGCTAACTGCCAAAGTGACATAAGAAATGATAATAATGACATGACAATCATAATTAAAACCAATCAAAACGCTCGCAGTCCAATGACAATGTGACATGTGACAATGACAATATCTAAGACACAGAGTAAGTAATTGTATGGTTTAAGAATTTATTTCTCAAAAGAATAACACTTATTCACTTGACGAGAAACAAGATTTTACACACGTAATAAGTATAACGAGGGTACATAATATAATGAGGGTACATATAAAATTGTTCCAACAGATTACAAATCAATCGAAATCACAGATTAAACGCTGATATAACAAGACAGAATCTACTTCAAAATGTTCGTCCAGAAATGGTAAACTATGTAAATAAGAAAATGATTTTAGGATCCCCGGGTTTTAAAAATATTTTGAATGGTTCAGGATAATACTTGAAGTCTAATTAAACAATTACAAGTTATTTCAAATTCTCGAGAATTATTATTTTTTATGTACAAAATCTGCCATGATTCTTTAATATTTATTCTACGTGAAAAGGAAGCTGGAACATGTTCCAATGGTTCCACTATAATACATACATATAAAGGTCGGTTGCGGTCGGAGTATAAAAAGAGTATTAAACGTGTTAAGAAACTTTAAACTCAACGTTTACGACTTAAAGTCCATATTACAGCGAAAGTGAAGATTAGTCGAACATTTTAAAATGCAGTCTGCTACAGCTTCATCTTTGTCGTACTGTCGCGTATTGGATACAATACTTATTTACTCTGTGGTCTATAGTTCCATTATGAAACGCTGCAAGTTTTCCAATCTCGCGTCCACAAATGACAGAAATGCCGATACAAACTCACTATCATTTTTAACTTCACAGATACTATGTATCGATTCTGTTCAGCATAAAACTGTACAGTATCATTGTAGTCTTCAAGGATATACCATAGTGACTTGATCAGTTTTAAGTATCAAGTTGATAATTTATTGCCTAAATCCTGATCAAATTATAAATGCTTTCACCGTGCATAACTACAGATGTTTAAATTACCTACTGAGTGACTGACAGCTGATAATGCACAACACAATCGTTCCTAACTACTGAACGCAAGAAGCTGAGGTATGTACCTTTGGAAGTATAGGGGAGCAGCGCTAAGTCAAAATTTTTGGAAATTCCCCTCCTACGAGGAAATAAAAGATTGCATAAACTGAAATATTTTATTTTTTGTGGCAACTTCAACAAACTCCCTTAAGGTGTTCGTCCTTTAACTTTTTAATTCTATTAGGTATGAAAGTTTAATTATTTGTACTTCGCTCTAGTGTTAAATGTTATTACAGTGTTTTTTTTCACTAAATTATTTTGCAAACGAATTCCTAAATTAATTCGTCGCTGGGATGTTCCACAGTGACCTACGAATAAATATGAAGTGATAGATATGAAGTGTTGAAGTGAATAATTTAATTTTAAATTTTCTAGTTATATTTTCGGGTCAAATCAAGCTGAATTAGAAGTGGTTTCTCTTACCAACTTCAAGGTCTTTTTTTACTTTCTTACCTACTTTAAGGTGTTTTTTGCTCTCTGCCAGCACCAATTTCATTTTAATTACCTAACATTAAATCACATAAAATAATTTTGTATGCTTTAATGTTATTTCCAAGACCATCTTTTCTACTAGATACTTGTGTAAATTACAAAGACACGGAAATAAACAAATACTTCTTTATTAAAAATCCCAAATGGTAGGTATGTACAGAGTTCTAAAATAATTTACAAAAGCTTATTCAGCGTCAAAGCTAGTGTACTCCATACATCAAAGTCAATGCAGTATGTAGTTGCATAAGTGAACGTCAAACAAGGTTTTCAAAATGATTAATTGCTGTGGTAGAACTTTATAATTATAGATTTTACACGATGTAATAAAATGCTACTAAGAATTATTAGGAAATATATTTTTTACTGTGATTTGACTTTTAGAGTCTGAACAATTTATTATCAACTAGCTTCCGCCCACAGGCTTCGCCCGCGTGGAATTCGTTTAAACTTCACCCCCCTATTTCACCCCCTTCGGGGCGGAATTTCCAAAAATCCTCTCTTAGTGCTCCCCTACACTCCCCAAGGAACACAGCTTCTTCCGTTCAGTAGTTTCGGCTGTGCGTTGTCTGTCAGTCAATCACTCAGTAACGCAAGAGTTTTATATATTAAGATTTGCATTTAACATCAGCATTAACATTTTTGAAATAAATAATAGAGTTAGATAATAAATTATTAGTATCTCTAAGGAAGTGCTTCAGTAGATTTGAACGGAATTGGCCTAATCTGCTGTGGGATGTTATTATTTTTTTAAGTCTATTCAATTTTTACTTTGCTCCATGAAGTCTTAGTTTAGTTAGGTGTAATGAAATATTTACGAAGCCAGTGTTTGAAAATGGTGTCAAGTGCTTGTGATACGTAGACACAAAGATTTGAGCCCAAGTCTTAGAAATTCTATTCCGAAGGGAGTTAATAAGGAAATGTAAGAGAGCGTCAACTTTCTTAATTCTTGGTAGATACTAGATGATATCAAGGGCTGATGTATTTAGAAATAGAAATAGAAAAGATTTATTTCGTAGAACCTTTGTATTACAAAAGCGAGCAGGTGATAAGCAGAGTCAAACGAACGTCGAACTTAAATACAACTTTTAAAGAAAAATAAAAAATAAAACACTACAAAAATAATAACAATTATCAAGTCAACCTTTATTCGGGTGAATTTCCCATTTTGAAAGGGCAAAGTGGCGATGAAGTAACCAACTACGAGCCAAATGACTTAAGAGTTACGTAAGCGTTATCCGGAGAGGGTCGTCTGTCCCCATTGTAATTATTTTCAGGTCGACAGCACGTTAAAGATGAGAAACAACTGTTTATCTTTTAGGAAAGGGTACAACCAAAATGATTCTATTGCATTGTATAACTTGGACTAAGTATAGGTAAATGATAAAATAAAGTTGAAACTTTATTTTAAATGATAATACATATTGTAAATGATAAAATAAAGTTGAAACTTTATTTTATCATTTACAATATGTATTATAATTAATATTACAATTATTTCCTGAAGTGATAGATTAAAGTTATGAAATTGAATAAATTCTAAATGTTATTGCCATAATAATTCACTTTAGATAAATTTTTAACTGTTATATCTTAATGCTGGGGTTACCAAATGGCTTACATTGAGATGTTTGTCACATGTGTCTGACATATTAAATTGCGCCACTTGGGTTGTCCAAGGGTCTTCTCCGTTCTAAAGGTTCCTGAGTTCGATTCCCAGCGATTTTCGGTCTTGCTGGTCTGGGTGTATCCTTATCTTGTTAACTTTTAACAGGTGGTAAGGGCCTAGAGCTCACCCGGGGAAGTACCACCGCCCGCCACGGTACTTAGTACCATTCCTACCGTGTAATAATTGTTTTAAGAATAATTATTATTGTGTTCCGGATAGGAAGGTGTGGAGCCGGCTACACTTTTTTAGAGGCGACCATCTCAGTCTTCAGGGGTAGCAACGCATCTGTGACCGAATTAGAACGAGACGCATACTAACAATAACTAACTGGACTATTACTATTAACAACTTATTAACAAACTAACCAACTAATATTCTAACACCATCTACTAACTGGACTAACCATCCTTTGAGTCTAGTTCTAGGTCGGTCACAGTTGTTATGGGCGGCAGCGGAAGGGTGGTGCTGCATGCTCGTTTGCTATCTTAATTCCATATAAAAAATAATTGTGTGTTGACCATGGCACTCATGATGCAGGAAATCCTATGACTGTGTAGCGTTATTATTATTATATTGTCATATACCAAGATATAAATTGATTCCCACAGTTAATTCTTTGACTTTGCTTTCAAGAGGCTGAGTTGCCCCATATCGATTAGTTACTTACATAAAAAAATTGATGATCGAGAAATAAAAATAGGTAATATCCAATACTCCATAAATCCTAATTTATGGGCTCCTATTACACGGACAATAAAAAGTTCACTTACAAAAATAGATTTACCAACGTTTGTATAATTCTATTATCTATTACTTATAAATATAATTTTACTAGTTAGGTTAGTTTAGTAGGAAGACTGATGTATGCTGGCGTATAAATGTTTCCCGCTAGCATACACCTATCAAACTACCAACAGAGCTCACAGATCCTTAAATCGGTCAAACCCCTAGTGTCGACATAAGGCAGGCCTTGATTGCATTTACGAGTATTGTCTTTACGAGTAATATATGCCGTCTTACATGTTACTTACTGATAAAAAACGAGATTATGAGCTGTTAGTAAAAGTGGTTATAGTCCATCATATCAACCTTAGGACATCAGATCATTAAACCGTTGGTTGCCAAGAAGAAAGCTTTTTATCCTTGGCGTATGATAGTTCTTCAGGATTCACCATGATATTATAGTTGACGGTATTATCAGTGGAACTTAGACAGTAGCGTAATTCGGTGTTAATACCAGCACTTAAACCACACAATGACCTTTCACCATTAAAGGACGTTGGTGCAGTAGATTGCTATTAGCTGACACTCAGACACACACCGGAGTAAAACTCTTCGGGGTAAAAGGGTCGTTTTCACCCGATTGTAATTAGTTCCAGGTCGGCGGCACATCAAAGTCGAGAATAAGTTTCTTTCGTTTAATTGACCGTAAACTTTGCCCAACGTGGATAAATTTGCCTGGAATTGCGTGGAAATCGAGATTGATTTAGTTACTTATTCTCCGTTGTTCACAATTAGAAATAATGGGATCAAGTAGTACGGTATCTATCATCGTTGCGATGAGATAATAAACATGAATAATACCTATATTCGATAAAATACTTGAGTGATAGGTTTAGCTGCTTCTATCGAGGTACTCAAAAAATAAAGTCATAATAATGAAGCATTCATAGCACGATGGCTTGTGAGTAGTTAATCTTATTTTCATAGACGGTTTTCTACTAAGCCGTCATCCTCTTGGTATTGTTGATCGAAGATTTGCAATGAAGAAAAAGCGCGCATAGGAATTCTAACAATATAGTAGGTAATGTTTATTAATAACTTTTAAAATGACTACTTTAAAATAATGCATTATTTCAAGTAACTTCGTTCATGTTCTTCCAGCATTTGTATTTATTTCTCAGCTATTAAAAGCCGACATTGCTGTTCTTTGGTGTCGGAACCCTTAGCGAATAGTTAAACTTAATGAGAGGCAGCCCTGCGATCCAACTTCATTTTGTTTCTCCAATAAAAGTTACTCATAGACTTTATTACTAAACTGTTATTGGAATTCTTTGTAATATATTTTTCCTAATCTAACAAGGCTATTACTGGCAATAAAACGACTATGTAATATTTACGAGATAATTTTTTAAACATTCACAAAGACACTTATTTTTTCATTCGAAATAATTTTCTTTCAAGAAAATGAAATGAATTTCAAGAAAATAAATGTATTATTTTATTTGTTAAAATAGATAAATAATTTGTCTTTTGTAAGAATGAATTAAAAATGTATAATAACGTTTATAACTATACGTTTATAAAAAAAAATGAAAAACCGAAATTATCATTGACGAGATATAAAATGACAACTTGATCAATGTAATCGCAGCCAATGAGGGTGGCCGTTTTTGTGCTCACCAGTTGGCGCCACCGGCGAGGTGAGGTCCTGCTGTCAAAGCCCCCCCATACATAAACAGTGACAAGTGACATTCAGACAAGTGAGAAGTGAAAGTGCCACAAACTTATCTGACCCAGTGGCCAAAATTGGAACTAATGCAAATGTTAAACTGTTGTCAGACAAAGACAAAGACACTAGCGCTCCCCTTACCGGGTCAGATAAGTTTGTGGCACTGACAGCCAGACCTCACTCTGCACTAACGCCTCTAGCGGCGAATACACACGCGTTTACCCTCATTGATTGCGCATTATTAGAGATAGGTAAAAATTACTCGTTATATGTCGTTCAAATGCATCCAGTAAAAAATTATGAGGTAACACGTATAAATGTATACCTACTTTTTATAGATTGATTTGTTTTCTATTTATTTTGAATGACATGCTTTTATGGAATTTTTAATTGATTTGCTTTGTAATGGATCTGAGTTATCTGAAATAAAAATGAATTGAATTGAAATTGAAAAATACCGTTTTGAGAAATACTACCTTTTCAGAAGTCAGTTAAAAGTTTACCTACTTATTGAGTTCAACTATCCATTAATTAAGTTTTGATGTGGTGGTGTATTGATATCCACAGGTTACAATCACACTTGCCACAGTTGTTTGTCGATTGGGAACAAAAGGAAAGCAGCAAGCAACTGTATATTATGACGGTTGCGTCGTACTGCTTACCTATTTGTACCTAAGCAGACTTAATTTCCATACGAGAATGAAGCATATTTAATTATATATCTACTTTTATAGCTATTTACAGAGATAGCAACAGCCGGACAAAAAAGTATGTTTTAATTGGAGAGTGATTGGATGCGAAACGCGTAACTCACTTTATTACCTCAAAAAAGACTGAAATCAAACCCATAATTTTGAGATTTAGTTGAGACTTGTATATCAAAGCCTGAAGACCAATGTAGGTGAAATTCAATTCAATTCGCACCCGTAATAGCCGAGAGCGAAATTGCTTCTATTATTCATCAGACTCCAATAACAGTTCGTATTACAATAAGAGCCTCCGACTTCACTTAAATTGATAGGAAGCGCCGCGCCATCGCGATTGCTTGCGAACAAACCTCTTTAATAATATAAAATATTATTTTTATAGAGTTACATATCATTGGTATTCGGTAGTTATCGTGTAAGTTACATAGGTAACTTTTGCACTATTGAGGTGATATTCTAAGAGTATTTTTTATACTTAATATTTTGCCACATTAGGTAGGTAAGTGAGCGTATGACTTAGTAGTATGACTAGTGCTTATTCCTACTTGGTAGGAATTCATGTCAGGAATATGTCAACAGATACTTTTATTATATAATTAATACGATGATAATATTGCCTATATGACGACTGCCTGATTGGCTACCTTGATTGTGTCAGTCGCCAAACGGGTTGTTGAGTGCCAGTTGAGAGCTTGAGTGAAACTTCTGCGAGTAGTATAAAAACCGGCCAAATGCGAGTCGGACTCGCGTACGAAGGGTTCCGTACCATTATGTATAAAAACGCCAAAAAAATCTGGTCTGTTGTATAAAAGCCTCACTTAAATATTTAATTGTTTTATTCTAGCCACATATTACGCCCAACGCTATCTCTTGGACCGAATGGTAACTAAACTTACGTCGAATGTATGGGCACCCACTTAAATATTTATTTTATTCTGTTTTTTAGTATTTGTTGTTGTAGCGGCAACAGAAATACATCATCTGTGAAAATTTCAACTGTGTAACTGTTACGGTTCATGAGATACAGCCTGGTGACAGACGGACGGACGGACGGACGGACGGACGGACGGACGGACGGACGGACAGCGAAGTCTCAGTAATAGGGTCCCGTTTTAAACTTTGGGTACGGAACCCTAAAAATGCAGCCGTGAGGGGTAAAACGTAAATACAAGACATGCAAGTTCACTTTCATTTTTAAGAAAAATATTTTTTCATGAAAGTTTTTATCCTCTATTATGTTTATCACAACTACGTCACTGCATAAGTTTACTTTGAAAATAATGATTTTTCTTTCTTGCAGCAGGCAGGCCCGCCGCTAGGTGCATGAGTGCCCGTGTGCAGCACCTATGGTTTTGCACCTCGTTGTCGCTTCAACTACCAAGCTGATACAGGTTAAGTGTTATTAATAAAATATCTCGTGCTGCCTCCGGACAAACCGCCCGCATGCTTAGCACGTCTTGCACGCCCGCTAACGGTGGTTCTGGCAGCTGAAACTATGAAACTTTCATTAAACTCATAGCTACATGAAATACACAATACCTTAATCTAATAAATAATTTATTTACCAAGTAAAGTCTGGCCCTTTCGCGTTGTTAATGTTTAACAATCATAATTGTATATAACTTTGTAGGTACACTATTTAATTCTTTCTCATCTCACGACGTTGACGGTTAAAATTCATCCTTGGCATAAAATCTTATAATTTATGAAATTTTATTTTATGAAACATTAGCTAGTTGTCAGCGTCTTTGATTGGATCTGCGGTGATTTGTTTGTCAGAACAGAATTCATTTTGTTGGGAGGGAAAAGAAAAAAATCTCCTACGTGACTGACATGAAAATCCCGCTGTGAAAATTTTGTTTTCTTTGTGTAAGCCGCTTTCGAAGCTCGCCTTCTTTTATTCTGACTTTCGTCGCCACGAATTTGTAATATCGGCGATGTCTTTGTTGTTGTTGGTGTTGATATTGGTAATTTAGTTAGAACAAACAAAATAGGCCATTGTTTTTCGTGGTAACATTGAAAGAAAATTAATAAACGTTACACTCATACTCCCGCCCTAGGATGTCACGTCGTGGATGACAAGGAAAACAGAAATAGGTACCATTTCATTAACAACTTTGATGTGATTTGATGTGACCCGGTTGGGAAACAAACCCGGAATCCGTTGTTGTATAGGCAGGGTCATTAGTCTACCAATTAGGCTATGGAGTCGTCAATAATGTTTAGTAAATATTACAATGGGTCAAAAATGCAAAAATACTTAGTTAATGCCCGTATGTTCGTATGTTTCTTATACGGTATTTACATACAATCGTAAGACAATTAATAAAGAGAAGTTTCGTTTTTTAAAAAAACATCTCTCTTTTAAACATATCGATTATGCCATGAAGGTCTACTATTTCTAGGTCTGCTTATTCTATGTAGCTCAAGTCGGAGATTTATTATATCTCGGCTGTCATTGTTCAAAATTATTTGCACACATTAAAAACTAGCAGACAGACGTAACATATGTACCAATGATATTTATATCTCAGGTTTCAAGTGGCATATTAAGATGAAACAAACATAATTTTCTAACTTAGATCTTTTGAAAAATAACTACGTAAACCAAATCAAATTTCATCCAGTAGTTTTTGCGTGATGCCCGGACAAACATATATATTACCGTACCATAATAAGCACCGATGATTGGTGTGCAGCAAAATACTCCTGGCATGGCGGCGCAACATACTTTTGCAAGTTTTCCTTACGCTATCTATAATAAGGTATGCGGAGTCTGTCAATACGCACGTGACCAGAGTTCTGAGTAACTTCGCATGAGTTTGAGTGAGTGAGTTCTTCATATTGCGAGATGGGATGGGGGTGGAAATGACGTTTTGCGATGGTCACATTGTTGATGATAATGATGGGCAAAACCAAATAGCTGCTAGTTTCTTAATGCTAACGATTGGAATAAGGTATGTAATACCATGTAGGTATTGCATATTATCACTCATGCGAGGATTCAATTAAAGAAAATGTTGAATTTCTCAGCGTTAATAATTTTTATGTTTGAAATTTTCATTCGTCGTAAGGTAGGCAGGTATACGTTTGTACAGTTTCGGCATTTAAAGTTTTACATAAATATCATGATATCCCTCATAACGGAAATTGATAGTTATCTTTGGATGTGCAGGATTGGGATTTGCTTACGTCTTCTGTGGCCACTAATCCCTTCTCCAACCCGCAATGGAGCAGCGTGATGAAGTAAGCTGTAGGTATCCTCAATGATGAGAAGAGACCCGTACTTAGTAGAGGGGCATTAATGGGTTGCAGCCATATTAACTATTAGTAGGTCTCGTTCTAATTCGGTTACACTACGTTATTGAATCGATATTATCATTTTGCGCCGGGAGCCAAGGTAAAGACTGGTGCGGTAGGTACTCCGACTGAAGTGACAAGCGTGCCTGTAATAAACTTAGCCAACCAGCTGTGTCGCGCTTAATTTGTTGAACGTAACTCCAAAGATACTTGTGGAGGAATTCGGCTGTAATTTAAATGAAGCTCACCTGCTTTTGCTCGTAACGAGGAAGTTGTAAAGTAACAAAACATTTGCACGCTCACTTTTGAAAATGTCCGCTCGACTTGTTTAAAACGTTCCACATTTAATATACGCTAATGTGTTGGATCCTCAGTAGGTATATTTGCGGAATATTCCTCATTTGCATGATTGAAATACCTACTCCAGTGTAAAGTTTTGAGGATTTCGTGTATTCACTCTAAATTAATATTATTTGAAATTTCGGGGTGTAGTGGTTTCGCCAAGTTAGGCGCACAATAAACATTGACTTTACAGTATTCTAGTCTAGTAGCACAAGCATTTGTTTTAATATCGAATTAAGGGAGTGGGTTTATTCTAGAAATAGAAGTGAAGTTAGTCAATACAATTTCATCGCGACAAATACGCCCACAATAATTATAACTATTTCATCCGGATGGTAATGTGTTAAAAGTTATTTTAAATAGTGGAATACTTCTTTAAGCAATTTTAAAAATTAGTAATTTTAATTAATCTACGTAATAACTTACTACTACATAATACCTAATTTAATAATCTCTTAAAAGTTTTCGGCTCTCTGGTTTCGTGCAACGCGAATACTAATAATCTCTACAGCTCGAGATTTTACTTACTTAGCAGTTAGTTACTCATGTACGTTAACTAGAAGGAGTCAAGTAATACAACATATTGTGCCATTATGCTAGCAGCACAGAAAAAGCTATTTTCAATATAAACAGTATCCTTAGCATCCATCCATATCGCAGGAATATCCATATCACTATCGTATCCATAGCATAGGAATGAAAAATTCTCATGGATGTTCCCATTTTAAAACGCAATCTCGTCGTTAATTTAGGTGGCGGGGGCGTCGGGGTGGTGCGGTCGCCTCGGGGGAGAAAAATGATTTCTTTTATTCAGTTATTTATCGTGGGGACAGTGGGCAATCAAGGGCTACGTGCGCTATGCTCTGTCACAATGTACCTCGATTAGACTACTAGTTTGAAATAAAATGACTGTTGCTCACGTCTTTGATGTTTTCTGACTTATTTGGAGACCAAAATATTAGATTTTTGATTTATTTATTTCTTGCCGTACAAGTCAGTATTGTATTGGAGGAAGTTAATAGTGTGATTGTTTATGATTTTTTTATTAGTTAATAGGTTTGAAGTAACATTTGTCTTCAATCTTCAATCGTTTAACTAATTTTGTATTATTATTATTAGCGTTCATCTGCACATAAAATAAAATATACTTAATAAAATAATATAATTTCCATAATAAAAAAGATGTATTTTTTCTTATATTCTCTTAAATCAATAGGTGAACAGGTTACCTGCAGTAATATGTCTCTTCAGGGTATCACTTCCTCTTTTTAAAGTCTGTTTAAATAAGTGCAGGAAGCCTTCTTGCTAAAGGGTGTCTGATTGAAAACAGGTAAGTTATAGTTATGTACTATAATTTAATGCCTTTTAAGGAAGACGAGGAATCCACTCTATGCCACGCAGCATAACTGAACGCGGTAGAATAATAGACATCTCTCAAACAAATGTCTATCGCCATCTATTCAGACATTTGTTCCAAGTTTACCATCAAATTATGGAGGTTAGTGTTAAGAAAACCGTCTCGGTGAAAAAAAATATTAATATAAATATATATTATAAATATTATAAAGATTAAGTAAAAAGGCTTAAATTAGGGTGACTCCGCTGTAGCTTGTGGGTACTGGGATTGAGGTTTGGAATACTGCAGATTTACAATTACAACTACTCTACGTACCACAAAAACTACATTTCTCAACTCAGCATGCCAACAGCTGTACTCCGTTGATATCTGTTTTGTTCATTTCATACCCTCTAGCGATACTAGCGCTTCTGAACTGTCCTTGCCTTTACCCTTTTGCATTTAATATTTCATGAATATTTTATTATCGTAAAATCAATTATGTGTAATCTGGTATCGCAATTTTTGATTATGTCAAACAATATCTTTGAAATTGTTAAGTTAATAATCCGATAACATTCAGAGTCAGAACTCTAATACTGAACCATTTGCAGATAAGGACTACATTTCCTTAATGGCGGACGAAAATTACAGCGTGCGAAAAATTATTAGGTACATTATGGGAGAATGTGTTTTTTTCAGATTCTACATGACCACTGAAACACCCATATTTTCTTTAGAATATAAAATTTATAACATACACTAAAAACTCCTCCTGGCTTTGATAAACTTAAAAGGCGAAAGATATGAAATAATTTATATTCTGTATAGTTTCTACAGTTTGCGAGGATTAGGTAATGTAAAGAACCAAACCCAAGGAGCGTAGTTTGAACACTGATTTATTGTAATAAAATTTAAGTGAATGACGGCGATGAGTACATACATACTGCTTGCTTGCATTTTTGTCGCCGGTATTGTCTAAAGTTATGCGGTCACTTGTACGACGTCATAGCTCGTACATCCTGCCCACTCAAAGAAGAAACCAAATCGAGAGCCTATTAAAATGGCGAGTTAATAATAATGTAAACAGAAAAACGTTAAAAGTAAAAACAGTATATATGTACGGTTGTGAATGAATATAACAAAAATAATGAAGTAAATTAAATGTTATAAAATCATTTTACATGAGTTAACAAGGTGAAAACAATATTGCTTAAAGTTAATAGTACTTATCCAGTTCATAAATGATTTGTTCACGAATGTTAACTTTGCCTTTTGAATCACTCACTAATTTCATTGTTGTCACCGCACGGAATATTAAGCCTGATCGCTCTCGGTATGGCCACCGGTGTGGTCAACGTAGCTCGGTCAACACTAGCACTTGATTTACTTAATACCTTAGACACTTCACTAACACTCGAAATTACTGGAACGGAAGCCGACCTGGCCATCTGTTGGGCGGCTCGGTAATTTACGGAACCTTCCATCGCCACATGGGAAACTCGACGAGCCTTACGCCATCGCACCAAGGCGTAAGCTGCTGCCGCTAGTATAATGATGAGTACTACCGTATATAGTACCGAGTAGTGGTGAATGTCGTGAACGCTGAGTGAAGTACTTGACTCGTCTTGTAAATTATTCATTTGGGTCTTTAGCCGATTAAATAGCTGCGAGTGATCCTCAGGCACAAAATGTGTGTCAAATGTCGAATTAACAATTTTATTCAAAATAGAAGTCTCCAGAACATCTTGTATATTATTTTGTACGTTAACTGTGCTATACAAGTTACTATTTTGACTGTAGATGGATATACCGTTGCTTTTCAGAGTGCATCCTTGATCGATATCCAGTAAACCATTCCCGGTCAATGAACTTTCATGTATCCCGTCAGGACAAAATAGTCGCACTAAGCATAACTCACAACATGTGAACAACCATCTGTTGCCATTGTGCAATTTGATCCACCTGTCCTCGCAGGCCGCCACCTTAGTGTTGCACATTGTTTTGTTATTTATAATCATTGAGCAAATAGATTTAGTAATTTGTACTTCATAAACTGGCTTATCAATAGTACATAACAATGGTCTACTAGTAGATATATGCATGCATGTTTGTATGTCAGTTTCTGTGAGTAAGAGAAGTAAATTTTTGCGAAGATTAAAGGCAATGTACGGAGTAATTGGTTTGATATAATAATGTCGATGTGGTAAACTCAACAGTCTGTCCAATTGTAGGGATTCCTTGTTCACAAGAGGTATCTTAACCTCCATAATGAGATATTGATAGCCGACCTTGGCTTTAACTTTCATAAGCTTGTAGAGCTCATTGATGCTCTGTTTATCAACAGAAAGAGTCAAATCGCCTTGCAAGTGACTAGCAATGACATTCATTTGTTCCCTAAGCTGGTCGGGGGTTAATAAATGTGAGTTAATGTGCCCATGTGAAATGTCAGTAACAGTATCAATTACGCTATCCTGAATGCGTCGCAAGCTAGAAATTACGATATTGGCACAAAGTGCTGAAGATAAAACATGAAGCTCATCTCTGTCATGCGATTGGGCTGCGCTCACGTAATTAGAGATGTTACGAAGATGGTTATCCAAAATACTGAACTGTTTGTTCATGATGACCTCATTCCTTCGCAATATGTTGTACTGACCTTCAATGACAGAAGTCTGATTTTTTAATAATATTTGCAAATGATTTTCGTTTATTGATATTTTCTCTATATCCTTTTCATATTGTGTAGCAAACCGTTCATCGAGTACGCCAAACAACGTGTTAGCCAGATATCCTACACCGTTTATCAAGCCTCTTTTCTTTCTACGTCCAATTTGGTTCCTAAGTAAAACGTTATAATGTTCAATTTCCGTTAAGTCTTGTTGCAATTGATACAATATACTTTTATACTGAGACGGTAACTTAGCTGCATACATTTGTTCATTTAACCGCGCGACGTAATTATGTACTTTGTTTAAACCTAACCAGTAACTAGTCATATTGTAATAGACTATCATCTTCCATTCATCCCGAATAAGACTTAAATCGGACACTTTGTCAAAGTAAATACTTTGTGTACTGTTGAAGTACGACACATTATAATTAGATTGCGCAGGAGATATTATCGTTATAAATAATAAAAGTGCCAAAGTTATAAAATGACAGAGTCGATTAGAGCGCCTGGTGCATCTCGAGGCTGGTACATCACGATTAACTTCTGCAGTGTTATAGTCGTCGGGTGAAATTTGATTTACCTTGTCTACCGGTGCCGGTGTGTTTTCCTTGGTAGGTAAGACGGAAAGTTTTAAAATCGGCCGCTTAAGTTCCCCGTTTTGGGTTTTTACGGTGGCCACGCGGACATGTCCGTCCTTGCCGGGGTGAACTGTGGTCACCCTACCGAGCAACCATTTTCCAGGAGGAAGGTTGTCTTCCTTAACTACCACGATGTCGTCAACCTCTACGTTTTTACGAGGGGTGCTCCACTTTGACCTTACTTGCAACTGTTGCAAGTAGTCTGATGACCAACTTTTCCAAACCTGCTTATTCATAGCTTGTACCATGCGCCATCTAGTGGTCAAATTAATATGGAAAGGATCGGCTTGCGGTCGTGATACCAATGATCCTCCAATTAAAAAATGACCTGGCGTCAGGTATAGATCATCTGGGCTTTCGGTTAATGCGATCAAAGGTCGCGAATTGAGGCAAGCTTCGATTTGATGGAGTAAGGTGATAAACTCTTCGTAGGTAAGCTTTTGCTCACCTACTACTCTACGCAGGTGGTATTTTAGACGCTTCACAGCTGCCTCCCATAGCCCGCCTGCGGAGGGGTATGCTGGAGCATTGAAAAGCCACTGTATGTTATAATCTCGGCTCTCCTTGAGGAAGGCGACGTTAAGAGTGTGCAATATCTCTTGGTACTCTCTTTTCAGGAGTCGATTAGCCCCAATAAAATTAGTGCCATTGTCACTGTACATGTGACTTGGTGTTCCACGACGAGCGCAGAACCTACGAAAGGCTGCTAAAAAACCTGGGGTGGAAAGGTCTGACACTAGTTCGAGGTGCACGGCTTTGGTCGATAAACACACGAAAACAGCCACGTAACCTTTAACTGTCTTGACCCCTCTACCCTTATTGGCCTTAATGTCGAAATGACCAGTAAAATCGACTCCCGTGTGTGTGAATGCTCGAGAAGGAGTCACCCGTGGCTCAGGTAGGTCTGCCATGAGCTGGGAGCTCTTCTCACTACTGAAACGTCTACATTTAACACATTTTCGCAGTTCTCTCTTAACTGTACGGAGACCACTAATTATCCAAAATTTCTCACGTATATAAGATAAAGTTAAACTGGGCCCTCCGTGCAGCATTATCACATGAGCCTGCTGAATAAGTAGTTCAGTCAAGCGACAATGACTAGGAATTATGATCGGATGTTTAGCCGATGGCTGTAGGCCAGAATTATTAAGTCGGCCTCCGACCCTCAAAAGTCCATCATTGTCATCTACGTAAGGGTTCAAACAAAGTAATTTGCTATCCTTTTTTAACGTTAGTCCTCTATTTAATCTACTGATATCATTTTGAAATTCGATATGCTGTACATGTTTAATAATTAGGTTATAAGAATTATTTATTTCGCTTAGTGACAAATAACTAAGGCGTGAAGTATTTCGCTTATTACGAAGCCACGCGATGTAACGCGAGAACCAACCTACCGTTGTTACTACGCGCCGCAAGGAACTGCATTCGTTTAGCAATTTAGTTATAAAAGCATTGTTATCGTATAAGGCTAAATTCACATAGGACCTTTTCACATCAACCGTAGGGTTATCATATGTTTGGTTAGTATTTAATTTGGAATCAAAATGTAACAGCCATGCAGGTCCTTCCCACCAGACAGAGTGTTCTGACAATTGTTTAATAGTCAGGCCCCTTGCTGCACAGTCGGCTGCATTGTTATCAGACCTAACGTGATGCCATTGAGAGGAAGGAATAATATTAGTAATTTTGTAAACCCTGCTGGACACGAACTGTTTCCACTTGTTAGCATTTCCATGTAACCACCCAAGGACGACCATGGAATCTGTCCAAGCATAGACATTCCTACCGTTGTTAGGATATATCTCCATGACTAGTTTTAATAATCGTGATAATAAGACAGCACTGCACAATTCGAGACGTGGCAAAGATTGTTTATTTTTTATGGGACATAATTTAGTTTTTGCCGTTAGCAATCTAGATGTGTAAACACCCTTATTGTCCCGTGTGACAACGTATATGCAACATGCATACGCACGCTCCGACGCGTCACAAAAACCGTGAAATTCGTAAAATTTACTATCACCTAAGTAGCGCGGAATCTCTAATATATTCAAATTTTGAAAATCTAATTTTAGGCGTCTCCATTGTTCAATAATAGTTTCTGATAGTTTATCATCCCATGAGTTATTTTGATCCGACCATGTCGCTTGAAATAATAATTTAGCTCTGACAGTGAGAGGCGATAACCAACCTAAAGGATCAAATAATTGAGAAATATACGATAATAGTTGCCGTTTGGTTAACAGATCATCGTCGTGAAAGTTTTCAAATTTATTTTGAAACGTAAAAGAATCTGACTTAGGATTCCAACGAATACCAAGAGTTTTTCGCGATTCTGAATATTTAAAGTCAAGTGGTGCGTCAATCTGATCAGCTGAGAGGCCCTCAATAAGTTCAGAAGCGTTAGATGACCACTTTCGTATGTTCATACCTGCACGCTTTAGCATGGAGATGATTTCTAGCTGTAAGTTTTTAGCATCCTCAACCGTCTCACTACCTTCTAGAAGGTCATCCATGTAGAATGACTTTCTCAAAGCCACCGCCGCCCGTGGGAACATGTTGGCGTCGTCATTAGCTAGCTGTTGTAGCGTGCGCATGGCAAGGAACGGAGCGGCCTTGGTTCCGTAGGTGACGGTAGTGAGCTGGTAATCAACTAAAGGATCTTGAGGGGACGCTCTCCATACTATCCGTTGTAAATGCTGATCATTCTCCCTAACCAGAATCTGTCGGAACATTTTCTCAATGTCCGCAGTTATAACATACTTGTGTTGGCGCCATTTAATGAGAAGACTTGGTAGGTCCTTCTGTAAGTTTGGACCTCGCTCCATCAAATCGTTTAGGCTATTACCTGTTGATGTGGCTGACGATGCATTGAAGACCGTACGCCATTTGCTAGTTGACGAGTCAGCTTTTGTAATACCGTGATAAGGAAGATAGCATGAAGTAAAATTAAAGTTTGACACGCGCTTCATATGACCCATTTTCTCGTAATCAGCCATAAACTGGATGTAACTGTCACTGAGATCTTTATTTTTTAACATTTTGCTTTCAATGTTAAGAAACTGAGCTACAGCTTTCGATTTCGATGAGCCTAGATTCTGTTCGAAATCTGGTTTCATTGGAAGAGCAACCTGGTATCTACCGTCGGGTAAACGTCTAGTAGTAGACATATACAGCTGTTCGCAGTATTGATCACCGGCCGAGGTAGCAGGTACGGTGTCGTTTACCTCCTCCAATTCCCAGTATTGAGAAAAGTCAGACATATTATTTAAAACAACGTGACAATTAAAAGTCTTTATATTTCCTGACAGAATCCAGCCTAGTCTGGTTTGTTGAGCTATGGGTGCCATGTTGGGTCCTTTGATAAGACCGTTCATTATAATATTAGAGTATACGCTAGCATCTAATAATAAGTCAATAGGTCGTGAGACATTGTACTGGGGGTCGGCTAACTTAACATTATGTAGATGTGGCCACGATCGCTTACTAAAGGACACGTTAGGTAAATTATTATTAATTACATGCGTTATTACTAAAGCTTGAGTCGTAAACTCAAAATTATCATGAATAGATTGGCAGTTGAGGGATACTATTCCCTTGCTTTGCCTGGATCCATGCCCTATTCCCGACACAGACCCGTGATAACGTTGTCTAGGAAGACCTAACATTTGTGCAGCCCGTTCTGAAATTAGGGAAATTTGTGAACCTTGATCGAGTAGTCCACGTACAATCATATAGGTACCGTCAGCAGCCTTGATTTTAAGAGAAAGAGTTGTTAGTAAAATTTCTTCTTCGTCAGCGGCTACGTGGTTGACTATAGGCTCACTAGCAGTATTGCGGGCTGACAAAATTCCCGTACCATTGTCAGTTGTAGATGGTGTGAACCGCATCGTGTTCGATACAGCAGTTTTATTAGAGTTATGTAAACTTGCTGGCAATGTGACTGCCTCTTGGTAACAAGCGTCGTGCAAAATCGTATGATGCTCGCCCATACAATTTTTACACCGTTTAGTAGAATTGCACGTGCCGTCATAATGCCGATACAAACAACATTTGCAAACGCGTAATTTCGCAACTGTTTTAAGTTTTGCGTCCGCTTTTAATTTGTTAAACTTATCACATTTATATAAAACGTGACGTTGATTGCAATATGGACATGACCAAGCGTTTGTAGTAACAACACTTTGGAATTCGCGTTTAGAATTATTGGCATAAGTATTAGTTTTTTGGTAGTTAAAGTTATTCGGTTTAGAATAAGGAATTTTAGGCTGATAGTTGTTTGGCTTAACCGATGAAACGTCCTTTTTATATAATGGCTCGAGAGCAGTAAACTTATTTTCTAAGAAAATTAAAAGTTCCGAAAGTTTAGGTAGGTCACGTGGAGATTTACGAGACTCCTTAAAATCTGAATATGTAACCTGATCGAGTTTTTTAGACATAAGATGGACCAGCAAGGGGTCCCAAGTCGATGTGTCAATTCCTAGATTTTGTATGGCATGTATACTTTCGAGAGAAGTATCATACAGGCGACGTATATCATTAGCAGTTTGCTTATGAATAACAGGTTGAGTTAAGAATATCTCAATATGTTTTGTGAACAGTACCTGTGGATTGTTGTATCGGTGCACCAAAAGTTCCCAAGCGGTGTCGTAGTTTTCTGCTGATATGTGCAGGTGCTGCACGAGCCGTTCAGCTTCGCCCTTGAGTTTACCTTTCAAGTGCTGCATTTTTTGGCATTTAGTTAAAAGGTTGTTGTTGTGAATGCTTTCACTAAATAAATCGAAAAATGTAGGCCAATGCGTATATCTACCAGTAAACACAGGGATGTCCAGTTGTGGCGTAGACTGTTGTAAATGAGCTGTAGACGCTAATTTTTGATTCAGTGACCGTTTAATTAATTTATATGAATTTTCGTAGAAGTAAAATTCATCGTCATAATCACTGTTTGACCCTTGAAGTAAATTATCTATTTTTAGATGTAATGAATCTATGGCATTCCATCTACTCTGAATGTTCCTAAGCTCGTCCTCCAGTTCCCACTTATCACTTATTTCCTCCACCTTAATCCCCTTCGTGAGTCGTCGGAATGCTCTAAAATTGGTGCGTTGCAAGGAAACTTGCCCTAGTTGTTGAGTTGAAGGACCTGGTAGAGATAGTGTTGGAGGAGTACTTAAGGTCTGAGTTAAAGTTTCCCCTGATCTGTCTGCTATTTTAGATGACGAAAAGGATATTATTTTATTACGTACAGATTCAAAGTACTTTTGTGCCTTTTCAAACTGATTTCCGGAAAAATATGGATCTTCATTGTCATGATACACAGCTAATATTTTATCATGCGTAATTTTAAATTGAGCCCAAATCTTATCTAGTCTATTGAGACGTTCGTCCAAGTACTCACGCGTTTTACGGCTTGCCGAGTCCTTGCTGAAGTTTCGTTCGATCTGTTTGATCGACTCGATGAGGTCCGACTGAGTCTGCATAAGATCCTCCATCATGCAGTATAATGATAAATAGAGACCTTACTTGTTGTCGGTTGGCGAATACTTAATCGTATACTGCCTGGGTTGCTCGCCGACGCGTTGCTGCGTTGCCGTTGCTCGCGATGTTTGCGCCTTGCCACCCCAAGCAGATAAGAGTAGCAGTGATAGCTCACAGTGCAGGAAATATTCACTTTTTGCACTCGCACGCGCACTATTAGATAGTTTCGACCGTATGTCGCTATGTGTGTCACTAAGTAGTCTTAGAAAGGTGTAATTCGACCGTACGTCGTCAAAAACTGTTTTGAAACCAAGAACTAAAATTCGACTGTAAGTCGACGAGGTAATCGTGTCCGTGAGTCACTAAAAACTGTATAGTTCGCTCGAAGGACCAAAAAACTGTATAGTTTCTACAGTTTGCGAGGATTAGGTAATGTAAAGAACCAAACCCAAGGAGCGTAGTTTGAACACTGATTTATTGTAATAAAATTTAAGTGAATGACGGCGATGAGTACATACATACTGCTTGCTTGCATTTTTGTCGCCGGTATTGTCTAAAGTTATGCGGTCACTTGTACGACGTCATAGCTCGTACATATTCATTACAGTATTATTTTAAATAATACCCAAATATAAATTTGAATTTGAATAAAACAAAAAATAATTTAGCTTTTGTAGGCTTTAACGGGTTTTTGCCTTTTTGTATGAAATTCCGCTGTTTTTCTCAATGTTTTTATTGTGAGGTATAAACATGTGTCTATAAATCTAGTATAAGTAAGTTTTTACAAAGCGCGTTTTACTATCTTTAACTTCAACGCATTTACTATCAGGTAAAAATTGCTATGAAACATTAAATTATATAATACAATTATTATACAAGATATTTACTCATCGATTTTACTATCTTCTGAGTTCCAAATATCCGGTAACAATAATAATCTAAGTTCCGTTACCCGCGCACTATGCCTTTAATTTCCGGAATCTATTGAAGGCTGAGATTTCCATAATCTTATTGTACGCTTGCATGTTATAAGCGAAGCGCTTATAGCTTAACAACATTTTTCTTTTCGAAGTTATTTTCAAAATTTAGTAACTTCAGTCGTGGTCCAGAGTACAAAACGGGACTACTTTGTTCCGTAATCGGGAGAAAAATTCCATTGATGGAAATTCGCATTTCCTGAGAGAATTCCATTCTCAGTAATCTCTTTGGGAAATTGATCCGGTTATGAGGTTATAAGTCACTAAAACATTGTCTTCCGGCATTTTTGGCCTATTTGATGGGGCTCTTGAGTATTATTACAAAGCTTCGGTGTATACTTATGCCCAATAAGACTGCTTATCTTTTGAAAATAAAAACCATTTTGCTTGCTATAATTTTTTTATTAGAAAGCAGTTACTAAAATAAGGTGATTATCCTGGCGAAATAAAATAGACATTTAATGTCTTTAGTTAATGTAAGTGAGGAAAAATCTATAGGCAACGTAGATTGGATAGCAATAGCAACCTATTAGATCAAAGTGCGCAGTGTTGCCGTTGTAGCATAACCTTTATTAATTGTATCATTAAGGCTTAGTAAAACCGACAAAAAGGCTTTCACAACTAACAATTAATAAATGAGTAGAAAATCTTTGAATCTTTGAGGGCTCCTTATCAAAATAAGTAGTAATCAAGACCGAGTAAGAATCATTAAGGTTTCGTGGAACACTTTCATTCCCTCTCATAAATATTTAAGAACCAATCAGGCATCCGACTCCAAACTGCTCTGCTCTGAACTTTCCGTTCAGAAACCTTGTTATTCGGTCTTAAATTCAAATTGAATGGACGCACACCTTGTCGAAGAAATACTGGAGCAATGAATGTAGAGGTAGTATAACCAGTTGCATTGAATCTAGGTTAGGCCTGAAATGCCCGAGATTGCATAATACTCGACATCTGTCGGATGCTATCTGGTCTACAAGCTAGCTAACTGCAATCAATGGGATTACAAGCACGTTTACATATCTATAGGGACACATCTGAACTTTGAATATTAGTAAATAGTACAGTGATAAAGGGGAATTTAAGTACAGCAAATATACTACATCAAGACTACAACGATCTAAATCTTTTGTTATCGGATAACTTAAAGTTTTTGAAGTTTTTCTACAAATGGATCGTATTTCTCGAGCTGCGTCTGTATTGGTTTTAGACTTATTATGATAATAATAATTATAGCGTAAGCGATCCAAGTCATCACAATGGACAAACAAATATTGTCATTTCAGTATTTTTCTCCACAGATATCATCTATGTACGTTGACGTTTTTCAGGAACTCAAGTATCCTAGTGCAGCCATTGATATCAGCAGTAGGTCATTTTGTGGGCCGTGGATATCATCAGTTAAAATAAAACTCTTAGGTACGACAGACAAAGCACAGCTAGAACTAAGTGAACACAGAAAGTAAAAATTCGGCATGCTTGTTCCATGGGAAGTGTAATGGCTCCTTAAAGGGGGCTAAACTAAAAACAAAAATTCTACGCGGGCGATGACTTGGCGGAAAGCTTATGAGGTGGTTATGTAAAACTTCACGCATCTGGCTGAGAGTGGCTGGTTTGTAAATATTTACGCAGTTTTTAAATTAATCGGGTTTAGTATGGCTTCTGTGCTCGAGCAAACATACTTTACCATAAATATTATATTTATAGAGTAGCGTTCTAAATAGAAACAGGCAACAAAAACGCTTACGGCCATGTTATAGCCGTTCCATTCCAGAGAGCCAATTTTATGGTAACAACCGCAATATATACTTATTGATAGAGCGTTATACGGCGGAAACAATGCAACGTGATGAGGCCTGTTACAGCCGCTTTCAACAATTCTGTACACATTTTAGCAAACAAAATTTCTGTTTGGAACGAAACTTTTGCGTATCACTCAAAAACTGAACAATGAAAATTCAAATCTTTTAACGATGATGCAAAAATATCTTGTTTGTAAATTGAATTGAACATACGCTTAACAATAAATAAATTTTCACGCCGTCCGTCCGCTCAATTTGTATGTAGCGATAAACTATGTGAAATAATGATCGCTGGATAACGATCAGTGCGGCAATAAAAATATAATAAACGCTTACAATCATTCCCGCATGAAATTCCTGTACGTCCTGTCTAGTGATATGGACACACACAAATACTTAATACTTACTTACATCAACTGTTATTACTTTTTTGCACTTTTTAGAGGCGACCTTCTCAGGCCTCAAGGATAGCAATGCATCTACCTGTGAT
Organism: Hesperia comma; assembly: GCA_905404135.1. Taxonomy (NCBI): domain Eukaryota; kingdom Metazoa; phylum Arthropoda; class Insecta; order Lepidoptera; family Hesperiidae; genus Hesperia; species Hesperia comma. Next base: position 6,835,673 of record FR990027.1, on the reverse strand, counting down.
CTGTGACCGAATTAGGAAAAGACTTTTGAGTCTTGTTCTGGGTCGGTCACAGTTTTCATGGGCGGCAGCGGAAGGTTGTTGCTGCATGCTCTTTTGATACTTTAATTCCATAAAAAAAGATTACCATAGGTATACAACCTTTAACTTCGCAGACAAGATCACTATTACGCTATCAACGCTACTTAAAGTCTGGCCGCGCTGAGAATGCGTTCCTGACACATGTCAATTCGTCATGACTAGTGATGTACAATAAATAACATTATGCGTTGTAACAAATAACAATAACAACATGCATTCATTATGCATAATATTTATTCAATTTATATGTTGTTATTTTTTATAGGAATTATGTTTCAATATATTCAATAAATATTCGTTATGTAAATAAAATTTTAATGAATCAATTTATTTAATTAAATCATAATATCTGAATGCAATCAAGAGAAAAAAATATAAATGTTTTATTTATTTATTTTATTTTCATTTCATTCACCTGAGTGATATTATAACACAAATTTTCCTAAACTATGTTTGGGCGTACCTTTATTACAATAATATTATTAACTTTATTGAATACTTAGTACATTATATTATATAATATATTATAAATTATAATGTTTTATTTTATATTTTACCGACATTGTATTAAGATTACAAAAATATTCGATTACAATTGCCTTGTTATTTTGTCACATCACTACAAAAATAAAAAGTTGATATAACATGGATATAACCTTGAAAGAGCGCCGTTTGACGCGGTTTTCTTTTAAAAGGTATTGTTTTTACATTTGTTATTTAAGTAATTGTAATAATTTTAGCTCAAGATTAATACATTTATTGTAAGTTGGTACAATAAGGCAATTAAAAGATATTAAAAATTTGTCAATTAATTGTACGCCAGTTCAAAGTTACATCGCCCAGTCGATCGCGATCTGTCAGAAACGAATTCTTAGCGCGGCCAGACCTTAGTAGGTAAATTTCCAAATTTATTTCCATTTTATAAGTAAATGTCAAAACTTAACAAGTGGGTAAACTTTTTTAGGAAAATTTACTTCCTGTTTCGTTACAACGAATAACGAATAAGCTGTCAATATACCTACATACTACTAATACGATACGACCATCTCAAAGCAACGGTAGGCATATCAAAGCTACGACGTAAGATTTTATATCGCATGGATTATTGGATTTATTCTCGACCAAATTGTAATTTTACTCGTACTTTGGCGGAAACTAAAAGATATTTAGCCAGCACTTTGCACAAACATCTGCAGCGGCTTTAAAGAGCCAACAAATTCACACGTTTAGTGCTTTTGCGAATTGTTTCGAATCATATGATGTTTTTAAATAATATCACGCAATAATTCCACAACAATCAACAGCGAGGAGTTATTTTAGTACTGAATAATCATTCGTAAGTGTTTGAAATAATTTTATGAAGGTATATTTTGGCTTTTTTTTTTTTGTATTTTTTTTTGTATATTTTATATGACATTTGACATTGTATTGAAATTGACATTGTATTGGAATTTAGAATATATAACTATAATTTTGATCTTAAAATTTTGCACACCACTACTGTGGTAAATTGTGAGCGCTATATTTAGGAAATAAGAACATTTTGTAAACCGCAATTTAAGCAAAATAAATATTCATTCATTCATTCATTCATTCATTCATTTTATTTTTTTATTATTTTTGGAAGGTTACTGTTAGTCTTACGTTGCAACTAACATTAATATCATGTTTTTTTAAATGTTATCATTGTTTTGCTTTCAGACATTATTGCAAACATCCGATACAGAAACATAATGATCGTCATGTAATATCTAATAATTTGTTTTATCGTGCAAAGTATTCAATAAAAACGAATTAATCGGTAACAACCTCAGAGAGTTAGGAATGGGCATTAACTTGCTGGTTTTCGCAGTGAATGGGCATCGGGAATTCGCCCCGAAACGCGTGCATTGAATTGACGCGACCAACGCGCAACGCAGCGAGGGCGAGAGCAAATCCGAATTCCAATCATGACATTGAATAGGATTATTCCGTCACACAGGGCGCCCGACTGCGAGATCAAGCTGTGTGACGAATTTACACATCTATAGGTACACAGTATTACACACGACGAACATTGCCAGCCATTTTAGGGTTATTTTCCTAAATTGTAACACGATAAAAATCAGAAAACTTTAAAGTCGACTGCGCAGAAAGAATAATAGTCTAGTGAATTCAGGTTACCGGAGGTCAGGATTCGATTAGTTAGCTTATAAAATCGTTTGACTGAGACGTCCATACTATCTCTAACAAAACAGGTCGTTCGCAGAGAGATCTAATTACGTCCATACATAATTCAGCACATATACTATGCTCAATAAATGTAATCTAACAGGGTATGGATAACAAATTGGAGCGTAGCGTGTTCTCCTAAAATATTCATTAACGTGAGCTTCCAACCACATCAGAAATATGGGCTACGGTTAAACCCGTAAGACTACACGCAAATTCAAACGCGCATACTATCAGCAATGTAGTATATATTTTCTTCTTTAACATAGTATCTGTGGCATTTATGAGGCAATATAATGTAGGGTTTAGTACATTGTGTTGCCAATTGTGTGTTTAAGTAAATAAGTAGGTTTAGCATAACATTAATTAAGTAGATAATAAAAAAGGTTATATGGGAAATTCCTATAGAATATCTGAGCCCACGAAATTTGTATTGTCCTATCATTTTGTACAAGATTTATGTTTTGCTTATCGAACAAACTTATTAAATAAATTACCTAGGTAATAAAACCGGTCAAGTGTAAATCGGATTCGCTGTAAGGACTAAACGAAGGTCAATAGAGAATACAAATCATGAAAGTAGAAAGCGCTCTGTAGACTAAATAAGAAAAGTTGGAGATGAGCAGATCGAGTACCTACAATTTATTTAAACTTTTGTAAGTATTCATAGGATCAATTAAATAAAATGTTTAAGGAATTTCTGTTTTGTTTGTATACATGTATTTGTTCGTATACATGTATTTGTTCACCGTATGGAAATTAAATTTTGTCAAAATACCATATCTACGGATATGCAAAGATATTAGTTGACAAACTAAATTATTACTCTACATTACATATGCGCGCAACAGGCTATAACTGAGTTGGGAGTTATGAGGTGCTGTGGGTGTCGAAAATTTATGTTGATTTCGCCGCGAGCGTGTATGAACCGAGTCTCGAAGGACCAAGTACGCACCGATGACGAATGTAAACGTGTGCAAAGCAATAGGTGACAAATGTACATATTATTTTCCATTTCGGCTTGTATGTATTTCAGTCAAAATGTATTTCAGTCAAAAGTTGGTTTTTAAGTGTTTGCTTATAGAGTTCATATTTAATTATTTGGATTAGTTTTTAAATTTTATTTTGTGTGTCATAAGTATATTTTAGTGTTATAACTGTCAAATTCACGCGTCATACGTTAGTTTTCAAAAGCGCAGTATCTACATACCTAAACAGCCTTTACCTACATAATTATGTTAGTGGCTTAGTGCGCTAAAAGAGGCCACTTCACCTTCGCCACTTAACTAGATGTCGAATAGGAGCAGTACCGTACACGAGGTAAATAAAGGGTGATTGTTGGTTGAATGAAGGAGAAATATCTAAGTTTTACGTCTTCAAGCCAATAACACAACTACTTATAATTAGGTTTGATAGTGGTCAAGCAAAAGGTATAGACAGGTACAATAGGAGTACGGACATACTGATTCATGGTCATTTATCAAGCTGTTCTACACTGATTCAAGGATACCAGATAACTTCATCATGATGTATGTATATAAGTATAGACTCTTGCTCTCTAAAATCCATTTATCAATGGGTAAACATTCCGTTGCAAGAAAATATCATAGTCAAACATTGAAGCTGCACGCTAGATTTGTTCAGTCCAACCTCAGGTCTGGCGACAAGTTTCAGTCAAACCAAACCAAACCAACGTCGTTGGACTTTGACTAACGAATTTATGTCTAATCCTAAAAGGGGCAGTCAGTCGTCGAACTAAACCTGTCTAAATCGGGGATGAGACGCTAGATCGCGTATGTACACGACGTATAACGTTATTGTAAATTGAATACGTCACAGCTGTAGGTACCTAGTACGTCAAATATTCAATTCGACAAAAAATTTAAATCATGGGTTGGGCAATGAATAGGTTTATTTATATAAATGATAAATACCCCTTAAAAGTTCCACCATATTCCATGTACAACGTGTATAAAAAAAAGCTAAGCTACAACCCACTAATGGCCCACTACTGAGCACGGGTCTCTCCTCATTACTGAGGAGGTCTAGAGCATACTCCACCACGCTGCTCCAATGCGGGTTGGCAAATAATATCGGCATACTCGGAATTAGAGTAGGCCGTCATACTTATTTAGTGATCAAAATCAACGTAAATTTGGGAGATCGCGTTGGTAGCCAGAAACAAAACACTGCTGCTGTTTAATTTTCATTTTAAATGATCAAGTGGGTCTAATAGACAAACGACAAATGACAATAACAACTAAAAAGTTTGCAACTCAGGAACTTATACCGCGGTACGATCACAAAGGATTTTACGTCGCACGTGCTCTACATACGGTTTTTTCTGAAATGTTTTGTTTGTGTCTTAATAATTTTACTTGCTTGGATAGCTTATAAAACAAGGATGTTTTTCATGTAGTTTATACGCTTGATGTATACTAGATTTTTTGAAATAAATCTACTTTTCTATCGACCACATTCGTAAGAAAATATTTTTTTTTACAAGAATTCACTTGTTATTTTAAAATGTGTAACACTTGTGCCTGCATTAGTATTAATAAATGATTGTTGATGTATTAGTCACTGATAGAAATGCACAAAACTCAATTCAAACCACTACTTTTTTATTTATTGATTTTTTTGTAGTCAAATTCGGTATTCTTTGACCAAAACCAAAAATAAGGAATATCTCGATAACCAGCTGACTTGGTATTAGGGACATTATAGTTAATTTTGTTGGAAATTGGTTGTATTACCACATCCCAAGAGGAGTACGTCGAGTTACAAATCACCCTGTAGAACTGGCGATACACAATAACCAAAACTGTAAACTACATATGGTCGTAACTTTATTGCGTGTTCATACTGTTCATAAGTATGCAATAACATGTTCTAGAGGGCTCGTCTTTAAATGAATAACATGGAGTTGTCTAGCATAATATTATTATATTACAGGACATTGTGGGTATGGGTAGTTGTACAAGCTATTACTTACGTACTAAGGTCTTTTGTTGCGTCGTTTATAGTTCGTCCGGGTTTATTCTATACAATAGGTGTAACAATAAGAAAATATATTAATATTATGTTAGTGGTAGGAAAATATAACTGTCTGGTAGGCGAAATGTCTAAATGCATAGAATAAATGGTCAAAGTCAAAGTCAAAGTCAAAATTAATTTATTGTGGATCATAGGTACAATATAGTAGTTGGTAAATTAATACATTGGAGATCGCTATGGCCTACCTGTGATAGGTATACAATATTAGATAACAAGTATAAAAATTAGTATTAATATTAGTCAAAAAAGTTAAATTGAATTAAATTAGATTAAATTAAATTAAGTAGGTACGTATTTTGAGGACTTTTAGTAGGTACTTACCTGTTTCATTTTCAGTTATTTTGCTGTAGGCGATGTTAAAAAAAGATATTTTGGGGTTCCTAACTAGGGGTATCGCTCTTCAAACCGCACATTCAAATTCTTTTGAATTAAGTCTTTTAAAGCGAGTTAGTAATTAGTCAACGCGTCAATGCTATAGAAAATATTGTAAGGCATTGAACACTGGGTGCCTCTTGTTTGGTATAACAACTTTTCGTCGAAAATCGCTTCGACTAATTTTAGTTGGAATAAAGTCATTTCATATAATTATTCATTTGATCGAATATTTGATTGCCATAATTTTATTTCTTATCATCATTTGTTTCGAATAATATCTTTTTATCGAATGTTCAAATGCGCTAATTTTAATTAAAGTAATGTAAACTAGACTAATAATGATTTAGTCGAAAGATCGTGTTGGATATTCGGTTCAGCAATTATTGGTTTCCTTTCATATTTAATTTAAAAATTATTGTTGAAATTTGTTCCTTCACCTACTTCATTTACACTGTATTCTTTGGTATAATAACTATTCAACTAAATAGGATAGGTTAGCGAGGAGCGAAGCGACGAGCGTGTTAGGTTAACAGGAACCATCGCACGAGCCGAGCGAGCGAAGCGAGCGTGCCGCGACAGCGGCCGGCGAGTGCCAGAACCGACTTTAGGGCGTTTATAACCACGGAACACAGAGACATACCAGTTATAACCACCTGAACATTTCATGAAATGAACATTGTATAAAATAAATATTCGATCAAATGAACATTATGTCAATCAATATTACACAAAATGAATATTCGATCAAATGAAAATTATGTCAAACGATATTATACAAACTGATTATTATCTTAAACGTTGTTCGATTTATTAAAATTATATCAAAAGTTGTTATACGAAACAAGGGTAACCCTTGAACACTCGCTATTAATTTGGTTTATGTGCCGCTATTGAATTGAAACCTAAAAAAAATTAATAATTTATACAAAAAATACCGACTTCAACATTGACACGTATAGATAACTCAAAAACTACTCAGCTATCTAGCTTTCTAATAAAAAAAGAATTATCAAAATCGGTTCATCCGTTTCAAAGTTATGAGGTAACACACAAAAAATAGAGGTGAATTGAGAACATTTAATTTTTTTTAAAGTCAGTAAAAAAAACTAATCGATATCCGCCAACAATCAAATCCGGTTCATTTCCCATATCCACTGTAGCTGTAAGCACATTGCCATCGTTAATTGAACGCTGGGTGCCATGGGCGAGGATTGCACCATCATGGCTTTATCCGGGATTACTCGCTACACCAGCACTTTTAACTTTATTACCTACGCATTAAGTTGTAAAATACAACCACATTGCAATGAGGGGATATGGTTTATGTGACAAATAAACTTTTATTACAAGAAGTGACATCACATAATAGGTTTAATAAATATTATGTTATTATATATACAATGTATCAATCATAGTAATGTGGCAAATAATAGCTTAGGACCTGAAAATTTAGAGTGCTTATCTAGTGAGACAACTTACGTGACTTATCTATTTTTAACCCCCGACGCAAAAAGAGGGGTGTTATACGTTTGACGTGTCTGTGTGTGTGTGTCTGTCAGTCTGTCTGTGGCATCGTAGCTCCTGAACGGATGAAGCGATTTCAATTCAGTTTTTTTTGTACTAAAAGGGCCTAACGGGCGCGTGTTTTTAGATAATTATGTTTGATGAAAATCGATTGAGCCGTTTAAAAGTTGTGGGGGTTAAAAGCGGGGAAGAATTGTCACTCTGTATCTTTGTGGCATCATAGCTCCCAACCGGATGAAGCGATTCAATTTAGTTTTTTTTTGTGTTAAAGGGGACTTACGGTCGCATGTTTTAAAATATGTTTGATGAAAATCGGTTGAGCCGTTTAAAAGTTGTGGGGGGTGAAAGCGGGGAAAAATAGCCGTATGTATGCAAATATACTCGTGTGGGGTCTCAAATGAAAGCGCACGGTAAGATAAATTTTATGACTTCAAGTAATTCAGAATGTTCTTGCCTATAAAAAGTATAAGTTAAGCTAGAAATCTGAGCCCCCCCCCCTTTAAACACTGTAATTGGATTTGTTTATATACCTTATGTAAATGAATCATCATAAAACCACTGCGGTGGAGAAAATAATTTTCAAGAGATCGATAAAATCTGAGGCTCTATATAACATAAACCTCATAATCTCGAAGATATGAAAAGTCTGCCCAATTTACGAGTATAGTAAGTATATATAGATCAAACTTTTACCATTTATATGATCTGAAAGGAAAATCTTATCCCTTGTCTATTAATAATTATGACGATATATGTATGAATATGTCAATGATAAGGGTGCCTGGGTGTGATAATGCCGCGACCAGTTCCACTTAGACTAGAATTAGTTTTTTTTTTGTGTTTAGCCATAATTAGTAGTAAGTGCTACCTGTACTGTGAGTGGTGAAAGAGAAAAAAGAGACTCCTTGGGAGTTTCTTGCCGCTTCTTCTCCCAAGACCACTCACCGTAGGGATTTGTTGAAGATTTGAATTTGAATTTGATCGGAAAAAAATGTCATACCCACCGAAGTTTTAAAGCGTTTTCGCATTTATTAAACAATTGGGGTTTTCTGTTCTCGTTGTTCTCATTTACGAGACGGGCTACGAAGAATCAGTTATAAACTCTACTATATTGACGTTACCTCACTTGCAACATTAATATTCAACCGCAAAACGGGAATATTTAATATTGTTAGAAAACTTCTCTCTATTTTCATAGAGAAGAGGCAAGTTGAAGAAATAATAGTATTTTAACAGTGTTCCCTATTAAATAAACAAACGGTAAATCGCTTTTATAGAACAACGACCATTAGTCTCATTACGGTTACCTGTTCGATACAATGTCTTTAGATTACAGTTTCTTCTGTTTCGATATAGAAGAACGGTAACAAACTCCAACTTAGAGCTCCGGGCTAGTTGCTCCTGTTTTGTCCGGAATTCCAGGATTAGTTTAAAAGCAATTTCAACTTTATTACCAAAGTATAAAGTCAAGTTTTACATTAAGCTAGATTTCTCATTACGTGCTTCTTATTGGCTTTTAAATTCACTGGAACATTGTCGGGAATTAGCTCTAAATATCATTCCCAGCGCTCTTTCCAGTAAATCAATATCGAGTGTTTTTATGTGAATTCAAAGGTGGTTACTTTAGACTTGAAAATTGACGAAATTATTACGTCCCAGAATGCAGTTTCTGCCGTGAATTATTTTTATTGTCAATTGATGGAATTACTCTCCATATTAGTATAGTGTTAACGTATGTAAGTTTTTGTCATTGCTCATTGAATACAATGAATATTCACTTTTTCCAAGATATAATTTAAGAAAGAAAAGTTATAATGGGTATGTCAATTTAATAAATATTGCGGGAGTATAAAATTGCATAGGTACACAGAGGCGCAACGAGGGTAAATATAAATAGGCATATCTTCCTAGACCTCGTAGATCAATTAAAAGGGAATAGAAAAGACGTTCATAATAACAAAGGTGTCCTCGACGTCTTTAAGTATAAAACATTGATATTCCCTTGTGTGTTTTCAACTGTGTTGTATTGTCAGTGGAAGTAATATCTGGGAAGCTGAGCGGATGCGTTCCTGCGTTGTTATCATTTCTCGTTGTCGCTTCGAGCGGAAGCCGCAGGAAGTACAGTGTAGAGCGCCCGTCAGAGCGATATCTTAGGGTTGCCACTACTTCTACATAATTTACATATAATAACATAATTTACATATAGTTACACTTAAAGCTACGTTACCATTTAACATCAGATGGGATCGTAGTCAAGGGCTTACTTATACAACATAAAAAAAGAACTTTCTGTGCCTTACAAATACATGGGTAGGTAGCTGCATATAATTATTTCGTGCCATACGTAATGTATCATAAAAATATCTGAAAATAAATGCACGACCTATTATTTATGTACTTATAAGTATATATTTTTTCATTTCAAAAGTATTAGGTGATCTTCCTTATTTCGAAAGTTCTAGAGGCGCTGAAATTTCTCCGCCAAGACAAACGGCAATACCTGATTTTCAAGAAACATCTATGTTTCTCAAAAAATTGTTGGCTACCCTATAATCCTACTCTAAGTTATAGGTAGGTCTAAAATATTCTCGCCATTAAGAATATTAAATAAACTCATTATCTTTGTTATTTACCTATTAAAAAGTTTAATGATCTTTGCTGCACAAAAGACAGAGCTACATGTAGAGTCCTGTATTATTTATTTATATTATCTGGTATTTTTCATCATAATCAGCATCTCTTTCTCTTCTCAGAATGAGATAGTTAAGGATGGCATTGGTCGGTGTGGTGGACTCCATAGTCCAGTAGGGTTTGCCGGTCTTCACACACCTTTAACTTTTGAGAACTCTCCGACATGCATGCATGATTACCTCACGATATTTTCTTTTTACGTTATAACTCCGAAAAGTCATAAGTGCGTGTCCTGAGGTTCGATCCCGTACTCCCGAGTAGGAGGCCGGATTCTTAACTGGTGGTTAGGAATTCAGCCTATCAACCGTTTTGCTTTGCTTTGCTTCAGAGACTTAAAAAAAACAAAACCTTTGAAAAACTCAAAACGATTTTGTATAAAGCTTACAAAGTGTTAATGCAAAGCGATAAAAGTAGTCCCAGTGCGGGTAACCGTTGAGGAGTTCCCTTGTCTCAATGTCCCAATTTTTAACGTGCTATTTGGCCACGTTTATCAAAGGTGTGATGATGGCTATCACACTGGCTGCAGCAAGGACGATGTCTTCCCTATCGATAAGTTATTTCACAAAAATAAACTTCAGCAGCATATTTCCACATAGTTTATTACAACACATACACATTATTACATTTAATTACATTTAATTACCAATTAATTTTACAAGTATACATTCGGGCAGAACTTCCCCTTACAACTGTTACAAAAATAATGTGTTGGACTAGCTTCGTCTGCCATATTTATATCCTACCCTCAACCCCACTTTACAATCAAATCGGAAGTCAATAACACTTATATTATAATCTCAAACAATAAATGAATTTATTAATAAATCGTAGGAAAAAATTATTGTACACAGAATTATTATACACACAATTACATAATTATTGAAATTAATAATTAATGTTGGGTTATGTCGGAGTGCCGGAAGTAGAACTTGTAACATAACATTACATTGTCATCGGCCCTTAACCTTTGAGCAAATGTTGAGGTTAATCCGACTTTCTACGAGTTGGTGAAAATTTGGCTGAATGTTTCTGTTACATACATACATACAGGGCTCCAATTCTGCTAATTTTAAACGATTTAATAGTGTCAAGATTGAATAATTTTACATATTTTGTATGCGTAATATGCCAAAAATGTGTCGAAAACTATTCAATTTTGGATGCAGAACGTGCCAAAATGTGTCAATTCAATTTTCTATTCAATTCTATATCCGAAACGAGCTAAAAATGTATCAAACTATTCAATTTTGTATATGGAATGTGCCAAACTATTCAATCCAAATGTCATTGAGGCATTTATAAATTTGCAGAATCGGGCCCAGGTCAAGCTAAAAAAAGTGTGTTAAAAACGCTAACCTATTCAAAACTCTGTTAACGGTAGATCATAATCAGGGAAGGATATCGCAAATATTAGCAAACTTCGCCAGAGTTCCTCGCTTTGGTTTCGTTCATTGGGTCTATTCAGTCTTGTGTTTAACTTGTCCATTAACTCGAGACCTTCCAACGGATAGACCAATCACCAGGGAAACCTGAACACTTCTAACAGAGATTAACAGCGAAATTGTGCAATAAGTTTCATAACTGTAAATTACTGTATCCAGTTTAAGTACAAGTTTGTAGGTATGTATAATTTACTGTAGTTATACCTATCTATAATAAAATTTTAATTGGTTTGTCAGTCCGTATATTTGCATGAGCATAACAAAAAACTACTGAATGAATTTTGATGCTGTTTCCAAAGTTGTATTACTGGAGGTTTATCTAATAAACTAGCACATATTTCTTAATATGCCCTGCCTATGCCTGAGATATTAAAAATAATAGTACCTACATTACGATACGGTGCGTAAAGTTGGCCATTTTTGAACGGCGTGAAGTTAGCGCACGAGCGAAGCGAGTGCGATATACGCCGTTCAAAAATGCAACTTTACGAACGAGTATCGTATATTATTTTATAGCACGAGGGACATAAACCCGCTTAATTGTAGTTCTAATAGATAATAGTTATGATTTAATACTTTAATTTCATATAGATAACATATCTTTTTAAGTTGTTACAGAGTTACACTTTTTAAGTTGCGATCATGTTATTGTTGTTTTATGGTGCGAAAGAGAATTACAAAGTGTAACATGAAGAGTCAGATAAAAAATACGAAAGGAATTATTACGAATTTATTAATGTGTAAATTTAAAGTTTTCTACCACACAAAATTAGCAGTAGGCGCTAAGTTGGCAACACAGCAATCAGGTGTCAGTGACGTTTCGCTAGAGTGTCAAATATGGCGACTGTGATTTGTCTCTCAGAACCATTACAATTTACAATTTAACTGGACAATCCAAATTTTGCAGATATATGTTGTCGACTCAAAATCTTTGTTTTTTTTTTTATGTTTTATTATTCAGGTAAGAACTGCACGAAATTATGAATATAGATTCATTTTTGAACGGTGTGAAGTTAGCGTCATTTACCATGCAAAAATCAGTTATTTAAGTCACGGATATCTGTGACTTAAATGCGGGTTTAGGTCACGCTGTGCTATAAAAATACTTACTGCCTTACTAATAAACGCAGTTTAAAGTTATTCCATGTTTAATCTTTTTTTGTCTTTTTTCACTTTTGACTTCTGAGAATCATAACATGATGTGGACAAATAAATTTAAACATGGAATAACTTTATACCTTCAGTTTATACTGCGTAATTATTAGTAAGGCAGTTATTAAATAACGCTAAACACTCATAAATAACGCCATAATTATACACCACCCTATGATTGCCTGTGGCGTGGGTGTCATGGACAACACATAGGTAGGAAGATAATATTTGTAAAAGGAATAAACAATTCCTGAAACGAAGGGAAAATAGGTTTACAAGCATTTAAATTGTGTACGATATTTATCATAGGATTTTTAAATATCTTTAAATATCTTCAACGGACATAAATTGGTATAATATAATATTATGTATATACGTTTTTGTAAACGAGCACGAATCACCGCCCTTCCAGTGTCGTCCATGAACTGTGTTAGACTTAGAACAAGTCTCAATTTAAGAACTAGGATGGTAAGTCCATTAGAAAATTAATTAATTGTTAGAATGTTAGTTACTTTGTTTTTTAATAACTTTGAAGACTTGGACAGGGACCGTTGGTGACAGGGAATCCTGTTATTTATAGTCAATTTAGTTATTGATAGTAAGACTCGTTCTAATTAGGTCACATACTCGTATGAGTTGTTATGCTTGACGAGAGAGATGATTGCCTTTAAAAAGTGTAACCGGTTCCACATCTTACGTCGAAGATATTTTTTAAAATCCTGCTATCATTACTAGTAGTTAAATAAGAGAATAAATATCACGGAATTAATCCTACAGTAGGGAGGTACGTATTAAAGATTTATTTAAACATAAACATAGCAATAGTAACAGGTAGTGACGTAGTAGAAACGCCTCAGGGGTAAGCTACGCGGCTGTGTAGAGATGGGGTGCGCCAGACAACTTATTGCCGCATCTAAGCTTATATAAGTCGATAAGCTTAGTCCTGACTGCGACAGCTCAGCACTAATTCTACTATCCTAGTCCATTTATATGCACATGGGTAGGTAGTTGTTTCTAATTCTTATTTTAATGCTATTTGGCATGGTTTTAATTGAATATTAAGTAGTAGGTATAACGGGGAAGGAAAACATCGTGAGGAAACCTGCGTGCCGGAGAAATCGAAAAACTCAAAGGTGTGAGAGGTCCGCCAATCCGCACTGGGCCAGCGTGGTGGACTGTGACCTTAACCATCTCATACAGGAAAGAGACTGGTGCCCAGTTGTGTGCACGATTATGGGTTGCGATGATGAAGATGATGATTATGTAGTACCTACTTTTGATGAATATTTAAAAGGTATTTAAATTATGAATAGGTATGCAAAATAAAGAAGGTACCTACTTTCTAATGTACTAACATAATTATGGAATTTTTATAGGTGAACGTGTTTTAAGCTGGATTATCAGAAAGTGTGCGCTGCAATATAATTTGAAGTGTATGCAAAATGTTTTACATCAGGCCTTTTTATTACGACAGAGGGAGATAAGGGACTTCATATAATGTGTAACATGTACCCAACAATATACTTTAAGTCATGGAGTTTGTAATAATAAAAAATAAAGAATAGTACATTACGATACGGTGCGTAAAGTTGCCCATTTTTGAACGGCGTGAAGTTAGCGCACGAGCGAAGCGAGTGCGATATACGCCGTTCAAAAATGCAACATTACGAACGAGTATCGTATAATATTTTATAGCACGAGTGACATACCTAAACCCGCATAATTGTAGTTACAATAGATAATAGTTATGTCATGATTTGCTAATTTAATTTATTAATTTTGATAAAATTATCTGATTTTGTATGAAAGGAGGTATTGACATATGAGTAACTGGCAGGTTAGCAAGAAAAGAAGAAAAAGATGACATTGGGTAATGGCATGAATGTAAATTATTATAGCGATTGTAATGTTGGGAACACAGGTTGGGAAATAATAAATGTGTAATATGATTAAAGTATAAACAGGTTATTTTCATTATAGTTATGATTTAATAATTTAATTTCATATAGATAACATATCTTTTTAAGTTGTTACAGAGTTAAAACACTTTTTAAGTTGCGATGATGTTATTTTTGTTTTATAGTGCAAAAGAGAATTATAAAGTGTAACATGAAGAGTCAGATAAAAAAATATGACGAATTTATTAATATTTAAATTTAAAGTTTTCTACAAGTTCACACAAAATTAGCAGTAAGGGCTAAGTTGGCAACACAGCAATCAGGTGTCATTGACGTTTCGCTAGTGTCAAATATGGCGACTGCGATTTGTCTCTCAGAACAATTACAATTTAACAAAACTGGACAATAAGAATTTTGCAGATATATGTTGTCGACTCAAAATCTTTGTTTTTTTATGTTTTATTATTCAGGCAAGAACTGCACGAAATTATGAATATAGATTCATTTTTGCACGGTGTGAAGTTAGCGTCATATGCAATGAAAAAATGGGGTATTTAAGTCACAGCTAAGTGTGGCGTAAATGCGGGTTTAAGTCACGCTGTGCTATAAAACAATTTAAACTTATCATTAAAACTAGAGAACCGCCCGCGCTTCGCTTCGGGACCCGTAGGTAACAGCCGCGTAGGTCCCGCTCCCGTAGGAATTTAGGCTAAAAAGTAGCCTACTACTCGCTCTCTTCACTCCACCCTCTCTGAGGTGTGTGGAGCCCTCGGGACAGTTAGTTCCCCTTTGGGGGTGTCTCTCGCGGCCCGTTAAAACGGGCCGGTTCTTGGGCTGGGCCCTAAGGCCCTTGGTTGTCCATCTGTGGTTAACCAATAGGTCAAGTCCGGTATGTGGTGGCCTTTTTACAGGCCACAGAGTCTTAAACGGGATGGGGTTCATCTTCGCGCCGCCCAGGCGATCGAGGCCCTACCAGGTGAATCCCGCTGGTGGGAAGCCCAGCAGGAGCCGATCAGCGCCGGGCGACGACTTACGAAGCCCCAGTATCAGTCAGTGCTAGGCCCGTCAACCGATGTGCGCAACCAGCAAGTCGCGCGGGAAGTCCCAGCGGTCCGGTGGACGGGTGTGGAGCGGCGCCAGGTCCTGCAGATGCGGGAACTGCGACGCGTCGACACGCCCGAACATGTTGCGTGCCAATCTCTCGATGAAGTCGTCCAGGCTCTCGACTCGAAGGTCCCTCTGGTCCGCTGGCACTATCCTGTTGGCTGAGCAACTTGCGGACATCAGTCAACAGGATAGTGCCAGCGGGCGGGCGGTACACTGAATACAGCCGGAGCGGGGAGTTCTCGAGGCAGAGCTAAAGTAGCCTATTACATTTGCCTATGACTTAAGTAAATTACATGTAGTATTTGATAGCGTAATTCAGAACTTGCAAATGAATTTTATTACCGCCATCTATTAACAACTCCGAAAATGAATATCTAGCAACTAACAAAACATCGATCTTCCCATGGGAATGGGATGTTTTTCCGCGGTAAAAAGTAGCCTACGTCACTCTCCACCCTCCTAACTATCCCCACACACATAAACCTTACCATATAATAGCTTTGTTGCGACGTGAAAGCGTCACAAACAAACAAACAAACAAACAAACACACTTTCACATTTATAATATTAGTAAGGATTACCGCCTCGTTGGGAATTGAGCCTTTTGACTGGTGAGGTGCGGCGATCCAGCTAGGTAACCATTACTCTACAGAGGGGTTCCTACTCATGAAAGAAAAATTATTCCATACCTAATTCTTATTCACATTTGAAATGTTTTTCGTAAATTCCATAAATGTTTATAGGATGATGGGTTCCTAGACAATTGAAACTTCACTTTGCAGGTATTCCAAGAATGAGTTTTCCATCCTTTCGAGACTATATTTATACATAAACATAAATATAGCGGAAATATGAAATTAAACCCGGTTTGCTTCCAGGAATTTCTACTAACAACGTATAACAATTCTTAGCCTTATCGGTAGTGTATCCAAAAACGTGCTTGACACCGGATATTAACATTTATATAAGTAATTAGGTATCCTTAAATTACCTACTACCGGACTGCCGCATCAATAATAAATATTTTTTCTCCTTGCTCTACATACATAATATATACCTACACATATTAATGAAATCATAATTATAGAACTATACTCCGTTCCGTTCGATCTGTAGGTAGTTCTTTATAATTGCACATAGCACACAAGTGCCAGCATTCCGCCTACTCGATTAAGGTAGATATGTGTATAAAATTGACGGCGGGATCTAAAAATGCCCAAAGTGAATTTTGCTTACAAGCTGAATTGAAATGTGGGCACAGGTAATAAGTTTGGTTTTGGCGAAGAGTAGCAATTCGATATGCTCGGCAACTCATGTATAACAGCAAGTATGTTGAATATTTTGAATTTTAAATAAATATTAAAATAATCGTTTTATGACATGTCTGTGCTCAGGCATAGGTACAGATTATATTCCTGCATACCAAACTGCCAGTACTTATTTCTCAAATACCCATACTCCAAAAGATCTCATCTCCAAGTATACGAGTAATATGAGTATTAGATAAGATTAGTACGAGTAATAGAGTATACGAGTAAATACCATAATATCATCCATACGCTCATCCCGCAACATCGATAATTTCCATCCCAAATTCAGAAGTCGCGTCATGAAATACGACTGGAAATCCATTTGGGAGCAATTTTACATCCAAGTCAAGCTGCAGCAGTTTACGATAGCGACGTGGAACGTGTTACACAAAGTTGCACCCATAACATACGGACATGTCACTAAAACTGAACCGAGAAAGTGTCGCGTGTAAAACTATATAACTTCGAACTATATAACTTTGTAGTTAAGTAAGTATAATTACGTACACTATCAATGAAAAATAATTTAATAAACTAGAGAAATTCTAGAGGAAGCAAGAGGTTTTAATGTTGGTATCCCAAAACGGGAATCCGGGTTCAAATTACCACGAACGAACAGTAGGTACAAAAAGTATTGTATGTTGCGTTCCGTTGGAGATCCCGGAGTCCTCCACATAGCGTCGAAGACGGCCACCCGGCGGGGTTTTAGTGAGTAAAAACCCCACATAACCCTGTGTCACTCCCACGGCACAGGGTACCTTTTGAAGGTTTCCCTCTCGTTAACAAAAAAAAAGGTACAAAAAGTATGTGCGCGAAGGTTATGAAAACATCGTGAGAAAATCTTACACTACCGGTAACGCCACTTGACAGTTCTCCGTTATTGTTCTCAAAGGTGCGTGTTATTCACCGTACGCACTTGACCAGTATAGCCCTGTTATTTTGCGAAGAGACCCGTGTTTAGCTGTGGGACAGGAATAAATTATTTAAATGCAATAGATTAAGTGGAAATGAATTGTTCTCGAACATAACTGGCTTTCCGGCTACGGCTACTAACGCGTTGTAAGATTATGTGACCATAAGGGTCACAGCACATTAGAGCCACCCGGCACCCACCCCGCACCGCCTCGTCGCACGGCGTCCACCCGTTGTCGATAGGTAGTCCACGGGTGGATGTCGCGTTATCACCAATTATTAACGTCCCGCGGTCAACCAGTGGTTTCTGAGCGGGCAACCAGTGGACCCCGCGCGGTCAACGAGTGGACACCGCTTGGTCCACGATTTTTCGAGTAGTCTGTTAATTATTAAACGTGTGTTTCGTTTTATGTCAAATTTTACAAACCGTGAATTGGCAATCATAGCTGTCGCGCTTGTTGAAGAAGAAAATGAAAGACGCAACAAAAAAAAAAGAAAGCTTATTTCGTGTATCAATCGCGGGCAGCGCGCGATCTACTCGGGATCCGGCATTAGATACTCGAAGTCCAACTCAAATACTAGTTAAAATTTCATCTTAACCGCCGCATAGACCCAGATACATATATAAATGATAGATTGTAGGACAACGCTATGACATGGGGTTCTCCAAGAAAGGTGTAAAAAGAGCTCTCCTTCCGGGCCGACGTTGCACAGGTGACTCCCCTGGTGTTGCAGGTGTCCATAGGCGACGATGACTACTTACCATCAGGTGGCTCGTCCGCTTTTTCGTCAGCCCTTCAGGCTATAAAAAAAACGTCTGTGCAGTATTAAATAACCTATTGGAAATATATACATTAATAAAATATTTTATTAATACATAACCGAATGTCGCTTAACATCACGTTTCGTTCCAATAATTCCCATTCGCACTGTTGTTATCATACGAAAAACTTTCCTAACTCTCTACGTGACGCTCACGAACCTGCCAGAAACTTCGGGAATTTGTAGAAAGGGCTTCGTAAGTACTTACGTAAGAACAAACAAGTTATGAAGGTATTTTGAGCGATCTAAGTTTTTTATAGGGTGAAGGGCATACGAAATTGACGGGTCAAATGATGCTATGCGAATAACCAGGCAAAGGACAGTCTCTGGACCTCGCATGAAGTATCTACAGCTATTTAACTCCTTTAAAAAACCTGTCTCGAAAATCAAAGTCCTTTTTGGACGAGTGGCTTTGCACCCCCCCCCCCCCGCTCCCTTCCTCTCCTATATCATCTCAGGAGCTTACCCCCTCAGGATCAGGAGCTGGGAGGTAGTAAGAAGGCACGTCAGATCATATTTGACTTCATATCATAGCCAACGGCTTGTGTCGATCCATGCGATCGCAAGATTTCTTGAGCTGTTGGTCCCGGTTGTAATTATTAGATAACAGTCATTAAGTCCCATGTGAGGTCTTCCGGCTACATAAATTGTCGACCATCAAACCGCACTGGAGCAACGGGTGACAGTTATGCTCTATAATATGTTTTCTTGGAATAATATAATCGTTAGTTCGTTTTCGACAATACCTGAGTGTGTGCAAAAACTCTTTTAAATTAATATTACAAAGCTGTGCCGTTAGCCTTTGTTGCACATATATACCATCGCTGACTGTCAATGTCTGTTACGACAATCTTAACTGGTTACGAAGCACTGCAATCAATTCCGACATTGCCAACACAATATTTCGGCAATCTGTAACGATTGTGCGTAGCTGCGTAATAATCCCTTGATAATGTAATCCGATACCACATGAATATTATAATGAGAGCAATTCACAAGGGACTGCGTGCACGGTGACCACACCCGGGTTATTTTATTTCAATCTTATGAATATATTATTAAATCAAAAATATATTACGTAACATTATTGTAATATATTTTTTAGATATTGTTAAAATTGAGGATGGTTGTCATAATTATGTTCACGTAAGAGTTACGTTGACGGTTTCTTACTGCCTGCATTAGGTTTTCTTGTGTCGCGGGTGTCATTGATATAAACTACCACACACAAAGTACATAAGTCCTGATAACAAACGATTTCATTATTCTGCGAGAATCGAAGCAACAAACCCCTAATTTATAACATATACAAGATAACTGAGCTCAGTTTTAATCAACTATGGATCAAGCTCAAAATTTTTTACATGCCTAACAGTAAGACGACATAAGTACTGACTGTCAATTATTCACTTACAGTTACGTTATATTGTTATTGGATTTAAGATAGCAATCGAAAGACAAGTACAGTCCGCCCAACTTAACTCTGAAATGGCAAAAATTGGAACTAACGAAAAGTCATTCATAAGTACGTTGTGGTCATTCATCTGTCAGTTACTAGTGTGCAATGATTGGTCAAATGAATGTCAAATGCGTCCGACAGCGCCTCTTTCGTTTCAGTCTTAAGTTGGGTTTACTATATCCTAATTTCAGTTTGTGTCAGTCAGTGGACTGACACAGAACAAGACACAAACAATATGTACCTACATAGTACATACCTCAATGACCGGGACTAGGATGGTTAGTCCAGTTAGCATGGTTATATTAACACGGTCAGGAAGAATGAGCACTAGGGCAGACTAGGCGAATGTTAGTGATGGTTTAGTTATTAATTGTAATAATGAATCTGATTCTAACTCAGTAAAAGATGTGTTAACAAGCTTCGAGAACTAAAATCGTCGCCTCATAAAAGTATAACCGGATTTTTCACAGGTCTAACTTTAATTACGTACTTAATTAAAATACCAGCTACCATGGAGTCTAAAACTTTAATTTATTGAAGGGGTTTTATTTGAAGTTTAGACCTAGTATCTTGTAATGCAGTGAACTCTTCCACAACAAACGAAAATGGTATCTAATAGACTACAGGCCCATGTCGAAAATGGATGGGTCATATGAACCACCAGGTGATGTATATAGGACGATATAAGAGCACAAAATAATAAGATTCAGCACTATGACGCCACTTGTAAGCTGTCCAACTGAGTGCTGGTGAGAATTCAAAAGTTTAACCCTCGATTTTTTCCCCTTGTCGCATGATTTTTGTACGGCGTTGCGGAATAATGGATTAGAAGCTGTATTGAAACAGTATGAAACTGATGCCGTACAGAATCAAATAACCAAATTTACCCTGGAATTGTCAAAAAATCAAAAAAAATTACCGACTTTGTGGCGCACCATTTTTTACGGGATTGCGCGCTTTCTTATTATTTTTCATGGATCTATCGATGGTGAAAATGCCGTACAAAAATCATGCGACAAGGGGAAAAAATCGAGGGTTAAACTTTTGAATTCTCACCAGCACTCAGTTGGACAGCTTACAAGTGGCGTCATAGTGCTGAATCTTATTATTTTGTGCTCTTATATCGTCCTATATACATCACCTGGTGGTTCATATGACCCATCCATTTTCGACATGGGCCTGTACCTAGTCTATAATTAGACTCAGGCGCCTGTTCTAATTGCAATGCAAATATCACTCGTGGGGTTAGCACAATAGTGAAATAACGTAGTTAGGAGAGAGTTGCAAATGTTACTGGCCACTGTCTCTAATAAAATTAATAAAATATTCTTCAATAGTTTGATACATTTTGTATACGGAATGTGTCAAACTATTCAATCGAAATCCAATTCCTGCATTTATAAATTAGGAGAATCGTCGAATACCTACATTATCAATATTGGAAAAAAAGTAACAGTAACAATAAATGAAAATAATTCCCCTAAATAACATACATAGATTCCTTGTTACCGAATCCTTCTTTAGTAAGCGGAACGTCTGGCGACGACAACAATAAAATTGATGAAGAATATTTGAATATCTGGCCAGCCGTCAGTCACGTCAGAGACTTCATCGAACGTTTCAAAAAGCGCTGACATCCCAATTAGGTACTTCTTTTATCGATGGCCAGTACATAAAAGTCAGTACTAACACATTTTTAGCTCGTTTTTATTCAATCAAGTGCTTTATATAAATACTAGCTGACCCGGCAAACGTTGTTTTGCCATATAAATTATTTCTAGGTAATTTCTAGTTTTATACATACGATTAGGTACTAAAATGGCTATTAAAAAATAGGGGGTGGTGATAAAAGGGTGAAAATTTCGGGTTGTATGTATTTTTAATGCCACATTATAGAAAAATAAAAACAAAAAAATTTGTCCAAAAATTTAAAAAAATATGTTAAGGGTGAACAACCCTTATCACTAAGGGGTATGAAAAATAGATAGTAGCCGATTCTCAGACCTTCTGAATATGCATATAAAATTTGGTAAAAATTAGTAAAGTCGTTTCGGAGGAGTAAGGTAACTAACATTGTGACACGAGAATTTTATATATGTAGGTATGTATTGGGAACGTGCGCGACGGTGCTGTGATGACGCGCAGTTTTGGCAACTTTTTCGGCGACTGTCAAATAATGACATGTAAACATTGAATCTGACCAATGGGAATAACCCTATTTTTGCAATTAAAAACCAAAATAGTACTTGTTGACTTTATTTGAGTGCAATTTATTGAATAGTGTATGTGTAAAATGGATATAATCATAAAAACCGGGTTCGAAAGTATTACACGATGCCGAAGTATTTTCAATTTTTTGTCACGTTGTGCGCTGTGGTCATTTTGGTACCTACACCTATCACCCGCGTCGCACATAGCGAATAAGATAAGATAAGATAAAAGGATAAAAGGGTTTTCAATGTAATAAAGCATAGAAAAAAATAAAAACATAAAGAGGTCATTCAATTTACACTTACCCTTAGTACATACTAGGGAAAATCTCGGGGAAAAGCGGATTACTACTAATTTGAAATATCTGTGTACATCGGTGAAAATAGACAGATGCGCATAGTTTATAACTTATATATAAATTGATTGCAGTTAAAATGTTAACCCAACTAGAATATTTCAGTTCTGAGTAGTTGTAAGCACTATTTAAGTCTAGAATTTGTAGCGATTGATGGCCGTGTTTCAGGTGTTTCCTAGCGGTCGTTACACGTGGCTTAATGGCCTTACAAACTGGATAATAGGGGCTGGTAATTTGAACAAGTAAGGGATCTTGGGAATAAACCTTTTGGTATTTATAGGCGGGTAACAAAGCCGAGTTTAATGACCCATCGTGTATGACATGGATTTCTCTATAACGAGGAAATAGCATTAGGTACCTAAAGCATGCAGTTCGACATTATTCTATAAATTGGCCATTATTTTTGTTTACCGAGCAAAAAGCTGAATCCTATGTGTTTAAATGTATTTTGTGTCATATTAATAAATAGTGCTAGCTAAACAAGTTTATTGCTTTTTATAGGGTTGGGTTATAAGCATTGGAAGGCAAAATTATGCGACTCAACTGAAATTATTCGCTTTCCGATTGAACTGATATGGATATTGACCTACTATAATATGGATATTTGCGTTTCAATTTTATTTCATTCGTAACTTTTGAGTTTTGCTTTGAACCATATTTGATCGATGTTAACTCTCACTCTCTGTTTACAAGCGATGTGAACTACGATCAAACAAAAGAAATATTTTGCGGTGTGCCTCCGGGTGTAACGTTTCGCCCGTCTCTATGCATGTACATATGTATATTATGTTCTATTGTGGCTTGTACATAAAACCTATTAGAAACATCGGAGTGGAGCAAGTTTATACCTTTAGTTGGTGGTGAAAACTGGTGCTCTGAGCTTAATTACCTTATCATTTATTACCTTATTATACTCGTATTACATTATTTTAAATTACCTTATGAACTGATAGCTTACTTAACGAACGTTATTTTTTTCTAAAACAAGACGCTTAGGTATTTATTATTTTAGGTATTGAGCTATTTTCGTACATTATTATTATTACCTTACATTATTCTATACTATTCTATTATAGAATCATTGCATTCTTATTTTATGTTTATGAAACGGATAGTGTGATCACAGTGTGATGTAGGGTCATCGTTGCACCTATAGCCTATATAGTAAACCCAACTTAAGATTGAAACGAAAGAGGCGCTGTCGGACGCATTTGACATTCATTTGACTAATCATTGCACACTAGTAACTGACAGATGAATGACCACAACGTATATACAGTGCGCACAACTTATCTCTGAAATGGCAAAAATTGGAACTAACGAAAAGTCATTCATAAGTACGTTGTGGTCATTCATCTGTCAGTTACTAGTGTGCAATGATTGGTCAAATGAATGTCAAATGCGTCCGACAGCGCCTCTTTCGTTTCAGTCTTAAGTTGGGTTTACTATACTTATGAATGACTTTTCGTTAGTTCCAATTTTTGCCATTTCAGAGATAAGTTGGGCGCACTGTACACTTCAATACCAAAACCATCGATGCGTCATCACACAGCACAGACAAAGAAGAAAGAAAACTCGGGATAAAACAGAAAACAAGACAATGAGATTGTGATTGAGTCGTCGCTACCAAATGCCCTTACAGCAATTGCTCTGTTATTATCAGGGCAGTCGTAAATCTCTGCCACAAAGCTACTATCAATCTTAGAAATTGTACTATCTACTAACACATGCTCTGCGGTGTGAATATAATACACTTTCTCAGGATTCAAGATAGTTTCTTGATAAGATTCGTTTGAATAATTTCGAGTTATAATAAATTTGAAAACTGATTAGGTGCATGTTATAGCTTAATTTTGAGTTTGGATTTGTCTTCTTTTCTAGGAAGACTAAGAATTTAATAAAGGTTAAGGACACACATGCAACATAAATAAAGTGATGGTAATTGATTTCGATGGTAAATGGTTTTGTTACTCGAATATTTCCGCTTAATGTTGAAGTGGCGCATCCGCTTTTCATTTTCATACCTTACTATAAATTTAATAATTCACCAATCTTACCTATTATTATGGACATAATCCTCAAATTTTCTTTTTATAGAATTAAAAGTAGCAAACGAGCAGGCAAGCACCATCCTTCCGCTGAGGCCCATGACATAGGTATGTGACCGATCTAGAACAAGACTCAAATAGGGACTAGGATGGTTAGTACAGTTAGCACTAGGTGTTAGATATTACTTGTTTAGTTCGTTAATGACTGTGAGAACTTGGGCGGGAACTTTCTAGTGATACTTAGTCGTGTTAGGTGTTGATAGTAATATTCCAGTTAGTTATTGTTGAGGACTAATAATATGGTCGCCGCTTAAACAGTGTAGCCGACTTTTTTAACCACACCTTTCTAGCTGGAACGCAAACTCTAAATCCTGTACAGTCAAATGAACATCATTAAAGGGATGTCACATTGCTGCACTGCAGATTCAGAGTTGGAGCTGAACAATGTTGGTACAATAAAACCACTGTGTTCCGTGAATAAAACCTGGTGTCTGTGTTCCGTACAACGTACAAAACGCTGGTTGTACAATCAAAAGGCAGTTGAAATCAAGACAAACATCGAAACGCGCTACAAACTTATCTTTTTTATTTTGTATCTGTGTTATTTATATGCCAAACAGTTTTATGTGCTATCTGTAGGTATATAAAAACTGTAGATTTTTATAAAAAGCTTAAAACAGCGTTCGGTAGAATGTTCCTGTGGGCTGATTTTAATTCTACTTCTGTCTTAAGGTTTTTACTTTATTTACATTCAGCACATTGAGCCTAGTGCCTAGTGGTAAAGTATTCTGTCTCTTACTTGAGAGGTCTAGGTTCGAAATCCAGAGCATGCACTTCTGATTTTTCGGTGCGATCGCACAAAAATCCTTTAAATTTCCATTCATAATTAGAAAAATAGACCCCAAAAGCTGATATCGATTATCTAAATACCACTGAAATAGAAATAAAAGTACAGTTACGAAATAAAAAAATAAACTACTACCACAATCAGATAAATATATTCAACCACTACGAGTCATACGTGTTTCGCTTCCAAACTGAGCTTCGCCGAAGTATAAGGGACATTATCGACTGAAAGATGACCTTTTACCTTTTTCAAGTTTATCTAACCCTCCTCTTAACCGCACTCGATTAACTGACGATCATTACTTGACACAACGACACTTTCCTGAAAAATTGTTGCTGAAATGTTCAACACAAAGGAAAAAAATACAGTAACGTTTTTAATGTATGAAAATACTTTTCTACATATTATGTTTATTCTATTTGTATGTATGTTTTTTCTATTATGTGTATTTTCTATTATAACATAACCCTTATCTCGACGCCATAATAATAACACTCTTAAAACACAGTAGATAATAACACAGTTTGTAACTAAAAACAATGTAGGTTCTTAAATGAGCGTGAAGTCTATTTTTCCCTGGGGATTTTGTTTTGTATCTCTACATTTCTTATTTCGCTTAACTAGCTAACCTATATTTCTTTTACTTTTTTTTTATTTTCTCTACCTATTGGGAATCACACACTTATTTCATAAAATTAGTTTATTTAAAAAACTTTCATACCATTTTTCAAAGGAATCTTTGTATTTACGGAGGAATAGTATCTTAGACCAACATCCAGAGAATCCTACTTCCTACTAATATTATAAATGCGAAAGTTTGTAAGGATGTATGTGAGTGAGTGAGTGTGTGTGTGGGTTTGTTACTCTTTCACGCAAAAACTACTGAACGGATTTTCATGAAACTTTGCAGTAATATAGCTTAGACATCGGAATAACATAATTTGTTAAAATTTATAGAGATTTTTGAAGGGACTGGTTCCCCGAAGCTAAGCGAGGGCGGATTTACTAGTAAGTTATAAGTCTACCATAAAACAAATAAATCAGTTGACTGAATTTAATTTGCCGTGCGAATAATTGGATGAACAGAAAATTAAAAAATATTGTACACATGTTTCCCTATTTCAATTCCTTGGAGGTTGATTTTTGAAAAAAATAGGTACTTAGTCTATATGTATATGTGTTTAACTTGTATTCCTAGTATCATATGTCGAAGATCTTTCTCAGAAAGTTGACCACGGATAGTCGTTAGACGGGATCTATTGCGATTTTAGCAAAGCCTTCGATAAAGTTGATCATGCAACACTGTTACATAAACTTTCATCCGCTGGTATAGCCGGGAATTTTTTAAATTGGTGTGGGTCTTATTTGGAAAACAGGCATTCAATCGTGATCATGGGGGGGTTCCAATCTAGACCTTTTGCCGCCTCGACAGGTGTCCCTCAGGGTTCTAATTTGGGACCCTTATTCTTTAATATATTCATATATGACATTACCTGTTGCTTTAAAAACTCAAAATGTTTGATGTTCGCTGATGACTTAAAGTTCTTCAGAACTATTGACTCTCTCGATGATGTGA
Source organism: Hesperia comma (assembly GCA_905404135.1). Classification (NCBI taxonomy): domain Eukaryota; kingdom Metazoa; phylum Arthropoda; class Insecta; order Lepidoptera; family Hesperiidae; genus Hesperia; species Hesperia comma. The sequence goes on along the minus strand of FR990027.1, from coordinate 6,808,598 downwards.
AATTGCTACAGGATGATCTAGACAATCTCGTCACATGGTGTGAATTGAATGGCATGAGACTGAATACTGACAAATGCAAAATTGTACGCTTCAGCAGGAAAAAGCATGACATACCTAGGCCTTACTATATTAGTGGTGAACTACCCAAAGAAGAAAACCATATTAGAGATCTTGGCATCACTGTAGACAGTAAATTAAGATTCAATCTCCATATAGATAACATCGTAAATAAAGGATTTAAAAATCTAGGCTTTGTTTTGCGCACTTGCAGAGAATTTAAAAATCCTGACACTAAAATCTCAAATTATAATGCGCTTGTTCGTAGTTCTCTAGAATACGGTAGTGTAATATGGAACCCACACTATGTAGTCTATAAAAATCGTCTGGAAAGTGTGCAAAAACGCTTTCTTTGGCATTTGACATACAGTTGTAATTTAGCAAAGAAAATACCTAGTTACGAACAGCGACTAAAACACTTCCACATGAATTATCTTTTTGAACGCAGACAACTACTGGATAATCTCTTTCTGTACAAACTGGTTAATGGCTATATTGACGCTCCTTTATTACTATCCCAAATAAACTTAAATGTGCCAAGGCAATTGCCTAGACCAACAAAGTATATTCCATTTGCTCTAAGAACTGCTCGAACTAATCTTGGCCATTATTCTCCATTAAATCGTATCATGAGAGGCTACCAATACTGTACACCATAAGTACGTCAGTGACTATACCAAAACTAGCTGTTCAGGAAACTCTGGTAATTACCCTATGGTTGATATTTTCTCAGACTGCTTGACTTGCTTCAAAAATCATCTTAGCGATTAGTTTATTTATTTAAAATATGTTGCAGTTGCAATTGCAATAATTTTTCAATAACTTTAAATCAATAATTATGTTGTTTTGTAATTCTCGAATGTAATAATTTTTTATATTGTAATCCTATTTTATTTTTTTATATTGTAAACCTATTTTATTTTTTTATATTGTTAACGTATAATATTATTCTAATTCTCGAATGTAATATTTTTTTTTATATTGTAAACGTATAACATTATTCTTTCTTTTTTAACCTTACTTTTTAATTATAATTATATAATTAATGAACTAAATTAAAATTATAATGAAATTAACATGACTATTTCAGTGTCTTATAACCGTAATATGTAATGAGGAATTTAATTGTTTTTTATTCATCTGTATTTTACCTATGATTATGACCATGTACTTAGTGTAATTCATTTGCATCTGTAACTGAAGTAACACTTACCGTGATTTGTAAAAATTTCATATGTGTGCGCATGTCTTTTAGTGTTAACTTTGTTGATGCAATAAATAAATAAATAAATAAATAACTTTCGTCATTAATCTTCCTCAGAAAATTCAAAACATCGAAATCAGTCAAGCGGTTTAGATATTCCAAACTCTCATCTCCTATTTTAACCCTATATTTAGGTAGGTAGGCTATGTGATGTGTAGTGTGATTTCTATCCAAGTCGGGCCGATAGACAGACTGTCGCATTTATAATTTTAGTTTGGACTAGTATGGATACACAGTAGGTACCTAAGTACCCTAATTCACGGTTATGATAACATATTACACATATTCCGTTTCGTCAAAAATCATATTATCATTTTTTAAGGAAATTTCCAATGTAGTAAATAAGTATGTAATTCCTATTAAGTAGTGTCATAAATGAAATTAAAAAAAAATCTAAGCAAAAGTAAGTATCTCTGTACAAATCTAGACTAGGTAGTGTGTATCCAGAAACAATAGAAATTTATCTTTCATGCGGCTTGTGACTTGTGACCTAAATGTTTCTACGTACCAAAATATTAATTAATGTAAAGCATGTATCTTGTCTATGCTGGTCGGTAGAACTGCAAGGACAAAGTTAGTTCCCAGGGGCAAATACAGGATGCATACAGACCATAAAACGGAAATGGCTGCGCTCGCCTGATCCTCGTACCTAATACACCTGAGGCGCCGAATAGAATTACCACTCCTCGCTAAAAACAAATTTATCCCCTATGCTCAAGGTTCAATTTAGCTTATAAGGAAAATTTTCTTACGGCATTTTAAATTCCCTCCGCGAACCTGCAATGTACCTTAACCACAGGGGCAGAAGGCTGACATTTGCGTGGAATGCAATTATAAGAAATTCTGTCTCAAAATTGCATACACTATAGGTATCGTTGTGTTTCATAATCCCTTAATACCTTATGAAATATTAATGTACAACATGGAAATTCTCGGAGACAATTTATTTTGTACAAAACAACACGCATGAGTGGATTACCAGGAAGTGATACTTGAATAATGTTTATACAATAAAGCAGAATGAAATCTAATGCAATTAAATTATACTACAATAATATTTTGTGCTTGTTTAAAATTTACTCAACACTTAAAATAACACTGGAATTAACTGTTTATAAAAGTGTTACAGTTACAAATGCAGTTAAAGTAATTCGAAATGAAATTAATTTTCTTGTTGTTATTTTTATCAGGCAAGTTGCAAAGTTCTTGTAAGTAGTTATATTATTTAATAATAGTCGCGTATTTATTTAGATACTTGTATATTATAAATTAATGAGCAACTACAAAGAACAAAATTGTATTCCTCAAGAATTTATGAATTAGCACATTTGTGCCCCAAGAGTTCTATAGTAACCCAAATATGTACTAGGTTACATTATAATATATTATACTAACTTATTTCTATGTTGTTCATGCCTATTTGAAAATTCAGTTCAAACTATAACTACAAAAAAGTGCCTGCGTTTTTTTACACTACCTTTACACGATAAAAGCAAAGAAGATGGAAAAAATGCCTATATAGATAGTATATTTGAGAGGATTCTATATATCTTCAAAGAAAATGAAGATTGCAGCTCAATCGGCTTCCTTACTACACCAATTTACACTTTCGCTGAGAACGTAATCCTAACGTGCCGTTATAGAGCGTGGCTTTCACAGCAACATCGGAAGTTAATGACGTGTATCGCGTATTAATACCGAGTCAATCATACTGTGATGCAAGTACGTAAGCTAAGGGCTAACCCCTCCACCAATCCGCATTGGAGCAGCGTGGTGGAGTATGCTCTAGGCCTCCTCAGTAATAAGGAGAGACCCGTGCTCAATAGTGGGCCATTAGTGGGTTGTAGCTATATAGCTATACTCGTAAACAAAATATGTATAGCATATTCATAGGAACGGAATGTTTCAATTAATTCTACTATTCACGTAACGTACTCATATCAGTATTATTACATCTGGATCTCTGCGTGTGCCGCCAAACGGCTTTCATTCTTAGCTTAGAGAAACGATCGTATACTGTTCTTGGATGTGGGACGCTATTACGACGATATTAAATACTCACAATGTCATAAGTTCATAATACTGGCTAAGGAATGGGGTCGAGATATTTTCTTGATTATATTAAATTTGGAATATTTTGGAGGGAAAGTGGAACAAAGGGTAGATAATATATAATGATAAATAATCCTACTAATGTGGGCATGTATGTGTTTGTTACTCTTTCACGCAAAAACTATTGAACGGATTTTCATTAAACTTTGCAGTAATCTAGAATAACATATTAAGTTAAAATGTATAGAGATATTTTTAAAATTTGGTCTCGTTAGGTATTCTGTCAAGTGTCAAGTAAACCGGAAAAAAATCAACCTTCTGAGAGCCATATTCTACTAATGGCTGGGTCCCCGAAGCGAAGCGAGGGTGGGTTTATTAGTGGGTAAATTGATATTTTGTACTGAAAACAGCGTCATGTACGTAGAGCATGTAATGGTAGATTATTAAATGTATGACAACAATGATGACCCGAATGGCGCAATGGACATGGACACGTGTTATCGCTATTCCATGGGTTCTGGGTTCGATTCCCTGCGAGGCAGAAATTTGAATGATAAGTTTAAAATTTCTCGCTCTGGGTGCGTGTCTTTGTCTTGCGTGTTGTCCATAGCTCCCACAGGGAGTCCTAGTGTGGGGTTATAAGTATGTATCGTTATTTTAATACAATCCAATAAATTAATAATTAAGTAATAAAAGCAAAAAAAATTTTAATGTGCTTTTAACTGTCAGAAGTTTCATATCTGGAGCTAAGTGAGCGAATAATCCAGTCATTCTTGTCATAAAATTGCATTGTAATCGAAACTAAAGCAATAAGCAAATTTTTAAGACTGCGCAGTAAGAAGAAGAGCAATAAGCAAATTTTTAAGACCGCGCAGTAAGAAGGAGTAGGTAGTTTTGTTTTCGGCTTGTAAGATATCTCGGGAACATACAATATAGGTACCTAATATACGTATTTAAAACCGTAATAACTTAATTTCAAGCTCGTATCAACGGCTGAAGAGCTTTGGCTTTATTTATTTTGTGTCGGAAAGATGTGTAATGTTGCTAGCCCCAAACTTATCTAATGTCACTTTATGCACTGGAATTCAAACTCAAGCTGTATAAATAGTACATAAAAAACATTTGGCGTTTAATTTAAGGATGATAATGGCAGGAGTCAGGTGGGTAAATAACAATCCTGCTAACCTGATTACGATCGGGACTATACTGTGTGGAAGAGCTAAGCGATTTCCAACAGACTCCATATCTGTCTATCGTAGTCCATTGTGTTAGAAGGTGGAAGGATTCGCACCTCACACCTCAATAAAAGATTTCTAAAATATTGACTTCACCTCACTCGATTCAAAATGTCATCATGATAGGAACTCCTAACTTTCTCACTGTTGGACTCTCCTCTCACCTCATAATGTGAGAATGTCCACCACGTTGGTCAATTTCAGATTAATGGACTTTACACTCATTTGTATGTGCGTTTTAAGCATACAAATGTCACTTGCTACAAACGGTTAAGGAAAACACGTGAGGAAACCTGCATGCCGGGGAGTTCGCTAAACTCAAAGTCGAAGGTATGTGTGTAGTCCGCCTATCCACACTTGGCCAGCGTGGTGGACTATGGCCTTAACCTTTTCATTCAGAAGAGGCCCGTGTTCAATAGTGGGCCATGATGGATTGAAATGATGATGGTGATTATGATGACACTCATTTGAGAACATTATGGAGAACTCTCAGGTTTGCTCTGCCTTTTTTCCTCTGCCGAAGCAAATAACGTAATACCCAGATCATTTTGAAAATTCAAATTATAATTGATGCCATTTAAATATTTCTTCAACTTGTTCTCAGACGTTAATTACAGCGGACTAAAAGTACTTAATATAACTTTTATGTGGACTCAGTCCACTGTTCCGAAGCTATAAGTTGTGTCGTTAATGTCATTGTTAGATAGAGCTCGCTCGAAGTTAACTCGTATTGCTGGGTCAGAAATATATCGGTTGTCAGTTCAGAAAAATTGCTAACAATGTTTTATAGAAACGATAAACGACCTATTCCTTTCCGAGGAAGTGAAATAGTTGGCGTTAAATATTAAAAGAAATGACATTAAAATTATTGTAGTGTATTATCAAATATTTGTAGAATTTAATTAAAAAGAAATGATAATGTTCAGTTTACAAAGAAAAAGTAGATTTTATTTTCTTTTCCTTTTGTAAAAGCAAAAAATAATTCATTTTGTTAGCAACAAAAGGGGCATCATTGTATTTTCCTCGCTTATATAGGTATCTACCTATCTAATTTCGTTATAGATTTGAATAAACTAAGTAGGTCCATATTTTAAGGAATTTATTGACTTTATTGACACTGAAATCAATTTTCATAAACAAAGTGTATATTATCTGGGTTATAACGTTGACTTGGCCCGGCGCCGGGCCACATGGGATACAACCGGAAATAAGACATAATGGTTTTACTCAAAAGTAAAACTATTAATGAAAAACTTTGTAGATACACTATTCTTTATAGTAAGTAAAACCTGTCAACCCGCACTTTATTTTTGGATTAAAATGCCTACCTAATAGTTTTCAGTCATCGCACTATTTTTATTTAATTTGTACATTAAATCAACCAGCTCACTTCCGGGAAAACTAGATATTTGCCTATTTTTGTAACATGTTTCATCGTAGCTTCGCCTCTGTAGGTCGAAACGTGTTGTTATAATAATAATGAATATAGCCTAAAGCCTTTCTCGGTAAAAAGACTACCCAACACAAAAATCTAAATTGGCGATAGTTCTCTAGCACTTTCAAAATCTGGTGCTTTATAAAATTAAGTATAGATTAAAAAATCTTACATTAGGTTTTAAAATAAAACGAAATATTCATTATTACACTGTTTAATTTCCGAAGTTTGATACGTATTAGTCATTGGTAACTTGAAATTATCACAAATAAACTTTTATAATTAAAAATAAAATTATGAAATTAATTATAACAAAATTAAATAAACATAAATCAACAACGTTACACATCAATGGTTGAAGCTCGATTTGGTTAGCTTAACTTTATTATTACATTATATTATTTATCTACTTGTATAAATTGACTAATGGATTATATAAAATGCATTACATTAACGTACAATGCGTGAGATATTTAGTATCACAGTGTTCGGCGAATACATACAGCGATCTATTAAATATTAATAAAAATTGAGACACTTAGCACTTAAAATACGAAATTGGAATACTGAATATTGTAAAAAAAATATTCGTTTGATATGATATTTGGTATTCAGTCTCAAAAATATTTATTTGAGTATTGTGATATGCTTATTGTACAGTTAAAATAGTTAAAAATTGTAGTGCGTAAATCTGGTTCAGACGAACAGCAAAATAATATAGGTAAGTAATGTATAGAGATATAATTCTAAGCTATTATTATTACACTGGCTTAGATGGGCTTAATACATAATATATGTTTGGTAGTTAAGTCCAGGCGATGGGATTGCAAAACGCAGGATATCCGGTTTATACTTACGCCATGAACCGCAAATTACTGGGTACCTGTCACGAGTATATTACCATGAAGTACCTACTCAGATAATTCTTTTGTGACATTAACGTAAAATGTGTTGGAATTTTTCTCAATTAGGTACGTACTCATTATTCATCTGCATAGAGGCTTAGGGAAAATCCGTTTGGACAACTGAATAGCTGTCCAAGTACCAACTTAAATAAAAAATATTTTAACATATTATTATATTTACTCCTACCTCGCTGTGCTCACAACTTCAATCGCGTGTATTTTTTAATTTATTATTAATTTATTCTGTGGATGTACCGGTATAAAAAGTAGCTTAACTTTTACCCCGTAACTTCCTTAATATTTTACTGAAAGTCCAATTAAATTCAATTCAGTCGATCCAAAGATTAGTAAGGACCAACGGAAGGCAGACTCACAGACGAAGAATTAAAAAAAGGGTTTATTAGTTAAAGTTACTGTAAGAAATCGAGTAAACAAAATTATTTTGGAATCACAGTCAAACACTTCAGTTTTATTTACATGGTACATACCTACAATACATAGATACCAAACATGTTATTAAAATTGAGTAGGTATGTCTACATTTTATAAAATGGTCATCATTTGCGGAATGGCCGCTTAAAAATCTTAACATACGGTTGCCGTTTTCATCTGAACCAGCTATAAGAACATTTAAAAAATTAAGATAAAATCACAAATTAGTTTACAATACACGAGGAAGAATTGACTAGACGCTAAACCGAGGTTTTGCTGCATGCGTTGATATCGCCGATGCTCTTGACACGCCTGTGTCTCTTCTGCCTCACCACACAGTCGTCCACAGACTTAGCGGGCAGCGGAGAACTCACTCGGTGGGCGTGGTCCGCTTTCTGTCCGTGTCTGAAAATTACACACGTTTTAACAAAATGCTGAAAGCACACACCTGTGTTGAAACTTTAATGGTTTTGTTTTATGTTACAAGAACGTCTACATAAATGGAACATTAAATTGCGGGTACAACTTGCTTGCTTTAGTTTGTAAAATACAACGATAAAGCATTCATTATAAAGTGTTAGCCATGACTTATTTACTCAGTTTGACTACCTACACTTGTCGGGTATTCTAAGATCTATCGAAAACTGTCAAGGTTTTAAAAAATTGGTCTCGAATAAATGTGAATACCAACCTTCATACATACGTATTAAGATGTGAATTATATTTGAAAAATGTAGCGGCCGACATACAATCAGGCCTGAAATCTAACAAGTAACTGGACGCTACATAATTGTCATTGTTATCATTGTTATCAATGTTATCATTCTATGACTCGTATTCTCGTAACCTTACTCAGTTATAGTCCAAACTAAGATTCCATATACATATTACGTATTATGTGGGTGCCATGGACAATTCTAAAGACCAAGAAGACACCCAAACTGAGAATAGAAACTTATTTAAACTTACATCTGGGACTCCTGGACACCTGGACTCATCTTATCGAAATAAAACATGGTTACTAATTTGTGGCGTGTCGTTTAAGCCATATTTTATACTGCGGACAACCATGGTTAAGGGTGGCCACTTACCATCTGAAGGCTGGTTTAGACGTTTGTCGTGTACCTACTAAGTTGAAAGTTAATGATTAAGTGAAGTATAATCATTATCTATCTAAGTCTAGCGTTTTCCTAAAACTTGGATCTCTATCAGACCCCACTAATAATAAATTGTCACTTGAATGTCTTCGGCAAAAGTTTTGTCAAAAAGGTTCTCAGATATCCGTTTACGAGGGAAAGTTGGAACACTTCTGAAGTCAAGTTTCCGTGATGGCTTTGTGTTTAGCTCATAAATACGCACTTACTGCATGGTACAACATATGAGTCTGAAGTACAGAAATAAATGTAGAATAACTAACTTTTTATAAAAAAATAACCAGCTCTTGATTTTTTGAAGTCGGTTAAAAATAGAGCTATTTTTGTTTCTAAAACATAAATATAAATTGTATTAACTAGCTACCTACATATTTATTTTTCATTGCACGACTCTACAAGATTTTACGCTACGAAGTACTTAAGTAATAATAAAATATGTAAAAAAGTGATTTAATATCAAATCAATAATCTTTACAAACAGCCACCCTAAAACAAAAATCTGTATTCTATTAGTGAGTGAAAAAATACGACCGAGTATTTTACCGTTTCTTTAGTAGCGTCCTGTCTATAAAAAATATGACCGAATCAGAACGAGCGAACTTAATAGCTTTTATTATTACCTACTAACCCTCGGTGACGATTACAATTTGAAAGGTGAAATATAAAATGTGAAATATGAGCATAATATTATAAAACCTGTAGTACGAGTATTTGTAACTTTGGATTAGTGAACCTTACCTGTGCATAATACTTGAGCTCTCTCTGATATCATTTAACCGTTGAAGGCTATCCCGCGTCGAAACACTCGATTGTGAATACAACGATAGAGGAGTGTAAATAGGCTCGTATTCTTGAAGTGTTGGCGGTGGAGCATACGCCATGCTGAGCTGGGATAACGTCCTAACAGCAATAGGAGGCGAGTACGTCATTTGATAGGGCTGCGCGGTGAGACTTAGGACACTTGAACTCTCGCTTGAACTCGATGGAGAAGTCCTATCGTGCTTCGGCTTGAGGACCCCTAAAGCTCGACTGATCGAGCCCTGTTGAAAGAATGACGTGTTTCAATATTTTTGGTAAAAATATACAATTTCGTTTGAAAGAAAACAGTATGTTTATTTGCAATAGTTTCAATTTAAAATATCTGAATTTATACACCGAATACAATCATAATAACACAATATGCAATTAAAGTTCGATTAAAAAAGTCCCTTAGATTAGGTATATTACAGTGAAGAAAAATATATTGAAGCTATTTATGTGTTTACAAAAATCCTATTAATGTTTTACTTAAACAGCTTTCTCAAAGATATGAAAACTCTAAATCCATTGAGCTACAGGCACGAACGCCAGTATTAGATAACAGATCTAATTACTAAACGCTTTAGTGTCTAGACGTATTATGTAATTTTACCCTCAAGCTGTGCCTCCTTGAATCTGCATTGAAATCGATTCCTGGCAATCCCGTCGCAACCGATCTTGAAAATGGTCTACCCAACATTCTTATCTGATGCCCAAACATATTCCTGAAAAATTGTCACTTGTCAATTGTATTAAACATCCAAATTGTACAAATTTGAGTTTGCTTCACAGAAGCCAGGCAGCAGCCAATTTGTATTACCGTATTCGTTATTCCCTCAAATTTGCACTATTTACTCGTATCGCTAACACAAAAAGCTGACATGCAAATTCTATACACTTTATCCAAACTGCTTTATTTCAGAGCTTAGCATCAATCCTAAGAGAGTAACGTGGATCCAAATACACCTCTTATTTAACTCGTTAAGTTTAAAGTATTGTTGAAACAATAAACAGAAATTGTGATTAAGATCGGCATAGACACCAAAAGCATGATGCACTTTACTCGAAAATTATTACGAGTCATGCTGATTGTGTACGATTAAGATGATAAAATAAAATCTAGGATTAACACGGTTAACATCGAGAACTTCTCATTACTAAGGAAAATTACTGAAGAACGGCAAATTACAGTATTTCAATAGCGAGTGCTCAGTCATGGACACAGTATTTTTCCTTGTAAATACGAATAAAAATAAAGTTAACAATAAATCATTAATCGTGTTGAAATAAAAGTCGACAAGCATGTCAGTGTGTCGGAAAAAATTGAGAATTATTTTTACAAAAACAAAACAATCAACGTGGAATGTAAGAAAGAAAGTATCATGGGGAAAAAGTGGACAAAGCCCGAAAAAGTGCGATCTAATGATGATGACAGAGAGGCATTCATGACGTATCGATAAAATGATCGTTACCGTTCTGTCTCGACGCAAGGATCGCCAAGTTAGGGTGATGGATAAGAAAATAACTGAGTCGATAGCCGGTAGGTTTATCTTTTAAGAGTTTATTCACAATTATATGCCAATCGATAATGTTACAAGTAATACTAATATACACGAGTCTCAACTTTACAATATGAATGTATACAAGTCAAAAACATAGTTATCTTACAATATCAGTAAATGCTATTATTGTTATTACCCTAAAGCTATTGTGAATGGTTCTGTTTTAATAGCTAAAGATTAAATTATTAAAATCTTTAATTACATTTGAATTATTGACGAGTGGAAACAAATTCATTTGAATTATTATGCTTGATAGGGCTTAGAAGCGCCCTCTATACTCACACGAAGCATTTCATGCTTCACGACAATACTATCTAGGTTGTATACGTAATACATTTAATAAGTTTACGAAATTGATCGATTCCAAATAACACTAAATCTGATAAATCTAAACTACGGCAAGTTTGAAACTCTGGGGTACAGTGTCGAAGGAACATCGAATCTAACATTGACAAAGGCAAAGGACGCTAAGATTGTGAAGGATTTCAATCGCTTTTACTTTCTGAATTCTTCTACATACTTGTACGTATAAACCACGACTCCTACAATAACAAATCAGTCTTCGCTGCTCGTAAAGTTTTCAATTAAAAATGTTCACAAGACGAGCGAGATTGACTTAAGAATTTAAAAAATAATTATTATTTCGCAAACGAAACAAAGTTTTGTGTAAAAATAGCAATTTACAAATTTAATACAAGGGAGTTTTACAATAGGTACAATAGGGCACTAAGCGAAATTTATTTTTTGAAGGATAATTTTTTGATTATTGAGGGTTTATCTTTGCTTTGTGGACAACAAGGATGCTCGGGCAGCCTCCACTTGCAGTTCTTCCACCTGGCAAAATATCGTATACCTGCAGGATTGCACCTCACATTATAATCAACTACAGGATGCTCAATGCTCACCTACGGGACGGTGACACGTGACTGTGACATGCAGTGCAATTTTTTTTTCATTATGGTATATTATGTAAATTTTACTGCATTTAGGAGCGAAAAGTTAATGTTCTGTGGAGCCGTCACAGCAGTGTTAAGTATAATGTCACCAAACGAATTGATTGTGATAGTTGACGCCTTTACGTGATATAAGTTACTTAAGATTTGGTTTCCTAGGAAAGCGGTGCCGTCATATAGCGGCCGTAATATTACGGACGCAAACAGACGGCCGTCTTTACGGTGATGACATGTGGAAAGTTCAACGGCCGTTATAACACACCGTCAGTCATTTTTTTAAATAATAGACGACCTTGATTTAGCTTTAGTAATTTACTTGGAGGATGAACTATCATCAGAAGACTTTTTCTATAATCTTTACTTTTTATATTATATATTGCTTCGTGGTTACGAACGAAATCTATTAAAATTTCATCGTCCTCGCTGCTCCAAGAGTTGGAACTCATTTTTTACGTTGTTCCGAAAAAAAAACACAAATACGTATTAAAAATAGCTTCACCGCTATCAATAAAACGTTGACCAAACCATCGGACACCGACAAGACGGCCGTCATGTAAATGGCGGTACCGCTTTTTGACGTTACGGTGTCAGTTACCGCTCTCCAGGAAACCGCGCCATTTCGTTTACATAGACAACGTTCTAGTGACGTCATTCACCGCTGTATTACGGCCGCTATATGACGGCACCGCTTTCCTAGGAAACCAAAGCTTTACCTATATTGTAACGGACGCAAAAATTCAACGAAAATATTTCTTATAAATGAAAATCAATTTTAAAACTTTGATTGGCTGTAACTTATGTCATGTAGTTATCGTAGTTCAAAGTAATATTGTAAAGTATGAATATACTGTTTAATCTTATAACAATAATTTTGATTATGACATAATATTTGCAATAGGAAGCGGTCATTAAAATTTTCAAAAATCTACATCTAAGTTAAGAAACCCATGTTAGGTTTGGAAGGCAAATATTACGTTATTTGACATTATTGTCGATAAATAGTACAATTACCTTGCTGGAATTATAAGAGCATCAAATTCAGCAACGAGATGTCTTCTAATAATGCTTTTAGATGGCGGAATGCCCAGAGCAGTAGCCATAGTTTCTCCAGTAAAGGAAGGTTCGAGAACCACTAAACCTCCATGGACTCCACTATCTGTGGTAACATACAATAAAACAACAAATTAAGCAATTTTACCTACATATATTCGCAGTAAACAGAAAACTGTTGTTAAGGGGCTACAACCGTACCTAATACGTAAAACCAAATGAGCAGAGCTCAAAAACAGAGATGGAATGATTTCATTTATAGGCAAATAGTGAGATAGCAATGTTTTAATTTTAGCTTTAATATTATTGACGTAAGTGCCTATTGCATTTTTTTTAAAACTGTTTCGGTTTTTGGGTTTTAAATTCTTATGAAAACTTAGCTTTGATTATTTACTGTTTCAAAAATATTTTCATCAACTAATCATTAAAACTTTTGTAGTAAACTTGAAAACCACAACTATTTGGACCTAACTTTTTTTCTATCGAGGAAACTTCTCATTTTACTGGTTTTGCTCTTATGAGATTTAATTAAATTAATTATGTTTATTATAGACAGTAAGCTTTAAAAATAATCTTAGATTTAAAACTACCATATTTCGGATGTATCCTCTTAATACTTGTGACTTTAGAAATAATGGTGAAGTAAAAATTGTAACAGTTATAATAACAAATAATATTACTTAAAGACCTTACCTTTAAGGTTATCTGCAAATTCTCCTAAATCGATATTGTGAGCCCAACGTATAAACCTCTGATTTGTCCATACTAGGGGATCAGCGTCCACGTTTTCACATTGATGCCGTCTCACTGCTAATGCCTTAAAGATACAAAAAAAAATCAGTAGTAAGGAAAAGATTACTGAGAAAAGAGATAAAGTAAGTAATTGTAAGATACAGGATTTTAATTTTTCTCCGATGTAATTTCGTTACGTTAATATTAATGGTGTTTATGAGTTTTCTAATGGATTATTAAAGGAAAAGGAAAATTAAAGGTAGCTTTGTACTTGAAAAGTATAGTATATTTATTTATTTATTGTGGCTTTTTAAATAGATAGTATTATTTTAATGAAAATATTTTGATAAAATGAATGTCGTAATGAGATAGATGAATTAATGTGAGTACAAGTTTAAAAAGCACAAAAGTCAAGAATATTCGTTATGATGTAGCTAGTCCCCTCAAATCGTTAAAAACTAATCTAGAACATCCCAATAGCAATAAACGTTTCGGAGGCTAGATAAATGAGGTCAAATTTTGCTTCCTGTCAACGTTGAATTCAAAAGAGAAGTGAATAGAAAATGATTAATGAACGAACATTACTGTTACCGAGGCTACGAAGAATATTTTATAACACTATATATTACAATATATAATATTATATAACAGATTCTATAATATTATATATTATTACAATATATAATATTATAGAATATTTTAAAACAGATTCAGAAGATATAATCTTTCGTTTGCTATTCGGCTTTATTTCTTGGCTTATGTAGATTTATACCAATTACGATCCAGTAAACGAAAATGCAAGAATGTAACTTAGCTGATTTCTATGTTATTGTAATAACCTTCATTTTATTATCTACTTATTAATTTATTAACGGTGTTCTTTCAGGTATTACAAAAAAGTAAGTAAATCATAAAAATTATACTTTAGTGCTAAGTAGTTGTTTTTGATTTGTTTTGTTTTATCCACCAAGTTTTATTTCCTACTTAATAACTACTGCAGCCAAACATAGTGTTAATAAAAAAAATATTTGGACGCTGAAACTCACTAAAAATCGTTTTAAGCTCATTATAATCAAAGATTCATTTATGTACTTGTATTATTTAACTTAGATAAGTAAATTACAAGGAGATAAGCATAAAGTATTTCGTATTTGTATTCGTATTTGTATGAAAAAAAATCTGAAATGAGATCTTACTTGTCTATCATACTTCATTATTCTCAGCAGATGGATTCCATGGACAATGGATGCCTGATGGAACTTCCTGGTAACTCCGAGATACTTTTCCAGTTCCTTCTTGCTTATCGTATCCAACATCCGCGCATCAACCAGGTTGGCCAAAAAGGACTCGGCATACTGTTGACGAAAAATATCTATTAGTTATCAGTCGCAAATCCCAAAACAAAGAATATATGCCCACTTAACACTTAATAATTTCCTTTATCTTGTTCATATGAGGGACATCGTGGGAGGATACCTGGTCCAAGCATTGATACACTCATGGGCGTATTCAGCTTCTGATCCAAGGAGGGCAAAAGTCCTGAATTTTTGAGATTTTAAAGTTAACAACTGCAGGTACTTTATTCGAGATCCAGCTGTCCTCCCTCCCTAGGCCTCATCTGCCTACGAATCTAAATTGTGATTAAATGACACAAGAGCATGTTCTAACCTGAGACAATCCCAAATCAGGCAGCCATTCTGCAGCAACCCAAGCGTGCGTCAGTTGTCCAATCGTAGGGTTCCTCACGAGATCCGGTCGCCGTCGTTCTTCTATTGCAAGTCGGAGTTTCTTTCGATGCATCGGCTGAGCGATCCCCAGGCCCACCTCTAGGTCGGAGTCAGTCAGCTCTAGCAGAACCTGCCCATTCAAAGCACGGATCTAGAAACAACCAGAACACAATATTTGACGCTTTTATCGCGTCATCTCTACGCTAATGATGAATGAAGACAATGAAGATTTACTGTAGTTCTGTACTATAGTAGTGTGTGTGTTTACATAATTTTTTAAATGTTGTTGAATATTTAGGTTATTATAAAGCTTCAAAGATGTTGCTAAATATTTAACTTAAAAACCATTACTACCAGCTCTATTGTCCTTGTGGTAAATGTAATCGCTATTTTTATCAAGTATACTGTTTAACTTATATCTTTTTCAAGTATATCTCTTGAGCATCTGATGCAAATGTAATGGTTTATGGCCAGTTCTACAGATAATTGAGTATGCAACGTTAAATATGGCTATAATAGGATTTGCACGTGCACTGTTATCAGTGAAGTTGTTAATTAATATTTTGATGTGTGAGAAGAACAAGCATCGAGTTATTAGTTGCCTCAAATAAAATACACAAATACATACTTAAGCTTAAACTACATGCCCAATATAAATATAATCCATTACCATTACGTATAGAGCGCTAACCTTTCCACTTTTCACGTTGTCAGCAACAGCTGCAGCATACTGCGGCATGCCGAGAGCCAGTTCTAACCAGGCGATGATGGCTGGAGCTCGCCAACGGGATAGTGGTAAGGATGCTGCCTCGCGAAGCGCTGCTTCACTGCCAAGTGGTGACCAGGCGCGAGAAGTGCTGCCAGTTCCAGCGTAGATCGGTTCTGGTGAAGAGTATCAGATTAACGAAGAGCACGTGGCAAGTCTTTGTGTAGCTTCTTAGGAGTCGAAGTTTGTGTGACAAAATATTTCTAACACAAGGGGTGAGGTAAGATCAAACTATGTTTTCTTACGTAGACCCTATATACCATGACAAAGGAATATTGATTTTCGAAATTTCTCAAAAAAAAACATTCAATTAACATTCCGAATTCAAATTAAATTCAGTTTTTTATCCAAAATCATACAGAAAATAGAAAATAAAGTAAAATAAAATCTAATCACGGCCTACAAGCAAATAGTGATGATATCGATGGTATCAATAGCCTTTTTCTTTTTAAAATCAGTAATTTATATGAAGCAGAAACAGCTGTTATTACAGTTCTTACCACTCTCATGCCCACTGGACGCAGCGCTTCCAGATTTGGTGCGATGTCGGCTCCTCGCAAACACACGAGAGATGGATCCCCAGGCAGACCCTCGGCCTCTTCCACTCTTGGAGCCAGCGGCCCGAGTACGCATGCCGCCCACTAACGCTGAATCGCATTCACCTGGACTTGATAGTTGCTCCACTGACCTGGTTGAAGATAGCTTGTCACAGTCAATGCTTTAATTTGAATATTAGACAGTTAAAATTTATGTTCGTCGTAATTTTCTTGTCCTCTTTCTACTGGTTATCGAAGTGATGTAGATAGGGTAGGTTTATCTATCAAACGAAATACGATACAATACCAAAATATGCTGCCATCTAAAAAAATTGCGTCTTGCTAATATTAACGATATTTTATTCCGAAGGATAAGAAGGTCGAGAAGGTTAAAATTTTAACCGCAATAAACTAGAAGAAGCTTTTTTGTATCTTTTTGTTACGGCTTTGTTTAAGGTTAATCAAATATTCACATAGTCATGCAAATGAAATGACGTAGTTACGTCATAGGGAGAGAAAAGTCGAGAAAAACTCGTAATCCTTCAATCTGCCGCGAAGCAACAGGATGGATTAACATGAAAATTCATTATTAATATGTAGATACTGTTCTTCGGGTAGCCTTGACCTTGTTTCTAGTATAAAGAGCGCGCCAAAATGCAAATGATTTACTTATTCATCTCAGAAGAAATGTGCTTGTGGTGTAACTCACAGTTATCCTAACCCCACTGGGGAAAACTGGAGTGCTTTTATGAGCTCGTTTACTTGAGGGAATAAAATATGGTTCAGAATATTTGAAGTCTCGGCTGTGTCCATGTACCTACCTAGTTCAATTTTATACAAAGAATTCCAGTCGGTCGCCAGTCAAGTGAGAGCGGACTCAAATACATATTTAGGGTTAGTACCTCTAGTAGTAGCACGATATAAATTCTATTTGGTCATTGACTCTTTAGAAAGTTTAGTGGTAGTCCTTGTGATAGAGGTCGCAGTTCTATTCTATGAAAGTTTGAACTCTTCAAGAGATACAGCTTTGTGGCAGACAGCAACGGAGAAATATTAATAGGGTTTCGTTAATCACCGTTGGCTACGAAACCCCTAAAAATAACCTAATAATATTTCCCTGATAATTGACATATTTTTTTAGGGCAAGAGCATAAAATATACGCTGGTTGAAATTTTATTTTTTTCCTAAAGTGAAGCCATTCCAGCTAAGGCTGTTCACACACTTGTCAACTCGCAAGCGGTTCTTCGGCATCGGCATCCGATAAGGACCTATTCTTTATATAAAAATTCAAGCGGGTATGTTAACTATACACTCGTTCAACATCGGAACGATATCACTTCGCCTCGGAACAAGCTTACGGCTGGAGGCGAGTCGGTGCCAAATTGATAGGTGTGCGCCACCCAGAGTGTGAATAGGAAACCGCTTGAAGAACGAAAGGGACAAATTAAAAATTTTGTACCCAAATATGGGTGTGTATATCATATTATGTAAAAAGATTAAATTCACCGAGCATTTTGTTCAGGCTTTTCAGTTTTTATATCTACAGTTAACCTATGTTATAAAATATAGCAAAATAGTAGTCAGGAAATAACCCACGTCAGTACATGTCATATGATTTGTCGTTCTATACATACATATAAGACCTAATTACGTAACACCAAAAAGATACACAAATTATAAAACAATCCAGTGATTATACGTAATTATGGTACCTAATTCAAAACATTTTGAACGCTAATAGCTCCTGCGTAGACTGCCCTCTCCCGCCATCGTAGCCATATTTAGATCACGTCTACTGTATAATTTTATAAGACAGTAAAATGCTTTTAGGCATATGAGGCGTCCTATCCTAGATTGGATATTATGACGTCGCGTTGGTCCTGTTCTTCAGGTACCTACCTTCTCGTATTCGTAGAAGTCATTTTACTTCTACCATTCCATAAGAAACTTCACATTATTAACTATCACATATTTTTTACTTTTTGTGGGAATACTTAGATAGATTTTACTTTATTTATTTTACTCACGTTTTTTTAGTACTTACTAATAAACCCGCCCTCGCTTCGCTTCGGGAAACCAGTCTCTTAATAGCGACATTTGAAAATTATTAGGTGTAGTGCTTTAAACTTATAACTTTCCTCAAAACTTATATAAAAAAACTAATAACCATAAAGTAAAACAAACACTATTTATTAATTGACTCTAAAATTATAAATTAGTAAAATCGCTAAAGTCGTTTCTGATATCTTATAAGTGCCAACAAAACCAGACAAAAACAGAAAAGATCCAAACAAAATATTGTATTAATAAAGATTCCCTGTGATAGTTATTCTCAAACATTTTCCATCTACAGACAACGATTTATTATAACTATGTTGCTACTACCTATTGATGATGTGCTGACGATGACTCGAGGGCTTTCCATGGTACCTCGTATTATAAAAGCATGAATATTGATCCGTATTTAGCATGTTATTGAAGTATCTAGGGTTCGAATTGGTTACCGTATTGTGATCCGTATGTTATAAAGATAACATTGAATTTATTGCACAAAATTTCAGCAAAACTGCGAATTCCCCTCTGAAAGAGGCTTAACCTTTACCAGTACGTACGCTTTAACTCTATAAAACCAAGTTTTTGTTTTTATTACGTTTTCATGGAATTTCACCGAACGGTATTCATCCGAGAGACTAATTACGTCCGCCGAAATAACTACGTAGCCTGGAAAATCAAAGTCGTCGGAACGTCAAAGAAAATTTGTATCCAAAGCATGGAAATGTATTTTTCTCTGTGCTCTATTGTGTACTAAATTACATTTTAGCATCCTGTGAACTTCTGGTGTCCATTTGCAGACCAGCTTAATTATAGTACATACCTATTTTAACATTGCATCAGGTTTATTAATCAAATCATTAGTTTTTGCGTGCGATTTCACCCGCGTGAGAAACAAACAATGTCAAAATACCTGTAGGGAATGCACCTAAAATAAAGTAAAGTTGAAGGTACACACAATTCATACTAATAATAAGTATGTTGTTCACGCGAAAGTAACTCTGGCTCTTTGTTTCCAGAGCCAATTTAGATGAGGTATGTAAATAGTGTCAGGCCCTGGAAAGGGCATAGGATAGATCTCATTCCTATAACACGCTTCCTTGGGACGATGTTAACGGTATTTTTGACGTTCTCGAGCTCACAAGTGTGAAAAAACGCGAGCATGACCTAGTTGGTTATAAAACATTAATATTTTTGACAAGTCTTTTCAAGGATGATTTCCCAAGCCATTTTCTTAAGGCCACCCACTGAGCAGAAAAATTAAGACTAATTTCAAAAAGTTTTTTCGAAAGAATTATTATTTTGTAATTTTACTATTTCTTACGCTGGATTAAAACTGAAAGCAAAAATATTATGAAAGTGACGATGCAAATCTTGAAATGAAATATTTATCCAGCTTGCGGTTTCTGAGCGTCGTCGCAGCAAATTGTAGTGTGTGAGCCAATGCATTTCCTCTTCGGATCAATTCAGACGGAGTGAAATAAAGAAAATGAAGTGAAATATTATTTTGCTCCCTTAATATACAATCTACTATAGACGCATACACAGAACTAAACTATATTTTTTTAAATCTTATTTTCTCAATAGTAATAAGTAGATAAATATTTTTTATCACAATGACGATGTGTCTATAATAACTACTAGTTAGTAGGTATTATAAGGACATTTAGGATTTGTTCTTTGCTCGCTTTTCTACGTATCTACTTGCATGTTCCGGTAGAGACTTATTTGCTCTTAAGTTGGTCTTCTCAGTATGTTTCAATAGACGCGCATGTGGGCGTATTACTAAATGGGCGCCGTGCTACTGTCGGTTTGTTAAATAGAATTGAGACGTTTGGCAGACCACAGACGTCGCAGACAAGACCACATATCATAAGGTAAACTGGAATGTCGTAAATAACTTGGATCTAACGCAAACTTATTTATTCGCATTAAATCGAAATAAAATCAGTTTTTTCTTAGGTAGTTTCAGAAAGACGGCAAGGTAGGTATAACATGTTGACCATTATCATCATCATCGCATCTCATAACTGCCCCACTGCTACAAAGCTTATTTCGCTGGTTAAGTGCGGATTGGCGTATTTCCCACATCTTCGAAAACATGGAAAACTCTCAGATGTGAATTCTTCATAATGTTTTCCTTCACCCAACTAAGCGGCCTTATTAGATTCTAATCGCGTCAAACCACTAATACTAATAAAAAATATCTTAGTTTATTTTCTATTTATCGATCAAACCTGGATAGCGAGCCGGCGTCAATGGACCGCGTGAATGGCGACGCGCTATTGTGCGGTGACAGCGTCGGACTGCAATCACGTGGCGTGCTCACTGCAACAATGATCGTAATATTTAATGCCCTAAGGCACAAAACATATACAAAAGACGGCGTGAATAGCATCCTGTTACCACGTCAATATAATGTGCTTTAAATTCCTGAGGGTTTGTTGTTGTATGAGGTAACAGTGCTAAAGGCTACAGATGTCATTTGCACTTAGGACTTTATAAATGTTATTGAATGGAAATAGTATTTGTGAAATATGTATTTTATGAATTTAAGACAGTAAACGATCTAGCCACGCAACCCATTCGCTGCCGCTCATGACAACTGCGACTGAACTTCTGAAGTCCTATATATTTTTTTTTGCAATAGCCCAATCAGTAAGAATTGTTAGAGAGCCTCGCTGTAATTCAGTCACCAATGCGTTGCTTTTAAAGATTAAATTGGTTGCGTCTCGATCGCGTAACTGGACCCACACTTTTCTAACCGGAACCGAAATTATTATCGTTATAATGGTTATTAAGAAAAATAAAATTCTCAAACACAGCAAAAGTCCCAAAATGATATACAATATTATGTTATTTAGTTATATTGCATTTTATTTTAAATTAAATTTAACTTTACTTTTACTTTTCGATTAATAAACAGTTAGTGTACGTTTGTAAAAAGATCTTTGAACAATGAAATCCTCTTAGCTCAACATTCACTGCACTTATTTTCCTAGGGGAAAGAAAATGCAAACTTCTATTAAAGAATGCAAACGAACGTAAAAATGTAAATTCTTAAAATTTCACTTTACTTTTATTGGTCTCACTTGAAAGAAAATTATTTACTTATTTTGAATAAGAATTATGTTTCGTATTTAAAACATATTATATTGTTTTAAATACGAACTTACTCTTAGTATTAGTACAAATAATACCAAAACTAATTGAAAAGACCATGTTCTTGATTACGATATTTTTGAGTTACTTATTTTATATTATTTATCATTATTAAATATTAATATTGACTAATAATGATATTATTATTTACCTAATCACCAAAGACTATACTTGCTGTTTTTGTTACAAAATAAAATGTATATCATTAGTTATACAGCTATACATCGTATTTAACTTTAATTGTATCAAGTAAAATGTCAGAATTATTTTACTCGAGGGGAAATATTTAATATACTTAGTCATTATACTGTACAACGACTTTATAATTATATTTACGCGTACAAAGGTAACAAAAGCGGCAATGAACAAGAAAACAGCGATAAAATATTTCATAATTTCGCGTTCAAGCTGTTAAAAATGGCTTTTGTATTTATTAAAGAGAAACACGGAATGAATTGGAAGGCATTAAAATTATTTTCAGCCGGAAACAATACAGCTTGATGCGTGAATGATGCGATATGCTTTCACAACTGTCATCCCGCGTTTTACGGGTTGAATCGCAAAATCAAATTTGCTTGACTACATCGCCCATTGTTGCTAAGTAATTACGTTAAAACGGAACTTGTTAAGTTGCTTTTCAGGAGAATTCATTAAAATTTAAATTGAAGCACCAATTTTGTTGATTTATTCAATGCAGTAATTTGTTGACGAAGTAGGTAATTAATTACAGAAAAGATGTACGATTTGTGCTTAAATTCTTTTATTTTTTATAATTAATTTACTTTTCATAATTCGCTTGTAATTTTAAATTATTTAACAGCAAATATTATTAAAATTTAAATTACTTATTACACGTCACATAAGTCTGATTTTTTACTGAACTTAAAAGTATTAGGTTCAATGTTCGACACGTATTTCGTCCGTCATTTTTGAACAGATTTTTATACATTTTCTTATTTGAAATAGCTTACTTCCAAAATAGTCTCATTGCCACCAAGTCAGAAATTATTGTGTAACATTCATCAAACCTTCTACTATAGAAAAACGTAAAAAAGGGACACACTCATATACCTAACTCTGCAATAAAAGTGCCTGTATCGTGGGTTAGCATGGAGTACACAAATAACACCCATGACCCGAGTATAATCATTTATCTGTCACATAAATATGCCTTGGAATCCCACCCAGAAACCCTCGCATCCCAGAAGGGGACAGTATCTCTGCTACGGGGCCGTCAATTGCTATATTATTGGATACACACAATGACGTGAAAAAATTTACGATTACGAAATCGATTAGTAGAGATGACCCAAAAAAGTACCTGTGAGATGTCGCTTAAATTAATAAAGAACCAGGCGAAAATAACAGATTGCAAAATCGATTAGTAGAAATAACTCAAAAAGCACCCGTCAGATGTCGCTTCATGTACCTAATATGGAACAAGACATGAGTCAAAATCTTTCCATTAAAAACTAATGATCTAGGTACCTAAACCGGTTCAACCATCAAAAATTACGACGTAACACGCATTAAAAAACCAGTAAACCTTCTTTTTTGAAAGTATTTTTAAAATGACTTACATTGATAGATGTGATGGGCAGACGAAACAAGCGAAGTCGCGTCGGTATCGTAGGGGTCAATAGTGGGCGGCACGCCCTCCGCGGTCGAGTCGGACAGATTGCCGCCGCACACCGACGTCGCGCCACCGTCGCTGCTACCTGTCACTGACAAATATATACCTCCTACTGAAATACTACAGGCCAAATTACACTGGTGCGTTACTTTTTCTACGATTAAGAATTATTTATAGGTATAGATTAGGGTACCTACACATAACCCGAAGTTTGTGTCATGTTCAATATTATATTTTATTACACATTAGTTCTTCGAAAACTTATAGAGGGAGGTATATATTAAAAACAAATTGCAGAAAAGTGGTTTCTTTTCATGTCAAAATATTAAATTTTAATGTCGTAAAATATTTTTATTGCAGGTATCACTAATATTGACGCTTCTGTATCTGGTGGTATTCTTAAAAAAAATTAAAAAAGCTAGTGAAATCATACCTCTCACGCCGGAATCAGCGCTACAGCTGCCCCTGTCTCCGATGAGTCCCGACGGCCCGCCCAGCATCATAGGAGGACCTATGCCGAGGGAAGCCACGCTCTCTCCTTCCGACAGACATCCGGCTGCTTGTAACTGTCTTCGAGCCTGCAGATTACAATATAGTGTTAAACTGTATTAAGATGTAGGTACCTACTATCTATCTATATCAATATTATAATCGCTGATGGCTTTGGTATTACTGATTTCCATCGGAACCGGAGACAATATCAGATGTTTTGTATACTCGTTTGCCGCTTCTTTATTATAAAAGAACGTACATCCTTCAAATTCCCCTATAAGGAGCATTTTGCCCTCAAAAATGGCCTAAAATAAAAGACAACCGGGACCGACATTTTAACGTGCCCTCTGAAGTACCGAAGCACACAGCACACTAGAAATTTTGCCAGTGGAGTTTATTAAGCCATTAATTCCGGACCTCACCCGAAGTTGCTTAACTCAGTCAATCGACGCGAATCGGGCAATGAGCGCTTTAGTATGCAGCCAATACGAGAATACGAGTACATCGTATATGTGGAGTATGGTGAATTCGTGAGGCGCGGTGAGGTTATTGGCTACCTATACCTACCGTTCGGCTACCGTTCGCGTTCGAATTTGTTTTAATTGCAACCCACACAAATGTCCGCAATAAACTATCCGCTACAGTGATTGAGGTTCATAATAAACAGACGGCAAGCTTTCAAACCGTCTGAAGTAAATTTTGCTTACATGCTAAACTGAAGTGTGAGCACGCGTAACATTTTTAGCGGAGAGTAGCAATTCGATATTCTTGGCGACTCAAGTAGATATTATAGTTCGTAGGAGATTACCGTGTGTAGGTATATAGGACGATTTCTGCGAAGAATGGCGCGACGTGGTATAACGTTAGCTCGTATAAAGCTTTGTCTACCGTGTGCAAATATTCTCATAGTAGCTGGACGGAGGGATTTAGCTCGCTAGCTTTAGGTCTCGGCGCGCCCAAGGCACCGCGCGACGGTGATTATACTATCGTTTCCAACGAAATTCTTTCTCCTTACTTACGTTATACCGTACAGAACAGTACGTCCTGTCGGCTACAAAGTAATAATATCTCCATCAATTCTGTACCAAATCTGTTTGTTAAATAATCAATCTCTGGACTACCGTTCAAGCCAGAAAGTAGATTATTTGTCAAATTTTGTGTAAGTAAGATACACGCCTACTAAATCTGCTTCAAAGAATAATTTAGTCGTGGAATTGAGATATTTATATAGGTAATTTTCGCGAACAAGATATTAATTAAGCGAGGGCGCGCGGGCGGTGCTAATTTTCTAAGGTTATGCAAGAAGTGCAATTTGTAAATGTGTTGTTACTACCTAGTCCGACCGTGGTACACAATATACCAGTTCAGTTACAATAAAACACTCGTCCTTTACGGTGGGCCGCTAAATACGACCTATTTCAATAATAAAAGAAGTCAAAAGCAACATATTGGCGTTGGAAATATAATTTTTGGAACCACCGCCAATTAGGCATACCTATTAATGTAAAATTAAAACTACCTTTATAAATTTAACCTAACTATCAGTATCCCTATCCATTTTCGATTAAGCCTTAATTATGATGGAGAATTGGATTATCTAATGAGCATCATTTCGGACACCCTAATAACCGCATAGCGCTCATGTTCATCCGTTCATATCCGTAACCTGCGTCGGTTAATTGCGATCGGATATCATGCGAACTTTTATGTGGTACAGTTATTGAAATTTTATACTTACCTGTCAATTAGTATTATTCTACTTTACAAAACGGTTTGGGTTTTATGAACTTCTAGTATCTACCTATCTATTAAATCTGAATTATCTGTAAGCGTAGTGTGAAAGTATCATATAAAATTAAGATCTACAGGTTTTGATCGACGGAGATGTTTGATAAAAACTGTACAAGAAGCAGTTAATGCATGGGATCCTAATAACAATGGCTTTAGAATTTTTGTCTGATTGTGTATTTATTCCTGCTAATATCAGAAACGACTAAACCGATTTAAATTAGACTTTCGCTGAAGTACACTTGGGGCAATATTTATCTTCTATCACTCCAATTGGTGGGTACCTATTAAATTAACGTATAAAATTTCATTCATTAAAAGTACAAAGCAACTTCAATCTTTGTCAATAGTTGATGGGTTGTCTAGTGACGATATTTCTTAAGCGCTTCTGTGCTTCAGGAAGCACATTAAGGGTGCCTTTCTAAAAGAGATGTGCTATGCTACGTCGCTATAGATGCGTCTGCCCTCCGCCAATCACATTCAGCTCTTAGGGAGTTTCTAGGCAGGCCAATCAAATGTATGTGATTGGTAGATCTTCAACGCATGTTTATCAACGTATGTAGCATAGCACAGCTTTATTTATTTATTTATTTATACTTTATTGTCCACAATAAAATATTACGGAACAAATGGCGAGCTTAATGTTTAAATGCATTCTCTGCCAGCTAACCATTGGACCAAACAGAAATGCGCGAAGAGCGGTTATATGATATAAATAAATTATAAGTTATAAATATACATACTAACAAACTATATATATATATAATACAATATAAACATAAATACATACATATATAAATATATACATAAACCTATAAATATATACAATTATAGTATATGGATATAATACTTATAAGATGACAATCTTGCAGCTTAAATGACATGTTCCAGCAAGTGAGTACGTAGTTTTTTTTAAACGCTTTAGTGGTAAGGCACCCTAAGCTATCGATCTGGTTACCGTATTATAGAACTTAAACCATTTTCAAACCATGGCGTTAGCCACAAATTCCGATGAACCGATTTATTAGTGTCATACCGTACAATAATTGCTTGTAATATTTAACACCAATATATAGAATCCGTTCACTCAATAAAATCGATACAATACATGTTTAGTTTAGTGTCGGTTGTATAACAGTTACGTATTAATAACTATTTGCTGAACGCGGCGGTTAATACTCAAATTACGATTCGGGCCTAATTAATAGATTGGATTGGCCATTTTAGCAGAAATCGTGTTCGTGTGTACGCTGTAACGGCCTTTGAATTAACAACGATGGAGAGTTATGGGCCAAACGATTCATGATTATATTATTATTCGTAATTTACGAATATAATATTTATACTAGCTAATATACCAGCCAT
Source organism: Hesperia comma (assembly GCA_905404135.1). Lineage (NCBI taxonomy): Eukaryota > Metazoa > Arthropoda > Insecta > Lepidoptera > Hesperiidae > Hesperia > Hesperia comma. Next base: position 6,781,447 of record FR990027.1, on the reverse strand, counting down.
TATGTGATTTAGTTTGCGTGCATGACGGATAATATTATAATTTGGATTTAATTTTTTGGCAATACATTGATTTATTTATGCCCATTAATTTATTTTCCATCGGCAGACACTATTTTAGTTGCTATAAATAATAAATTATTCAAAGATACTAAGCTTAAAGGTAATTAAGCACCATTTTTTAAATTTAAAAATAAATTAATGCTTGACAACAATCCCATATATAAAATTCTCGTGTCACAATGTTACTTACCTTACTCCTCCGAAAGGGGTTTTACCGATTTTTACTATAGGTATGCATATTTAGTAGGTCTGAGAATCGGCTACTGTCTATTTTTCATTAAAAATACATACAACCCAAAATTTTCACCCTTTTATCCACCAACCCCTATTTTTTAATAGCCATTTTAGTAATTTAATCATTTTTGTATACACTAGAAATAATCTAGAAATAATTGATATGGCAAAACTGTTGCTTGCAACACTAAGTTTTATTTTAATCTGTATTTATAAATTTAAATATATGGCAATGTTGAGTAAAAACCGCCATTAAGTCAGTTACATGCATGAGTCCATTACGATTACATTACGTTGTTACATATTTTAAATATTAAACGATCTCTAGTCTCTAGTCTTGTACTGTGCAGTATATTGTGGTGTAATAATATTGCTGATGCTTAAAATAAACGTTGTGTGCGACAGTGAATTGTGGTATCAATCAGCGCCCTTAAAACCAATACAGTCCACTCCACCAGCTGAAGGCCGAAGCTCCAAACATTGGTCCATCTCACCGTTCTGCAATTTACGTCGTCGCATTCGCATTTCATCGGCAGTACAGATTGCGAAAATACTCATTATTCATTCAAGCCATTCAAGGTAATACAATACAAGGACGCCATTACAAGACGCAAAATCTTCCAAGGTTCCGGAAGAGAAAGTGAGACGGAGCGATTCGACTTCGCGACAATCGCGACGAATAAACCCGAACATTCCCGAAGCCCTTGTAGCACACGCAACTTTAAATTCCGCGCGCGCGAAGCCCTCTTCGAGCATCGACCACTCACGTGAGTCCGTTGTTGTCAGCTACAGCGCCCGCGCCGTCATTGGCGCGCGAAAATTCCAGTTTGTGCCGCTAGGTTGGTGCGCTTGCGATCTGCGCGCTACCTACTGGTCAACTTGCTGCAAGGAAAAGGGTGCTGCCAACTGCAAGAAGCAAACGACGCCAACGCGAAACTTACCACGGGAAGAATTTGTTCTTTGTTGCTGTTTCCGACATCTTGGATCTTGGTTTATAGACTTTGTTAAAGTTAAAGTTTGTTAAAATAAGATTAGTTACTGTTTTAGTTATTGTCTAATTGTCTCTGTGCAATTATGGAGCCCGAGGTAAAAAAGCTGCGTTTGGGCAGAGGATATGTAAAAGGTACGATCACCAGATTATGTTCCTTTGTTAGTGAGGCAAACGAGGTGAATATTAGTACATTAGAATCTTTGATAACAAAGCGCGATAGATTATTATGTAGCTTTAAGGAGTACGAATCTTATAATATAGAAATTTTAGCACTGGATTCGTCAGACAACGAAGATGTAGGGGATATCGAAAATAAATATTTCCATTGTCTGACGGTTCTAAACGAAAATATAAAGTCTAAGACTCCTCCTAATAATGATCAAAGCCCCCAGGTGTCAGGTAGCAGTAGTATATCTAGGGTAAAATTGCCTAACATAAACATACCAAGCTTTTCAGGTAAATATTCAGAGTACGTAACTTTCATAGAAATCTTCAAGTCTGTCGTTCATAACGACAAGTCGCTAGACAACGTACAGAAGCTATATTATCTCAGGTCATTTTTACGCGGCGAACCTTATGAACTAATAAAAAACTTACCATTAGTCAGCGATAGTTATGACAATGCATTGCAGCTGTTAGATAAAAGGTTTTACAATAAGTACAAAATTGTTAATGAGCACGTGAATACACTTTTAGACCTTAATAAATTACCGAAATATCCGAATGCTAATGACATTAGGTGGTTCGTTTCAGAGGTGCGCCAGACTTTGAGCGCCCTACAAAATTTAGAAGCGCAAATTAAGGCATGGGACCCGATATTGCTTGGTATACTGGTGCGCAAGCTCGACACATATAGCTCTCGTTCGTACCAGCTCGAGCGAGACCAGATTGAAGACCCATCGGTTAATGATCTGTTAGCCTACATGGACAAGCGAGCGCTCGCCCTGGAGAACACGTCTGAGGAGGCAGCCGATTATAAAAAGCAGCCAGCCAAGTCCAAGGTAACCCTGGCTGCAGCTGCTACACCTGTCGAGTGTCCATACTGTAAGTATGAACATAAATTATATACATGTTCCAAGTTCAAATTGCAACCTGTTAAAGAAAGGTTGTCGTTTGCGAAGCAAAATAAGTTATGTAACATATGTTTAAATCCACATCCTGGCAAATGTAGATACCATTTTAGGTGTGCACAGTGCAAGAAAAGTCATCACACACTGTTGCACCTCGATGATAAAAGTGGTCCAGGTCCAGTAGTCCTTCTGTCAGGGGACTCTGCAAATAATGTTTTAATTCCAACAGCGAGGGTTAAAGTATACGGTAAAAATGGACAAGAAGTGCATATAAAATGCATTCTTGACTCAGGCTCTCAGGTGTCACTAATCACAACGAGGGCCGTAGAGGTCTTGGGTTACACACCCAAGCGAAGTGACTTAAACCTCATCGGTGTGACTGAGAGCCAGAACAAGGTTAATTACTGTATCCCGTTACAAGTTCATTCTCTGATATCCCAATTTAAGATACTAGTTAACTGTCATGTGGTAGAAAAGATCACCTGTAACTTACCCCAAGCACCAGTAAGCTTAGAGAATATTAAAATTCCTTCTGGTGTCATTTTGGCAGATACAACCTTTAACCAACCTTCAGAAATAAATATGTTAATGGGTGCCGACATATTTTTCCAGGTCCTGCTGCATGAGGAGCCTCAGTGTCAGCCTGTATGCAGTGAGGTCGCTACACACAACCAGCAGCAGCAAATTAATGCACCACAGCAGCAACCATCGTCTCCACACATAATTAACACTAGGTTTGGCCATGTCATTGCCGGAGCATTGACATCTAATATTACAAAAAATCAGGTTGTATCTCTTGTATGTACAAAATGCGAATCTGAGGTGAGTGATAGTATTAAGAAACTCTGGAAAGTGGAGAGTGTTCCGGAGTTACTAGTGGAGAGGGATTCAGAGCATACATTGGCCGAGGAGATTTTTGTAAATTCTGTAAAGCTTGAGAATAATAAATTTACTGTAGATTTGCCTTTAAAATTAGAAACTTCCACAATAAATGAAACATTAGGTAATTCATTCGATCTAGCTTTACACAGGTTTCACAGTCTAGAAAAGAAATTGCAAAATAATAGTAATTTGCTTAAAGATTATAAAAGTTTTATAGATGAATACATAGATCTTGGTCATGGGCACTATGTTAATGTTGACTCATATAATTTCAGTAAAGATCCGATCTATTTTATGCCACATCATGCAGTAATAAATGAGAATAGTAAAAGCACACGAACAAGAGTTGTGTATGATGCTTCGATGAAAACTTGTAACAAGATCTCACTGAACGATATTTTATTAAATGGGCCCATAGTGCAGAAAGAGTTATTTGACATTGTATTATTATTTAGATTTGGTAAATTCACTTTGAGTTCAGATATTAAGAAAATGTTCCGCAATATACTAGTGAACCCGGAGCACACTTCACTCCAGAATATACTGTGGCGCGATGACCCTAGTAAAGAGTTAAAATGTATACGACTTGATACTGTCACTTACGGCGTGAAGTCTTCAAGCTATTTGGCAACTCGGTGTTTGCTTGAACTCGCACAAAGGCATGAGAATGACTTACCACTTGCATCATTTATTATAAAGAATTGCACCTATGTTGATGACATCTTGTATTCATGTTCAGATTTGCACGAATTGCTTGAAACAAAACGACAATTATGTGAACTATTGAGTTATGGTAACCTTAGCTTACATAAATGGGCGTCTAACACACCAGCTGTTCTATCTGACATACCTGAGACTGAGCAGCAATTCAGTCAGCTGGAACTTCAAAAGGGCAATTCTAACATGAAAGCGCTTGGTCTTGCACTTGATATACATAAGGATTGTTTTATAATAAACAGCCCAGAACCTTTTAATGAAACTGTCATGACAAAAAGAGCAATACTTAGCTACATAGCAAAGTTTTATGATCCAATGGGGTTTGCTAGTCCGATTGTGATAAGAGCTAAGAGTATTATTCAAAAAATCTGGTCATGTAATATTGATTGGGATGACTGCATACCACCAGAGTTAGCTAACGAGTGGCTTCAATTTGCTAGGAGTTTGCTTGCTATGGAACAAATAAACTTAAGTCGTTATATTCCTATTGACAATACAGCGGCGGTACAGCTGATAGGATTCGCTGACGCGTCCAGCACGACTGGTTACGGGTGCTGCATATACGTGCGCGTGGTCGACACTACAGGTAAGGCTGAATTATTCCTACTCTGCTCCAAGTCGCGAGTTAATCCACTTTCGAGTAAGCCAACGATAGCCAGGCTCGAGCTCAACGCTATATTGCTTTTGTCCATGTTAATTGAGCGAGTTTATGATACTTTACATAAAATTATTAACATTAGTGATGTGTATTTGTTTACCGACTCTAAGATTGCTCTAGCCTGGACTCAAACAGAAAAAACTAAGCTACAGGCGTACGTATCGAACAGAGTAGGTGTAATTCAAAGAAAGACCAATAGATGGCGCTGGCTGTATGTACAGTCTGCCGATAACCCGGCCGATTTAGTAAGTCGAGGTATCAGTCCTCAGGAGCTTCCAAGTTGTGCCTTCTGGTGGGAGGGTCCGAAGTTTCTGCAATCTAATTATAATTTTGATACTGAGAGGATTGTCTTGCCTAATTTACCTGAATTGAAAGTAAATTCAGCCCAAGCTATTCCAGTTAAAGTTTCTCTGACGACAGGTATAAAGCATGATTTCTCTTACATATTAAATAAATATTCTACTATTGATAAAATGACAAGGGTGATTGCGTATATTTTTAGATTCTTTCATAATTTGAAAGGTAGTGTAAAGGATAAGTCTGCTCTTAGTCCTACAGAGTTACAACATGCATTGCATTTAATAATTAAGCATGAGCAGTCTATTCATTTAGGCGACGATTTAGACTCATTGCGTAAAGGTGTTAGCGTGCGAGGCCCATTAAAATCTTTACATCCCTTCATAGATAGTGAAGGCATAATTAGAGTAGGGGGTCGCTTAGATAACTCTGATGTACCACTCGAACAAAAACATCCTATCATTCTTGCACAAAGGTCTAGAATTACAGAGCTTATAATACAAAGTGAACATATCAGGCTATTGCATGCGGGGCCAAAGTCATTACTCGCCTCTTTGAACCAAAAATATTGGCTTATTAATGGCATGCGTCAAGTTAAGAATATTACTCATAAATGCTTGGTTTGTTTTAGGTTAAAAGCTAGCGCGGCGAAACAGCTGATGGGATCCTTGCCTCAACACCGGGTGACGTCATGCAGACCGTTTCAGAAAGTAGGCATTGACTTCGCTGGGCCGGTACAGGTTAAGAATTCGCGCGTAAGAAAATCTATAGTCACTAAAGGTTATGTATGTGTCTATGTATGCTTTGTAACGAAGGCAGTTCACTTTGAGCTGACTTCAGATATATCTACTGATGCATTTTTAGCGTCCTTCAAACGATTTATAAGTAGGCGTGGCTTGCCCAGCGATGTCTTCTGTGATAACGGTGGCTGTTTCCGTGGGGCAGGGAACCAGCTAGCTGATTTGTATAATCTTAATAATTCTGCTGATCACCAGGCACTTGTGCAAGCTTATGCAGCGAAGGAAGCTATACGATTTCACTTTACACCTAGTTATGCACCTGTATTTGCAGGGCTTGCAGAAGCTGCCGTGAAAGGCATGAAATATCATTTAAAACGTATAGTTCTCAATATTTCACTTACATATGAACAACTCAACACTGTGCTATGTCAGATAGAGGCCGTGCTTAATTCACGCCCTATTTTACCTCTGTCTGAAGATATCAATGACTACTGCTATCTTACACCTGGTCATTTCCTTGTAGGGACAGCTCTTACCATGTATCCTGAAAGGGATGTTTCTCAAACTAACACTAATAGATTAGCCTTTTGGCAACAATGTACTCAGTTGCAACAAAGGTTTTGGAAGGCTTGGTATAAGTATTATCTAAATACCTTACAAAATAGGGGTAAGTGGTGCCAGTCAGTACCTAATGTAAAGGTAGGCGCCCTAGTGCTTATGAGGGAGCCCAATGCTCCACCTTTGGTGTGGCCCATGGCACGAGTTGTGAGTGTATTTCCAGGAAACGATGGTAAAGTGAGAGCCTTGCAGCTAAAAACAGCTGATGGCAAATTGTATAACAGGTCTTTGCAAAGCATAAGTGTGTTACCTATGGAAAATTAAGTTATGTTTGTATTCTTAGAAAATTAAAACTAAGTTATGTTGTGCATTCTTAAAAAGTTAATTTAAGTCATGTTTATATTCTTGGAATATTAAAACTTAAGTTATGTCGTGTATTCTTAAAAAGATAATTTAAGTTATGTTGTGTATTTTTGGAAAGTTAATTTGAAAACTATGTTGTGTATTATTTGAAAAATTATTATTGTTTCAACAAGTTTCTTGAAGCAATGTGTTTCAGATGGTCCTACTGTTGCATACTTTAGTATAATGCCTATAATATTATTATTAGATACCTACATACATTATGGTGCTTTATGTAATGTAGTTGTTAAGATTACTTTAGGTTCAATTGTTATATAGTTACTAGCTGACCCGGCAAACATTGTTTTGTGATAAACCCTCTCTTGGGCGGCAGTATGTTGCTTGCAACACTAAGTTTTATTTTAATCTGTATTTATAAATTTAAATATATGGCAATGTTGAGTAAAAACCGCCATTAAGTCAGTTACATGCATGAGTCCATTACGATTACATTACGTTGTTACATATTTTAAATATTAAACGATCTCTAGTCTCTAGTCTTGTACTGTGCAGTATATTGTGGTGTAATAATATTGCTGATGCTTAAAATAAACGTTGTGTGCGACAGTGAATTGTGGTATCAATCAGCGCCCTTAAAACCAATACAGTCCACTCCACCAGCTGAAGGCCGAAGCTCCAAACAAAAACAACGTTTTCCGGGTCAGCTAGTCAATAAATAAATATTAGACTAATTGACCAATAAATAATTTAAATATAACTAATTATTTATTTATAACAAATCATTTAATAAACTAAACAATTTTTAACATGGTGTGGGTTCAATCATATTTTTTGTACGCAATAAAGCAAAACATAAGTGTATTCCGTGTCAGCACATCGTAGTAACAGTTGCGCTTAATTTTCCTCGCAATTTCCATTCGAAGGAGCAATTTGAAATGGTAATTAACACCGCATGCCTGTGATGGATGGCCAGCGGTGGCGTATCAAGCGCGCCTATTCATCATAATTGCTTCTGTCGATACAGGTTTATTTATTACCATCCGCTCCATCATTCGGAGTGATCTGCCATTGTTATATTGGAATATTCCAATATTTCCAATATCATAAAACAAACAGCTTGTATTTATCCAACTGGATTAACTCCAGTCAACATTAACCGACTCGAAGCGCACGTAACGATCGAGTAACTTTCGCTTTAACTTGGAATGTTGTGGAAGACGAATCTGTGCTATTAATCTGCCTTACGCATTCGACGCTCTACTTCCTTAATGCTATATTTTCTTTTTCTTTACATATAATAAATTGTATTCCGTCGGATATATTTGCAAGTGGTAAATAAATATTTGCTATTCCTGGGATATAATAATATATGATATACCTACTTAGTTGGAATCCATCTTGTACCCACCTAGGACCCTTGGAACAGCGAAGGATCGTCAAAAAAGTGAAACATTTAAGGTAAATGCCACTTAGGGCGCTTTTAGTGTCATGCGGATTTGCTCACGCACGCGGGATTGCTCCGCATGCGTAGCAACCGCAAAGAACAATTTCATATAGTCCGTTTTTTTAGAAGAGACTTAACTACGAAACAAATATGGCCGATAATTGTCAAAGTCACAGTAGTCAATAAGACACTGACATTACACATGACAGTAAAACAAACTTAACCTTGAAATGAAGAGAGGCGCTGTCGGAAGTATTGGACCAATCATCGAGAAGTAGTAACTGACTGATGAATGGCCACAATGTACTTATGAATGACTTTTTAACATGGCGGCGTTAGTTCCAATTTTTGCCATTGCATAGATAAGTTGGTGGCAATTATCAAAAAAAATGTCAAACATGTCAAGTTCTTGTTGAAATGCATGTTGAAATGATTCATCTGTGAAAAGTGAAGTTGATGGATTTGCACAATGTATGAAAAATATTCATTATTATTGTAATTTAAAATCAGTTTTTGGTGTAAAACACAGGGCGATATACCGAGTGAACCGATTGAATTGTTTGTAAGTTGTTTCACGCGTGTAACATTGTGGAAATTTGATGTTTCGGAAACTCAGTGATTTGTTTTGTAGTTAAGTCTCTTCTAAAAAAACGGACTGTATATGAATTCACTGTAAAGCGTGAAAAACGCACGCGGGATGCGGGACGCTGTGCGGGGCGTCATCCCGCAGCGGGGCATCCGCATGCGTGAGCGTCCCTACAACTTTACTGCCCATTTTAGAGTCGTGCGGGGCGCACGCACCGTATTGTACTAATCGTCTACGCAACACGTTACGCAACCCGCAGAAGACTGAAACTTAAACTGCGTATGATCCGCAGTGTGAAATTTCACGCATGCGGAGCAATCCCGCGTGCGTGAGCAAATCCGCATGACACTAAAAGCGCCCTTAAGCTTAGCTTTATATCAATACGCCAAAATAATGTTGACAGCAGTAAAACGTGAATATCCCATAGTGTTTCAACTGTCTTTGACTACAAAGCATCTGTTCTAAACCTAAACTCTTTGATCACGTACGGATTATAGTCTCATACAACAGCGACACCCGTATTAATGCTTTGTGAACCCTGTCTGTACAGGGGGATTATATTGATCCCTGTTTTGAGGAGTAATGCATACAATTTCATATGCTAAGCATCCTCTGCTTTACTATAAATTGTAGGTTAAGCTAAAGTAAGCCGATTTTAAAATAGATGACTGCTTTCGACATTCATAAAGTTAGACAAACAGAAAGTCATTGACAAAATTTTGTATAGTTCAGTTTTACTTTTAACAAAAAGGGCTTGGCTTACAAGTTCATATCTCAATACTAAAGGTAGCCATTGACGATACAACCATTTGGAATGCTTCCAAATGGAAGACATCCATTTGGAAGTGCCTCCATACATTTAGAAGCATTCCAAATGGTTGTATCGTCAATGACTACCTTAAGAATCCCCGTGTCATATTAAATTTGTCCTGAACAAAACAAGTAATACTTCTCCATCCATGACCAGCGAATCTGTCACGTTAATTTCTGCCCCGATTAGGAATCGAATCTTAGGGGTCGTCAAGTCAGTTGACTAGAAACCTTAAGCGCGATTAACAAACGAAAGTAAAACATTTCTTGGCATCTTCACTAGTCATAATTTTTTTTTTCAAACCTTTTCTATCCGCGACTGTTTACGCCTATATTTTATACCTAACCTATTATATAACCTACCTTTCATTACTTACAAATTTTATTTAAATTACCAAAGTTAACATAGGATTGTATTTTCGTGCAATTGCAATGGCACCGCAATTCAACTAGGTCGAAACATGGGCACAAAATATACCTGACGATATACCTCTACTTAACCTGCACTTAGAAGAGAAAAACTTGGATTGGCACTTGACACTTAAAAGCGTCGCCGTGAGCGAGGCTGTTGACCCATTCAGTGTTTTGAATTACTTACTAAATAGGTACCAAAATGTATGGTGAAAATATCAACGCGTTCTTGTGATACTTATATATAATACGATTAGCTGTGACTACAAAATCAATAAGTCGAGATAATGCCTGTGTCGGAAGCGTAGTTTTTACTAAATAAATCAAATAACAGTAGGTAGCCAAAACCATTTTGAATTGTGCACATTTCAGGACATGAATTATGGCTCACTAGCGAATAAAAATAGGATCCTACGATTGCTAGGGTTTCAGTTCAAATATTTTTCTCAAGCCTTTATGAAGTAAGTTTACCTGTAGTAGGTACATTTCAGATTCTCATCCTCACTGTTTCGTCATGACGCAATTGTTCAAATTACTTTGTCAACAAAACCTCATACCTCAAACAACTGTTCCCTGGCATGTCGAAGCTGAGTGTCCCGTGCACTGAGAGCTGCAGCCAGCTGCAATGACCGTTCAGCCTCGTCACGCGCGTGACGTAACAGAGCCGCTCTCTCCCGCTCTCGCTCTGCACGCTCCGCTCCCAGCGCTGATGATGCACCGCCTCTTGATCGCATCTGGTTTCATAGGATATTAAATAAATAACGCTACACACTCATATCTTCACATTAGGATTCCCTGAGCCATGAGTGTCGTAGACAAAATACAAGACAAGTACACACACTCAGATCAAGAACGGCTTAAACTCATAATTCAAATTTCCGCCCTCCTGAGAATCGAATCTAAGACCCTTAGAACAGCGATATGGCATCGTAACCACTGCGCCATTCGGGTCAAATTATATCTTGAACATCGAAGCTATCGTAACCTAACAACTTGAGCTGGTCAATTGGTTACATCAATTTGGTCTTTTGAAAAATACAAGCTAATAGGTAAACTAATAGTTAGGTTGTTCTCATAGGGTGCTAACGTGTCTCTTGGAATTTAAATACAATAACAGCTAATTAATTTCGTAATACGAGTACTAACCAATATAGCATTAATGACTTCGATTTCACACAATATCTATCTAAGAAATCACTGAAGGAGGAAATAAAACATACCCTTGAACTTTTTGGCGAGAGAAAAATAACAGTTGTTCTATCTTCGGGTCAGAAGACACCCAACTTTGCCAAATGGCTCTCTGAATTACCGTATAGCAGTGAATGATATGGAAGTAATTTATCGTTACGAGCGTCTAGACTATTTTCCCCTGATCATTTGATATTACTTGTGATTACAAGTATTCATCATTAAGTTTATTGCAGATGTATTCGACTTCTTTTATAAATATTTGGGATTCTTAATGTTTTCAGTTGCAGCGTCTGCGGCGTAAGACCACTTGAATCTATAATTTTAACAGACCTTCAATATTGACAAGCATTCATGGGATATTGACAAGCATGCATAGGAGTTCCCTTCATTTCCCTGTAATTCAATTATTAGGTCGTAACTTGATTGCTATGGAACCAACACAGAACTAGAGTCTATTAAAAATGGGTTTCCGCTTTCTTAGGGCAGGCGGTCTTTTATCAGGGTTACTTATGTGTTACGAATACCAAATGGTAACGACCACTTATCACCAGGTCTTGTTATCCTATCCTCCAATGGTTAACTGGCTATTTACATAGAAGAATAAAATTGCACAAAGCTCGATAGGTACCTACGATACACGAGCACAATGCTTTTTTCTTTATTTAACAAGTTTCCATTTTAACATCCTTACCTGTTCATAATTTCGTATGAAGTCGCGCAATTCTTTTTCTTTGTCTTCAAGGGTAGCGTAGAGTTGTTTCATTTGATTCAGCAAATCAAATTTCTCCGCTTTGAGTCGTTTCTTGTCGGCCTTGAGGGCTGAAACAAGGACAATATTACTCAAAACAGGTAATTTGTTGGCATGTATAAGTAAATTGCTTAGGAGTTATGAATTTAGTACTAAATTGGTGATCAAACAAAGGTTTCCTCAAGTTTGAAGTACGGGATATATATTCCCAGTAGTAGAATAAGTTTCGACTCAAAGGGACTTTGTTGAGGTAACGTGTATTGTACGAATTCATCCTATTTCTATGCAAAGACTCAACTCGGACGACGTACTTTCCCATTTCAAAAATAAAAGGAATTCCAACAATTTAGATACAATGCATTTCCTGAACCCACTCACCGTTTATAACATGAAAGATTTGTTTGTGGATTTCCATATATTTGTTCACGATCACTAGAACCCATTATTTCTTTTAAAAGCGTGTTTGAATAAGCTTATTAGAATTGAACATCACACGCACGTTTATTTGAATGGATGGGGAATAGGTATTATATTATGTTATTTGCACAATCCTTGTGTTGGTTTAACCCTCTTTACGTTGAAGTAACAATAAGAGAGAATGAGGATGACATGTTTATTATTCCTTTTGCCTTAATATGTCTAAAAGCAAAAATCGTAGCAATTATTGCATATTACATTATGTATTGTCTTTCCTTGAAGAACTCGTCAATGTGTGGTTATAGTTTTAGACAATGTAAGTACATCTACTGGTTTAACTATGTATTTGTACATTTTCTACAATCAATATGACATATTATTGTACTGTTGTATTAGCAACGAAATACCTAAATGCTTTCATCTTCCACAAATCTCCACTAGAGCAGCGTGGTGGAGTATGCTCCAAGCGTCCTCAATGATGGGGAAGCCTGGAGAAATATTACTTTTTCAGTGTACGAGCGCGAAGTATACTATAAGTATGTCTTTATACAGTCAACATAGAAATATTATAGTTTCAGTAGATAGTAATGGCATAATATAAGTGTTAATACACCGCAATAACACATTGGTCGATACTACAATAGAATACGAATACCTCCGACCATTGTTGCGACAGTAGCTCAGTTAAACTGTCACAAAAGAACGTTATTGCAGCACAATAGCTGTAATCATGTCCTCGGTAGTGTGTCGCGCACGTTACACCGAATAATCCTTTGTAGTTCTCAAGATCTTAATTTCGCTAACTACACTAACTCCGCCGAGATAAATTTTCACAATTACACACAGTAAATATACAAATTTGCATTTAAATACGAGTTGGAGTACAAGTGCCGGGGAGAACTTCATAGAGGAATACTTTGGGAGTCTACAAGTGTAAGATTCTCACCGTGTCGCACTTATAAGTGGCGTACTAAGTTAGGGCGTCATTTGCGCCATGTTGCCCTAAAATCATAATCATAACTTTTAAAGAGACTGCGATGTTACGAGCATTCGCTACCGAGGATTTATATTGCTATTATAAATTCAACCAACAATAACCAACCGGACTATTAGTCATAGGATTAACTGTCAATCTCTGTCCTAGTCCTAACACTTATAACAAACTAACATTCTAACACCATCTGCTAACTGGAACAACAACCCTGGTCCCTAAATTGAGTCTTGTTCTAGGTCGGTCACGGTTTTATGTGTGACAGCGGAAGGGCGGTGCTGCATGCTCGTCACTATCTTTAATTTCATAAAAAATCAAGTTAACATGTTTTGGACAGTGAGCGCGGTCATTAGGTACCTACGTACTTATTATGAGTTAATTTGGAAATACGAACAACAATTTTAACGCCAAGTAATGTACCTATCGTTATATTTAATTTTATACCAACAGAACCATAAACGTGTAAAAATGGACAAGCCTCGCAATGCAATTCTTCTACTGTAAAATGTATGAAATCCAATCAAAACCACGTCATTTAATTCTGTAGGTATGGGAGCATACGTATATTAAACCACTACATAATTATACGAGCAGCTATTCAACCACTTTTTCGTAGTTGCTACTGTTAGTATAATGAAAATATTTTAGAGTAACTTTATCAATATGTCGGAGCGCACTCAAGTCCTGCGCTAGTCTTTCAACGCCATCTGTGGAGAATCGCTGGAACTACTTGTCGGAGTGCAGTAAAGTTCTGCGCTGATGTTTCAACGCCATCTGTGGAGAATCGCTTTAACTATTTGTGGAAACGTCAAACAGTGATTGTTTGGGCATGGTTGGCATGGAGTGGGGGTTAGAGATGACATTATAAAGATCCAGAGCTGTTATTATGAGGGGCTTTTTCGGAATTGAGCGCTTAGACCGAGTAGACGTGTAGAACCCACTGCCATACCAAACTTGCCGCGTTTCCATGTTTAATCCGAAGTAATCTTGCTGATCCTTTGCTACTTTGCTATTATTTTGTCGTAAGCTTTATTTCTAAGTTTAATTTAATGTAATTTGAATTAATTTTTGGAAATAGTTCATTATTTGTTATAAAACTGTATTGAAGCATTGTAATAGACCTTTAAACTCGGTGTACTGACTATTATTTCTGACCTCCAGCCACGTATAACCCAAATTATATCGACCGCTCGGACCCTAGCGCCGTTATCAGAAGTTGGATGTAACTTCACGTCCCACACATGGCTGGCTAGGTTATTTCCAGGTTTTCAGGTGATAATATTGTGAGGCATGGATGGCAAGTGAAGAGATATGACCACCACACGGTAAAACAGGATTTTGAAATAAAATGGCAAGTATCGGTGTAAAGGATTTTCAAGTAAGACGGCAAGTATTGGTATGGTTTATTTTAATTTCATTAGTCATGTGGTAACAGAATTTCATTTCTTGAGTTTTAATTTTTGTGTAAACTATATTGTGTGTGTGTGTGTGTAGTTTGTTTGATAATCGTGAGTGAAAAAAAATACATCAATTTCCGGTAATAAAATCATTTAAGGCAGCTTCGTAATTACAACAAATCGCTCCTCAGTGTAATCTTATTTTGATATTTAATCGCTGAAAAAAAAAAGAAATCGTTTTTATTATGACCTCTGTTTTTATTATGAAGGGAAAGTTACACCCTTTGATTTTAGTGTAACCAAGTATTATAACATCGGAACACACTTTTATCATGCGATCATTTTGTTGAAGTTTAACGTGGGTAGATTTGTGGTTAGATTGCTAAGTTGCCCCAGGGCCAAGTATCATTTGAAGTGTTGTGATATAAAAAGTGAATTTGAGTCAAGTAATAGTGATGAATCTTAGTAGAGTCCGTGGCACTTGTTGACTTTGTTGGTTGGGCTTAGTGAGGGGCCACAGGCCACGAATAGGATTTAAGAATTAAGCTTTGTTTTGAGATACCTTGATAATATTTGAAAGTTATTGGATAATATTGGTACTTGGTTGGGTAAGCATTTTTGTTCAATTAATTTAGTCGAAATGTAACGTAACTCGAGTCATTTTAAAGTAAAATTATTATGTTCCGAAGTGACAATAATAATCTACGTTCATAAAATTCTTAGAGATAAAGAGGGTGGATAAGATTTTGTAGTCTGGTCGAAAAAGAAAAACAAACGTTTTAAAGTCAGATATTTTATTATGCATTCCGTGTTGGTACAATTTTTAATTGATAACGAGATATGACGTACAGTGCAGTGACTTTTATCAAACGTGTAATGTTCGTGATAGTTATTTTGGTTTTTGGTTATTTGGTGCGCCGCTTATCGCTGAAAAGGATTGGTTGGAAAAAGATAAACACACACAAAATAGATGCTTTATTTGTGCTCAACTTGACGAAGTATTCCATTTATCGAGTACCTACAACAATAATCAGCTTAGCTTTTAAAAACTGAACGGTTTGGTTTTTTCATTGGTGACGACGATCGAATTAGTTACTCATTAGTTCACGTTGTTTTAAAAGTGAAACACAATACAATTTTCAAAGTTTTATTTACAATGTGACAAAATGTTTTCGAGTAATCTCACTATACTGACGTTTATCGAGCCATTAATTAGAAAAAAAGTGTTCGATTTCAGCTAATTTTGTTGCATCGTTTTAAAAGTAAAGCACATTTTATTGTTTTGTGTAGTATTCTAAATACCCGCGTGGTTCATTGTTAATTTTAAATATTGTGTAAGCGTTATCTTATGATCCAAAACATTGTCATTAGAGTTAGTACCGACGAATTAGTTGGATTCTTACCCGCTTTAGTCACTATATTTTCGAAATAAATAAAGTCGGCGTAAGTGTTTACGTCGGATTTATGATGCGTTCAGGAAGCGTTTCTAGGTTATAAGGAACTGGAGACAAAGACCTTTTCTGGTTCCTGTCTGCAACTAAGGGTGACATTACCTAGATATAGTAACGGCTAGACGAGGTAAAAGTGAAACGGCGTTTTTGGTATGACAAAGTTTTATTTGGTTACATCTGTTGTGTTGGAGTTTTATAACTTCCATTTTATTTTCGTTCCTTGTGAAAATATGACTTCTTAATGTGTCTTGTGAACAATGACAAAAGATAACAATTAAGATATCGGAAGTTCAGTGAAATTTTTAATTAAAGTAGCAGTTGGATACAATCAGTTCCCCAATTATTTTATTTACAAGTGCAGCACACTTCGATTGGTTTTAATTTACCTTGTAAAACCTATGAGTTTTGAAGTAATCTCACATGTGGCGATGCAATGTGCATCGTTCTGTTTTCAGATAAGTTTTCGAGGATGCACAGATTACCCCAATGGCGATCAGGAACAAGAGCAGCTCACGCAGGTTACACGCGTGTTATGTGGAACAGCATGGGCGGCTGCGTGCGTGCACTCGCGCACCCTGGAGTACTTTCGTATGACCTTGGAGGACGAGGTCTGACAACTATCGTTCCGGGAAACGGGGAACCCATGATGCCTGCCTGATGTTACTGCTGCGGATCTAATTACAGGTGATCTGTATTGTTGTTTTGTGATAGCTTAAAGAAGTAGTAAATTTAAACTTTTTCTTTTCGAGACGTAGTTCACTTGATAAGTCTATTTTTGAGAGATTTAGTTTTCGGTCAACTTGTCGAACGGAACTTTTGAAATTGTAATTGAATGGTGTTGTTACTTTGAAAAATGCATAGCCCTTATATGAACACTGGATAGAAGTGTTTTGTGCTGTTATTGGTGGGTGCCAATAGACAGTTTTGCATCGGGATGGACGTTGCAATATATTTAGATGAGAGCTATGTATACGGTCGTTATTTTTGAGAGGAGTACATGATTGTACTTGAGTACCGTTCGATAAGTCAACTTGTTTGAGAAATGATAACTTTTTGAGAAAAGTAACTTTTATGAGGAATGTAAAGTTTGTTTTGGATTAATCTGTAATGTGATAGGATAAATAAAGCGACATGTTGAACAAACCTTTTTAAGATTGTTTTTGATAAAAGCTCGAAATGATCATCTGGGTGGTGTAGTGTTTGTAACCGGATGGAGGTTACATGCGCAGGTGACTGGATAGAGGTTGCCTATTGGGTTGATGCTTATGACCGGATGGAGGTTATAAGTGTGATGATCAGGACCGGATGGAGGTCAGGGTACGAGCACTGCAATATTTCAATGAGTTTCCTATTATTTGACTGAGTATGGGTGTTGATCGACATGTCAGCTTTGGCCTTTGAGAGAAATAATCTGTTATGATATTCAAAATTTGTAATGATTTGATAAAGTTGTTTTTTTTTATTCCCTGCCCACTTGGGTCAGGAATGGCCGAACGACTAGAACCAGTACTGTTCGAGAATTTTCATTCATTCCAGTTACTTCACACGAGGACGTGTGATACTCAGGATGGCCGTGTCGGAGCGCACTCAAGTCCTGCGCTAGTCTTTCAACGCCATCTGTGGAGAATCGCTGGAACTACTTGTCGGAGTGCAGTAAAGTTCTGCGCTGATGTTTCAACGCCATCTGTGGAGAATCGCTTTAACTATTTGTGGAAACGTCAAACAGTGATTGTTTGGGCATGGTTGGCATGGAGTGGGGGTTAGAGATGACATTATAAAGATCCAGAGCTGTTATTATGAGGGGCTTTTTCGGAATTGAGCGCTTAGACCGAGTAGACGTGTAGAACCCACTGCCATACCAAACTTGCCGCGTTTCCATGTTTAATCCGAAGTAATCTTGCTGATCCTTTGCTACTTTGCTATTATTTTGTCGTAAGCTTTATTTCTAAGTTTAATTTAATGTAATTTGAATTAATTTTTGGAAATAGTTCATTATTTGTTATAAAACTGTATTGAAGCATTGTAATAGACCTTTAAACTCGGTGTACTGACTATTATTTCTGACCTCCAGC
The DNA here is from genome assembly GCA_905404135.1 of Hesperia comma. Lineage (NCBI taxonomy): Eukaryota > Metazoa > Arthropoda > Insecta > Lepidoptera > Hesperiidae > Hesperia > Hesperia comma. The sequence continues at coordinate 6,763,359 of FR990027.1, read as the reverse complement.
CACGTATAACCCAAATTATATCGACCGCTCGGACCCTAGCGCCGTTAAATATAACATTCTATTTAGATACATCTTAACAGAGAGAACATAATTTTATTCGGGCTAAAAAGTTGTGATAAACAGTCCATAAATGATAAGACGAGTCACCTGGCAGTAATCGAGAGAGTGGTAGCTGATTTTCAGGCTTATTCCACAAATCCCCTTCGAAGATCCCCTTCGAAGGGGAATTGTGGAAATTTTGTCCACAAATCCCCTCCGCAAAGGGGCAGGGGATTTCTGGACTAGAAGTCTACAAATCCCCTTAACTAATATTTCAACCCTACCACCAAGGAAGTACTGACTTCTGTTGCCTCTAACTACACCCTAATTCGTAAACATGGGAATGGGGTGAGTATTATAAGTCACGCGGCAAGGAACGAATGGATTTCACCAAAAAATTATTAGTATAAATTATCGAATTATAAATAACAAAGAATATAATATGATAATTCGTTTTATTATTCGAATAGGTATACGAGTATATTCAGAACAGCCTCATAAAATTATAAAACGCTGCTCTCAATTCCATAAAGTGGTTGAACTACGTAATTTTCAAAGTGAATTATTGAAATTCGGTGTACCGTACATAATATATCTAACCGTACGTACATAATATATTAAATAGTGCTTCTCTACGTGATTACCGTAATCCTACTAACGATTAGGGAGGCTCATTGTGTAGATAATCGCTCTGTGATCACTACGTTTCGAATAATCCTATTCTCTATCTCACTCTGCGTGTGTGCGTTTATAAGCTACAACCCACTTATGGCCCAATACTGAGCACGGGTCTCTCCTCATTACTGAGGAGGCCTAGAGCATACTCCACCACGCTGCTCCAATGCGGGTTGGTGGAGGGGTTAGTGGCCAACCCAGTGTCGAAAGTTTTCAAGCCGCCCGAAGGCCTCCGACATGGCTTAACGACTGCTATCTATCGATAACAACCGGGACCGACGGCTTTACGTGCCCTCCGAAGCACGGAAGCGCTCAAGAAATTTTTGCCACTAGCGGTCACCCATCCGACTACCGACCGCGCCCGCTGTTGCTTAACTTTGTCGATCGCTTAGGATCGACGCAAGCCGCCGGGCTATGAGCGCTTCATGAGTGTGCGTTTATATGTGTGTGCAAATTCCACATTTATTTATCTACGAATCATACAAATATCTAATTGATGTGAAATCGAACTTGAGTCCTTTCGTGATACAGGGAGTTGTATGAAACTATGGCGCAGAATTCGCTGAAGATTTTGTCGGCACAAAAAATGTTTCCTAACAATCATAGTTACTTAAGAACTTCCGAAACCTGAAGGCGTTATCCATCCTAAAAGAAACCCCAAAGCACCTAACCTCTAAAATATTCACGGACTGATATTCAAACTTTATTAACCTTATCAAAAAGTTTGGCTACTGAAAGAGTGTATGATATTTATTTATTACGCACTTCGTAGGCATCTCGTTCGATTTCGGCGTAGGTAATGACTTTAGTGAAAATGTCAGTGAAAGTTCCAAACACGGCCGAGAGAAACGTGACTAGCGCACTAATTCCACGTAGCACCTCGGATACTCAGGATTATAAGTATAGTTTATCAAACTGTCGGCTCTCTACGTATTCCTCATATCAAGTGCCTCAACAAATTGGCTTCAGTGCCAGATGCCCCTGAACCCGAATGTGCATTTAAACAAGTTTTCGTATATAACTCATATTCCATTTTTATCAAAGTCAAAGTCAATGTCAAAATCATTTATTCATGTAGGTATTTTGTCAATACACTAATGTATAGTACAGTGCGCCCAGCTTATCTCTGAAATGGCAAAAATTGGAACTAACGCCGCCAGGTTAAAAAGTCATTCATAAGTACGTCGTGGTCATTCATCTGTCAGTTACTAGTGTGCAATGATTGGTTCAATGCATCCGACAGCGCCCCCCTTCGTTTCAATCTTGTTAGGTTTACTGTAAAACCAACTTGACCTTGAAATGAAAAGAGGCGCTGTCGGACGCATTGGACCAATCATTACACACTAGTACCTAACTAACAGATGAATGACCACAACGTACTTATGACTGACTTTTTAACATGGCGGCATTAGTTCCAATTTTTGCCATTTCAGAGATAAGTAGGGCGCACTCCGTGGGCGCACTATACGTCATTTTTTAGTGAACCGCCGTTTCCAAAGGTGTTGTATTATTTTTAGGAGAAGAAAGGACCTAGGTTGTTTTTAATTGCATTTTTAACACAGAATTTTACGAACACCATTTGTGTTAAGAGCACCTAAGGGCTCATTCCCACGGCATACGTCTTTGACGATTCGTCAAAAAACACGATACGTCTTGACGGATGGACGTTCACATTGAATACGGAATCGTGTTTTTTCACGATTCGTCAAAATATCCGCATTGAAGTTCACATTTATTTCGTGATTTAGCTCATTTATTGGTTCAGAAACATTCACGATTCGTGATTTCTAAAAGACGTATCCGTCATAATCATAAAACATTCACGATTCGTGATTTGTAAAAGACGTATCCGTATTCGTCTTTTTTCACGATTCGTCAAGCGTGTGAACATGAGTATTTAAAAAGCATTGCCGCCGTCAAAAAAAATAACGAATCGTGAAAAAAGACGATTCGTGAAAAAAGACGATTCGTCCTCGTGTGAATGAGCCGTTAAAGTGAAATAACTCTATACCAATACATTAAGCTATTATAGGTAACAGCATTAAGGACCTTCACGCAAGGCCAATCGATTATTATAAAGGGCTTTAGGGATTCAGAATACCTTTTACTACAACCCTTAGTCGAAACCTATAATTAGAGTTTAATTCGTTTAACGTAGGCGGAATGGTATGAGTCTCGGTATCAATTACATTGCGATAGAATTCTTAACGAAGAAATCTGTAGACGAGCAAGGATTATCTAAGGCATTCTAAGGCTTCGAAGGTATAGATTAAATTCGATAGACTTCTGTCGAGCGAGGCCAACATGAGATAGTACGAGAAAGTACCTATCATTGTTATAGGTATGTTTTTTCCAGAGATGTAAAAAGACTTTTTTCACGTCATTGGCGAAAGTTACTCTTTTTTTTTTGTGTGAGTGAATAGATGACACCCATGGGTCTATTTCTTCTATGTCTACTTGTTATGTATCCTTTGTCAGTTGATATGTTCATAATTATGTTGATGGTAATGGTTGACGTAACAGACTTAACCGGCAGAACATCAATGAACTACACGTTCCAAAGCATTTAAATATAATTAATTCATAATGATGACAACATATCATCAAATGATCCGGGTCGGCTCATTTTAATTTTAGTCGACCACTCAAGCATTATAAAATATAATTAACGTGGATGGAAATTGCCAAATTGCATCTATATTTACGTATAATGATTTATAATTTGCCAATGGACAGCATAAATTTCATTGTGTATTATTCGAAAATTTATTAAACATATACCAGATCATTAAAATATCTGACACAGTTCAAATGAGCATAAACATGATTTCATAAAAACCTTATTCTTATCATAATCCGTACTAATATTATAAATGCAAAAGGCTGTCTGCTTGTCTGTCTGTCTGTGTCGCTTTAACGACCAAACCACAGGCCTGATTTAGATGAAATTCGAAATGAAAATAGTCGAAGATCCAGGGTCACCCATAGGCAACTTTTTTCAACCCCTAAAGGCAAAATCAACCCCTAAAAGCTTTAAGGTGGGGAGGTGAAAGTTTGCAAATATAAACCGCCTGACCATAGGGCCTGAAATAAGGGATGAAAATGAAAAAAAAATACAAAGCTACAGGGTGGACAGCTATTAAAGACATAAAATTACAGAAAAAGACTCACAATTAACAGCTTCCCTTGCTAGAAGCAGCTCCTTTTCTAACTGCTGGGGGTCCAAGGGTGGTGCATCTGTGACGTCGTTCTGAGCACGGTCCACTAGCTCATTGCCAGCTTCTCCACGCTCAGCTGCAGCCACCAGCAGTCTCCTCACTCGAGTTAGTTCCGCCTGGTGACAACATTAAATGTTGAACAAAGGCTGTAATAATGCGGAGATTATTACACATATATGTAGATACATGTGTATATGTGTGGAACATATAAAGTCTGTACTACTACTTTAGTTGATAATTGAATCTAAATATATTTGAAATGTGCATTTGAGCGGGAACCTGGCCTACACACACTCTATTATACTCGGAACTGTTTCAACCAAACAAAAAAAGGTAGAATAATAGTAAATTCAACGTTTTGAACAGTGAAAAGTGTTCTAAAACGTTAACTACTAACATAATTTTTCAAACCTCCCATTTTCCCTTCATGTATCCTAACACCAGAAAGGTAATCGCAAACACTTGGAAAATGGTGCTTGTAAAATAAGGTCAGTTTTCCGCAAAATAAGTCGCAGAGTACGTGAGTAGAGTCCGTACTATGTCGTTACACGTGAAAACAGTTTGTCATAGCTAGAGAAGAGTAAAAATAGTCCGTAAATTGAAGTAGATGGCATACATGGAATTCCTTCCATTCGCCGCCTATACTCACAACTTCGCCGAGGTAAAGTGATATAAGAGCGTAGCTAACTTTAAAAGAAGATTTCCAGCAAAACTCTGCTGTTTTCGTGTAAAATCAACGAAAGTTTGCAGGAAAGACTCCCACAAGGTTGCCGAGTTGAAAGCAAAGTTTTTTACTTAACTAACAAAACTTTAATCAAATGGCCTGCAAATTTTGCTTCGAGCATACAGTTTTAAATGGAAAATATAATATTTTTACCACACGGTTATCACATCTTTTATTTTAGTGGAAGCAACAACAATTTTAAGCCCTTTTTAGAAGTTGTGTGCAAAGTCAAGTTTCAAAGTCCTCTATTTGTGATGGAACTTGAGCAACAAACAGTAGGTATTGTAACCCCCAGTCTCTCCTTTTGAAAGTTGCCGAGTTCTGTATCAACAATACAATTACGAGGATGTATATGTATGCTTCCTTGTTTTTACCACTATTCTTCTAGAATAACATTGAAAAGTTTTTTAAACTTTTCTCTAACAGTTTATGAAAGCCAGCAATGATTCTATCGCCAAGTTTCTTCATGGCAACAATACTTTGGTATATGCCCTATGATATAATATGCCCTATGCCTTACCAGTGTTTTACTAAGTTACAGCACGTTACTGCCTTATGGTTCTCTCCTCATAACTGTCTAGGCCTACCACTACGCTGCTCCAGTGCGATTGCTACAGTTGTCCCGTATACATTCATATTTTATAATGTCACTTGACTATAAAGTAGTGATTTAAGCACAGTTATCTATTTAAAACAAAATATACAGTCATGTAAAAAATATATGAATGTCCAACCTGTAGTCGTTCGTTCTCGAGTCGGAGCCGTCGAGCCAACTGCGCCGCGGTGAGTAGACCGGGGGACGCGGGCACGTCGTCCGCCCGCGACCGGTCCGACCGACCGCCAGGGGACGCCGCATCTGTTTAGACAACATGTTTCATGTCTTTCCTTTCTGTGGTCTACGACATACGTTGGTAGTTTGCGGATTTTGTGTTCAGAAACTCGCAATACGTGATCAACGCAACGTGCTCTACGGCTACACCTGAGTCCTAAGCCGTTAAATAACGCACTAATTTGGTGAATTAAGAAGAAATTAAACTTGTCCACGTTGTTGATTACCCTTAATTTCAATTATTTTAAGTCAATTGTTTTAATAGAAATCTGTTATCTACTAAGGCTCTATTTACACACATTACACATTAACGCGTAGATTGACGCTTTAAGACGCAGATATACCCGTAGCATTACTGCGCACTGTTGACTCAAAAGTAGGTAGCGATACGTGGCTCTGTCGATATAAACTCGTACTTAAACAAGCTTTACGCGCTTACAATACTATAAATTTGTGTGTTAATCACAAGTTCGACCCTTGGCTAACGTGGCCTAGCCTATGCTAATGACACGAAGTTTTGAGATAAAATGAAAGACAATATACATAAGTTATATAACTCTGTGGACTTCGTCACCCAAGGGAATATAAAAATGAACCACAAAGAATAGTCATTCCGGCTGCAAGAATTAAGCAAAATACAGTGTCAAGATAATCTAGACAGACGACATAAGTACATCGAATACAAAATTATTATTCTAGTAAAATAAAACTTGTTCAATAAATTCAATTTTAATGACCAAGGGTTTTGAATAAAAGAGTTATAAACTAAAAGTTTCCAAAGTAAATATATCTTTAAGTACTTAGACATGATTTTAATAAATAGAAAACGCTTTAATTAAAACTTTCATTATAAAATTTCAGATTACGCTGTGCCTAATAAATATGTCTATTAGCATTAAACATCCAATGTTGCTGGAAAAAACGTAGTAAACTACGTCTTTAGAGCAACCAAAGATTAATCTTCTTTGCAATCTATTTAATTGCGGAGTCAACGGTGAACGGAAGAGATCTTTCTTAAATATTATTTTATGTACAAAATGTATAGGTGACCCAGATGGGAAGATCCGCAAATTTATGACTAGCGAAATCTCTTGTACACTACAATATATTTTCTAAGCAATAAATCATCATTTTGTTACTAAAAGAAACATTTGTTAGGTACACGGTATAGTAGCTACAGATTTTATTCATACCAAAGATCGTATTAATGTCTCTTTGAGTCGACGTCGCTGAGAGAAAAATAAATGAAGCGATTTCAGTAATTGTACATCATTTATTCTGTGTGCTCCGAGTTAATATACTGGGAATATTTATTCAAACCTTGTTCTTTTTATAATGTAAGGGTAAATTAAGTATCTTCTTAATTTAATGTCACAATACAAAGATTATTTACTTTTTAAATTAAAGAAAGCACTTAATTTTTATAGGTTTATCCTCAATAGCGAGTGGTCATAAATTCTGTGGTATTGAGCGCACTTAGCAAAGCTTATTGACTCTACTCCAATGTGCTTTTAAATTATATTATAAAATGTTTTATTTATGATGTAAGTACAAAGATAAAATTAATGAAAACCAAGATAACTTCCAGGTGTTTTCAATTCAAATTGATTGCATGTTAATTAAAAGGATTCCAACGGATAAGTTTATCCGCTATAAAAACATGGAACTATCATTCGCGGAAGCGCACTCACGAAGCTCATTACCACGGTAGTCTCATTAGCGAGTTTAGAATGTATTGAAAGTTTTAATGAAATCAATACGGCGAGGGAATGAGAAATGTTTTAAACCTATTTGCTACGTAGGTACCTCGTTTTTATACTATAAATTAAATTAAAACACTTGATGACTATTACCATACCAGATCGCCGTTCAAAGGGACCTAGGTTGGATTCCTAGCAAGGTGGAAATTTGCATGAGGAGTTTTTTTCCGTTCTTGTTCTGGATGTGTCTGGATGTCTTGTGTCCATGGCGCCCAAGACCGGATACGTAGTGTTGGGCTACGATTGTACGGCGTTATTTATTTATTTATGTTGTAGCCAGGTTACACTAAGTAACGAAATTAAACTAATCAACGGTTGACGGTAGTGTTTGAATTATTGTTATCTACAGCGCAGTTATTAGGAGTACCTTTAACAACTTTATATCACAAACAAACCTAACAATAACCTAGCAATAATAAAATAAAGATCAACAATCCTAACCAAAATATAATATTCTTTGTACAAAAACTGACCTGAAAAATTATAAAAATTATAATTACATATATTTTTCTGGGAATTTGGAATTTAATATTTATAAATAAAAGAAAATACATTTCTAAATACTGTTTAGTTTATTTAAAAACCGCAAAATTAAACAATTGTCTCAAGCGTAAAATTGACAAGAACCTATAACTATATAAAACTACCAGAACTTAGTTTACAGAAAGTAAAATAAAATTAAAGAAAGTTTTCTTCAAGTTTTAAGTCAAGTCGGCGTGTACTTGTGCAAATGAGCTTAGTTGCTTAGGGAACTTACAGACTGCAAGCGCACCGCATTGCATTGTATAAAATTGTACACGCCAGTCTTCATTCTGCACTACAATGGCGCCATTATTAATGTCTTTCATCAATCCTTGTTTGCTTATTGTGACTTGGAAGATTTCTTCTATTTTGCTTATCTCATGTTTTTACATTTTTGACGCGATCTAATAAAATCTCACAAACTTTCGCAATGTCTGCTTTAAAATGTATTAGGTGCTTATTTTTTCATTAATATTTACGGTACATATTCCTTCATGTCATCTGAAGGACAGTTTGATTAAACTAGGAAGTACTAGGTTATTGAGTTATCTTACCTCCATCAAGAGTAGCAGTGATATCGGCTCTGGGTTCTGGTCCATCACTACTCCTGCCAGGAGAAGTAGCATCGGGAAGAGGCACCTCCTCTTCTGAACTATCAGCCGGGTCGAGAACATTCCGTTCACTCGTATTACTGTTACCACCAATTTCAGCGTAAGTACCACTATCGCTCCCGTTTTGTGTAGACCATTTCACCGGAGATTCAATCTTGCCGTTCGCCTGATTCTCTTTATTGTCATCATCTGCTGGAGAAAATTAATAAATGAAACGATCGCAAAAGCAATTTTCTCGAAGGGATAATGAGTTCTATTCATTCATTAGTATTACCAACCTATAAAAGGATTATCTTTGCCGTTCCTAATGGACAGTCGTGCCCTATTCAGTGTCCCGTCTTTGTCCCCGTTTAGTGAGCCGTTGCGCGGTTTGTCGAGAGTGCTAATGAGGAGTCGTCGTTCAGGGGGGATGGGCCTGGGATCGTCGGGTCTCTCCAGGGCGGAGCTGGCTGGCGTGATGAGAGGGTCAGCTGGCTCGGGCTCTGAATCCACTTCCACCCGAGTACCTACTGACACCTGCTCGTCCACCATTTTACGAAGTTTCGCCTGGTAGTAAAGAAAATTATATTAAGTGCAAAGTTGTTAAAATTAATTTATTTTTGACTATGAATCTAAAAAATATTAAAAATTATTAATAAGTATAAACATTATAAAACTGTAAATGACCACTGTTTGTACATTGGAGATACATGAGAAAAAAGGGAGCTAATTATTAATATGATAAACCGTATATTTTTTTTTTAATTTCACTTGTCATAATTTCCCTAAAACCTCAGTTGCGGATAATCTTGTAAGATTTTTTCAATACAAAAGTCCAATTAATCAGGTCTATGTCTACTGAGTAGAAGAATGATGGCGGCTCAATAAAGTTCATTTCATAAACATAGGGCTTTTTGTAAACTGCCCTATGTCGAGCGAGCGCCGGTTTATCTCTGTCTATTAATCTTGGCAATACCATCTATTCAGTTAATATACCTGACATCGTTTGACTTAATAGTCGTTTAAGGGCACGAGTACAATGAAATGGTGAGGTGCTAGTTAAGGAATGTTTACGTAGTACATCCCTTCTGGGTTATACTAATAAATTATTACCAAAACTAAGCATGTAAGCTCAAATAGTGTGTAATGGGGCCCGTGAGAATGAAGTGCGATAGTTTGTCAGATTTGGATTAGCCCAAACGGCTTTATGTTCAGTAGAAGAAATATTAGTTATAATGTTTTAGTAATTAATTAATATTGAAAGCGTTATACTTTATATAAGCCGTACTTGGCTGTAAACGTTGGGTTGATATATAATGGTAGGTATATCAGAAAATTTATGTAACAAAAAGATTATACGTACTTTACGTGGTATTAGTTATGTAGAGAGTATCATTGAAACAGATTTTTATAGGTAGGTAAGTACTGTAGAATTTTTCGTTCGTGTCATGTAATAAAATCTGTAATTTGGGGGAAAATATTACTGTCTCTTCTCCACCATCATTTGTGCTATTTTATTTTATAAACATTACAACGGTACATTGTTTCTAAATACTGAAGTATTTAAAATATTATAAACAACTGATCACATTCATTTTCGGCTGAAAAATTTTGAATATATTCACCTATATTATCATTTCTGTATTTCTAAAACAAAATTGAATATTTCACATAACTTTCATCTTTCTTTTCTAAATTATTATATTTGCAATTTTTTAAGATCTTATGAATGATTAATATCTAGTACCTTTTTAAAGGTCTAAGTAATAATTAAAAATTGAAGCAAGAAGATAAAAAGTAATTAACCTTAAATCTTCCATTAAACTGATTACCGAGAGTGAAGAAAATTTATAATTACAACGTCACATTTGAGCTTTGAATTACGAGTACAACAAATACTTAAAGGCGCGATAGTCAAGTTAGACTTCAAGGAGATTGTTGTTAAACAATGACATTCGTACTATGGGAGGCCAGTTTATTACGCTCCTGTTGTGTGTACTTACATCAACTAGGATGGTTAGTCCAATTAACAGATGGTGCTAGAATATTAGTTGGATAGTTTAATAATACTTAAGTTTGAGAACAGAGTCTGTTAGTGATAGTAAGTCCTGTTAGTTGATGTTAGTAAAAGCCTAGTTAGTAATTGTTCGCATGAGTCTCGTTCTAATTCGGTCACAGATGAGTGGCTACCCCTGAGGACTGACATGGCCACCTCTAAAATGGGTAATCGCTCCACACTTTTCTCATAGAGATTCCCCGAGTCCATGGACTACAGAAAAGACAGGAACACTTACATACTATCAAAATAGCGTTTGATGGCCCTTTTAATAACATTAATTTGTGCTCCCCTTCTTTTATAATAATTATTACGAAGGCTGCGTCATAAAGCTTTGGTGAGCAAACTTGGGCATTTTAAAGCTAAATTTCGCGCACTGGCAGAAACTTTCTAATTGACGATTATTCATTGGATAGACTTTGACTTTGAAGTGTAATATGCAATTAATGAAGGCAGTTGAGTTCTGACTTCGAGGGAATGTGTGCATGTAAATCCTCTCTTCAGGATGCTGTCAAGCAAGAATCACGTGAACAGTAATTTTCTAACAATGAACAGCAAACGGTAGTAACTTTCAAACACGCATGTGCCGCTTTGCGATAAAATAGGTAATACCTAGATAATCGCTGGTATATATTCGTTAACATATGAATAAAAGTAACTCATAAACCAAGATATTTTTACTTACACACTTACATAAAACTTAACAATAATAATGTTTTTTACAAAGTTTTAAATAAGTCCAGGTTAACGGCGTGCTAGTCAGTAAGTTTAGTTTGTCAATAATAGGGTACTTTCGGTAGTGAAAAATAAACTTGATTTTCCTAATAAAAAGCAACAAAAAATATATTTCGGCAAAATTAACACGCTTTCTCGCCTTAAAATAAAAGAAAATATTAATTCTTTTTTTATTTCCGGAAAAACGCTGTCAGGACTTGTCAGCCATTTTGATGACGTAATAATGGTAATGTGTACAGTGCCACAAACTTATCTGACCCGGTGGCCAAAATTGGAACTAATGCAAATGTTATACTGTTGTCAGAAAAAACCCAAGACAGTAGCGCCACCCTTACCGGGTCAAATAAGTTTGTTGCACTGTATGTAAGACCGGCATTCATTCAAGTCGTTATGCACGAAACTGAACTGACAGTTTGGTTCTTGGAGGAATAGGTTTGCCTTTATGACGTCACACCAATGCCCCTCGTGTTTTAGGTCACGTGACATACCGATTAAAAATTTCGAATTTTAATATTGTTTATTAAAATAATTATGTCGACGGCAGCAAAGAACATAAAGACATCTGCAATTTTGCCAAAATCGTTTTTTTGCATAATTCAACTCAGAATTCTTTGTTCTATCTTGTGATATTTTTTTTCTCGAAAAATGTTGTTTTTTACACCAATTTTTCAACGTACAAAAAGACATCTGCACTACTTATTTAAAATTCGACAAAGTACAAACGGACATATACCATTTGTCCTTGTGTACGTCGCGCAATGCGGCGGGCCAGCTGTCCTTACGAAAATAACCTGCGAAGTCTCGAGGCTCTTCAGCAAGAAAAAATGTCTGATGATGACTGCTTGCAATTGGAATAATAAAATAATTGAAAATTGAATCCGGAAGTAACATTCAACGAAGCCACAAATGTAAAAAATATTTATACCTTTTTTTCCTATCTTTGTTGGTATGTTTGTTACCCCATAACTTCGTGTTGGGTAAACCGATTTTAATGATTCTTTATTTCCTTGAAAACTGGTACTTTTTTTGAGGTCTCATATAAATTTGAGCGATATCTGATGAGTAATTTTGAATTTACTTGAATAATGTGTAAGGATTTTTGAAAGTGTGTATTTATGGTTTTTCCTAATAACTTTTTATTGAGTGTTCAGATTTTTATGATTCTCTTTTTATTTGAAAGCTGGTATTTGCATTATGGTCTCATATAAGTTTAAGCGGCATCTGACCAATGGTTTTTGAATTATCCTTAATAATTTTTATGTATGTATGTTACCTCATATCTTACTACTTAGAGTTCCGATTTTAATCATTCTTCTTTTAATCAAAAGCTGAGGCTTTAGGTTAGGTCCCGTAAAAATTTGAGTTTCGTCAAACGAGTAGTTATTGAGTTACTTATGATACTGATACAAAGATGATGATTATGATACAAAGTACTGTTAAAATATAATTATTATTAGTAGTTATTTCTTTGAAACTATACTTTTTAGTTACTTTATATTACAAATACAATTATTAACAAGAATCACAAAACTTTTTTTTTTATAAGACACCCTAAAACTCAAAATAGTTTAGGTATATCTGCAATTATCCAATAGCTTCAACGTAAGAATGCCGAAGTAATGTGAGACAACTACAGTATTTTAGTGACAATAATAATTATATTTGTTGTTTTGATGAAATTGGTTTTATATGATCAATAAAAATAAAAATCAATCATTAAATTAATAAAATAGTTACAGAATAAATAATTATCAGGTCCCAAGTAGAAACGAATATATGGCAGTTGACTCAATTTGCTTGTTTTCTTGATCGAAGTAGAAAAAGATATCTGCCGTAATTTTAAAAATTAAAGAATTATTAATAATTTACCTATACCAAATAATAGTTAATATTGTAATAATTAACTATTCCAAAATCGACGAAGATATCTTTGTAATTGTAGAAGTTATACCATTTTTGAACTAAAAACGCTCTCCTGAAAACTAACGTTTTTGTAGATGACCGTTTGTTCTTTGCTGCCGTCGATGTGCTTTTATGACTCAAAATCAGAATATTAAAGTATGTTTCTACATAAATTTAAATTTTTATCAAATTTCATAGTTTATTTTTCATTACGGAAAGTACCCTATTGTGAGCACAGGGACTGTTGGCCATAGTTAGTCTTGTGAATTGATGTTAATAATAGTCCAGTAAGTAATTGTTAACATGAGTCTCATTCTACTTCGGTTACAGATAAACCAACTTCACATCTTTCTATCCGGAACACAATTGCTGTTAAAACAATTATTATGGCGATGGAAATGATACCAAGTACCGATGCGGGCGGTGGTACTTCCTATTATGAACTTTATGCTCTTACCACCTACAGAACTGACTGTAGTGGAACATTGATGGGTTGAAGCCATTGTGAAATGATATTAAAAACAATGCTCGTAATTACGTATAGATAATACCATGTTATTGCTATAATAGCGCTAATACTATTTATATAGAGTAGGTGACAACACAGGTGAAAAATACGCGTAAGTATTCTACAAAAGAATGGTTAGTTCGCTTTTATAATAGGGTGTTTTACAAACCTTTACCAAAAAAAAACTATTTAGAGTCGACTTGTAATTAAGTGAGAACATGAAATACGTATTTTTAGGTATAACTCAAAAGCTAGTAGGTAGTCAGATGTCGCCCAAATTTAAATTGCAACAAAGTAAGCACGAGCTTTTGGATAAAAAGAATTATCAAAACATCATCCAGTATAAAGCAATGAAGTACCTACCAAACACAAATAAAAAAAGTTGAATTTAAAAATCCTTTTTTGAAGTCTGCGGATAGATGTTTAAAAGCTTAATAGACCTTCCTAACAACTAAATTTGATACTAAACTTAGTGATTACCTGAGCGTCACCTAGTATACGGCGCACTAGCGCCATCAGGCGGCCGTGGCTGGCGCTACCATGCTATCCCCCCGCTTCCCGCCTCATGGCCTCTGCTTCCTATTGTGTACTTGACTCGCTAAAACAATAACTCCCACTTCCTACCACCCCTAATTACTGGTTATCCGATTGTTCTCGTTCCGATCTGAAACAATAAAAACATTAGGTATTAATTTTAGGTAGGTACAATAAATCACAAAGGATACAAGGTCATCTATATTTCTTTCATAAAGCTGTAACAGGTTTATTTATATTTGTACATAGTGTAAGGAACTCCTTTTGGACGATCGCTAATTATGTCAATAAGAAGGAGTAACAGGCCGTTTTGTCAGATGAAGACATATAAAGAAGAATGTATCTCAATGTACTAATATTTTTAACATGGAAAATAGATGTAAGTTCATGTTCATAATTATTTAATAAATAAGTTCTGATTTACAGTGTTTTCTGAGCACTCCTTAAAATAGGAATTATTAAATAAATGTGTGAAAGGTTTTCATTATTATAGCCACTTAAAACAAAATTATTAAATATTTTTTCATCTGGTTGTTGATTTATGTTTATCCGCTCGTCACGTGAAAATTACTTAATAACTAATTAAAATTTGACGCGAATGGTGTATATTTCATCTAAATACGCCGATTAATACTTGTTTTTAATCACACGTAGAAACCACAGATATTAAATTTAATAACATTTAGCAAACGTAAGGTAATTGTAGTAGTTAAAGGAAGGTACACAGAGTACGAGTAAGTAGGTACCTACTGTAACGTAAGTTTTCGAAAGCGAAGCGAGCGCGGGTTCAGTAGTTTTCAATATTAAAACATTTTTATAGAAAGTCTTTGTGCCTGGTCGTGTTCATGCTAAACTTGACTGAATTTTACAATTGGCAGACGAAACAGCTTAAGTTAAAAGCAGTTTACCAGCAAATGCGTTCCATTTTTACGTAGATATTCACAAAAATGAATTTTGGGAGATTACATTCCTAAGGACGTAAGACAAGGGATTTAAATTTGGATAAACGTAGCGAGCCGAGCCCTTTATTAGTCCATAACAAATTCCACTTTACTCCGTTAAGCGCTAATTATTCGCGTTATGATAAATATTATTCAAAGTCTAGATGCAATTATCTTAAGAATGTAATAAAAATTCAATTATTTTTCTCCGAGACAAAACATATTTTTCCCGCTAATTAAATGTCAGGGTAGCATCGTAAATTGAACTTCAGTTGAGAAGATTGCATTTGTATAGTAATAGTCAATTAGTATCGAAGGATGCTCTAAGG
This sequence comes from Hesperia comma, assembly GCA_905404135.1. Classification (NCBI taxonomy): domain Eukaryota; kingdom Metazoa; phylum Arthropoda; class Insecta; order Lepidoptera; family Hesperiidae; genus Hesperia; species Hesperia comma. The sequence continues at coordinate 6,747,997 of FR990027.1, read as the reverse complement.
GTCTCTAGAGCGTCGGGGAAGGAGCTGCGCCCTCTTTGAATATCTCATAAATTATGAATAGATGAAATTCCCGCATAGCTTAAATAGACGCAGCAAATTAATATTTTCTTGGTGCTTTTAAAACAATCTTTCTTATTTCTGTATCGTCTTGTTTCCAGCTAATTTTGAACATTGAATATTTTTTCGAGCTATTATGTACCCCGTAATGTTTGTTGTATGGTTGAGTCAAATCTTGCAACTCTATTAGATGTGTTAATGTCTATAAATATATATAGAAGATTTATGTGAGCAAAGCTATTTTTAAAAAGGCAATAGATCCCAAAGAAATAATATATATCCTAAAAATCAACCACATGGGATATTTGTATAATATTATTTACACTTTTAAATAATTTCAATATTCATTTGATTCATTTTGATTTCATTTGAGAACAACGTGGCCTAGTTAATAGTGGTACCTACTGTCTGCAATGCAAGGGGTACAGGATTCGGTTCTCGGTGAGGACAGATTTTTATGTGACAGACTAGCTTTTGCCCGCGGCTTCGCACGCGGGTGTTTACCCGTGGTCCCGTTGGTTTGTCCCGTTAACGGGACCACGGGTAATTTTAATTCCCCGTAGTCCCATTGCACTAGGGGTTACACTTTTATCGACTTTTTCAACTTCTGATATCGATATAATGTTTGAACCTCCTTAGAATAAAATAAAAATCCATGATAACGGCATATTGGAAACGTCAAAAGAGCATTCTTTTGACTATACTATATAGAATAATTGCATATAGAATAATTTACAAAAAAAAAATAACCGACTTCAACCTCGATAAGCAGAGATAACTCAAAAACTACTCGCCAGATGGCGCTTAATTCAATATGTAGTTCTCGTCACTACAAATTAATCAAGCCCAAACACTAGATAACTACAGTAAACCGTTGAGGAGTTCCCTCGACTGTCTTTCGGCTTCATCAGATCGACTCCAGACCTTCATGAAATTGTAGCGCGTTCATGTACTTATGAAAACATTAATAAACACACTAGTCGTCCCTACAATTTTCGAAAGTTGCCCTCGATTTCTCCAAGATGCTATCATCAGATCATGGTGATCCTTTTTAAGGGACCCCACTGCGCATATCTACTTTACAACAAAAAAAGAATTATCAAAATCGGCCCACAAACGACGAAAAAATCGCTGAACAAACATAAAAAAAAAGCATACATACGGTCGAATTGAGAACCTCCTTCTTTTTTGAAGTCGGTTAAAAAAAAAACAGTTATTTACGGTATATTTTATTCAATCTTAAGCAAATGAAATTAAATTTATTTTATATGATTTTGGTGATTAAAAACATTTTTCGACAGTCAAACTACGCCATCGCTTCAACAAAGCTCTACGGTAAGTGATGTTGGAACAAGGAGGGGTAATTAACTCCCAAGGATTTTTTTTCTCTACTCACAGTTACATAATTACTACACTTATTCCTACTTAAGGCTATAATATAACAAAGCCATGTCCAAGGTGTTGCAGACTTTCCTTACTTACTAACTATTCTCTAACACTTATGCTTCCTTTATATATGATAGCTGAAAAACTGGATGTTTTAAAACATATCTACGTGCGTGTGTGTGTGTGTGTGCGCGCGCGCGTGTGTATAAATTTAAGCATGACCACATCTGATTAAGATGTCTGTTAATCGCAAACGCACATATGCCCACGCGCAAACAGGAACGCGACCAAAGTGGAGATGTATGATTGCATACCTTGCTTCCTCGTGGTCCCCCTTCTAGGACATATTAACTTTGCACTAGGACCACGAGGAAATTTTAATGAAATATGGTACAGATATAGAGTAGACGTGGAAAAAGAACAAAGGATACTTTTTATCGATTAAATTATCCCATATATTATAAAAGTTTCTTGAAATGTTGATACCCTGATCTACCCTTTTTTTTAATTAAAGTAAAGAAGGTTGGTGGCCAGCAGCGTCACTGGACCTTTCGATCTTTTCTCATAATGGAGAGCTTAATTTTCCCTGCATTCCCTACGGTTATTCAGACGTTGTTTCTCTCTCACGTGGACAAAGTTGCAGGCAGTAACTAGTAAATCTTAATGAGCCATTAGAGTAATGTATGTGTATATGAGTTATGAATTCAATATTTTCAGTTTTGTTTCTTCTGTGAGTATTTTTTTTCCGAAGAGTGAATTTAAGTGTTTTTTCTTTAATTTTAGGTTTATTTTTTTCTCTTAACTTTCAAACCTTGTTCAGTTTTTTGAAGATTTTACCGGTTTTTAGTCTCGGATTTTAGCGGTTAAGTAGGTCGATCTTATAATGGTGATGTCCAAATTCTCATGTAATTAAACAAAATAGGTCAGAATCTGATTGACCGTAAAATATGGTAATTAAAATAATCTATGTACCTACTTTAAGGAATATCCATAAAATACCTATTTATGGCAGATATTGTGTAGATATGTTTTAAAACATCCAGTTTTTCAGCTATCATATAAAGGAAGCATAAGTGTTAGAGAATAGTTAGTAAGTAAGGAAAATGATGAGGCTATGTGAGCGAAACAGCCTGCAACACCTTGGACATGGCTTTGTTATATTATAGCCTTAAGTAGGAATAAGTGTAGTATGTAACTGTGAGTAGAGAAAAAAAATCCTTGGGAGTTTATTACCCCTTCTTCTTCCAACATCACTTACCGTAGAGCTTTGTTGAATCGATGGCGTAGTTTGACTATCGAAAATGTTTTTGAAAACCAAAATCATATAAAATAAATTTAATTTCATTTGCTTAAGATTGAATAAAATTAACTGTAAATAACTGTTTTTTTCTATCTAGTATAGTCAGAAGAATGCTCTTTTAAAGTTTCCAATATGCCATTATCATGGATTTTTATTTTATTCTAAGGAGGTTCAAACATTATATCGATATCAGAAGTTGAAAAAGTCGATAAAAGTGTAACCCCTAGTGCAATGGGACTACGGGGAATTAAAATTACCCGTGGTCCCGTTAACGGGACAAACCAACGGGACCACGGGTAAACACCCTCGCACGCATGGTGGAAAGCAAAGCGGATAAATAATGAGTTGTTTATCATACATGACCATACATTATAAATAAGTGACAGTTCCACAATTAAATTAAAAGTTACTAAGAGGAACCAGAGGTAATGCTGACCGCAGATAAAGTGCGCATACACTTACATACCTACTGGAGCTATAAGCTACCTTCAATAGAAGTGTGTGGTGAAGATTGATGCGGGATCTACGGATCTACCTATCCTGATTACGTGTACAGGGAATTCTAACGTGGAGAGCGCATGTAAGTGTAATTTATTTTTTAAATATTTGTGATTTTTTCTCTTCAAGTGTTTCCAGCTATACGCGGCTTGTGACACAGAACAGAGCACTATTTTAATACGCTACTGTAGACGATATTATATGTCTTTCCATTTGGGGATAGAATATAAAGATTCTGGGCATTGGACACACGCGAACACGCTACATACAATTGACCATGAGAGAAGCACGGTTTTTCTAAGTTCACCCCCGCTACCTTTAGTGTTTGCCCTTGCGCTTTGTTAATGGTCATAGCGAAACTAAGTTTAATAGGAAATTGCAGCCTTTTGAACAAAAATGGAATATCTGTGGGAATCATAGGGATTCGTGGGATCACTACATTTTCACCTTTACCTACGCCGGTTAAGATGGTGGCACAAATTATATTCCGTCCAAGTTGTGTGATACCAAGTCTCGTTCCGTAACATAATCGAGGTGCATCTAAATTTCGCTTATGCATGACAGGGACACCTAATTTTAATTGGAGCTTATGTGAGGGTACACCAGACAGCTCAAGTGAATTCAAAAACTCTATGGGATATGAAGTGCTCTGTTCTGTATCCATGACTGTGTCTATTGATAAATATTCTGTCATATCTCCTTCTACTTCATTCAATATGTGAAAATTTATTTTGTTAACAATATCGTTTTTAGGTGCTTAAATCGCCCTTTCACATAAATATTGATATTCACATAAATATTATTTCCGTTATTTCGTAAATCTGGGTAAACACTTGCAATCAGTTCTGAATTACTCTGTACTAAGTTACAAAAATTTCCCGTTAGTGCCACAAAGCATCAGTTTCCAATCGCCCATTATTACTGAGTTGTTTACTAACTCCATCTATTAACAACACCCGGAACTAAACAACTAACAAAAATCTATCTTCCCATGGGAATGAGATGTTTTAATGTGGTAAAAAGTAGCCTACGTCACTCTTCACCCTCCTAACTATCTCCATACACATAAACTATAGCATATAATAGCCTAGTTGTGACGTGAAAGCGGAACAAACAAACAAACACACTTTCACATTTACAATATTAGTATGGATAAATGTTTGTTCATAACATCTTAATATATATAAATCTCGTGTCACAATGTTGGTCCGCGATGAACTCCTAAACCACTTAACCGATTATAATAAAATTCGCACACCATGTGCAGTTCGATCCAACTTGAGAGATAGGATACTTTAAATCTCAAATTATAGTCGCAATTTTAATTTATTTCTAATTATTTGTCTCTTATTATTTGACAGTAAGTTTTGCAAGTAATGACAATTGACATGGCAGTCTTATTAACAGATGAACAGACACCTAGCGCCACACAAGAGAACTAAATTAAGAGTGTTATTATTTGACAGTCACAATTATATGTAACAGATGTCGATACCTTTCGACTGGGTTGAGTAAGTAATCAATAGATGGCGCTGCTATGGTAAATCTAACTTGCACCCGTGCGAAGCCGGGGCGGGTAGCTAGTATATAATATATATATATATGACGGGGGCACTTGTCAGGATGTCAAATAAAACAAGAGTTCAGAGCCACGCAACAACACACAACCAGCTACTTTATTCAATGCTCATGTATGGCTCATTATGAATATTCGGTTTGAGTTTACTTTGGTATTGATTGGATTTGCTTTGCGATATTACGATATTGATTTATTGATCGAACCACTCGCACTCGCGGATACACTTTATTTATTATTATTAGAGATTCACGGCATTAAAATTAATAAGGACTTTTTACAAGAACAATATTCCGATCGCACGCGACATTAATTTCTTTTTCATATTTCTCCATTAATGACAATTCTCCCGCGCGCGCCACAGAGTATCAATTCACCATCGACCACCTCGTCTACCACAGATAAAATAGCATCAAACAAGTATCCTATCTCCGACACGGCCATCGCTGACATGTCACCCGTCCCTGGGTGATGCTCCATTCCGTTATTATCACCATCTCAATTGCTCGATCCACAATTTTCAATTAATTCAAACCAAAACAAAACTCAAAATCTTTAACATCAAAAATGACTACTGCTGTTACTGCGAGTGGATTTCAAAAACTTTGTTTGCATTTTTTAACCCTAACTACCGTTTTTACCGCTGCTTCGCTAAGTGTCTTCGCTATGGAGAAGAAGCAAGCGGAAGAAACTCCATAACATAACACTTGTTTAGAACAAAATTACCAATTCATTATTTGCGCGATTAGTTTTAACTTTTACTCGATACGTCATCGTCATAAAACCGTATGCATTCAGCATCTTCCCGTGATCCATCCTCAAGCACGCTCTACCATCGGCAACACGTATAAGGCATTGAAGATTACCTGTAACAACCAAATACATACGCGAGTATCTCTCCACGCTCGGCCCTTCCTGACCTAAACTTCCTCATTACTGATCGTCACATCAGATTTAACAAATTGACCTTCAGGCACTAACCATCGCAATGTCACGGTTATTAAAAGCGACCATTAAACTCTACCAGGTAATAAACAATGTCAAACATACTGGTTAAACAATATCTCCTATATCAAATTATCATAACTTTTAATTTTCGTCAGCTCAAAACATAATAGCTTGTGCTCAAAATAAATTAACTGGTCACCAAAGATTAATCCATAACAAACTTTACATTTCTCATAAAAGCTACTTTTCTTAAAAAGTTATCATTTCTCAAATAAATTGACTTATCGAACGGTACTCAAGTACAATCAGTACTTCTGTCCAGAAATAAAATTCAAACCGTATACATAGCTTTGATCTGCATTGCAAGGTCCATCCTGATGCAAAACTGTCTATTGGCACCCTCCAGTAAAGCAGAGAACACCTATCTCCAGTGTTCATATAAGGACTATACATTTTTCAAAGTAACAAAACCGTTCAAATGCAATTTTAAAAGTTCCGTTCGATAAGTTGACCGAAAACTAAATCTCTCAAAGATAGAGAATCTTATTAAATGAACTAAGTACGTCTCGAAAAGAAAAGTTTTAATTTACTACTTCTTCAAGCTATCACAAAACATACTGAACAACCTGATACGTTGATACAGATCACCTGTTACGTTGCGTCCGATCCGAGGCAGTAACCCTCAGAAGAGGTGCGAAGAATTATGGTTTGCCAGAGCTTCCTCCTTCAATGTCACACGAATGAACTCCATAGAGCGCGCGAGTGCAAGCACGCAGCTGTCGATGCGGTTCCAGATAACATGCGTGTAACCAGCCTGTGCTGCCTTTGTTCCCGATCGCCAAAGAAATGTCCTGTGCATCTTCAAAACTTAACTGGAAAACCAGGAATCGATGCACATTGCATCGCCAGTTGTGAGATAACTTCAAAACACATTGGTTTCACAAGGTAAATTAAAACCAATCGAAGTGTGTTAGGGAACTGATTGTATCCAACTGCTACTTTAATTAAAAATTTCACTGAACTTCCACAAACTGTTATTGTTTTTTTTTTTTTCAAAGCGCAAGCGAAATTCGTTATATAACTCTAATGCTATATACTCGCTATATTCTTCTTCAAGTTGAGTACCAATAAAGCAAACTATGTATTTTGTGTGTGTTTATTTTTTTCAATTAATCCTCTTCAGCGATAAGCGGTGCACCAAATTACAAAAAACCAAATCAACTAAAAGAGTACCTTTGTTATTGACCAGCTACCTGACCAGTATCGGAGACACTGCCGCTAATTATTATGAACGGTGTTACATTGGCCACCTCGCTTTTATACAGACACCTCGCCTTATATGGCCACCTCGCCCCTATATGGCCACCTCGCCCCTATACGGCCACCTCGCCCCTATATGGCCACCTCGCCCCTATACGGCCACCTCGCCCCTATACGGCCACCTCGCCCCTATACGGCCACCTCGCCCCTATACGGCCACCTCGCCCCTATACGGCCACCTCGCCCCTATACGGCCACCTCGCCCCTATACGGCCACCTCGCCCCTATACGGCCACCTCGCCCCTATACGGCCACCTCGCCCCTATACGGCCACCTCGCCCTTATATGGCCACCTCGCCCTTATATGGCCACCTCGCCTTTATATGGCCACCTCGCCCTTACCCAGACCGGGAACGAAAATTTAAACTCATCATTCAAATTGCCGCCTCGCCGGGAATCGAACCCAGGACCCTCGGAACAGCGATCGGCGTGTTAACCATTGCGCCATTGGCATCAGAAAACAAAGCATGAATCTTATTCGTGGCCTGTGGCTTTTTACTAAGCCTAACCCCAAATCTACCCACATAAAATTTCAACAAAGTGAACGCAAGTTAATAATGTCTTCCGATGTTACAAACATTCATAATTAAAGCAACTTCTCTTTATCAGGGATAAGATTACAATGAGTATCAATTCGTTTTAATTACGTATCTGTCTCAATTGATTTTATTACCGGATTTTTTTTCACTCACGATTATAAAACAAACTATTACACACACACACACAAAATACTTTACACAAAAAATAAAATTTTCACACTACATGCTCGACAATGCCGAATTATATGTCATGTAAACCTTACCGAAAGCAAGACATTATACCTCTTGGCTTTAGCCGGGTTATAATGTTCTATTGAATTTCATCATAACCCGCTGGTCAATAATGTGATTTTCACTTTCATAACTCTTATTGCTATGTGCATAAAGTCTAATTTTGCTAAACAGAATGGGCCCTCAGCGGGCGCGGCCAACTCGATTTTCGAAGACCGAAGCCATGGCCCACTAGATTCGCACTGAGACGAACTTCATTTGTTTGTCAAATCGAGTAGGCCACGCGGCCCTTTATTGTCTCGCATAAACTCATAAAGTGAGAAATAAAATCCAAGCAATGAAACCCTGTTACCACATGTAATGAAATTAAAATGTCATACCAATACTCGCTGACTTACTTAAAAATCCTTCATAACGATACTTGCCATTTTATTTCAAAATCTAGTTAGTTAGTTTTACTATGGCATGGTGATCACATCTCTTCACTTTCCATCAACGCCTCACAATCTAGAAATTATGGCCTGAAATAAACTAAAATGTTCTGAAAACGTGGACAGAGGCTCTTTATCCCACGTCTGATGACGGGGGCACTTGTCAGGATGTCAAATAAAACAAGAGTTCAGAGCCACGCAACAACACACAACCAGCTACTTTATTCAATGCTCATGTATGGCTCATTCAATGATGCAATAAATAGGTAGATTGAGCGTCGCCCTACAATGAAGACAAAAAAAACACGGCAACAATATCAAGCATGTGTGCGTGCAGGCGATGTTTTTCACGTTCGTCTAGTGTCTATGTTGCGTGATCAATGATACCAGTTACTAAAATTTTCCCATATATCACACATTAAACTTAATTTATGGAGTGGTTATTTTCATGAATAAATAAAAAACCCTACTTAATTTAATTACAGTTGTTTGTGTTAATGTTGTAATAAATCAGCTAAGTTAATTAAATTAATATTTTTTACGCAGTTTGTAGTTGGAAAGGAGACGGTCCAAAATTGTATGGAGTCTGGGCCTGGTTTTGTACCAGTGATAAAATAAAATAAAAAAGAAAAATAAACCATTTTTGACTAATCAAATCCACAAACTCATCTATATTTCAGTGCAAAAATTATTTATTAACTCCACGTGACGCAATTATTCTACATAATGGCGGGCAGCAGACCAGAGGATTCATAATTTTTGACGTATGACGTTAGCTGTCAATATGCCTTCTCTATGCTTGAACAATGGCTCGAACTCAGAGTGAAGGACGCCATCTTGCAAGTGTTGCAAGTAGTACCTACCGAATAACTCGAAATTAATTTTATTTTAGCAAGTCATTTATTGCGATTTGTGAATTTATTATATTTTTAATGAACTTTCTGTATTTTTTGGTTTTTCATGGTTTAGTGTACAAGATCAGGCCCAAAATGGACCATCTCCTTTTCTAAAATTGTAAAGTTACCGTCTCAGATTAAGGTGAAAATTTGAAGGGAGGACGGGTTCTACACTCTCATTCGTCCCCCCAAACTAAATATTGCTCTCATAAAGTACTTACTTTTTTAAAATTATTTTTCTAAATCTCTAAAAATTTTAAGGTTATGTGGTCTCATTGGTTAATGTGTAAGCGCTCGAAGTCTTAAGTGTATGTATATGTGTGTGTGGACGTGTGTGTGTGTGTGTGTTTTAAACTACATTATAAAAATAAATAACTTAAGTAGATCTAATTTGATTTTTGGGCCTAATTTTGAATCGTGACATCTCCGGCGCTGCGGAAGATGCAGCCAAACAGGCAAACAGGACTAACAATAGCGAAAAAGTAATTTGGGGGGAAAGTTGGGGGAGTCACCAACCTCTCCTCCAAAAAATTTCAGCTTAATTTGAGGTAGTCACTTTATAATTTTTGGAATCTTGAGTTTTTTATAATAAAAAAAGTATGCATTTCCTAGATTTAAAAATGGTGGGGGAAGATGTGAGCGTCAGCCCCCTCCCCCCCTCAAATTTTTAGCTTAATTTGAGGTGGTAACTTAATTAAAGAAGAGCCAATTATTTACGTTACCTATCTAATTTAATAAAAAAATTACTTGGAAAGTTAATTACATGCATATCATTAAAAAAAACTTCAATAAATAAAGGAGATGGTCCATTTTGGGCCTGATCTTGTACACTAAACCATGAAAAACCAAAAAATACAGAAAGTTCATTAAAAATATAATAAATTCACAAATCGCAATAAATGACTTGCTAAAATAAAATTAATTTCGAGTTATTCGGTAGGTACTACTTGCAACACTTGCAAGATGGCGTCCTTCACTCTGAGTTCGAGCCATTGTTCAAGCATAGAGAAGGCATATTGACAGCTAACGTCATACGTCAAAAATTATGAATCCTCTGGTCTGCTGCCCGCCATTATGTAGAATAATTTCGTCACGTGGAGTTAATAAATATTTTTTGCAATGAAATAAAGATGAGTTCGTGGATTTGATTAGTCAAAAATGGTTTATTTTTCTTTTTTATCTTATTTTATCACTGGTACAAAACCAGGCCCAGACTACATACAATTTTGGATCGTCTCCTTTTCACATTACTCTTGTACCTTTAAAAGTGGTTTATTCGACCCAATGCAAAAATAATCATTAAAATGGGCTCATAAACATACGAATATTAATGTTATATTATTATAAATAAACACAAACGTATTGGTAAACACCACCTTTTTTTAATCGATTTATAAAAGTACATGAACTAAATAATATACACGTAACCATAAACCAATTTATATACCCACAAAAATGATGTTAAGTCGGGAGCATAAAAATAGAAACTAGCAACACTGACAAAAAAATGACGTAATTTGGTTACAATAAAAATCAAAATTGAAATTTAATTAAAAATATGTTTATTGGTTACTTGCCTATGATATGTGATGTTTTTTGAGCTTTTTACCCTTCCTTTATAATTCCGGCACAGTTTAATAGCACATTTCGTCATGTTATCCCTCTTATTTGTTTATTTAAATTGCGCGCGTAATACGTAGTGACACGAAAGCGGCGCGATCGGCACTAATTGGCGGGAAAGTACTTCTGCGCCAATAGTTGGCGCAGCTTTTTTGACAGGTCTTCGCGGATTCGATTATCCATCTAGATACTTATACATCAATGGGCTCATTATGAATATTCGGTTTGAGTTTACTTTGGTATTGATTGGATTTGCTTTGCGATATTACGATATTGATTTATTGATCGAACCACTCGCACTCGCGGATACACTTTATTTATTATTATTAGAGATTCACGGCATTAAAATTAATAAGGACTTTTTACAAGAACAATATTCCGATCGCACGCGACATTAATTTCTTTTTCATATTTCTCCATTAATGACAATTCTCCCGCGCGCGCCACAGAGTATCAATTCACCATCGACCACCTCGTCTACCACAGATAAAATAGCATCAAACAAGTATCCTATCTCCGACATATATATATTCATATATATATTTATTTCATTATAGTCTTTGCCCCCACCCGCGACGCGACGCATGGAATCCTTGTGCGATTGTGCTTGGGATTTAGATATTAAATATAATTTATTTTGTCAAATCTTCTATAATCCTACAGACATCAATCAGTTACAGTTTCTTTTTAATATAGATTTTGCTTGAAACATCTGTTACACGAATATTTTAATGAATACACATTAAATTGAGTTATTAATTTTTACACAGGTGTTAAATGGAAAAGTTTAAGCAATTTTATGAAAAACGTGTACGTAATTGCGTTCATGATTTATTTTGATGGTAAGCGGCATACGTGATGCAATTATTAACAAGAAAAACAAAAATATTGGTTCATGTTCGCCATACTTATAACCGATTTTAAAGCATAAGTTTTGGACTTAATGTGATAAGGGTTTATACTGAGTCAAGATTTAAAGCCTAGGGTAATTTGTTTATACAAATTTTTATTCATGTAAATTTTCAAAGAAACAAAATATGTCTCCTCAAAATCTCAAGTGGCTTCAGGTAATATTCCTAATGAAGTCACCGATACTTCAATGAAGAACATGAATAATATCCTACATGTTTTTTTTATGGAATTAAGAAAGCAAACGAGCATGCAGCACTACCTTACCGCTGCTGCCCATAACAACAGCTGTGACCGGCCTAGAACTAGACTCAAAGGGACTAGAATGGTTAGTCCAGTTAGTAGATGGTGTTAGAATATTAGTTGGTTAGTTTGTTAATAAGTGTGAGGACAGGGACTGTTAGTGATAATTAGCCATGTTAGTTAATGTTAGTAATAGTCCAGTTAGTTATTGTTAGTATGAGTCTCGTTCTAATTCGGTTACAGGACTGAGATGGTCGCCTCTAACACCTTCCTATCCGGAACACAATTGTTCTTAAAACAATTATTACACGGTAGGAATGGTACCTACTAAGTACCGTGGCGGGCGGTGGTACTTCCCCGGGTGAGCTCTAGGCCTTTACCACCTGTCAAAAGATACACTTGTAAAGATACACTTTAAAACAGACACACATGTTTGTCATCGTACCAATGTTTGGTTTTTTATCAGCAGCACAAAAGGAAACAAAGACACAAAAACACTTAAACAGACACAACTTAAGTACCTATGTTAATTCCCCGCTAGTTACCTAATCGTTCATTATTGTAAATCAAAACCATCCTAATTGCGGGCTCAGGTTTCCTATTATATGAGGAGTCCAGGTTACAGCCACGACTCTGGCCAATTGCGGATTGGCAGAGTTCATTAATTTCTAAGAACATTATGGAGAAATACTCCAGTTTATCTTTATGCATAACGTAGCTGGACGTATGAATGGACGTAGCTTTTTTAAAGCAAACTATACAATTGATTAGGTTTTTATCAGATCAAAAAAATCAAAATAATACTAATACCTATATACATATATTTTTTCACTCATGAATAACGTAATGCAATAGGAGCAAATACTTCTAAGGATTAATTCGTGAAAGCCCATTGAGTCGCTCCAGAAATTGGCCACAAAATTGATTAAAATTCCGCCTGCGTAAGGGAAATATCGTCTATCTTTTTTTAAATGTGAATGCCGGAATTTATTCAATAATATTCTACCCATAATATTATATCGTTTCGGAAATCGTGGGCCTACCAGCATAAAAAAATATTAAAACGGGGTGCTGTAAATTGATATAGCTATTTAACTTTGTTTTTTGTAAACTGACTTAAATAAAACAAACATTAAATACCTATTACATCGAGCTTATCGATAACACAAAAACTACTCAGCAGATTTTGCTGAAATTCTTATGGGACCACACGACAAGCACCAGTTTTTAGATAAGATAGAATCATAGAGACTGTTCACCCATAACACTTCGAAAGTTCAGAGGTGAGGAGAAAGATGTTCATGCAATTGGTTATAAATATCGGGGTATAAAACACATATAATGGAAACTGTTGTCATAATAAAATGTGTGCACTCCACGTCTAGTTAAGTTTAACATCGTATTTTACATAAACAATATGCAGAGTTCTTAGTTTTATTTCTTGGCAAAGAAACATACCCCTTGTTACCTAGTCATTTTAACTCAATTCACTTTGAGATTTGAATAATATCATTACAATTTAAAGCGCAATTTCGTGGCCACCTAAGTCGAAAACTTACATTTGTTTTCAACGCCCGACACACGCTGACACTTGCCCAGAGTAATTTCGCTTATAACGTTGCATTTTGATACTTTCGAGTTATATTGAAAATATGTTGTAATAAAAATTACGTTAAAATCTTATCATTTTTAACTTCAAATATTCGAAACCAATACTTATACCTCATATTGGTTAGAATCCTAAGTTAGTGCTTATTACATTGAACGTGTTTTCTGAAACAAGAGACAAATTATGGAAATCAGTGAAATGAAAGTTTTCGTCTATCTACTTTTTTATTACATTGGAGCTCTGGGAAGCTATTACAGCGGCTAACTGTTGTTTATTTCACGGTCTATTTATATAATAACAGCTAAAGGCAATTTGGCTCAAGTTAATGAATATAAAAGGTTGGTAGAGTCAGAAACAAAAGAATTTTGCTTTTCTCTTAATGCCTGATTTGTAACATATTATAGGCCTACAATGTACAATAATAACCCTTTTGTATAGCCTCCTTTGTAAGCAATGATGGCATAGTGGTTAAGAATTTAGCCTCGTACTTGTGAGTTTTCGAGTTCAAATCCCTGAGCACGCACTTTTGACTTTTCGCGGAGTAAGCGCGAAGCCGCACCACGGTTTTTTCCAGTGGCGGTAACCGCGTAACCGCGCGATTCGCATACATTATCAGAAACCGCAAGTGCGGCCGCTTGTATTGCTTTCCTTGAGTTACAAAATTTACGCGGCTAGAAATCGCCGCGGTTTAGCCGTAGTGCGGCCTCGGCCTTACATTTATGTATTTAAAAAATGTAGTTTGCTATAACGCTAAGCAAACCTGCGTACCGGTTGGTTCGCAAAAACTGTAAGGTGTATGTAGCCTGCCAATCCCCACTTGGAGAGCGTGGTGGGCTAAGCTAAATCTTCTTACTCTGAAAAGAGACTCCTGATCAATAAGGAGCCATGGTAGGTTGATAGACGATGACAGCCTCCAAACAATGAGATGAATTACCTGAGACTGCCAATTTACAAAATATGCTTCAATGGTGTCGTATCGAAATAGTTTAACACAATTTTCATAATTGACGACCCTGTAGCCTAGTTGGTAGCGACCCTGCCTGCGACGCGAGGGGTCCCGGGTTCGATTCCCGGCCGGGGCAGATATTTATGTGGCAGATAAATATTTGTACTCGGGTCATGGGTGTAATTGTAATGTGTTATATGTGTAGTCCATGCCACCCGCGACACAGGTACCTAGTAACCTACTGCGGGGGTATGAGTGTGTTAGCGTTTATTATTATTTATTTATTTATAATTATGAAAATTTACGTACAACGCTACTGAAACAAATGGTTTGTTAACTTTTAAATAAACAAAGAATTATCTAAGTCAGTCCAAAATACAGTAGTTGAATTAAGAACCTTAAACCTTTCTTAAATTCTTAAACCTTTCTTTAAAGTTGAATTAAGAACCTTCCTTTCTTTAAAGTCGTTTACAATGTTACATTCATACATTAACATTCTTGCAATGACGACGTTTTGTTTCGATTTCCACAAGCATTATTGATAGGAAATCACACCATTACGTCATGCAAGAACCTGGTTTTATACCTTTAGTAGTAGCATCTCTAGGAGGACCGGTTAAAATAATGTCACCAAGTGAAGCGAGTTGCGATGTTCTGGTTCTGACCGTGACAGATAGACAGCTAGACTCGTTCCAGTAAATGGCGGCTAGCAGCACTTCTATTGAAAACAGCTTCAATGCTATTGTTAGCTGAGAACACGGATTGGAATAACACAAAGGAAGCTACATTGAAAGTCATGGCGTTTTAAAATACGTTATAAAATACTTGTGCATGGAAAAAAGCGAAATTTCATATTTTATTTGAAATTTTATACGAAACAGATAAGTAGGTACCTACCTAATATAAATTATGTTTTATTTTATTGTACAATATTACATTATACGACTAATATCTAAGCAGAACAAATAATCACAATTGAAAAATAAATAAATACACTCGACTCATCCACGCAGACACAAGAATTTTAAACTTATATAATAAATAAATATCCTAAATATAGATTAGATTTCAGATTAAAAATTCCTCGTGTTCGGTTCGTGCCAAAAGAGGTTATTAGGATTTGATGAGCGGAAGGATGCAGCGAAGCGCGCCTTGAAACCCTGCCTTATAAAATTATTCAAATTGTATACCAAAATCACGGCACCCAGAAATATCGACTTGAAAATCGAGTAAAAGTGTTTACCTACTCAACCTAATATTAATAATATAATTATTGAGCCTATACCTATCGAAATCAAGATACCCAAAATTCACTTAACACGCAACATAAATAAGTTGGCAAGTATCCAAAAACAATCAGCTTTAATATTGTGTTTTTACCCACGAAGCAAAAAGAGGTAGATAATTATGTTACATGTTTGACCTGTCTGTCTGTGTGTCTTTGTATCTATGTGTCTGTTTATCTTTATGTTTGTCTCGTGGCATCGTAGCTGTCAAAGAACTCATAAATTTCAATACGGTTTTTTATTCGAAAGCCCGTTTTCTTGCGTTGGTTCTTAGTTATATTGGTAGAACTCGGTAATGCAGTTTGAAGAATATCAGCTCTTTTCCAAAATAATGGAAGGGATTAGGCATTTCAGCGCCATCTAGATATAAGGCAGTTACAATAGTCGAGTTATCACTGTGGAAAAGCTAATGAATATTAATTAAATAGTTTATAATAATTTTTCACTCGCTGTGTTGATGGGTTTTCAAATTTTCAATTAACAGTTACATTTCTTACATAACCTATCGCAACTACACTTAAAATGCATTGCTTGCATTATGTACAGTATAAGTTCAAAGCAAAACAAGTTACAATACTACATGTAAGAATACTAGTTCGGAGGTAAGTGAAGTCTAAGTAACTGGATAAATGTCGAGCAAACTTGGCAAGGTGCCCGCGAGGTGGCACCGGCGAACACGTAAATAGAGGTAGCATCTTTTTACATGAGAGCAATCCTGATAATAGGACTGGTGTAAAAATCAAAGAACAATGTTCTAAAGTGCGTCTCGTCGAATCTATTGGAATATATCATTGGGAAGGGCGATAATTGAGTAAATAAATAAATAACGCTGCACATTCATAGCCCATACTCCAATTTCCTGTGTAATGGGTGTCATTGACAGCACACTAGACAAGGACACACACCCAGAACTATTACAGAAAATTTATTACCTTCCTGGGTTCGTTCGAATGATGAGATAAATTTGCTTGGAAATGCTTTGAAAGGCAGTCAACCAATAATGTAGCCGGTATGTCATGAAAGGTTGCTTTTACCTTATTTCTAAATTTACAATTTTATTGTACCCGTAAAAATTGTACCAGTTCATTTTATAGAAGAAATACAAAGTAAATGAGTTAATAGAAGCAGGAAGAAGAAGCAGGCCTTTTCTATATTCGACTCCTGATCAGGTCTGATGTGTAGGTATGTGATAAAGGTATTAGAAATTTATTTTGGGGGCGAAGTCGTAGCCGTTCGTTCTCTTATCTTATTAATTTCTTGAATATGCATTAATCACTCTCAATGCACAGTGTGTGTGTGTGTGTGTGTTAATAAATAAACTTAACCAGTAGGTATGTAACTACCTACGTCATCATAAATTAAAAAAAAACTTTAAAAAGAGAGTGATGCGTATGATCGTACTAATACGTACAAGTACTACAGCATGACTTCGCCAATTTGTCCACGTCTTTTCAAATTGGGTTCTTCAAGGTAACAAGCCAAATTAAAATCAATACAGTGATGTTAAAATTCATTCGAAAGCACTCGTGGGTATTTATCTTCCTCCTGGAGTCGACACGCGTGTAATATTCATCAAAGTAATTGCGCAGTTTCATTAAAAGTCCGCGCACATCTCCCAAGATTTGCATAAAAAGGTCTCGAGGCTCGAAAATAAGCCTCCTCTCCGTTACACTAAACCAATTTTTAACCGTTACTGACTTTTAAGCAGGTCTTCGTTTGAAGTGCAAAGTTCAGACCGAGGATCGCTTCGACAATTTCCGCAACACAGTCGAGTTTTTCATTCTGATGTTGTTGACATAATTTAGAGAAAGTTTTTTGGTTCCAACGATTTTTCTGGAGGCATTTGTGGCTTTTTTTCTATCTCTTTCTCTGTCTCTTTCTTTACTGGGTCTATAAAAGTGATTCTTTGCAACGTTTTAACTTTTTACATGAACCAACCTCAACACCACATTAGGTCGAAAACGCCATTAAAGTGACACGACAACAAGCTATACAACGACACGTTGTGTGCGGGTGTTTTGTAAGAATGTTCACACGGACTACATTTTGTCAATTTGTACATTACATACATTTTGTAATTAACAAAGCACTATATAATTAACAAATGCTTAAAACTATTATGGTTACCAAATACCTAACGGAGAAGAATCTCAACTCAACAGTTTTTTATAATATACTAGTAAACCCGCCCTCGCTTCGCTTCGGGGAACCAGTCCCTTCAAAAATCCCTATAAATTTTAACAAATTATGTTATTCCGATGTCTAAGCTATATTACTGCAAAGTTTCATGAAAATCCGTGCAGTAGTTTTTGCGTGAAAGAGTAACAAACCCACACACACACTCACTCACATCCTTACAAACTTTCGCATTTATAATATTAGTAGGATAGGATGTGTTACCTCATAACTTTTTACTGGGTGAACCAATTTTGATATTTTTTTTTCAGAAACTGGTGCTTACTGTCTGATTTCATATAAATTTAAGCTAAATCTAACTAGTGTTTTGAGCAATCCCTAATGCGTATTTAACTAGCTTTGACAACGTTAATGAAATCGACTTTTTTGCCAAAATTTAAGTCGTTACAATGTCGTGTGGTAGTGATAAATATTATGTGAAAAGGTTTCAAAATATCTCCAAACAGGTTGCTACGGAGCAAATGTTACGGTATTCTACACAGAAAAAACATATTGTCGCCATCAGACTTTCATCCGGTACCGGAAACGACGTGACCAAAGTATGAAATCATTCATGTTGAATTCCTTTTACCATTCAATTAATGGTAAAAGGAATTCAATAGTAAAAGGAATAGATACTGTTTGCAAACTAAACAATATGATGCACTAGTGAGTCGGCGAGAATCCGTAGCTTCAACTATGAACTCGACTACGACATCTGTCATTTACACGTTAATAAATGAACAAAGTTTTGAAGTACAAATCAACAAAATCTATATGCATAAAAGCAAAAGGTCACTCTTTCCTGACGAAATATCGATAACTGTTCGAGAAATTATAAACATGAAATTTGTCATGTTTATTCCACTTCTAGGGGATGAACTAAGGGATGCTATTTTTTTTAAAGTCAGTCAAAAGTACGTCCACACAGGAGAAACCGCGGGCAACAGCTAGTAATGTAGTAATAACTATTAATAATTTTATTGCTGTTTTTTACTACTACATGCATAAATAATTCCGTCAAAACTGAACAGAAAGAGAAGATGTAGGTAGGTAATAGAGTTTTCAAATAATAAACTCGTTCACAACAAGATCCCTAAACTAAATTACAAATACAAGAATAACATCTAATCCGTACTACAGTAGAAATAAGCGCAGAAATAGACATGCATAATAAATATTACTAAATTCATTAAATGTTTCAGTTCACGGAAGAATACTTATGAAAATTTCAGCACAATTTGATAAGTGGAGGTAGTTTCCCGGGTCGGTCTTGGTACTTGTTCGTACTTGCTATATATATAGCCAACATAAGCTTTATACTCCTAGCTTACATAAGTTTACTGAGACCTCGTTATTACGGCCTTTGAATACTTCATGCCTTAATTAAAACGTAGTCAGAATGAATTATATCTCTCATACTTCGCCATAAATGTGTTATACATATTTCTGTTAGTGTTACTTGCTCCAAAATGTGAGGTTTGTATAAACAGTTAGTACCTTAGTACCTATACTTAATCTAACTTTTCTTACAATGAAGTAACGTGTCATTAGTAGCCAAGTAGTAAAAATATTGTATTATTGAAGCGGAATTTCTGCAATCGAATATAATTATGTATTTACAGCAAAAAAAAACATTAGCAAAGCTTCTAGTATTTTGCTGTGTTAATAGATTTTTGTACACCAAATGTTTGTCCTGAAAGGAACGCCTGCACGGTGACAATACCAAATGAGACGTACAGGGTAATCCTGATTTAGGATGGTTATATAAACGTTCAGGGGATGTAATTGCGTGGTCCGTTTGCTACGTCGTTTTAGTTGTAGATAGCCGCAAACGAAATTATGGGCGATTTTATCTATTCATCTATCTTTCTCTTCTATTACAAACGCAGAAACTGTATACACGTTAAATTCTATGTTTCAGAGACGACATACTTATTGCTTAGTACAATAATTGCGATCGTAACTTACCTAATATACGAAATCACAATAATATAATAGTTTATTTCAACTTCTTTATCTGGTTTTTAATCGAGCTAATGTGGTGTATTTAATTGAAAGCTTTCATTTTATTTGGCAATTCAACTTATGCGATTGAGCTGAAATATAACTTCGATGAAAATGCATGCAATGAAATGTAATTATCATATATTAATCTAACCCAAATTATTTATCAAACTGAGATGATAATATTTATTGCATGAAAATATTATCATCTCAGTTCTTTAATTCGTTTAGATTCACAATTACATCAAAAGATAAACAAATAACTATATGTACCTAATAAGGCTAAAAGAGGCTAGAGAGTGCTTTTGTTCCCTATGGTTATTGTTGTGCGTTTTATATGAAAGTATAGGTAGCAGTTTATCAGCATAGAAACAGCAGAAACCGCATTTTGAAAAGATTAATAGTAGTTTATGCAACTGTCATATAATGAAGGGTATTAAAACACGAGTGTGAGTTTATGAAACGAGCGCAGCGAGTTTCATAATAGTAACGAGTGTTTTAATACCTGTGTTATATGCAGTTGCATACACTACTTTATCTTCACTAATGCAATTTAATTTGTATTTTAAAAACAAAACACATTGCGAAACATTAAATTCACGCGTACGTGTATTGTCACAGTGAACTTGCCGCCATTAAAATCTAACTAATGAGAGTGCAGCTGCGCGCGCAGGGCCAATCAGGAGCGAGCGCGCGATGTTATAATGAGATTTTACGATATCGATGTGGATATTATACCATCATGTGAAATTGCTTAAATTGAGTGTTTTGTTATCTGCGCTATACTTAACAGTAGTAATTATAAGTCAAGTATTGGAAACATAAGTAGAATGGTAGAATGTTATAACATTAGTGTAGATAAACCAATAAACGAACAAACGACTTTACCAAACGTGTTTACAGTAAAAGCACACAATACGTTTGTTATATCGAGTAAATGGATTTCATTGTACGCTTTTCCAAGACAATGGGTTTGAAATGTTGGTTCAGTAATATTATTGGTCGTAGTTTGGATAGACCGAAGTTTATATTAAGGAGGTTAAACATTAACGTAACCTGGTTTATCCGGTTTTCTTTTGTAAACTTAGAAATGTTTTAAAGCATGAAAAATGATATCGTTTTATTATAATTATATGGGATAATTGTGATTTTTAATTTGTATGCCGAAATTTGGAACCGATGATTGTGATCAAAGTTATAATTTGACCCAGTTCAATCAACGTAGCTGCTGAATTATTCGTGACCACAATCCGTATTACTGAGTCTTAACATCGATGTACAATATAGCTAGCTACATTTAATGAATGTACGTATGCGCATACATACATAATATATACAGCAATCCAGGATTAGGTATTTAAATTTATTATTGTATATTATGCCAAGTACTCTTATAATTTTATAGCCATTCCAGGACCAATTTAATGTCTGTTTGGGTTCGACATATTGATGGCCCGTTATTGAACACCGACCCGACCGCGCCTGCGTCGCTATATTTCGTGCTTTAGAGGGTACGTAGACCGGTGTATTTACTATGCTAACGGTACACTTATAGAATTTCAATTATTTTTATATTGGGCCATAAAGGTCATTGGGCGTTTTTGACCCAGTCGCATTCAGTAATGAAATAGGGTTTTCATTACTGAACGCTGGTGGGTCACCAGTCCGAACAAAATGCCCATTAACCTTTATTGGAATAAAATAAACCAATACATTTTAAACCAATACATTATGACTATGTGTTTTATATAAACTGTAAAAATATTAAAGAAATAAAGATAAAACATAAGGTCAATTAAATTGTGCAACATCGGGTTGCTGGAAATCTAAATATACCTATTGAGTTTTTGAATAAATTAACCATAAAATTTCTACAAGTATAAGTAAGTATCTTATTAGATAAGAATCGAGCACAATAAGTATGATGAATGAAATCATCTCCTTGTTATGTCTATAAACATTAATCTTTGATCACACTGCTACCGAACTAATCTGAAGCGAGTAGGTAGATATTAGATTAATCATCATAATGCATCTCTAAAACACTGTAGAACTAGTAAACATGATTAACTGTGCGCAGGTGATGAGAATGTTCTAGAGCCAGGCCGTATTTACGACACAACTTCTGTCGCAAACTATGGGCTTTAATATAATACCCTATTATTAAGTTGAAGGTAAGTTTAAGTTACAGCAAACAGTTTTAGGCTGTACAATATAATGGCATTTAAGGCGCAGTCGTATCTCTATTATGCTAGGGAAGCATATAAGATAAGCAGTATGTAGGTTCATTTAAATTCCTCGTTTCATTTAAAAAAATAACGCAGGATAAATGAAGCCGCCCCCACAGCATAAAATGACAATCGCCATTATCATTTTCCCCCGATTTTTATAAATATAAATGTTATGTTCAGTTTTTGTCTCTCCTGAAAAGTTGCATTTTCAGACTTGTCATTTTATTCTTCGGGGTCGGCGACATGTTTTTTTTTATTATCGTTAGGTATGTACAATACAATAAAAACATATTACGCCATAATCTCTACAAATATAACATCTACGCCAATTAACCAATTAATTCCAAACCAACTTTACCCCTATAATTTATCTAGCCTAGCCTAATTTATGCTTGTTTGTAACTATCAAACAGAATGGATAGTTAGTTTATTTGAACTAAGTTGTCCCGTGCGTTAGACTTTCAGAGGAATAACGAGATGTCAAGCGACGCCGGGATACGTCGACGCTAAAAGTTCTGGCTAATTCCCCAGGTACGAGTACACAGCTTTGCACAAACTTCAGCTACATTGTACTATGTATCAAAGTTATCCAGGAACAAACTAATAGAACTTGTTAACATAGCTTGATACCAGGTAGTTTAAAACGGACATAATATTGCTTTGAAGTGAAAAAATTAAGGCTCAATATCTGGATGATTATCTTCGATTCTCAGTAAGGCGAAAATTTAAAAGAAAACTTTTGATTCTATTCTTAGATATACTTAAGTGTGTACGTCCTTATCTTTGGATGTTGACCATGACAATTTGCACTTATAAAATCAGTAACATTTTGTTCGAACACCTGCAAAGTCCCTATTTATCTACCACATCTCTCCTCTATAAACTCACCTCACTATCTCCTAAACCCATAAGCTCATCAAACCTCATCTTGCTACACAACATCTTATACCACTACTTCCTTCTGATCTTGGTTTCACTTTAATAAATTTATAAAATCCTCCTACATTACCTAATTACTTTAGCCAAGTTATTATAGCCATAATCACCAAAAATATATTCAACAACCGTCCACATTGAAGACTGCAACAAAACATATTTTTGTTTCTGTTGTATAAATTTTTGATACTTTAAAGTTGGAATTACTTTCGGAAACGGCTTCAGCGTCGAGCAGAGCGTATTGTTAGGTGTTGTAGATCAAAGTTTCGTGGAAATCCCCCGGGGGAGCCTGTCGACGCATGCCGAGTCCCGACGGAGTAGAAACTTCCATAACTAGCATTCTGCTTCGAAGTATTGATTATAAAGATAATGACGTAGGTATAATATAAGATTATAGAAATGAGAATTAAAAAATTGGTCAATTTATTATGAATGGAAATTACGTAAGATGGGAACTTACAGATGACATTCTATTCATTTTCATAGTCAAAGTACTTAATAAATTATTGTAGTTGTAATCCTCACGGGGAGTGGTTCCAGTGGGACTCGATTTCCTCAACATCTACAGAATGGATTTTTGTGGAGCAATATAGGCCACTATTTATTCTAAAATTCTCGTGGGGTCAGGATTCACGCAGGAAAAACTTTGTGATTCAATATGCAGTAATTCAATATGACGCCAACAATTCAATTTTATGCCAAAAAATGCATTATACATATTATTATTACATCAGTTTGGAAAAAATCAAGGCGTGATACTCATTTCGTCGAAGGTTAAAGATAGGTATTTAAGGACACTTTCCTTATCAAAGTCTCCTTACAATTCATGACATAAGCCGAACTCTGTTTACGGAGCAAAGATCAAAGTAGCGAGGAACTGAATTTGTCACGTTAATCCAATCATCGCACATAACTGAGCGTTACTTAATATTTGTGATCCTGAAGTAGTTGTGATAGCTTTAGTTTCGGAGGGTTATTTATTAAATGGCTTTATTCAGCTCGCCCTGATAGTTTGTTTATTTTTTTGTTCGGTTATTTAGTAATTAAGTAGGGCCGCCGTAAGCAGGATTTCAAGGCGTGCACTTCACACGGGCGGAACGTCCGAGGAGGCAGTAAATGCAAAATACGTACCTTCTATGATATTAAAATCCTGTACTTAATTTATTAATTTAATAACATTCTAAATAACTAGCTATGGTAAATTAATTTTCAAAATCTGGCTTGGAGAGTGTAAGAAACAGGTTGCGATGAAACCACTAATCCCTGGCTTATATTAGTAGTCTTATGAAATGTTACTAGAGCTTTATAAATATTCACAATGATTCCTTTGAAATGCTACACGAGAACATAATACTGAAATTATAATACTCAAAGCTTAAATAACATCTCAATTAACTAAGCTTCAGAAAGCAGTACCAAATACAGCATTGTGTACTTAGGTTGGTTTGTTATGTAGGTAGGGTTGGGGAATAATTAATCAATTCGCCAACAAATAAATTAATTAATTAATGTTCTTTAGCGAGTTCGGTACTTCGTTGTATTTAATGAACGCCAATAAAACTTTTTGTTACAAGCGAAAAGTATTTTACATAAATTCATGCCAACATTGTAGGTAAATACAGATTTAAATAAATTTCACTTAACCATTAAATGCTATTAAACGCTTAAAATATGGAAATATTTTATACACTTTTAGGTATCTCACGTGCAAGCGATAATAAAAATATAATTTGCACGTATTTATTGAAAATTACAACTGCATGGTTTTGAACCCGGCCCGTCTGGTTTGAGAACCAACATTCAACCACTCAACTCACTGCTGTTATAGGTACCTACTAATTTTAATTAAATCTAAAACCCCATTTATTTAAGTACCTACCTACGCATATAACAATAAGTATATTACAAACTCAGTGGTGTTGTATCATTCCGATGATCTGACATTATAAATGATATTGTTCATTGTCACTTCAAATACATCATTTTTCATACAAACGCTCAGTAGCATGATAAGGTACCTAAAGTCCGTTCTCAGGACAACTGACAAATGACACAGTTAACCGTTGCCAGGGTAGGTGCGACTGCGACATCTCAAATGGATTGCCTTATGATTTATGGACGGAGAGATTAACTATCCTGTGTGGTCGTGCTGAACAAATTATAACGAATTTGAAGTCAAATAGATTGTCCCCTGCATACTAATAATACCTACCTACATGTGTTTTATATAAACGTGTTGAAAATACTTATAAAGGGCGTATCTATATACATATCTGAATTTAGTTGGGAATCATGCGTAATAACTGTATAGCATTGTTTAACGTCAATTAAAATTGCTATCGTCAGTATATAGGTGCGAGTAGTAGTTGCAGGGAATTGAGAGATCTTGAGGAGACTACATTTTTTTCGTAAGTTGTTTTTTCCTTTAATTATGAATGAAACAAAAAGTGTTATAAAGTGTATAGGACGATTATGAATATGCTGAGCAAGAAAACTACCAGCTGTAGAATCTTAGGATTTATCATTTAATTTTTGGCTTATTTATTGACCAGGCCATGAAATACTTAAATATTAACATACATTGCAATGAAGATATGTGATGAAAACCTCGACGTATCATAATCTCAAAGGCAAGTCACGATGTCGACAATAGGTACTTCGCACCCACAAAACTTTACCATCACAGGGAGACGAGAGTTGAAAATACGGTTGCCTTCTACCTATCAATGCGACACTGGAGTGTTCTGAGCGCATCGGAGATGACAGTTCACTTCAAGTTATTTTAACAATACAACACAACTAACAATCCCACTTTACCTTTAGGATCATTTTTAACTGACTTCAAAAATGTAGGAGGTTCTCAATTCGACTGTGTTTTTATGCATTTACCTTATTACTTTGTACTGGGTGAATAAATTTTGCTAATTATTTTAATTGACATTAGATTTAAATTTCGAGCGACTTCTGACGAGTGTTTTTTAGTGTTTAATGTAAATAGGCGACAAACGAGCAGATAACCACCCGATGGTAATGGTGACTGTTGCTAAGGACATCAGTAAAACTAAAGTAAACCGGTGCTGTATAGAACAAGAAGTGGTAATAAAGAAAACTCTTTTCCAACATAGATCGGAGAGCTTTTGTTTACTTCGAGGTACCTACCTACCATAAGAGAATAATAAAGTAGTATCAGGTTAGGGTTAAAACTATCCCTCGCCATTGACAGTTGACTTCGATTCCAGCCAATGACAATAAACAAAACAAATGAGGGTTTGAGCCGGAGATACCGCTCATGTCCGCCAAGTATTGATAAATTCTTTGAATTTTCGCCGTTATTTTTTCCGTTCTGCTTTCAAAATTTATGATCTAGACACATTTTAGCGTGTCAAACCAAGTTTTAGCTAATAGAACAGGCGGGCAGCTACATGTGTAGTACCTAAACGAACCATTTGGAGGCTCCCTTGACCCCCTCATCAGTCAAAAACTATTTTTGACGTAAACATGACAAATATGGCACACGTGAAATAGTATAGCATATTTACTATATGATGACTCGAAGTAAACAGGATTGTTATACTGAAAATACCCAAAAAACTGCATGACCCTTCCAATAATTACACTGAGTGGTGTAGTCATGTCAATCGACAATAAAGTTACTTAGATATAATCTACATCATATCCACGTTGACTGCTATCGATAAAGCCTTTACGACGTCGAAACATGTTTTAGCTGCCCGTATGTTACCCGCAATATTGCCACTTAGGTAAATTGAAATTCTAACCCGAGTTCAATAAACTCTTATCTATAAATTATTGTTAACGCAATTTTAACCGAACTGTGCAGTGATCAATCTGCGAAAACAATTTAAGACCGACAATCCCGTTCATCAATTAGCAAAAACACGAATTCGTGAAGAAGATTGAGTGCTTTAACGCGGAAGTAGATTAAATTTATAATTAAATAGATACCTATTGTGCAGTTTCATTTTATTTTGGTTCACTTCTAAGGATAAATTAGATACTTAAGGTTTGTTGAGCAAAGTAATTTTCACCTCCTATTACGACCAATCTGAAAATAAATATGAAAGAAATTCTCAGGTAAATAACTACTGATGTATTTAGCACGATGTAAGAAGTATTACAATAGATCCTTTTCATTTAAAAATTGCAGTTTGTTGTGTGTACTACGTCTATAGAGTATTTTACAGTGATGAACAAAATACTATTACTTACTAGAGGTCACTGAGCCTGCGTCATCCAATTCATAACCGACTGCATTTATGGGGACAAACATTTTTATTTATATGCATTGCTAAAACTGTTTTAAAATCAAGTTTTAAATGGTTTTAAAAGTAGTAAGTGCAATCTGTAAATGTGAGTAGGAAAAGAAGCTCCTTGGGAGCTTCTTGCCGCTTCTTTAAAAAAACCTATTTCGAATAAACATTTCATTCATTCATTAAATCCTTCTTTTTACATATTACACAAGTAAATTGTCATAGATAGCTGTATGAATAACTTAAAGTCTATGAAAAGCGTTACTGCGCAATTCGTCCTCTCCTCTAATACAAAGATTACATTCGAACAGTAGCAGTGATGCAGTTACTTTGTTTACCTACAAATTGACAGTTAAAATTAATCATTAAAGAAGCCTGTATCAAAATTATATTGTACGAATTAATTCATTACCCACGTTAATAAAGCCCTGTAGGTGTCGACAAGAAATGTACTAATTAGCGTGTAAATAAGCAAACTTAATGCAAATGAACCACACTGAGAGGAAAGTTCAAACGTTCATGACCCCTGGTTGCCCGACCTTGCACATACTCATTAAAGCTAAGGTACACTCCAAGGTCAAAGTTCTGTTATTCCACGTAATCCCGTCACGTGAACTTTATGTACAAGTACGTAAGTATAAAAATTCAATGCGCAATGCGTTGTTGAGAAAAAACTTCATAAAAAGAAATATGTTTTAATTAGAGCTATTTTAGATAGAGCGGATTAAAGTTTTTTCTTTATGGCTTAATTTAATGTGAACATAACAGTTTTTTTACACCACCGTCTAAAAGAAAAAGAAAAGAGGGTAGCAGCACCTACATAATATAACGTCGAGATTAATTTTGATTGGATTTTTCTCTTGGCAGCTCTAGATATAACGACATGCATTTTGAATGTAGAGATCATTGAAATTTTAATGCAATAACTACATTAACAACTAGATACTAATATTCTATGTTCGGTCCAGAATATGAGAGAACTTTGGCTATAATCTTTACGAATTTAAGGAATGTTGTGGAATACCGACGATGGACGAGCAGTGAAATTTATCGAGGATTATTCGGAACTTAAGTAAGAAATGTTGTATGTTAAACGGAATTTAAAAGAAATTTCTTATTGTACAAGCTTATTTTACTTTTGTATAAGGTAAAAGTACACGCGTGTTGGTATGGGAATCCATTAAAGTCGGTTCATCCTTTCCAGAGATTAGTTCTGAAAAACATAAATAGCAGGCAAAGCAGGCAAATGAGCAGTCCTGACACCCGAAGGACCAACCACCACCGGGTCACCATCACCGGAAGTCACCAACAGGTTGCGGACCAAGAAAGCCCGCTTCTTGATCTTTCAAGATCAAGAATACATCCATGGCAGCAGCGAGTTGTGTACGTCACTTACGCAAAATTGATTTCAGTAATTACGTCCGCAAATGTAGAAAATATGGCTTCCTGTGCCTTCAAAAATATTCTAACAATTCAAGAAACACAAATAAAGTCCAAAGGAATCACATTTCATTATGTAAACATTGAATTGTAAATTATTTTCACTATTTCTAAAATAATAACTTCAGTAAAATGGCGCGTGACATATGTAAGAGTGACAGAGACAGCACGACTAAAACTTCCAAACGCGGAAGCGAGATATCACTATGTAATCTGTTCGTTTTCAAATATAGTAACAAAATTCCATTGCGCCAACTTCACGCACAAACCGATTCAATTCAAAATTGGATTGTTACAACTTGACACACATTCGAACGTGCAAGGCAGGTCTATGTTATGTATGTCTAGGGCTGCTGCCTACAATAGACTGACTTGATCAATCACTCAATCACACAACCTAATGTTGACCACTCGTCGTGCGCCTTATGTATGTTACGGTCACATCTTTAGTTTCTACATCCATGGTTTATCCATTGGCCACAAGCAACAGTTTAACAAAACAAGTAACAAACTCGTAAACTCAAACGATGCCAAAAGTTTCTAGTAATAGCAGCAGTTCATAACTCAGAATTTAGTGCAATTAAATGTTAATGGAATTACTGAATGTACTACGTTTGTCTTTGTGATAAGTAAAGGAGTAACTGGAAGTCAAACATTCTAGTTGGCGCAGTTAGTAATTTACAAGTAGATAAATATTGTACACGAAGCTCGGATACTACCCAGACTTATTATTGTCAGTATGACCAAAACGAGAAGTAACATAAGTACATATTCGTAATATAAGTACTCAAATATAATAATACTAGGTAACCTAGTTAAAGTTGTTCTGCAACATGAATAAATTAATATTATATATCGCAGGTTCTAAGCGGCGTATTGAGATAAAATTTAAATACCTACACTATTGTTTAAGTAAGACAAGAAACGGTTATCTTCCTTCTCGATCTGCAAGATTTAGAGCCGCCTTTGCCATGTCCATAAATGTCGTTGAAAGTTACCATCATGATAAGATAAATAGGAGAAAAATTTGTTTTCACAAAGACTACAATCAGATGCAAAATTATCGTAAATTTAAGTAGACCTAGTACCTAGGTACAATAGCTATTAAGTATTTGTAAAACAAAGTTTAGAATATCCTTCCTAATAGCATTTTAAAATCTTTCCAATTTGGTGTTTTATTTTATAACTGAGAGTATTTTCTATAGAACAGCTGTTCAACCTGAACAATAATTAAAATGTTTCCAAAATATAACTTTCGAAGAACCAATATATGAGTTCAAAACTTAAAACCCATCTACGTAAAAATCTTTTATCTAGTACAAACATTAGGATTGTCTTTTCATTTCGCTTTCTGCAAAATCCTTTTCAAAGACAAACGTCCAATATAAGTCTCGGGGGATCCCCCGTTTCCACAAACACAGTTGAGAAGTATCATCAATCTTCTATTCCCAATGCACTCATTTAGGTGTCCGTAATGAAGCAAGGTAAAGTAATTAATAAAAGTATCGAATTAAAAATTATATAGATTAAGTTCGTGCAATCAGGTCCACGAATCCGCTATGGAGCAGTTTGGTAGAGTGCTCTACACTTTCTCAATGATGAGGAGAGACCTGTGCTCAGAAGTGGGTAATTTTTTGGGTTCAAGCACCTAGATTATCACCTAGATTATGAATTTGAAGGGCACTACTTAAACGTCTTAAAGAAACGGAATACTAAATTTTATTCAATAAATTTTTGGCAAAAGAAGTAAATCATCTGTTTATATTTGGGCCTATGACCAAACGGTCCACAAAGGACATAAGTGTTGATTATAAATTATTACTCATAATGTAATAAGTAATAATAAGATATTGCATATGAATTGGATTGATATTAATGACATATGTATTTTAATAGAATTAAAAATTGATCAATATCCATACAATATAGTTTGTCTGCTCTATGTTTTTAATTTTTTAAATCAATTAATTTCAGTGGACCTGTTACTACGCATGCAAAAATTCAAGGTAAAAAAGAAAAAGTTTCTTACGTGCTCAGGCATGGAAACAATAAGGATCCAAATTTTCCAAGTCACAAAATTTGACCGAAATACTTCAAAGCAATGAGAATCACGGAGAAAGAAATAAGAGGCACGAGAAAGTTTTATAAAGCCTGCTAAATTAAAAAAGCCGACAAATCGTTGATGTTTTCACGCCAAAATAAATATATTTGGCGTGTCTTAAGCCTAAAATAAAATAACTTATAAATTCTTTCATACATATTATTTACTTCTATTTACTCAAACAATAAGATCCATTTTTTGTCAACGTTATGAACTCCTATACTGTTATTTCTTCTGTTTTTTTTACTTTTATCATCGCGATCACTAAATATTTTAATTACAACGCCGCCGTGACCAAGATCTACGCAATTAGGTGTGTGTGATTAAGGTTCATTGTAGCTTGACGGCGAGTAATCAAAACGGCTTAAATAAATTTTGCTTACAGGCTAAACTAAACTGTGTGCACACGTAATATAGTAGATTGTATAACAAGGGAGCAAAGTAATATTTTTACGGCGAGGGCGCTTTTTTGAATCCAGAGCGAATCCTGAATTTAGTAGAATCCTGAACGTAGCGAGGGATTCAAAGTATGTCGCCCGAGCCAAAAATATTTGCTCACTCTACTTTTCATCCCCCCCTATGAGAAAATAAAAGGCGCCTCAAATTCAGGAATAATACTGTCACAGTCACTAAACTGACTAAACCGATTAACCCGACTGACCCGACTGACCCGACTGACCCGACTGACCCGACTGACCCGACTGACCCGACTGACCCGACTGACCCGACTGACCCGACTGACCCTACTGACCCTACTGACCCGACTGACCCGACTGACCCGACTGACACGACTGACCCGACTGACCCGACTGACCCGACTGAC
Organism: Hesperia comma; assembly: GCA_905404135.1. Classification (NCBI taxonomy): domain Eukaryota; kingdom Metazoa; phylum Arthropoda; class Insecta; order Lepidoptera; family Hesperiidae; genus Hesperia; species Hesperia comma. Next base: position 6,716,218 of record FR990027.1, on the reverse strand, counting down.
CCGACTTACCCGACTAACCCGACTAACCCGACTAACCCGACTTACCCGACTAAACCAACTAAACTAATTAAACTAACTAAACAACTCATTTTTCAAAACAAAACCATGAATTTCTAACAATCCGAACTGATTATGAAAATTCATATGAAAATATATGAAATATTAATATGAAAATTCATTCCCGCCCGCTAAATAGAAAACACCAACTTTGGGCCCCCTTAAGTCCGAACCAAGTCGTCTTTTTCGAATAGGTGGGATGAAAAAGATTTTGTTGACGAGGAGTGGCAATTCCATTTCCTCGGTGACTCAAGTACCTATCTTTTTTTATTTTAATTTTTTTTATCTGTGTAATTATTATGAAATTAAGTTTGTACTTATTCTAAGTTCCTATTTTCTTATTCTAATTTTGATCTCCCACATATTTCAATATTTAACTTACCCTTACCTTACATACTTAGAAATTTATCAGCCTCCTACATCCTTAATTAACTTTAATGCTCATTCCATTTTATGTGAAGTTGTTCACTGAATATCTAATACCGATACGCATAAAGTATTTACGACCGGTATAAAAGTTTCTTGATGGGAAGTTACGGCGTGTGTTGATTCCAGCAGTAATAAGTTCATATTGACAGTTTTACTGGTACCACAATGTACCTAAGTATAATGGATCATAGCGTATGCTGTTGTAAGCGAAGTCCATAAGTCTATATTCGACGACCAAGTAGTAGTTGTTGTTGATAGAAATCCCGCCTACGAATCGAGGGTCTCTCGTTCAATTTCCGATCGGTGCAGTTATTTTTTATGGAATGGAGCAGGCAGCACCACTCTTCCGCTGCCCTCCATCACAATTGTAACAGACTTAAAACAATGCTCAATTTAGGGACTGGGATGGTTTGCAGTAGATGGCTAGATGGTGTTAGAATATTAGTTGGTTAGTTTATTAATAAGTGAAAGGACAGGGACTGTTAGTGATAGTTAGTCCTGTTTGTTAATGTTAGTAATTGTTAGTATGAGTCTCGTTCCAATTCTGTCACAGATGCGTTTCTACTCCTAAGGACTGAGATGGTCGCCTCTAAAAAAGTGAAACCGGCTATTATGTGAAAGAATAATATTTTTCAGTAATCTAAGGTATAATTTGTGATATCCATGCCAGTCGCGAGTCAGGGATACCTAGTGCATTTTGTTTCATTTTCGCTTATTAACAAGATTTCTCACTTTAACTTAGTTTTGTTTCACTCAAGACAACGAAACAAAAACCAATCGAAAGTATGCTCATATTTTGTTAAAGTTCGCGTTACATACAATACACATTATAGAAATGTTGATTCTATCATACAGCCAAATCCATTACAAAATTTATTCCAACACAATGTACATAAATGATATGAAGTTATGTATTGATATGAAGTTTTCGATTATAGTGATAAATAAAAACATACATTTTCTGAAAACCTGGCTGGTTACTTTTCATTGTAGATAATACCTACTGCTTAACTGGATTTATTCTAACAGAAAGAAAAATATTTCTTTAGCAGAAAAATTATCCTGTCAGATACACAAAAGAAAGTTAAAGTTTGGTTTGCTTCGTTTAGTTTCATATGACAGTCAAGCTCTATCCCTAAACGACAATGTTCTCCATATACCAGAGAAAAAATAAAGAGCATCCAGGTAAAGAATTCGAGAAAAAACGAAACGAAAATTGAATATCGTTCGAGGAAAGGAAAATTGAGAACATATTGAGCTATAATCAAACTTCGATAGTAACCAACCTTTATGTGAACGAAACTTACAAAAGGAAACACAATAAAATAGAAATTCAATTCAACTTCCGTTTCACTGGCATTCCACTTCATTGGCATGATTTTGAAATCCGTATACATTGTTAAGTGTATAATTTCAAACAAGCAGCAGGAGTAGACGTGGTTGAATATCAGCCTCACGAACATATAGGTCTCTAATAAAATGCAAACGGGTACTCACGATTTCATTAACCGCTATTCCAACCTACTTATGTAAGCATCATGGTCACAGCAAAACAGTGGCGGAGTGAAACTCTTGACGCCACTGGACTTCCATTGGCCAGCAGCTACCTTTAATGCTACTGATTTATTTGCGACGATGAGATCTTTTCAGGTGACTCTTATGCTTTTATATCGGTTAAAAATCTCTTTCGAGCTTTTATTTAAAATGCTGAGTTTTCAATATGGTAACTAGCTACCTTCTTGGACCTAACCATTTATTTATTTCATCTGTAAGATATTGTGACCACCTGCCATCAATTACTCATAGTTCATCCGCTCGCTTGTCAAATATTAAAAAAAAAAAACAAAAATAGACTTTTAGTACTGGTGTTTTTTTATCATTTTTAACATTACTGCTAGATGTATTATAACGATACGATAATTAAAAAGATAAGTATAACATTTTACTATATCATATATTTACAAAGATAATACAAATCGCGGTTTATAAACAATTTGGCTTCCCTTCTCGTTTATTGCCGAGTTTAATTAAAAAGCTTTGCATTCAGAAGCACTCGCTAATAGGGAATCACAACACTCGGAGCCCCAAAGTACTGCGTAGTGCTCCAGTCGAGAGAACGCTTAGAGGTTCGCCCGAGGCCTCTGTTTGTAGGGGAGCCCCAGCCCTGTTATCCATATTTGAATGCACACAAACATGTAAGGATGTTTTCACCAGAAATTCATGTTTATTCTGGAATAAATTATTTGGACATGATTTTCACTGTACTCCTATTTGTAATCATGTGAAAAATTTTCAGAACTAGATAAGGAACGTGTCTGTAGACAGAAAAAACACTGGACGTATTTATCCATGGTCTTTTCCCACTTTTACTTTTTCCCCAGAGTACCTACCTCTTGGTTTAATGAAATAAAAATGTTAAATAACTAACTTTTTATAGAATAAGAAAACTAACTTTCTCAAAACAATCACCGACTTCAAAGTCGAGATAACTCAAAAATCACCCGCGAGATGTTGCTCTTTATAAGGAGCTACAAGACAAACACTTCCTTTCGAATCGGAACTCCCAGTCAAAAGTTATGAGGTAATGAGCATACATTAAATTCATATTACTGAAAATAATTCAAAAACTACCCGAGATATCGTTCAAACTTATTGAGATTAGACAAAAAGCAAGAGCTTTCGAATAAAAAAATATTAAAATAAATCGAAGCACCCAATCAACACACAGAGAAATACAGTCGAATTGAGAATTTTTTGAAGTCCGTTAAAAATATCTTGAGAAATTCCTTTCCGCGACTAAAGATTTCTAAATCATACGAGAAAAATAACCAACGCAAAGAATTAATGGTATTAAGATGTACCTACTCCTTTTGAATGTGGGAATAATGATTCCCGAAGCAAAAGAGCACGAGTAAGTCTTATTTAAATATAGAACTCGATCCGCAAACGAGAATCTCGTGTGAATTTCGTTTCGCAGTTTTAAAAGTTCATTTTTATGCCTCCTGTGAGATTACTTCTAGTTATGTATGTGTTAAGGAGCCACCTCGGGTTTTTTAAAATCCTTTTGAACGTGATTTAAGCATGTAGACGAAAATTTGGGTAGCGCTTTTATAGTCACGTCACTTTAGGAGAAAAAATAAAGTGATCCGCAATTTTCCAACAGTTTTTCGAAAGAATTAAGCTACCTCACCGTCGCAAGAGCATTTTATTATGTGGGTAGATGTCTGATGAATTTTCTTGTACTTTAAATACTTTATGTCGTTAGGAATATTTTGATACTTATTGAAAGTAATTTCATATATTGTTTAGGTACTAACTGTTTTTAGTAATCTGTCTATCCACATTTTCTGGATAAGTACGTAATTACATACAAGAATTTAATAGATACGGATATGACGACTTGACTGTTCAATGGCTAGACTTTAGGAAGACGATTGGTTTATTTAATCACATAATATTCAACTCTACATATTATTCCTTAACAATCGCACAATTATTAAGTAATAAGCTAGTTCTTATTTGACACTTGAAAACAATTCCTTAAAATATGAAAAACGTGAATTTTACGATCTTTAGAACAGACAGAAGATCAATAATAATACAAACAAATACAAACAAAATGATTTCAGTGTCCTTATAATATCACATAATCTGCAAAACGTTTTCACACCCAATACCCATATTTGTATGACATGACTCTATGCTCACACTTTATAAACTTCGCATACAAAATAGGTGTACCGATCGCAAATTTCATTTACAGTTTCGGCCCTGCCGCCCTCGTATTGGGCCCTGTGTACAATGAAACATCTAAAGGCTTACGTCGTCGTAAGAATTTTCTTTGTCCGTAAAAAGGCTTCGCGTGAATAACTCTGTTATATACGTAACGCAGTGAAGCTTTATAAAAAATAAAATAGGGGACCAAAATGTACATGCCGCTTCTAGCAGTAAAATACCAACACTGTTTGGTGCAGTAAAATTTCAATATTCTCACGTTTTTCTTATGTTGGTTCTCGCTGACAATTCATACGCCACAGTGCAAGTTGAAAAATTATATTATTTTTTTTACAATTACATTAAATAGATATATTTATGTACCTTTTGTTTTATACATTGTTTTCCATTAAATTTATTGCCTTGTCGATAGATACAAAAGTATGTTTCTATTATTTAAGCAACTTCTTTAGTATCTAATATAATATAGGGCAATGTAAATTTAAGTATGGGACCATGTGCTACATTCATCTTTATATGTATAATAGAGCAAAATAAACGATACGATCCAAACTATAATCTCAAGTGTCTACGATTGGGTTTATGTGAAATAAAAATAAGTTAGAGTCATTGATCAAAAGGGACCACTTGCAATTTCATCTCTAAAATCATAATTTAAATTGCTATTAGGTATAAGAAATTCAACCTGACTTACAATACAATACAAATTGTATTGTACATTATGTGGGATCAAAGGCTATATTGGTATTACACGAATGAAACGAATTTTTCTAAATCTATTTTGTGATACAATCAATTATTATCTCACGTTAGTATTTGTGAAAAGTCAACATAAAGCTCAAACAATATATATGTTATAAAAATAGCGTCATATATTACGAGAAGTTTCTCGTAATAGATGACTATGATGATGATAAGGTACTAAAGCAATAATGTTATTAGGTATAGCAATTCCAACGTATGTATATTTTAGTACCTACATTACGATACGGTGCGGTAAGTTCCCTATTTTTAAAGGCGTGAAGTTACATAGATATGCGCTTTGGGCTATATAACAAACAATAGGAACGGAGCAACAAAATTCTCCCGAACACTCTACTATAATATAACATACAACGACAACTATAATGGCATGACATTTAAGACAAAAAAATACAACTGAGATTCAAAAAAGTACCCCAAGTATGAACATCCTCCCTTATGAAACTTTCTTAAGATTTACAATGTTAAATGAATATGAAATTACTGTGACATAAACTTACTTCTTCGTATTTTACCAGCGTAATTTTACGACCAAGTTATTCAGATATAACTTTCCTGATCCATACTTCAGGTGAAATTTAAACAATCATTGTTCTGTAAAGTAGCTAAGTGGCCAGTTAAGCGAATCAGCGGGAAAGTGAAATCTCCAGGTGGCTAATAGACATTGTCAAAAGGAGCAACGCCGCATTTACGGCAAAGCGTGACGTCATTCCTTTAATTTGCTGCCAAGAGAACCGGGAAATTTTCCTTTTTAATCAGCATCCCTTTCGTCTTACAAAATTTAATTAAACCCTTTAAAACACTTTACATTGGTAATAATTGTGCGACAAAATCCTGCTTGGATCATGTAATTAAAAATATTGTTATTTGTAATTCGACACTCACAATTAAATTGTTTGTGAAATGAATCTGTTTTTGGGTAATTTTATATCGCTCTATTGTAAACAATTCTACGAGTATAACAGGTTTTTTAACGTTATAAATAGTTAGTGCTTGGCAACTTTTCCATGTAATGGTTAGTGCAGATGAGGATGTAGAATATATAAACTTATAGGTACAGTCCGCCCAACTTAACTCTGAAATGGCAAAAATTGGAACTAACGAAAAGTCATTCATAAGTACGTTGTGTTCATTCATCTGTCAGTTACTAGTGTGCAATGATTGGTCAAATGAATGTCAAATGCGTCCGACAGCGCCTCTTTCGTTTCAGTCTTAAGTTGGGTTTACTATAAAACTATAAAAACTCTTTTCATAAAGACAACTGCAATCCACATTATGCCTACGTAAAAAATAATGACCATTTTTAAATTTTTGAACTCTATAATTGGATAACCTTTTTATAATACGATTTTATATGCGATTCGAAGCGCTCATTACATAACCCGTCGGCTTGCGTCAAAATTAAACAACAGCGAGCGCGGTCGGTAGTTGGATGGGTGACCGCTAGTGGCAAAAATTTCTTGAGCGCTTCCGTGCTTCGGAGGACACGTAAAGCTGTCGGTCCCGGTTGTCATCGATAGATAGCAGATAGTTAAATAGTAAAGCCGTGTCGGATGCCTTTGGGTGGCTTAAAAACTTTCGACACTGGGTTCGCCACTAACCCCTCCACCAATCCGCACTGGAGCAGCGTAGTGGAGTATGCTCTGGGCATTAATGAGGAGTGACTGTGCTCTGTAGTGGGCCATTAATGGGTTGTAGCCAGCCATGAGATTTATACCTATTCATATTAAAGTAATCGTTTGTTTCACACATCTGTTTTTGCAACGAAAGTTTTTTTTTATCCAAATGTACTATTACAATTCAATAAAAGTTCACATCAAGTATGCATTACATTCGTACGTAATGGTCGCTAGAGGCAATACCACTCAGTACTTTAGCCCGTTAAGCGAACCGCATCGGCTTATGTAGTACACGTCACTTTGAAATGTAAAGTTCCTTTCAACTGTACCTAACCCCCTGGTACAGAGACATTTACAAACGACCTACATCTGAGCTCTTTTGCATGGTGGCACGTGTTTTTATACCTAACAGGCATTTGCATCAACAACCGTAACATGGGCAAAAACACTCAAATAAAAAGCAAGCAAGTCGGAATTAATCCGTTAAGTAGAATATAACTTAAGTTTCATGTAATTAAATAATAATTAAGTGGGTAAAAATAGCATTTAGAAATATGTAGGTATATGCAACATTTTGTACTTTAAAGCTCCCCAAAGTCCCCAATACGTCAATATCTACCACATTTATTTGCAATTTAAGAAAAGTAGTTTAGAATTTATGCGGCATACCTATTGTGTAGTATATTATATAGCAAGATTAATATTATTGTAATGGTCACACCCATTTATTGACGGGAGTATTTAAAATCTCACCTCAAAGTTTCACCGTGGTGAAAATTTTAATACACATAGGTTGAACTCTTTTGTCATTCTCTACATACCTTACAATACGTTTTATGTGTTTCAAAGTCTGTTGTGTTTTTGTTGTTACAATATTTTTTCTTGAAATTGGTAAGTATTTATGTTTTTACGTATATTGTATCCATTTGCCGCACCTTTATTTGTTTTCGGCGTTTTACAGACATATAGGTACATTGCGTATGTGGCTCGGGATCAGAATACGAGCTTCGGTATCCCCTGCCTGTCGTAAGAGGCGACTAAAAGGGGTTTTTGGGGTTGGGGGCGGCTAGAGTGGGAGCTCGAACCGTCCATCACCAACCCCGGGAAGGATGACGGTATGTGTGGCCGCATACCGTCGTATGGAGATGGCAAGCGATGGGGCATTTACTCTCTCGCGGGCAGAGCCCCAAGGGCGCCGCGCTCGGAGGACTCCGGTTGTGTTCCTTTGGAGATCCCGGAGTTCTCCACAAGCGCTGAGGTAGGCCACCGGGGGGGTTTTAGTGGGTAAAAATCCCACATAACCCTGTGTCGCTCCCACGACACCGGGTATCTTTTGAAGGTTTCCCTCTCGATAACAAAAAAAAAAGGTACATTGCGTAAAATAATCCGCAAAACTCCGAAAAATCGCTATGTTAAACAAATACACACCCATAAATAAACGAACACATAATATATACTCAAGATATAATTTGTTAATGCTTCAAAATTGCCTTGCAACGCTCCCATCACTACACTTCCGTGTCGTATTTATGTTCGCATGCTTAGAATACATTTTTCATTATCGATTTCCATGTAAAGGTATACCATTGAAGATGTTTCACTTCTCGTTCGGTTACTGCCATGAAAAATGGTACTGCTTACCTGAAAAGAAAATATTTTCACATTATTGATGATATCATTCCATTTTCCCTTGTGACAAAAATATGTTTTGCATAGTATGAACAATTATTTTCACTATAATTTGCTAGACGCCCAAATCAAACTACCAATGAAAGTAAAAATAAAACGAGAATTAGGTCGTAAGCGCTTTCTTTTTATGTACAATAACAGTTTTGTTTGTTTATTGTCTAATTAAGATAACAAAGGAGCATGCAGCACCACTTTTCCGTTGCCGCCCATGTTTACTGTGACAGCCTAGAACAGCAAGGCTATTCTGTGAGAAACAGATATCGAAGCTCACTCAGGTGAATTCTGTCACTTTGATTGCGATCAGCTATTGAGATGTTAAAGATATCCTTACAGAATAGCCTAGCAGAACTCAAATATGAAGTGAGACAGTCCAGTTATAAATGGGTGCTATTGAGAACATGATTTTCGTTCATAGGTGTGAGGATTTTGAATCATACCTACTGATTGATAATTATTTTATAAAAGTTGTTCCAAATCATACTTTAAAATGCAAATATCTGTACAAAATTCCGTGTACTAGTTTTTGAGTACACATACAGTCGGACAGAGACTTCTTTTCATACCGTAATGAAAATACGAATGGCCTACATTTGAAATAAATGTACTAGCAGTTATTGAGAATCCACGTCTATAATTATCAATATCCATACTCCACAATATTTCGAATAGACGAACAAGTGCATTTTTTATTCGGTCGTAAATGTTTTTCAATATTTCAACAAAATAGTCTCTGACGCGACTGACTGTTACTGCGAAAGCTTCTACAGTTATGTAACTCTTTGATAAAGTATATTTTTTCGTTGGAAATTCCCTTTTTAATCCATTTCCAATTGAAATGGGTCAACAAATGATTGATACGTAAGCATTTTGCGTACACAATTCGAAATAATAGCCTACGGGCTATTTTACATCAAAGGCACTTTGTTTAACTATGGGGGTGGCATGGTTTTATTTTACCGTACTTTTTTACAAAGATAGCCACAGATGTACAACATAACATATCCACCTGGATTAATTATGCTGCTTCATTTTTATTGTAGAGTTATAGTCTTCTATAATTAGCCAATAAATGCAATGGAATAACTTTATAGCGCCACTGATAAGTGTTGCAGCTATAATGTTAAAGAGTTAAATAAAAATGGTTTCCTTTTTGACCATTAACCACTAAACTACATTTTTCTAAAGCCTTAGGTGTTATTACTATTACTCGTACAATTCGCATGGGTCACTGACCGTAATATGACCTGTCTGTAGATTTATCTGTCGTTGCATTGACATTCTTTTCTGTCATAGAAAAACCATCACGCAATGCAAGACAGAAGATAGTATCATTCTGTCTCGTTTTTTCTCATGTCAATACCGTAAGTTGCTCCTTTTCTTGTGCGAGTGTGATAGATGACATTAATACGCCTTGTACTATTCTACGTCTTTGGGTTTTTGGCATAATTGTAATAATTATAGTGCGCCCAACTTATCTCTGAAATGGCAAAAATTGGAACTAATGCCGCCATTTTAAAAAGTCATTCATAAGTACGTTGTGGGTTGTGGTTATCCATATGTCAGTTACTACCTGTCGAATAGCGGGCAAAGATTGGTCCAATGCGTCCGAAAGCGCCTCTCTTCGTTTCAGAGATAAGTTGGATTTACTTTACATAATTGACATACCGATACAGACTAAACGTAGTGTGTAAGTAGGTACTCTGTGTAACATATTAAAAATATAGAAATTCTTATGTACCGATCCACCCGACAGTTTTACTCGTACCTATTTGATAGTATGGCCGGCAAATTCAACTTGGATGCACTTTGCACGTATAACAATCCGTTAAGTAAAATTATTTTTCATCCCACCTATTCGAAAAAGACGACTTGGTTCGGTCTTATGGGGATCCAAAGTTGGTGTTTTCTATTTAGCGTGCGGGAATGAATTTTCATATAACTTTTCCTGCCCGTTAAATGATAGTCGGATTAGTCGGGTTAGTCGGGTTAGTCGGGTTAGTCGGGTTAGTCGGGTTAGTCGGGTTAGTCGGGTTAGTCGGGTTAGTCGGGTTAGTCGGGTTAGTCGGGTTAGTCGGGTTAGTCGGGTTAGTCGGGTTAGTCGGGTTAGTCGGGTTAGTCGGGTTAGTCGGGTTAGTCGGGTTAGTCGGGTTAGTCGGGTTAGTCGGGTTAGTCGGGTTAGTCGGGTTAGTCGGGTTAGTCGGGTTAGTCGGGTTAGTCGGGTTAGTCGGTTTAGTCGGTTTAGTTAGTTTAGTGACTGTGACAGTATTATTCCTGAATTTGAGGCGCCTTTTATTTTCTCATAGGGGGGATGAAAAGTAGAGTGTATCACTCGGGAGCAAGTATATTTTTGGCTCGGGCGACGTACTTTGAATCCCTCGCTACGTTCGGGATTCTACTCTAGAATCCCTCGCTACGTTCGGGATTCTACTCTAGAATCCCTCACTTCGCTCTGGATTCAAAAAACGCCCTCGCCGAAAAAATATTACTTTGCACCCTTGTCATACAATCTACTATTCTTACATTTGACCGTAGCAAATCTCTATTTCACTTTCAAATTCAATGAGTTCTCAAACATGCACTTAAGACAGTGTACATAAATTTTATATCTTACTAGCTTTTGCCAGCGGCTTCGCCCGCGTGAATTTCGTTTTGGTAGCGCCGTCTGTCGGATCCTAATCTAAACCATCCTCAAAGCCACTGTAACACACACAATAAATTTCATTAAAATCGGTCCAGCCGTTTAGGAGGAGTTCAGTGACATACCCACGCACAGAAGAATTATATATATTAAGATAACTTTGCTTAATCCAATTAAGTTTGTAATAGGTAATATTTTTTTTCATCATATTGTACAAAGAGAAAGATAAGAAACAGTTTCGTGAGAGAAATGGAATATTCTTACATATTTTCAACGTTCATAAAGTTTAAAAATTGTAGACATTAGGTAGAAGCAGGAGTTGGTAATAAAGGGGCCTGGAGCAGATGCTTTCGTTCCTTTTGCATTATACATACTACTATGGCACTGAAAATTCATCTCGACTGCTGCATTTTAATACCCAGTTGTCGTATAAATAATAATGAGCAAGAAATAGACTATCAAAACTACTTGGACGGTCTACCTTTATTACTTTGGTTGTTGAATATTCATTAGAATTGTATGTAAAGTTCATGTTTGTCAGTCATCATTATATTCATATTATATTCTTATAGATAGGTATTGAGGCGCCTGATAGGTAGTAAGATTATTTAAATAGATATTAAAGAAAGACAATGGCTTGCTTTTCTTGAAGTTTCATTAGCTTTGTTTATTTAGATTTGAGGTATTATGTTGAGGTTAGGTTACTGACTCCCTATCAACTCTACGTCATTTCATCATATTGTAGTTTTCCTAATCAACGTAAAGAATTTCAATGAAGTATTTATGGTAACATTCTTTCAGTTAATTGTAAATAGCTATTTCTTCAGCAAGTAAAATCGAACTTCACAGGAATAGCTAACAAACTTATGGGGAAAAAGTAAATCGCAGTTAATCCTAATGGCTCGAACCTGTCGGCTAGCGAGAGAAAATCCAACTACAGCTAAGTTCCTAGACTAAAACTCGGTCTGGCAGCTGCTGGTTATATAAAGCTATTAAAGAATTTTTGTTTTAATAAACTGATTTAGTCATCTGCCAAAGGACTCATTAAAAAACTTATTACTATAGGTACTTACGTGTGCTCACAGTTTAATTTGGCTTCTAAGCAAAATTTACTTATGGCATTTTAAATGCTTGCCGTCACTCTTAAATAAACCGTAGTAAATTAGACCTTTATACTTTAGCTTCCGAGAAAATAAGCCGTGAAATACATCCGATCAGTTGCGCTAGTTACCTATTGTTAGTTTTAGTTTTACATTGTCAAAAGACGAGAATCCTAAAAAAGTTAAAATTAGGTATATCACGTAGCAGACTGTTACTAAGCAACTTCAATGAGGTTCGAGCCTCAAGGCTCAACCCTCGACTGCCAGCACGTGAGAGACAAAACGAAACAAAGTTACCGATGAACTTGGGGAAACTTCGATATCAATGATTGCATTATGTATGAGATATCTAAAATTCTTTCTTTAAAAACAGTAACTATGTATTACCTAGAAGCACCTATCGTTTTTAGAATCTAAATAATTCATAGAAAAACTATAGTCAAAAGTCAATACCCCTTATGGTTAACAAAATAGATACCTACAAAAAAAAAGATGAGTACAAAGTCTTTTAGCTTATTGGGTTCGCAAATAAAATAACATTTTTTCCAATGTTTGCTACTAAGATTTACAAAGGTTGAAACGAAGCGAAAGACAGTTACAAATGAAAACTTAATAAAAGAAAAATTTTCTGTTATTTTTAATAGATTTCACAATAAAGCTAATAATAATAATGGGCTCACTTACTAAGTTAATTAAAAAACTTCGAACAGAGAACATATTTTCCTTTACCCTTTAACGTAAAACGAGGGTTTAAATTGGCTCCAGGCTTCAACAAATTCTCTGTCGTTTTTAATCAAACACCTTTCAAAGTTTGTTTTGTTTTTGTTCAATGGAAAGTTTGCAATTACTGGTATTTCGTTCTTCCTCCGCTTGTTTTTAAGTTAAGAAATGTTTTCAATAGTGTTGAAAACCCGACAAATAAATAGGGATCTTCAAAGGTGTATTAGATTAAATCAAATTGTTGGAATAATAACATTTTCTCAGATGTAACAAGTATTATAATTTGAAGAACCTTTTCACAGCTCCCTCAGAGAAAATGCCCCAAGGGAGTTTGCCTACTAATTTATAAAACAAAGATAATTTTATGATTTGGAGCAATAATATTTTTACTTAGCTTTAAATTATCACCCTCGAAGAGTAGATACCGAAACTTGAGTGCCTATCTATAACTTTCAAAGTTAAAGTAGTCAGTTTCACGGTTTTAAAATCTCTAATTAATAAGCAAGTTTTAAAAGTAGTAATCTGCAAAATTTCTCCATTCCATATTCCACCAGATTGAATAAAAAAATCAAAACCATGAAAATCACAAAAAATATATCTACGAATTTCTAGGATAGATACACGACTACGAAATTTGATCTCAATACTAGTATATTTTGGAATCATTGACCAAGTATCTGAGAATAATTATGTGAAAAAAATATGATTATGGGTGCAATCAGCATATAAAAGTATGATAAGAGAGCCCCATTTCCAAAAAATAAATAAAAATAAAGGTCAAAAGTTCGAAAACAGTTACAACTGTACTAAAACGATATTTTGATATCTGAGAGATCCCTCCTCAAGTTATTCAGTTCTATTTCGTTTCGTCGTACTAAACACTGTAAATATATACCGTATAGAATAATAAATACCTATATACCTACGATAGAATAAAGGAGATTCCCTCGGTCAACATAAGAAAATAATGAACTAAACAATTCAGTCATAGACTACACAGTAACAACCTAACTAAATAAACTGGGATACAATGAATATTTGTAGCTAACTTTCACAGTGTGGCGAAATTCTGAAAGTTAGGTAGTGTCGGCTATTCCAAAGTTTACTTCAATAAACAAGCTCTGTTATAGCATGTTGGTGTTTCATAATTATCATTCCCTTATTCATGAGCTCCTCGTACCTATTTCTATCTCAGAATAAGTACAAATATTATATACAAACAAACCTGCCCTCGCTTCGCTTCTAGAAAAATACACCTTAAAGTTTACTATGTAAATTTGTAGGTTAACAAAATACTATGTAAAGAGCACAGAATATAAAAAATACAAATGACCCCACAACGTTACTTTGTGCGGTCCCCTTACACAGTTATCCCATTGAAAGCAAAGCGAACATTTTTTCTAAAATATTTAGAAAAACATACATCACTCGACGTATCCGATGTTTGTAGCAATAGTGAACGAAACTCTTGTTGATAAAAATATTTTCAGTTTTCAGCAAAACTTTTGAATTTTGAACTTCAAAGCGGTTTTTCCTATTCATAGCGATATAACCTGGATGTTATTGGTAACCGTTCCACCTAACGAATTGCTCCAATTTGTGGATCCGATTTCTCGTAAATTTAGTTGAAAAAGTGAAATTGCAATTTCTGCTCGAAAAACGGGGCTCCAGTTCACAAAGACAGATAAAACTGGTTTTTGTCTAACCTAAAACCTGATAATTTGGTTTAGATTTATAGACTTCCAAAATTTTAAAATGCTCATGCTGAAAATTATTAAAAGTTCAATTAAATTATTCATTTAATATCTATAGAATTACATCATAACATTTCATACTCTGAAAATGTACAATTCATTTTATGAATGATATTCATATTTCAAGTCACGTGGATCGGAACGTAATTTTGAACGCCGCTCAGCGCTCACTGACGTCAATCATGTCAAATTCAAGTTACTCCGTGAATTTTATTGGATATTCGAGAGGTTATTCATTCATATATATACATATACATACATATTTTCAAACAAAGATATCAAACGGGCGCACTGTAAACCGACTAAAGATAAATTGTTGAAACAATAATTTCACCGAAAATGACAGCAACATTTAGAAAGTATAACTTACTTTCGCTATTTATTGGCTTTTTCTAAGACTAGGTAACCCAGCAGACGCTGTCCTGCAATATAATACTTAAGTTACTTATAGTAGATGCCCTCGCTTCTCTTCGGGAACCTTTTTGCTCCGCTCCTATTGGTCGTAGTATGATGTTATACTTATGTATAGCCTCAATAAATAAACTACCTATTCAATACAAAAAGAATTTTACAATTCGAACCAGCATTTAGCAGTTCCTGAGATTAGCGCGTTCAAACAAACAAACTCTTCTACTTTATGTTATAAGTGTAGATTTAAAACGATTTCAGGAAGCAACGTATGTACAGCGCTATTCAATATTATACAAATTTTACATATTATATAAGGCTATATTAGCTCAGGTATTTATCATCTTCCTGTAAATTTATATTCATTGCGTCAATATACCGCATTACTCGTGAATGGCACGTAGCACCAGATTATAGGATTACGTGACCGAAACGTACCTTTAGCTTTTAAATCTTGATACCGGAACCTGTAGTTGAAAAGATATCGATATCGATTTACGCTCTCTTTTGACAAACCTTTAAAATTATTGGTTCCAAAGATGTTGTTTCTATATCATTGATTGCTCTGATAAAAAGGGGTTTGTATTGTAAAATCTGAACTATGAATTATGTACTGTTTGCTTTACAACACACTATAAAATTAAATAAGTAAGTACAAAAGTACGAGTACTTACTGAGTAACCAACCTTTACATTTCCATTTCGTTTCTAAAAGACAATGTTGTTCCAAGTGAATCAATATTTCAGCTACGTACCTACCTACGTGAAGTTCATTGAACTGTTTAACGTGCATGTTAAGTGTAAATACGCTCTCGCACGAACTGACATGGTCGGTTAACGAAGCGCTCGGCGCGTAAGGTAGGTAACTAGCATTGACTCCGTAAATCGATTCACACCACGAACGCGCGGAGTGGATCGGTATCGTCTTTTAATGATGCAAGTATGGAGCGAACATCACTATTTAATGTTACTTTACCTTTATTGTTCGGATATTGTTTTTGAATTCACGTCCTCTTCACTGTTTTTTATTTTTACGGTTTTTTAATGTCATACTTTATTAATGTAAAATCATTATTGCATATAGTTTTACCGAATGTAAAAAATATATTTCCGGAAGTCAAACACTATTTTACCGATAATTAAGTTACAATTAAAAGCCACTTTGCTTTTATTGTTTCTATAATAATTATACATAGGTAGGTAAGCAGTCCGCATAATATAAGCCAAACAAAACCAAATATCCAAACATCAGTGAAGCATCAATAAATCATTTCATTCATTCATTCATTTCATTCATCGAATAATTAATTACAACTTTACAACTGTAACCGACTTTCACTGGACTTAAAAGGGCTTGTAGGTATTTTCCTTCTAAAATATATTTTCAAATATTCGTTTCATAGTAAAATACAATTTAACTTATGAGTAGTATTTAGGTCAAACACGATATAGGTAATTTGATGTTTATACCTGTATCCAATTGGGAATTAACTTTACAAAAATTTATGTTAAGGCGACAACTTTGGTTTAGATCGCTATGTAGGTAGGATTTTTAAATTGTGATTCAGGTTACACGCGCGAATATGATGACTTTTTCTTCTCTATTAATTCTTGTGATAGAACAGGCAGTTGTAACATACGAATAGTACTACATTAAAATCGTTTGCGAATCAAAACATTGAATAATTTGTGTCCATATTGCCGCTATGGTGCCATTTCTTGGGATTGTACTAAGTATAAAATCGTACTTCGTAGTTTTAATAAAAGCTCAAAAATGCTAAGTCAAATTAAACACATTAAAATATAATTCCCCTACTTGCAGTGTGAAGCTGCCGTAGTGTTACGTTGTTATATTTCAAAAGTTTAAATCGTCACATTTTCATAGGAATCGGAAACTTTCTGTCCAGTTATTTAAGACTAAAATTCTTTCCACTTAAAACGTTACTTATAATATCAATCCGTGCATATACATAATTTCAGCTAACCTTAAAATAACAAAGTTGACAGGCATGGAAAACAGTCCATTTAACTTATCAAACAAACCTGATAATAGCTTTGGGGTAAGAAGAATTAAGTCCATAATCGTATTCTCTATAGATACCTACCTACTTATTATGCTTACAATGACTTAGGTTAGCAGTAGTAATTTATTACTTTATTAATGTTACGTGTCAGGAGTATGGGGTTCGAGAAAATGCCAAAGTGTACCACAAAGACTTTATTATACTCGTAGATACACAATTACACACTGTACACAGTACACACCACAACACTATGTACGTAGGTACTCGTAAACACACTCGTCGAACACTGTATCGCTCGTAGAAATCACTTCACTTTCACTTGTATCGCTCGTAGGTATCGCTGGTATCTTCCTGGTTTCGCTTCCGAAACTAGAATGTCCGCACTTGAACGATCGCCCCTTTTTATACCACTCACGCACCATTCATGGCAATCGAGAATATTCCCGCGAAGTCCGGACCCGCGTCGAAATAAAGTTCGAGAACGTTCCTTGCAACCAACTCTCGCCCGTATGACTATTGCCGTAATGGTCGAAGCGTCGTGCGTCCTTTTGAGAGAGCCGCGCTCCTATTGTTTCTATTGTTGCGCGACATGTTTATGGCCCCTATTGTTTATTGTTTTCGGCGTAGCGAAGTCGATGCGCCAGGGTTGTCACATTGCCCCCCTCTTAGTCATGCTCGTCCCGAGCATTATTCGATCCATGAAATGGTGCCAATCTGTCCACGTGCACGATCTTCGGCTTTCTTCTGTCCCCCTGTCTGATCCGGTAGGTCACGTCGTTAATCCTCGTGACAACTGTGTAAGGGCCTTCCCATCGTGCTTGTAGCTTCGGAGACTTCCCTTTCTTCCGCAGTGGATTGTGCAACCATACAGAATCTCCCTCCTTGAAACCATGTTTCCGAGCATCGCGATCGTACCGGGTTTTCATCTTTTCGCTGGTCTTCAAACATTGCTCCCTTACAAGATCATGTGTCTCGTCCAATTGTTTCCGTAAGTCCGCGATGTATTCAACGGTTGGTTTCGGGGCATCTGGCGGTGTTCCGGTAAGCAAATCCAATGGCAGACGCATTTCTCTTCCGAAGTTAACTTTAGCGGGTGTAAATCCCGTAGACTCGTGTATGGCAGACCGATATGACATCAGGAACAGAGGAATGTACCGATCCCAGTCTCGCTGATGTTCCTCGACGACCTTGGCCAAGTGATTTTCCAACGTTTGGTTGAATCTCTCCACCATGCCGTCAGATTGAGGATGCGCCGGTGTGGTACGTGTCTTATTTATTCCCAAAAGTTCACACATCTCCTGGAATAACGTCGACTCGAAGTTCCTGCCTTGGTCGCTGTGTAACTCCAATGGTACACCAAAGCGGCATACTACCTCCTGGACAAGTTTCTTGGCCACGGTCTTCGCCTCTTGGTTCGGAGTTGCAAACGCTTCCGGCCATTTACTGAAGTAGTCTTGAACCACTATGATGAATCTATTCCCGTCTTCCGTCTGAGGGAATGGCCCAGCAACGTCTATGGCGATTCTCTCCCAAGGGGCTCCGACGTTGTACAGCTGTAGTTTCCCTTTGGATCTAGTGCGGGGCCCTTTCACTGAAGCGCACACTGTACACTTTCTGCACCAATCTTCAACGTCCTCTCGACATCGCACCCAATAAAAGCGTTCTCGTATCTTTACGAGGGTCTTCTTGATGCCGAGGTGCCCACCGGAAGTGCCATCATGTACCAGCTTCAGCAAATCAGCCACTTTATTCTTAGGAATAACCATTTGCAGCGTTTTTTCCTTTCCGTTGAGTGATTCCCAGCTCCGATACAGCACGCCATTCTCCAATATAAGGCTGTCCCACTGAGCCCAGTATGCCTTAGTCGTCGCGCTCGATGCTGACACATCACTCCACAGGGGCCTCTGTCCTTTGGCTTTCCATTCCATGATCAGGCTGAGGTCTTTGTCTTCCTTCTGAGCTTGGCTTACTAGCTCCGTTCCCCAAGACTCGTCTAGGTCCTGCATCCTTATCACCCTGACCTCTTCTTTAGCCTCATGCTTGATGCAATGTCGACATTCTTCGGAGCATGGGCGTCGTGACAGGGCGTCGGCATTCGAATGAGCTCTTCCATTGCGATGCTCTATTACGAAGTTGAACTCTTGAAGCTGTTCGATCCATCTCGCAACCTGGCCTTCCGGGTTCTTGAATTGCAGAAGCCACCTCAGAGCGGCGTGGTCCGTCCTTATTGTGAACTCGCGTCCCAGCAAATACTTGTTGAAGTGCTGAAGGGTCTTCACCACAGCCAGTAATTCTCGCCGAGTCACACAATAATTCCTTTCCGGTTTCGAAAGGGTCTTGCTAAAGTACGCAATGACCACCTGCTGGCCGTCCTGATCATATGATAATACTCCTCCGATGCCAGTATTGCTAGCGTCCGTGTCTACTATGAATCTCCCTTCCCTTCTGGGATAGCCAAGAATCGGAGCCGAGCACAGACGTTCCTTTAAGCGATCAAACGCATCTTCGCAATCGGAATCCCAACTGAAGATTCTCTTGTCCTCCGTGAGACGATGTAATGGCTTGGCTATCTCGGAGAAGTTCTTCACAAACCGGCGGTAATAGGCGCATAGTCCCAAGAAAGCTCTAACATCGGTCTTGTTCTTTGGTGTCGGCCATTCTTGAACCGCTTTTATCTTGTCTGGATCAGTTCGAACACCTTCGTCCGATATTATGTGTCCCAGAAATGATACTTCCTTCTTGAAGAAGTCACATTTTTTTTGGATTGAGCTTGAGGTTGGACTCACGGAATCATCGGAATACCTTCTCCAGATTTCGCTTGTGTTCCATGAAGTTTCGTCCCATGACTATGACGTCATCGAGGTATACCAGACAAGCGTCCCCCAAAAGTCCGACCAACACTCGCTCCATGAGACGCTCAAAAGTGGCAGGAGCGTTACATAGTCCAAAAGGCATTACGCGAAACTGCCACAAGCCATTTCCGGTTCCGGTGGTAAAGGCAGTTTTCTCCTTGTCTTCTGGCCGTACTTCTACCTGCCAGTAACCACTCTTCAGGTCGACCGTCGAAAACCACTTCATGCCACCAAGCATATCCAATGTGTCGTCAATCCGAGGCAGAGGGTAGCTGTCCTTCTTGGTAACGTTGTTAAGCATCCTGTAGTCAACACAGAATCTAGTACTGCCATCCTTCTTTTTCACGAGCACCACAGGTGAACACCAAGGGCTAGTTGACGGTTCGATGACCTTGCTGCGCACCATATCCTGAATCATTTCAGCAACTTCGTGTTCCTTTGCCAATGGTACTCGTCTTGGTCTTTGCTTGATTGGTAAGGTTGTACCAGTATCTATTGGGTGAGTGACAAGATTTGTTCTTCCCAGGTCGCTATCTCCTCTGGTAAAGATGTCCTTGTAGTCCATTAACAACTTTGCTGCCTGAGTATATTCTTCGGAGCTCAAATTCCTCCTTGTCGCCTCCAGCAAAGATGTCATGTGATCCGTTGATCGAGGTTTGTCTGAGTTTTCTTGGACCTTCCTCAAGCTGTCCACGGTTTCACATCGGCCGATAACCGTATTCTTTGCGAGGTATATCGGCGTGCTGCTAAGATTGATGACCTTTAATTTGGCGTCACGTTTGGTCATGAGCAGTGTCCTTGCCGTGATCCAACTAGGATGATCTCCACAATCTTCTATTACGACACATCGATCCAGCTGTATCTTTTCGGGAAACCTAATCTGGACCAAGGTTTCCGATCTGGGTGCCAGCTTCACTGTCCTCAAACAGTACACTGCTCCTGAACATGAACCGTCCAAGAAGACTTCTTGATCCTGGAAGCTTAACACTCCTTTCGCTATATCAACTATACAGTGATGTGTCCGTAGAAAGTCCAGTCCGATAATGCAGTCGTCAGTTATATTCGCTACTAAAACAGACTGCTTGTAACTGTTACTTCCGAGCTTCAGTCTTGCTTCCGTAACTCCTAGGACGGTCACTGGCTGGCCTGTCGCTGTCTGCAGATTGCATGATGGTCGTCCATTTTCCCACATGATAGTCCGCTTGAGAAGTTCTGGTCGAACGATGGATTTCGATGCTCCCGTGTCAATTGTAAAGCGACAGGGTATGCCATTTATTTCTCCAGTAGTTACGAGGCTGTTCCCGTCACAAGCTTGTGATACCAATACAGTAGGGGCTCGACGAAGTCCAGCCAGTGCCCGCCCCGCGGCGCTGGCGCCTCTTAGTTTAACGGCTCCTGGGTGTCGACTTGGGTAGCGGTCGACACCGATTTCGGTTGCTTCCGAGTACGGCAGTTAATCCTTATATGGCCTCGTTCGCCGCATCCGTAGCAGATAGGCCCAGTACGAGGTTGAATCGCTGCTACAACTTCGCGCACCTTACAACTCTTGTAGTCGCTTCGTACCGCTTCCACTTCAAGGGCATGCGCCAAAGCTGCTTCCAATGTTGCGTGATGCCCCAAGCGCACCGTTGCTCTCACCTCGGGATCCCGTATTCCGCTGACAAACGCCTCTAGAACTTTGTCTTCGACGGGAGTGGAACTCGACGCATAGGCTCGGCGTACAAGGCGCTCGATCTCTGTAGCCCATTGTTGCAGTCCTTCGCTTGACCTTTGTGACCGGTCTTTAAGCTGAGCGCGGTACACGTGCTCGAGGTGCTTTTCCCCGTATCGAGCTTCCAGGGCCTTAAATAGCGACTCCAAGGTGCGTCGCTCGGCGGGCAGGTTCTCAAGCACCAGCAGTGCCTCCCCTCGAAGAGCTAGAGTGAGTGCCGCCAACGAGTGTTCGTCCTCCCAGCCATTCCCGCTTGCAACAACCTCGAACTGATGCCTGAACGCAGTCCACGAGGTCGTGCCGTCGAAACTTGGGACCTTAAACTTCGGGGCCCCAGAGCATGTGCTGGTTGCTGCCGTGCCTAACACCTTCATTTTTTGCAGCTTCTTGTCCAAATCCACGAGCCTAGTTTCGTGAGAGTTGAGTAACGCGTCATGGGTCTTGAGGGCTTGGTCGTGCTCGGATGTTCGCACCTTGACCAATTCTAGATCCTCCTTCACGACGTTCAAATCCCCCTGGAAACCATCCAGCTTTGCGTCGATTGCCTCCATGGTTTTGCGCTGGCTCTTCATGTCTTCACGCAGGCTCTCCATTGCTTCGCGTTGGCTCCGCTGTATGGCTTCCACCGCTTCGCGCTGGCTCTGTTGTAAGGCGGCTAATAGGGAGGCCATATCCAATACACTCGGTGTCGGTACTGCTGCGGCTGATGTAGTCGGTGGTCCAGCGGTGGTCTCCGTTTCCATGCGGTCACGACCCGGCGACTCCATCCGCGCGGCATCCAATGCCGTCTGCCGTCGCGTACGAATCCCTTCTTCACTCTGCGGTACTACAGGCATTCCGCTTCTGTCACCAATTGTTACGTGTCAGGAGTATGGGGTTCGAGAAAATGCCAAAGTGTACCACAAAGACTTTATTATACTCGTAGATACACAATTACACACTGTACACAGCACACACCACAACACTATGTACGTAGGTACTCGTAAACACACTCGTCGAACACTGTATCGCTCGTAGAAATCACTTCACTTTCACTTGTATCGCTCGTAGGTATCGCTGGTATCTTCCTGGTTTCGCTTCCGAAACTAGAATGTCCGCACTTGAACGATCGCCCCTTTTTATACCACTCACGCACCATTCATGGCAATCGAGAATATTCCCGCGAAGTCCGGACCCGCGTCGAAATAAAGTTCGAGAACGTTCCTTGCAACCAACTCTCGCCCGTATGACTATTGCCGTAATGGTCGAAGCGTCGTGCGTCCTTTTGAGAGAGCCGCGCTCCTATTGTTTCTATTGTTGCGCGACATGTTTATGGCCCCTATTGTTTATTGTTTTCGGCGTAGCGAAGTCGATGCGCCAGGGTTGTCACATTAATTAATTATTTTAATAATTCCCAACTTTTATTAATGTGTTGCTTATTATCTATGTAGGCACCATAATTAATTCCTACACAAAAGCCTAAAGTCTTACAAAATAGTAAATCCTTTACCATTCCTATCATTTCCATCCATTTTTTACGTATTCTCATTACGCAATCAGCATTAAAAACTATCGGTGGGTAATTGGTTCCAATGAAATCAATATCACCAATTATTTACACAATTCGGTTATTCTATTCAATTACCAATTACAATTAAATTGAAACAGAATTCAAACAAATTAATACCTAAGTGATCAGTGACTATAAGATGGCCCATGCCCGTTGTGTACTTGGGGAATATAAAAGTAGATACTTGGTTTGATAACATTATACTCACACTGGATTATTTTAACTATTACAAGCTTTATTTTTATTTTGTAGTAACCAAAAAACCTACTGTACATAATATTGTACATACGTCTACGAGAGTCGGATTTTTCGGTTATTCTATTCAATTACCAATTACAATTAAATTGAAACAGAATTCAAACAAATTAATACCTAAGTGATCAGTGACTATAAGATGGCCCATGCCCGTTGTGTACTTAGGGAATATAAAAGTAGATACTTGGTTTGATAACATTATAGGTACTCACACTGGATTATTTTAACTATTACAATCTTTATTTTTATTTTGTAGTAACCCAAAAACCTACTGTACATAATATTGTACATACGTCTACGAGAGTCGGATTTTTCTCGGAAACCAGCAGCCATTATCCAATATAGGTTCTGACCGTATTTCTCTGCTATTCCTGGCATCGTCGGGTGCACTTACTAGTCCGTACTGAATTAAAGACGTTCAGAACGAAACGTGGCAGCGTGCCTCTTTATGATCCCATCAAACGCCAACGTGATCTGAACAGAGAAATATACCCTCTCTGTGCATCCTTATTTATTGCTCTTGTGTAAATTATGTAAAAAATAAACTAAACTCTCCCCAGCGCCCTGTATTCATTTCATGACGAACTTTTAACGCATAGAGAACTAGGGACCAACTTTTATAGACAAACTCATTCGCGTCTATCATATTTTATTCTTTCACAAAGTAGCTCGAACGGCTACCAGTTTTTACGGAGTCGCAAACAACCAGAAACTACTTTTTGCGCCAATTTATTATTATTTTACTCTGTGGCTTCTAGTTAATTAATAAATGAACTCTTTTTTATTACGATTGTTCCCAAATATCATTTACATTACATAAATTCTGAAAAAGATGGGTTTTTCAAACTCTTAACATGAAAGTAACATTCAAAGCTATCATTTAGTTAAGAATTTAAGTAAGTAATTTAAGTACCTACACAATACTACACGGTACCAACCCATATAATACCTATAGATACACACTTTCATGTCAGTAATATTCTACATCTCGTAATCTCGTAATCGCTAAAATCCTTATTTATTATTTAATTTATTAGAAATTAAAACATACAGGATAAAAATTTTAAAGCTCGCCTATGATGATCGGCAATATTGACGGGAAGAATGTGGCACACTGAGAGATACGGTTTTATAGCCCCATCAAATGTCCTCTCGCTCACTGAAATGGAAAATCGGGAAAATCACGCCATCCCCATCTGCGTCACATTAGGGGAAAAACAAATATTGGGTAATACGGAGCGTGCATGTTGGTTCGCTCGCGGTTTTGTCTACATCTGCTGTTACAAAGCAATTGCCGATGATTTGCACTATAACGGTGATAAGATAAGCCGTAAAGATCCTTCGATTTGTACGTAACAAACAAAGTTTAAAATACGTATGAATTGAGGCGATAAATAAAGACACGACAATACAATCTCACGTGACATTTAAGCGTAATTAAATTATTCACTTTAAAGGGACGGAAAAAGTCGTTAAGCGTCTGTTTTATAAAAATTAAATCACCATAACGTAATAAATCTCAAATAGGCATGAGCAGAATCGTTTAAATTACTAATATAAATCGTGGGTGCCTCATCGGGTCGTGGAATTTTCCCATTAGACTTTATGGATTTCTCTCTTGTCCGTACATTAAATTATAACCAGAGGGAAAATTGTACGAAGGATTGAAATTTAATTTTGGTCCCTGTTTGAAAATAGAATTTCTTTTATACAACATTTAGTAGTTCCACTTTATTTTTCAGCCGTTTAGAATTCATAAATTTATCATGCATAAACTTGAATGCAGTTTTAAATTAAAATAGATAACTATCTTTTCATTAAATTGTATTGCTAATTACTCTAATTACGGACTTCGTTTTTATTTTGTTAAGGACTATTTGAATTTAAAAAGAGCTTTTATAACATAAATCTCATTGGTGTGTAGTATCGTTATATATTTATATTAAGCAAATGGTTTTTTTCCCTTTTTGTTCTTCTTTACAACAATTTCCGTTTCCGATTCCAATTTTAATCTTGCATAAGACTCTACTTAACTGATCGAGATCTCTAGATTAATGATATTTGAAAAGACTAACTTTTAAGAACTCGCTTAAAATATAGTAAGTACCTATTGTAATATTATTGTAATAATATTATTTATTGGTAATGTGTCGTCAATTTGTTTCCCGACGCAAAGCAACGATTGGCTTACTATTACACAAAAAAAACTGTTACATTCAACAAAAAATGTCATACCCATACTCATGCCAAGAACATTCTTATGTCGAACTTTTATTGGAAACTAGATTTATTTTTATTACAGGCTTTATACCATTGGACATCAATTGATATGAAACCATTAAAGTTCCATGCCACTAGAGTAAGAAAATATTTTCCTTGGAAACTTTGCTCAACCTTAAATTTTTTAAGTCATTAAACTAACGTTAATTAAATATCTATAATGGTTATGATAAAGGCAAATTGATTAATATGAATGATGACTAGATATAACAAAGAGATTGCTCAAAGCGGGTAAAAACTGTTGGAAATTACTTCCTTAACTCATAAAAGTTGATCGAGTTAAACAATAGATATTAAAATGAAGTTTCGAAACACAATGTAAGCAGTAGATAGAAGAGAAAAAGCTGCTCAAGTCCGCAATGGACCCGCGAATTGGGGTCCGTATCGATACCCGGAGCACAGATAACTTATGGATTCAACCCATTTATGGACCACTACCTACTGAGTAAAGGTCTATCCTCGTCATTAATGAGGCCTAAACGTATTACACGCTGCTCCAATGAAGACTGGTGGAAGGTTTAGTGGCCAACCCAAGTTTCGGAACTTTTCATGCCACCCGAAGCCTCCGTCAAGGCTTAACGAGTACTGTGTTTCGATAACAACTGGGGCCGATGGCTTAACGTGCCCTCAGAAGCACGGAAGTGCTCAAATAATGCTTGATACTATCGGTCACCCATCCAACTACCGACTACATTTTCGGCACTGCATTATCTGTCAGTCAGTCACAAATTAACGGAAGAGTTTTAAATATATTTATTCAGATATTTATTCAGATGATCCTATACTATACAGGCTTTACCATTTTATAAAGATTTCACGTAGGTAATCGAATGTAGAACCCTGAAAAGTGGTTTTCATCAACTACAGAACCCAAAGAGAAAAACAGTATAAAGCGGTATACAGAATCTGAACGCCGAGACTTCATCCTCTATAACAAAGGACTTTATTTATTTAGAGAAGCACTCAGCGGTAATTAGATTATGAATGGCCCACCATTCCGTTAACACGAACAAGCTGCCTTATAATCTACAAGGAAGACATCGTCGTTACTGGTTTTTCATTTTCATCATAAATCTTTATCCGTGCCAAAACAAGGAAGAAAACTGCGAAAAATATAAGAATTAATTGTTTCTAAAATGTTTTCTCCGTAAAATGTAAGGCTTCGATCAAAGTGATGGTGTTGCCAATTCCTTAGGCTTTGATGCTAATAGTAATTAAATTATTTTGATATAACATTAACATTAGTTCATAAATAACTAGGTCCTCGCCTTTTTATCCTATTTTATTTTTATTTTTGAACAAAGTCAAAACCTAAAGTGATCAAAAACAATGATCTTAATGTTTAAAAATAAACCAGGCAAAGCAGCCGTAAGCGGGCATGCAAGGCGTGCAACGCACGCTGGCGGTACGCACGGTAGATAGGCATACAAGTAAACCTTTGTGAGGTTGGTATTAAACAACGAGGGTGGAAGCCGTGGAAGTGCAAAATTACAAAATTTTGCACGTGCCTACACAGCTAGCGGCGGCCCTGTTAAAAGGATAATATAAACGGTTCTCTACCACCTCCAACAACATTGACAAACACACGAATGACGTCACTATACAACACAAATAAGATATTACCACGGGTCCCCTCAAATTGTCAACCCAAGTTTCAGAACTTTAAATGCCGCCCGAAGACCTTCGATATGGTTATAACACCTGAAATCTAATGATAACAGCCGAGATGGACTCTCCAAAGCGATTACTAAGACATTAAAAAAATATATATTTTTCTCAATACTATTGAGTAAAATACATATTTTTTGTATGTACATATAATGTTTTTTAATGTCAAGTTAAGTTTTACCACTTTTTACGCAAGTTTTACTCAAGTGTGTTTAGTACCTACATGTGAACGACCGATTCTATTTTCGATACGAGAGAAGTTAAACAGGTAATTGAGCCTAATAATCTTCACTCACGTCTCGCATCCTTCATTTTCCCGATCATTCATTAACTTTCATGAAAGTGATTCGCCTAAGACCTGTCCATACCGTAAGTTATTAATACCGTATAGATAACATTGACGTTAGAACAGTATCCTCGTAATTACGTGTCAGCTGAGGACATACTACGCTTTTGTTCCCTGATCGTATCTATATTATCCATTTTAATAGGTAAGAGAGGGCGAATTTTGTTCGTATGTATCCTTCAGAGGTACTACTATTTAGAAGAATGGAATGGATTCGCACGTTTTAAAAATAGATTAATAATATTATGTGTACGTATAAATAAAATTAATGAAATTTCAATTTAATGAAATTTCAAAATTATTACTTAGATTCCATCAAAGTAGTATAGAAGTTGGTGGTCCTCAGTGGAGAAATCGATGACGATGACAATGATAAAGATGAAACCCGTCCAGTAGATATACCGCTAATGTATGACAAATTACTTACATTACAATTTAAACAAACGCCTTATTTTATTACCATATACCTAAGCCCCTTTCGTATTCAATTGTAATTAATTCAATTTAAAGCCTCCTTATTTTTAAATTGTCTTATTCATTGTTAATTATAAAATCTTTTAACGGTTTCCGTACTCATTATTAATTATTCTCAAAAATACCTTTTAACGTAAGGGCTTCTAGAGGTACTAAAATATATTACCTATGTTGACAAAATTTAAATGGAGAATATTCGTGTTGTGTTTTGCTAACTGAGCCCCTAACATCGAGACAAAGACGGTTAATTGATCGGTTGGCCCTAAATCAATAGACCGCGCTCGTGCTCCGACGTCAGACGTGATGGGAAATAATGATAACCATCACACATTAATTCTAGAGTTTTTATTTCAGTTCGCGTTAAACTAGTCAGCTGCGTAGGTATAATTATGTGAATCGTGTATGGAAACACTCAGTTAGAAGATCATTATGCACCCAAACTAATGATTTACAAATAGAGAAATTATTTTTAAATCCGAAGCCTCCATTTTCTGAATTAGCTATAACCTACATACATTTAAATTTTAACCTAATAACTCTGTTGTTAAGCTTGACAATGCAATGAAACCGATTATGGATTATTGGTTAACTTTATTATTCAATTCGCAAACATAATTATAAACTCTTTAAACATACAACATTGGTGAATTCATAAACTTGTGTTCTTACAAGCTCTATTGAAACAGTTGAATACGATTGATAAAATCTAAAGCCAATAAGCGCGACGTTTAACACGAATCAATAAAATACTATGTTATACTCGTAGTGAGGTTAATATCCATTTGCTGATTGTTCTTCAAGCAAACAACACACACTGTAACTAACTATAGATACTGACAGTGCTAATAAATTTACTAGCAAAAGCTCCGTACTACTTCGATCGGTACTGGCGCTCCTATTAATTCCACCATAAAGTAAGTTATTTATGAGTTTCAGTTTGAAAGTTTGCTAGGGATATAAAAAGCGAATTCCATCTTGATTCTTAGCAAATGTAGCTGTGACTGAATTTAACTTATACCTAATAGGTATAAGTGACTACGGATAATAATAATTGTAGATAAATACATACATGGTTTTCGAAATGTCGGTATTAAGTTATTTAACTCATAATAAAACAAAAGGTTGAAAGGTTGTCAAAGGCTTGAATAATTTATTACACATTGACCAGTTCGCTAGTAATGTAGTAACTAAAATAAAACCCCTAAAATTCAATGACGGTTATCATTATTTTCCATCACGTTCAACCTTGGAACACGAGCGTGCTCTATTGATTAAGGGCCAACCGATCAATTAACTACCTTTGTCTCAGTGTAAGAGGCTCAGTTAGCAGAACACAACACGAACATTCTCCATTTAAATTTTCTTAAAAACATTTTAACCCCATAATCCTCCAGAAGAAATTTTTTATTAAAAAAAGTATATAAATAAATGATAATTCCTTGTAAAATTAAACAATTTTTCGTGCATGTTTCGTGTTCGGGAACTGAGTCTGGGCTTGCGTTACTCGAGTATACGGTTTATGAAGCTTTAAATTGTACCTACTAGTCAATGATTTGGGGTGACACTATGGACAATTGGGTACCTAATCATTATATGGCATAATTCGCAGTGTTGCTAGAATAAAGTCAAAAATTAAAGGATATAAGTAAAGGTAAGAGTATTTTTTTATCATTTGAAATTGTTAGGTCTATTATTCTGTATTTATGGAATTGATACATACCTACTACTACAGCTACTACTACTACTAAAGTAGCCGAATGTATTTAGTATGTTACATAATTAATACTATCTCTCAATGTAACTTTATAGTAAAAAGTTGTTTAACTAATAGCGTCATTACTATCTCCCCATAGAAGCTGTAACTATAGAAACCTTGTAAATATTAATATTGAACTGAAACGATAGATACAGTGCTGTGAAATTAATCTACATTATGCTTATAGGTGATCCTTTTCGTCACATCATAATATAACGTTATGAAATTTATATGTCAAAGCACATGCGAACCCTTTAGCTCTCATTTCGATGCACGCATGAGAACATAGACGAGATCTAAAGACCTAGATTTTACTGAATAACATTAAGGCTTATATGTCAAGGTTTAGTAATCATTTTTAGGGCCGCAGACATTAAATAAAAAAGCAAGTCTGCGAAACAGGTTCATGCAAATTATACGCAGCCATAATCTGAGTGCGTCCCTATTCTGTCACGTTGGCACTTCTGCAAATTCGTATTTAAGCAATTTACTTTTACCTCTTTATAATTATCTTCTACTGCTTTTGTTGAGGTGTTAATGATGATGGAATAAATGTTTCTTTCTTTCTTTCTTTCTTTCTTTCAAATTGAGAATTCTCCAGCCTTAAAACTTGAGAGGAAATCTTTTAATTATTTTTAATGGCTCTATATAACCAAATTACTTTCCTTTTTGTTTGAATCAATATAATCAATTATTTGCTATATTATATTTTCCCATGACAGAAAATGAATGAGTTTCTTAACTTTGCGAATGAAAATCGGAAAACATGATTGGCTTTAGCGAAATACGTTTACGAGATTACCTACGACAGATGGCGAAATTAAAAAATAATAATCCCAAGACAATTCTTTTATCGATGCTACGAGTACTTAATAATTAAATACTTCTTTATTTTATTTTTTGTAAAAAGCCGTCAAAAGTACAACTATCAGCTGGTTTACCATCAAATTAGTGATCACCGATTCCCATGAATGGACATCAGTAATATCAGAAGACAGGACAAATAGAAAAATAAACAGTAATTGCGAAGCAGGTACACACGAAAAAAAAATATGCAATTCTTGTTCTATATTATATGTGTCCTATTGAAGAATCACCATCCATCATACATACTTATCAATCATTTACTTGAAGCTCCAACTTTGATAGCTCATAATAGTTATGACGTCAGCGTTCCTAATTATCGCTATGATTGTAACAAACGCTGTAACAAAACGTTCGGTTCACATTCACATTATTCAGTTACCAGTTGCCATATTAACAGTAATACGAGCAAGTTGGTTAACCCAATAACAATATACAGTCAATGTGAGACCATAAAGTGGTTCTAACCAGATAAAGTGTACGTCGTGTAATAAAAATTTACACTATTCGGTCACCGCGAACCGGCTACGATCAAATACGGAAGGCAACTGAATAATGTAAAGAAGCCATTATTCTATTCTCAATGCCCCTATTCAGTTCCTTGAAAGGGAAGAGTTTGGTTCTCGGCTGGGGTAAAATTTACGTGAAAAATAAATGCTTTACTCGGGTTTTGCTTGTTCATGTTTTGATTTGTGATCGTTCATAAATACTGAAGACAAAGGTAATCTTCAAGTGTGCTTGTTAAAGAAGTTGGGACTTTTTTCTAGTAACAGATTAATATTCTGTTAAATTCCACAGTAACAATGACGATTAGTGACGTTAGGCTGGTTCTTCAATGTCTGATGTAAGAAACCTGAGTAAATGAAGAAAAATACCGTTTGGCCATTTACATTAGAAAAAATTAAAAATTAAAAGTTACAAAACGAATCAAGAAAGAGTTAGTAGGACCATCCTACTAATATTATAAATGCGAAAGTTTGTAAGGATGTATGTGAGTGAGTGTGTGTGTGGGTTTGTTACTCTTTCACGCGAAAACTACTGAACGGATTTTCATGAAACTTTGCAGTAATATAGCTTAGACATCGGAATAACATAATTTGTTAAAATTTATAGAGATTTTTGAAGAGACTGGTTCCCCGAAGCGAAGCGAGGGCGGATTTACTAGTAACATATAATGAATAGTTAATAATTGTTATGAGAAATATATATGAGAACATATGAAAAAATTAGAAATGTTTAATGATCCCGATGAATTTTACATTATACTTAATTGTACGAGACAATTTAAGTTGGCACTATCCAGGGGCTCAATAAAACCCGATAAAACAACATGATAAATGAACATTCAAGCGGCAGTTGGAGAATTTCCGTCAGAGCGGTGCGACTCGCGAGGTTACAATTTTCGCGCTCACTCAACCTTGAGCCGAGCGGGGGGCGAGCGGGCATTAGCGGGAGAAAAATTAGATTTAACCCCGACACTGCCGGAGAGGTTCTACCTTCACATCTATGTCCCTTTTACCCACTCCGCCCCTGCAGTTTATCCATTTTATATTCTCTCTCGGAAAATATTTATTAATTTCCAGGCAAACGTGGGTGAACACCAAACGTTGTTACAAACGTGCTGCCAGCTTTTAGGTTAATACGTAAACGAATACAGATATTCTCAATTAAGACCCTCGTGTAGACGGGTCAAGTAATTACTGAACCGTAATTTAACTTGTTAGGAAAGGCTACACGGGTGTTTAGCTCAGTGTTAACTTTCAACACTTGCCCCTTTAGTAGTAGTAAGTGAAGCTTAGCCGTATTGGTTTGCGGTTAAATAAAAGTTTTACCGCACACCCTTTTAAAAATGGTTCAATATTGAATATTAATTTTCTAGTTGAGAGTTACATGAAAGTTTAAATTGAAATGAAGGAAGATTTTTCTTTTAAAATATTTCCTAAACTTGCTTGCCGAGGAAGACATTCAGACAGTAATATGACAGAATAAATTTTTGTTCCCGGATTGTGATATCTGTGAAGTCTCATTTGTTTTATATAATTTATACGACGCAGACGCAGGAAATTGAAGTGCGGTTGTCGTCAGACAAATATGAGCGTTACAATTATGTACCGTCTAGGTACACACGAGAAAGTTAACAATCTAAATTATAGCTACATAATTATAAGTATATTTTCTACGTGGCAATTTAGCTCAACAGGGAATTTTTGCCATATTTTATTTTGACGTCACATAAACAAGCGGACGATCATGACGCTTCTAAAGATAATAAGAGATATTTGAGAAAAAAATATGTCTATATTTTTTCTGAATATCATGCAAAAACCGCTGAATGAGATTTAATGCGCATTATTGCAGTTGTATTACAGGAGATTCAATTTAAAAACTGGTGTATCATCTTCAGTGCATGTTGTTTTTTAGAACCAGGGATTTAAAGTGTACATAATTATATATAATGTTAGAGGACAACGTCTTCAAAGTCAGCTAGTTAATAAATAATAGGTGATCGGAGTAACAATATTTTATAAGTTTTGGGAGAATATTAGTATACAACGAATAAAATTCATATCCCCCTTTGTGCCTTCGCCATAGGGTAAAAGACTTAAATAGTCTCTTTATTTTCGCTCTAGGTATAATGCAAAGTTTGTCCAGCCAAGGACACAAATCGGACACGGCAAAGGGACATAAATTAAAACCCTTATTAATAATGCGGACCTAATAAGAATACTGCCCGAAAGCTTCTCTTCCACGCTTTGTTCAAACATGAAACATTGTGTAAAGACTTGAAATAAAACTTAATTAACAAAACTACGAAACAACTAGAGGCGTAAATTCTTCTCTGCATTGGTGTTTCAGCTGTCTTTGAAGATCATGTCAAATATCATACACACTAATTTTCCAGAAATATTTCTATGACATACTAAAAGTCACGTGAAACTTTCAAAACTTAAGAACACGGAATTTAAATTATCATAAGTAAAAAAATTTGCATAATTTTTATTGAAATTAACTTCTTATGGCGAGTTTAGGCAAACCGATCAGAGTGTAATGAACCGACTTCAAAAAAGAAGGAGCTTCTCAATTCGACCGTAACTATTTATATCTATGGTTTTTTTATGTGTGTTCAGAATTTTTTTCGTCGTTTATGGGCCGATTTTGATAATTCTTTTTTTTGTTGGACAGTAGATATGCACAGTGGCGCACGCTGATAAGGACACCAGGATCTGATAATGTCATCTCAGAGAAATCGAGGGGAACTTTCGAAAATTGTAGGGACGACTAGTATGTTTGCTAATGTTTTCATAAGTAGATGTACATTAAAGCGCTACAATTTCATGAAGGTCTGGAGTCGATCTAATGATGCCGAAAGACAGTCGAGGGAACTCCTCAACGATTTACTGCAGTTATCTAATGTTTGGGCTTGATTAATTTGTAGTGACGAGAACTTTACACTTACATGTGTTGAATTGAGCGCCATCTGGCGCGTAGTTTTTGAGTTATCTTTTGAGGTAGCTTATCGAGGTTGAAGTCGGTTATTTTTTTGTTGCAATAATTTATATACCACACCTGGTTTACTTTAAGCAAGAGTTTTTAAATACATAGATAAACACGAAATTCAACCCAGTCACCATATCAATTTAACCCAGTATAAAGCAATCTAACCGAAGGTAAAAACATTTCAAAACCACCTCGCTGAAGGGATAACACTCGGGGCGATGCAGGCAAAACACGTTCGTTCATGTTCTCTTTGTCTTAACTAAAAGGGTTAGGTAACTGTCAACACCAACACTTAACCCTCCAACGCGCGTTGCTTCGCGCTGTTCCTTGAGGCCCTGTGATGACAAGTTGTTTACAAAGCACCTCTTTCCGCAAAACGCAGCGGGCTTTTCCTCATTATACTGCACCTGAGCTTGAAGCGTCTTTTCACGATGAAAGGACTTTACCGGGTTAAGCTGGCATGGGTAAGTTACAGCAAAAAGGCTTCTTATATCCACATAGAACTTTTTCTGTCTGCTATCGATTGTATTTCAATTGTATTTCGCGGTAATATTTCGCGGTAGTGTCACAAATAAATAAAATGGCAAGTGTCTTTAATCCTCGTTTTAGTTAAGCACATTGATATAGTTATGATTTCAGCCCGTATGTATATTCAACTATTTGTTCCTGAAAAAAGTCTAAACTGTTTGGCAAAACTAATTAAGGCATCATTAGGAACGTCCGTATTATATTCTTGTTCAGGGCATTGTAATAACACCCTACGTTCAATACAGCGTCCTTTATAAGACTTATATCATTAAAAAGCATTTTCATTAACTATCCGGATAGAAGCTTTCATTATAAAATAAGCAGCTCTAGAAACTTCATACACAGTTTACATATACAGTTACGTAACCAATCGACAAACCCCCAGAAAATATAATATACCAAGAGTACTTCATTCAGTACACACAAAAATGATAGTCGTTTTGTTATGAGCAATTTTTCATAATATAATGATGATTGTAGAATAACCGTTTTCCACGTATAATAACGAGACACGCATGATTATGTTTTGTACGCCTTTTGTTCCCAG
The DNA here is from genome assembly GCA_905404135.1 of Hesperia comma. Lineage (NCBI taxonomy): Eukaryota > Metazoa > Arthropoda > Insecta > Lepidoptera > Hesperiidae > Hesperia > Hesperia comma. The sequence continues at coordinate 6,680,956 of FR990027.1, read as the reverse complement.
AGATTTATCGTTTTACAACGGTACTTAACCCTCCACTGCATGAGTATCCGATCCCGGCGTCTCAAGATAAAATATTTACAAAGCACCTCTATGCTGTAAAATTTCTTATTTTGGCATTTTCTTCTTCTTAACGTTATGTATTTTTATCAGAAACGTGAAATTTTATAACAATTTAGATTCGACGTAAGGAGACCAAAATAATACCTATTATATACTTACTTAAATATCCTAAATTATGTTATTATTCGTGTTATTATTCATAACAAAAACCTTCGACGAACAATTAAGCTCATAATTGGACCCTGTCTAAAAATTAACATAATTTAAGTGCTTAATCCAATGTTTCCAACTCTTTAAAGTTCGTTGTAAACGTACAACACTTTGTGCCCTAAATAATGTTTAGCAATTCCTTGAAAAGATAATTTAACAATAATAAACTTCTAGAATCGAGTTGTGAAATCGATGGTAAAGTTTGATTTATGGAATTACTATTTATGGAAACAATTTTTTACTAAGCATTATCAACGGGTGGCTTAAGAATTTTGATACTTGATCAGAATGGTAAAACCAATAAAAAGTTACAGCACTGCGCTCTTAGTTATACCTTTTATATCATAGATAATGGAGGTTATAGTTTATCAGTTCATAATGTGATATTAATCATTCTTACATAATTTTAACATTGGAAGCTCATTTACTACATAGATGTGAACTGCATCTAATTGCACTCTATGCCTCTACACATACACAATAATTTTAATTGATCACCAATAATTGCAAAGCCACCACTCGTCTATTAGCACTCCACCGAGAGTGGGCTATGGCGCGGCCAGCAATAGAACGAATCACTTAACGATCGATGTATTTGCATTTGGTGCGCTCCTGACTGTCACGTACGACTAAATTGTGAAAGCATTGATAATAACTATAATACTATAGGTATCTACCTACTATATGAATACACAATGTGAAAACATTATAGCTCTTTTACGAGAATTACACGTACCTACGGCGGCGTATAAAATTTGGTAAAGATGCAGAGAGCAGTATATTTTTATACGATAACCTATTAAAAAGCATATAATATGCACTGGCAGAGAATGCCTTTTGGCATTAAGTTTTGTCCTTGTATACCTTTTGTAAGGTGTTACAAAATAATTAAATAAATAAAATAAATATGTAAATGAAAAACTACACACCAAAAAAACGTTACTCAACGCACCCTACTATGCATTTTACATGACGTTTGAAATGCTACTACGTTCACGCGGTTAGTTTGAAGTAACCCTATGACAGAATATTTCTAATAGCATCAGACTGTTTCTAATATAAAAAAACCTTAACAAACTTAAGTACTGAAAGTACCTGAAAACTGTTTTAATGAATGTAAATAAACGGTATATAGATATAATTAAGCGATAATGAAGTTTATTGTTTCTAACGGGAAGTAGACACAATACATAGTCAAAGCTATATAGTGGCCTTTTAATCTACTTTATTTTGCTGAACCTTCTAGTGTGAGTCCAGGAAAACGATATTATCCCAGGCATAAGTTATGAAGCTAACGTCTAAGCTGAGATCCATACAATTGGAACGATGCACTGGGTTGGCACATACGGGATCCCATATCTTCACCGAAATATTTTGCGCTGCAGGTATAACTGCCAAGGGCAGAAATTCTCCCAGTTTAAACTATAAAACCTATACACAAAATTTCAAGAGAATCAAGCGAGGAAATAAAATTTTCAATTTATCCTCTTATTATCCTATTCAAAAATCCTCTCTTAATGCATCTCTACACCCCATGCTTCTTGCGTTCAGTACAGATGTGTGGAAGAATTTTATAGTACCAGCCTGTATTGATTGTCCAGAATGATAATTGGATTTTCTACAACAAAAAAGGCCTAGTATGCCAGATACAACTAAAACATCATTAAAAGTATTAAAAACTACTTGTATTGAAATTATAAATTTATAGGGATTAAAGATGTGCGTTTGTAAAACGTGGCGGGCGCTTAGCGTTCGGAATTAAACAGCCTATCACCTTGTTCGCTGCCGGGGATTACACACTCATTTAATTTCACGGTTCAAAGGACGTGCCCCAAGAATAATCGTTGTCCTATTATTATTTATCCTATTATTATTTATAGTTCCACCCTAGGGCGGGTGTTCGCCAAGGTTGTATAATGTCGCCGCTGTTATTTAACGTATACACCGAATTGGTGATGCGCATTACCTTGGAAGACTGGGATGACGGTATAAGTATAGGTGGTTACAAGATTGCAAATCTTCGCTACGCAGATGACACGACCTTATTTGCAACCAGCGCTGAACTCATGGAAGAATTGCTTAAGAAGATGGAGCGTGTAAGTCTTGAGTTTGGCCTGAGGATCAATCGCAAAAAAACCAGAGTGATGATTGTGGACCGTCTCAATAATAATGCACCTGATGTGACTGAATTAGCGAATTGCAAAGTCGTCTCATCCTACATCTACTTAGGTGCATTGATCTGTAACAGTGGCGGCTGCATGGAAGAACTAAAAAGACGCATGTCTATGACAAGAAATGCCATGGACAAATTAAAGAAAATATGGAGGAATCGCCACATAACAAGAAGTACTAAACTGAGACTTGTTCAATCGCTGGTATTCCCCATTTTTCTTTACGCTTCCGAAACGTGGACCTTGCGCGAGAAAGAGAAGAGAAAGATAGATGCTTTGGAAATGTGGTGTTGGAGAAGGATGCTCGGGGTGTCATGGACAGAATTTAGAACCAACACATCCATTCTAAAAGAACTTGACATCAAACACCGATTATCATCTATCGCACAAAGACGCATTTTAAAGTTCTTCGGCCACGTTTCGAGAAGAAATGATACTTCCATAGAGCGTCTTGTTGTGCAAGGCAAGGTAGAAGGTGTAAGACCTCGCGGGCGATCACCAATGCGTTGGACCGATCAAATTAAATCTGCGGTGGGTGGCGCTGTACATGAGTGCACCAGATTGACAGCCAACAGGGAGAGATGGCGCGACATCGTGAGGCGAGTGACATCAGCCCCGAAAGTGACTACGTGATGGCCACGACCGTTCTATCAAGAACGAATCGACTGAGAAGAAGAATTATTATTTTTAAGGTAATTTGTTTAGCTTTATATTTAAGTTAATTATATGACACATTTATAAGTATTTATTTCAGCCTGAGCTTACATCTGAGCTAACCGTTATAACAAATTTTGCAATATTTAATTATTTTCCTAGTTTTAAGTGGTCATCGTCACCATCAGTTAGGTACCGAATTTGTGTAGGTACTAATGGATCCTTGGGTATTGAAAACGCTTAGATTTTGATAAGAAATCAATGCGAAAACGTAACTGACGGCCTACAGCCTTTCCCAGCGCGATCTGACAGATGGTACTAGTGCGCTGTGGCACTTATCTATATTTTAAGATCGCCGAAAACTTCGCCTTGCACTAGAAGACAACTTTATGTGATATCAGCAAAAAAACATACGAAAGACTTACCTACTTTATTTCTGGCTTATACACAGTGCCACTAAGCATTCGATTTCAGATGGAGAGTCACAGTTAGTCGGGTTTAAAAAAAGTCTTCTTACCCTAGGGCCTAGATTCAACCCAATCCAATAATCCCTGGGAAAAAAGACAAAACAAGAACAGTAACAGTATTTGTCGATGCTGAAATGTTGAAGTTATTGCAAAATCCAGTCTTCACTTGGTTTTAAATATGGTTTCAAACTCGGCTCATCACAAAGTGTTCATAAATATAATCTGTCACGTATACTGTTCGTCTGTACTTAGTAACATTCCTACCGTGTAATAATTGTTTTAAGAACAATTGTGGTCCGGATAGGAAGGTGTGGAGCCGGCTACACTTTTTAGAGGCGACCATCTCAGACCTCAGGGGTAGCAACGCATCTGTGACCGAATTAGAACAAGACTCATACTAACAATAACTAACTGGACTATTACTAACATTAACTAACAGGACTAATTATCACTAACATACCCTGTCCTCGCACTTATTAACAAACTAACCAACTAATATTCTAACACCGTCTACTAACTAGACTAACCATCCTAGTCCCTTTGAGTCTGGTTCTAGGTCGGTCACAGTTGTTATGGGTGGCAGCGGAAGGGTGGTGCTACATGCTCGTTTGCTATCTTAATTCCATAAAAAAAAAAAAAATGTAGCGGTTATACCCGTAAATTGGATCTCCAACACTATACCTAAAACATACGAGTATAAGATAATGTTTATTTTAGGAGTTTAAATAGGTATTTCGGAAATGGAATTTCAATTAAGCTACCTCGTTTGTAAGTAACAGTATTTTGCGAATAGGGAATATGCATGATTTTTTTTTATTGTTTTTATAGCTCATTTATGTTAATATAATACCGTAAAAAAATATACGAGTCATGGGAAAGTCCAAATTTATTTTAAATTAATTAATGAAAATTGCAATGACATAAGGCCGATTCAAACGCCGCCATTTTGGCGCGTTCTATGGTGACGTCATCGTTCGTCAGGTTTGAGTTGTTTACTAACAAGTGGTTATGAGCGAGGTTGAGAAAGAGTATTTTATAGTATTAAAACGTTTTCTAGTTTAATTTCATAAACGGAAGTATGGATGGAAACCGAAGACCTTATTTTAAGTACTGTATTGTACTTATGTGCAAGAATACGAGATGGAACGCACTGGACAAAGTATTTTTTCATGTTCCACGGGACGCTCATATAAGAAAAAAGTGGTGTAAAATTGTGAAAAGAGATATCATATCTACAAAAAGCACTGCATACTGTTGCGAAGATCATTTTAACGTAAGAAGAAAATAATTATTTCTACCAAATATTAATAGTTTTGGTTTAATTTGGCTTACAAAAGTACAAACCCTGAAAAGTTGTTGTAAGATTCTCGTTCAGATCTGGGATAAAAACAGATTTGATAATAAAGTATTCCCAAACACGGATTTATTTATTAACAACCATTTATTCCTAAAATGTGATATGAAGGATATAGTATAATTTGTATGTAGAAGGTAAATGGCTAAATCTTTACAGGTTATGTTAAAGACTTTTATGAATTACATAGAAAAACTGTACGAGAACCATGTAGGTACCTAAATTAAATATCTATCACTTCCTCACCTTGCAGCTTTGACTCCCCTGATTTCAGCTGATGTAAAATCATTATTTGAGGCGAAGTACGAACTTATCATGAAAGCATCAATTTTCGGAAGATTATCCGACTGCGCCTTTTGAAATCCACTTTCAGACATTGTTAGTCATTCAACACACCACTAACAAACAAAAATCACGCAAGAAGTATACGATAAACTCTGAAAGCAATCAAATTAACTGAAATATAGCTAGTTCTAGTATGTTTTTGACATGTCCATCGCGAAGGATGACGTCACGCCGATGTCTAACCAATAGCGTTGCGTTTCGACATTTTAAATTTGCCTCGTAAAATTTGCACTTTTTAAAAAATTATTTTAGTGATTTTAAAAAGTTTAAATAGAAAATAATGTGACAGATATCATTATTTTAGCGATAACGACTGTACAAAAAATATTTACATAAATTTGAATGACATGCATATTCCCTATTACTAATGTCAGTTGCGTGTGCGTAGTAGGAGTGATAGCAGAGGGCAGCTATTGAATTACTAGCTGCCAACGGTCACCACTTCTTAAGTAGCAAGCAAAAAAGACGGATAGTTTTTTGTAAAAAGTCTGAAATTTTTTATTTGGTCATCGACACGGCCCACACAACCATCTATACTATATAACTTCAAACCGTACTATATAACTTCAAAATATTGTACCAGAAGCTATACTAATCCAAGCAACGTCATTAATTTATTCATGAGTTATCAACGTTGTATAATTCAAAAGCGACGTCAATTCGTATACGTATCTTAATTATACTCCCTGCTGTATTCATAGAGACAAGTGGCGCCCCCTGACCCATTTCTTACACCACGCGAATACCTGTTCCCTGGCGTGAAGAATGAAGGATCTAGTGTAATTACTGGCATAAGGCATAGTGCTTGGTTCCAGGGGGAACGTACGCAATCAATCTCGGACAAAGGAGATTGCTTAACCCGTAATTTGCACGAGGTGTTTGTGTAGGATCGTGTAAAAGTTCGCTTGTACTAATATCTTACAGATTTTTTACAATCTAATAGGGATAAGTTTAAATTCATGAAGTTATAGACTCGTAAATATTTCCATGCTCATGACAGTGATTGTAACTGCTATAATATTAAATTCTCGTATGATAATATAATACTACAAAGTAATAAAATGTTTCAGTTTATCCCCTCTTTACCGCCCTAAAGGGAGATTTTTCAAAAATTCTCTTAGAATGCACTCTCCTACACTACCCAAGGAACGTACATATACCTTTCAGCTTATTGCGTTCATTAGTTTCGGCTATGTCTGTCAGTCCTAAGTGACTGACAGACAACGCAGAGGCACGCAAAAACGGAAGAGTTTTATACATATTGATAAAAGCCACGAATTTCAAAGTAAACAACAAAAAATATTGCTAAAACCTATTCTGCTAAAACCGAGACCACTTTATTATATGCTCTAGCGTTCTCTATGGGACGATTGTGTTTGTATAAATACGGCCATATATTTACCTCGGACGGTACCGCCGGCCCACATGTCGATATTGACAAGGGTGGCCGGAAAAATTCACTATTTACAAACCCCGTGACTAGGGATGAAGGAAATAGAATTCTAAAATAATACATAGGTATGCAATGTATACATGTATACATTGTACACCTACGTATGTAGTAAGCCTCAACCCATTAAAGAGAAAAGTTTGTTTGCTTGAACGGGCAAATTTCAGGAATTACTGGCTTGAATTGCATAAAATATATAGTGGAGCATCAATGAAAAATTTTGCAAAGATGCGATGACGTATAATACATTCTATTTGTAAAGAACAAATCTGCCGAAGCAAAGCGAAGCCGTCCACTAGTTCAATATAAAAAAACGGTAAATAGCCTACATCAAAGCAACACACTGACACAGTTTGCTAAGTTTATCCCTCTGCTCTTCCAGCTATTATTTTCCTCTCAACAAAGATGCTCATTCGCCTCATTTCAGATTTAGAGAAAACCTTTGTCGGGGATAATTAAGTGCAGGGTAATTAATACCTTTGCCATACACCCTTGGTTACAGCTTACATCCTTTTTTAATTAATTAGCATATGTCCAGACTCCATATTATTGCCTTTGCTTACTAAGTACCGAATTAACTAACGTAACAGTATGAAATAAGGGAATTTTGCTACGTTCGTAATAACTCTAAGAGGTTCTGTACAATTTATGATACAATTTATTGCATAAATCCATATAACACCTAATAATAATGTGGTCGGTACTGTACACACACAATAGTCATTTAATTTATTAGCACTTAAAAAAATACCGAATTGATGAAATGAGATAATTCAAATAAAAAAAATGCATAATTTTGCAACTATTATTGAGATACCTACATTTAACAATACATAATTATTCATCAAATTTTGACAAAATGACAATAAATAAATAATTATTTCATTTATTTAAAATATCAACTAGAGTATAACCTCTTTCAAAGAAGTCATTTACTACTCCGTTTACTCTTTCTACATATAATGAATGATTGTGCGAAACATATTCACAAAGTCCTTCAGAGAAATGATATTTCATATCTGTCATTTCCATAGCTTCTTCAGTTACCGCTGTAATTATTTTCATGGATATCAAAGCTTCGATCAGGCCTAACACAGAATACTCCTTCAAATGTTGTTTGAATATACTCTTCGGATAAATGTCTTCAATGTTTAGATGACAGCAATGCAGAACAGCTGTTAATGTTCCATAATATAAATTAAGAAGATTATCATAATGTTTGACAAGAAATTCTCGGTCAGTAGACATATATAAGAAATATGATAGATCAGTCACTGGAGATGCATAACGCGCAAGCTGATAGTCCACAAAAACTACTTCCACTGGTTTTTTGCCCTGAAAGAAAATGAATTAATGAGTGGTAACACAAAATACCATAATAAATAGTCAAAGTCGAAGTTTTCACTGTATTTAATGTCTAATATAGTATTTTACCTTATACTTAAACACCATATTATTAGTCCAACAATCTGAATGACAGATTGTGCTATAATCTTTAACTGGTAATGTGCATTTGTGTAGAGCTGCCGAAACATATGGCTCAAATTCTAATAACTGTTTCTTATATACTGGATCTGAAACCACATCTACAGAAGTATTGAAATAGCGCACCAGTGTTGAAGATACATTTGTGATATCATTATATACTACATCATGACTGCACAATTCTATAATCTCTGCAAATTTTGTTGGATAACGTGTTTTCAACACAAAAGACAGGCCATGCAATATCGCAATATTTTTTACCACTAGAGAGGCGTGACTAATATCCATTTTATCAAACCTGTTAAATAAATTCAGTTTATCAACTTCTTGGATAACTATGGCCTCCTTATCGTGATCAATACGCGCTAAAACCACATTTAGGAATTTCATTTTTAGTCCCTCTATTTTCATGCTTCTTTGGATTTTAAGCAACTCAGGAACAATTTTTGTATGAAATACATACTCTCGTCGATAATATTCTCTGAAGCACGTCCTATCTGCTGGATTGGGATGCCACTTGACTATTATACGTGTCTTTAATTTTATTCCATGTCTTATACCTTTAATTTTAACTCGCCGCAAACCTTCGGCAAAGCAATCGATGTCATCACTTCCAAATGCAACGTCATATTCAATATCTTTTAGATCAAGAATATCAGCCACTGAATAGATTATGTCAATAAATTCTTCTTGCATACGAGATATCTTTTTTAAACGCATTATTTGACACTTAAATTTCACCACACCACCTGAGTGAACTCACGCAATAACTGATATTATATTTTTCTCTTCTCAAGCGTTGACCTTATCTTTAAAGATTTCTTATCATAACTCTTCATCATTCGTTTTGTAATACGGTAGCCTAAGATAAAATAAAAGTTGTTTTTGGGAGTCATTACCCGTGAAGTAAATCATAAATCTAGCTCTGATCAAGTGATATGATAAACAAGTTACAATTAGGATTAATTTGTTTTATCTTTTACATTTGATGAGCCCAATTTGTATACGTAGGGCCCCAGCATTTTTGCAGGTGTTACTAATGAATAGACACACCGAGTTTGCGATTTAAAAAATTCATTATTTTGCTTAATTTCGTCTAACATTATACATCATCATACAACGCTGGTAGTGTGCTTCGCCATCACGACATCTAAAGTTGGATTACAAATCAAATCATCAACAGCGATACTGATAAATCAAATAAGATTTCCTGATATCAGCAATCTAACACTTAGTACAGTTGAACGAACACTACTTGGCGCGTTAGCGTTATCAGTGCGGAACAAGTCCTGTTCGGACGAATGTGAGATAAACTAGTCCCGGCACACAATACCTTTTGTAACTTCGCTCAATGCCCGTCCACTATGCACTATACTGAATGCGTATGTGTATCGTATGACTGGTTTCATGCATTCAGTGACGCTTTGTCTGCCATTGTCGGGGACCTTCTGGTCACTGGGCTAATCTTGAAACAAGAATACTGCAGATTTATCGAACGAATGCATTAACTGCGGATTCTTTGTACCATTCAATAGAGGGATTTAACTCGATCGTTTCAATAAGCATTTTCAGTCTTTTGCATTATTTTGGATATTTTAAAGGTAAGTAAGTAATTATATGAATATTCTATTCCGTAGTTGCCAAAGTTTTAATTGTGTTCCGTTTCCCTACGGGTTAAAATATCTCACCATCATGTAAGGCCGATTGTTTGTTTAGAAAATTTTAGTTACTAGTTGACATGGGTCGGGTTGCTCTAGGCGGTGTGAATTTATAACAAGCACACATTCGGTCCACACTTTGATAAACATTTTGCGTATGAATGCTATTCTGTAACGTTGAATTTTCCTTTAGACACAGAGTAAAGTGAAAAACAATTTTGGAGGCGCGGAAATAAGTCTAGACGTTCGGGAAATCAGGTTTCCGCGGATATCAAAGTTGATGGGCGACTTTTTTTCTCATCCGCGCTATATCCACCTGACTGCCCTTGTAACAAAATTTCCGTAACATAACTGGTCGGCACGACCTGGCTGGATCAATTTTGTGTATTTTAGAAATATTCTTTCCGGGCTCATAATGCGCCGGTTTTTTCTTCAATGTTGCTGGGCAACGGTGATCACTTTCACCTGCTATTAACATAAATAACTTGACTATAGCAATTTCTATTTAACCCTTTCAAAACTTTGTTTTCTATTCCCTCAATGCCATTAATTCAAATCGTTCACGGCGTTAATTGGTGGATTTCAATTGTCCCTTTTAAACTTTTAGCCAATAGCAACGCGCAATTTTTGCGCATGCACGATCTCACGTAATATACGGAGTAGAAAACAGACCTCTTCTAAGTTGAATCTAACCGCGTATGCACCTAACCGTTACAATAATTTCATTTTACAAAAAATAACCGACTTCAATCTTGATAAGTAGAGATAACTCAAAAACTACTCGCCAGATGGCGCTCAATTCAGCATGTAAGTGTAAAGTTCACGTCACTACAAATTAATCAAGCCCAAACACTAGATAACTGCAGTAAATCGTTGAGGAGTTCCCTCGACTGTCTTTCCGCTTCATCAGATCGACTCCAGATCTTCATGAAATGGTAGCGCTTTAATGTACTTATGATAACATGAACAATCACACTAGTTGTCCATACAATTTTCGAAAGTTCCCCTCGATTACTCTGAGATGCCATCATCAGATCCTGGTATCCTTATCAGGGGACCCCACTGCGCATATCTACTTTACAACAAAAAAAATTATCAAAATCGACCCATAAACGACGAAAAAATCGCTGAACGTTCACAAAAAAAAGCATATATACGGTCGAATTGAGAACCTCCTTTTTTGAAGTCGGTTAAAAATTCTCTTAAATCTCGAAATCTACATTCCGAAATCAACCGATTGTCGTCTAAACAACGAAATCTAAGCTCAATTCTTATGTGTATACGTATACCAGCTGGTAATGTGTAAGTGAGTGCCGTGGACGAGGGTTTGGATGAAGAAAACCCGTATAGCAGTTCTGAGGTGAGTCGTGCACGTTATTTGCTTTGGTTTTCAAGCAGACATTGAATCCTGGTCTGTAAGCGCATTGGAGAAGAAGCGAACGCCTGATAGTTGCCATTCGTATTTCTCTAATTCTATTTAGGTGTTGATCCATGAAAGGTCAAAACCCTTTCACCTACTTTGACCCTTGATTGTGATTTCAATCAGCGATTTATATTGGATTCTACAATTTTGACCCCCATTACAATAAAAAATAGGTGCACAAGACCTCAAATGATGAAATCTTCCAGAAAATTACAAGCAGTGGCAAATGCACCAATGATATCATAGGTACATTAAGACAAGTAAATAATTGAATTTAATATCGCATAGAAAATTTATGTCTCAAGCTCTAGGCGATAACTGACTTAACGTTTTAATACGAAGAAAACAATTTAGAGAACTGTTCCATAAGCTTGATTTACAGCGTTATTACGGGAAATACGATCTGTATTTTCCCCGCTTGAAACACAATGCCTAAGCAAAGTAATCGCTTCCAAAGATCATATTGAAGGGAAGTAATGAAACTTTCTACAAAGAAAAGAGCAAATAAACTCTTATAGCGTAAAGAGTGATGGCTTTAATAACTATTCAACTGAAAATTAATAACAAGGTTAAATGAAAGTGATTCACAATTTTGTAAAGGTATGAATTACCTAAATTCGAAGAAAAATAATTCAGAAAATAAGGGATGCTTTAATAACTGTTTCGTGTTACATTATTCATCTTCACAGGCCTGGATAATAAATCTACACCATTCAAGCTTAGGTTTTTAAAATAAGTCCGTCCATCTGTTATAACGACGTGAAATTCTTTCTCATTAATCTTTTCATGTCCGCAACGCAAGGTATAACGTAGCCATGAATTAATATCACTCAAAAACTGTCAAAACATTATTATGTGGGATAACGTTTATATAATTGTACAAAAATATTGTGTTGAAATTATTATAAACCTACCTTATGTATATTCGTAATTTTCTTAAATGATTTTCGATGGATTCGGAAATTATCCGAATTTAATATGAATGCGTATGTGCTTGAGGCATGAGACTTTGAACTTCATACAAGTAGATGCTATTGTCAACATTTAGTAGAAGAATAAGTTGTTAAATGTAACGCCGAGACTAAAACAGCTGGTACAGAGCTCATTGACCTCCAACAGAACAATCTCAGCCTTCCTTGTTCAGAGGGTGCACCGGGGCATGAGATTAAGGATCAACGGTAGAGCGAAACCTTCCATCCCAAGTCCATGTAAATAGACTTTGTGATTCGCTGTTTAAAAAAAATCGGCAACTTTTAAATCTTTGTTCAAATAATCTTAATATCATACTATATTACCACAAATAACCACATGCAAGGATTATTTTGCCTAAAGTTCATATAATATGTAGATATCTACTGTAACAATGTCTCATGTCTACGCCATATCTAATTCAGAGTTTCACAGTGCTTTAAAGCTATGAATTTGAGAAACATTTCCACTTCAGCCAGATACTTATTGACGTAGATGAAAAATGACATGTCTTTCGACTGCTATCTGCAAATAAATACATATAATACACTACTCTTGTCGCTATTTCTGTTGTATATTGTTCCCAATTGAACTCGTTTATTCTTTATCAGGAATTCTAATTCAGTTTTTATACAATTTAGAGATTATATCATAAGATCAAAATTTACATAGATAAAGAGAAGAGAAAAAACCGGCCAAGTGCAAGACGGACTCGCGCACGAAGGGTTCCGTACCATTATGTATAAAAACGCCAAAAAAATCTGGTCTGTTATATGAAAGCTTCACTTAAATATTTAATTGTTTTACTGTAGCCACATACTACCCACAACAACATATCTTGGACCGAAAGGTAACTAAACTATCGCTGAGGGGTCGACAGTATGGGCGCACACTTAAATATTTATTTTATTCTGTTTTTTAGTATTTTTTGTTGTAGCGGCAACAGAAATACATCATCGGTGAAAATTTCAACTGTGTAACTATTACGGTTCATGAGATACAGCCTGGTGACAGACGGACGGACGGACGGACGGACGGACGGACGGACGGACGGACGGACGGACAGCGAAGTCTCAGTAATAGGGTCCCGTTGTACCGTTTTACCCTTTGGGTACGGAACCTTAAAAAAGATTAATATTTACTCTAGATTAATGATGTTAGATGTAGATGTCATTAATAAGCACTATAACATCTTAATTATGTACTGTATAATGATATTATTAGTGAGAAAAATATCGATTCTTATATTTTTTAACTATTGGCGTACAAAATAAAATTCAAATAAAAATGAAAAATTGATTAACTGCGGGCTTAGTTGTACATTATTTATGTAATTTTATTGAGTAAGTTAAGGCCATTATAATTTATTATATCCAGTTATAACCAACAAAAATACCAAAACCATTTGTGACGTTAACAAACGAAGCTTCCAAATTCATAACATCACTTTTGCACTAGAATTAATGAAATAACGACCCAGTTTTTATAACCCTCACCTACGTTTGCATCGTTTGGGCCCGCCGTGTTTGGGGTGCATTAGGCCGGGTAGTCAGGGGTGCGTATCGATTTGCACCCCGCACACCCTGCACTACCATATTACTCTGCACTACCAACTCACCCTTTCATTACAATTGCAATGTTACTCGTCTCGATCATTGTTTAGATAGCACTGCGTTTGAAGTGATGAGTTCGTTGTTTGGGAATCGGCAGCTTGGCTCAAGTAATGTTTGGTGTTGCTACACAATGAAACGGTTCTCAGAACTACCACTACAACAAATTAAAATGATTATAACAATACAGTGAAAATGTTACAATGTAACTTTAATCGTAAAATTAATTAAAACAAAAGAAATATTCATTTCAACAGTGTGAATGTAATTACAGTGACACAACCTGGTTTAAAGTCCGGAAAGTATTATCTACAACTGTAGGAATTTAAAACCATTACCTTGTTCTTGCACATAACTACGAGTAGGTATGTTTTAATAAACTCGTAGAGGTAAATAATACTTTTATATGTGTTAATTATTTTTACAATGTTAAATAAAAACCACCACATTTAAATCAACACTAGAAAAGACAGCTTGAGTTTAAAAATTAAACTCTAATTTTGTGTTAGCTGTTTCAACCAGCGGTCATCATCTGTTTTTAATTTTTGGACATAAAAATCCAAAATCTAAGAAAAAAATATTCACTGAGCAATTCAGTACCTACCTTTATTGAACATAAATACGTCTAGCCTTGTATACGCTAGCAAATATAATAGCGCTCATAATCGACCTATAGAGTTTAAATTTTTGTTTTGTCATCAAATATAAATAAATCCAGATTGCACCTCCTCCTTGTATGAAACCTCAACAAAAGCGATAGATATTTAGAATATCTATTTTTTGTTACGACCTAATACTTTAAATCGTTATATTTAGCGCATTGGCAATAGGGCAGTCACTAAACCGCATTTCCGAGAATGATAATCGTTTTAAATTAGTACTAATACTAAAACTAATACCAGCAGTTCAACTGTTCCGCTTTTAGTGAATACAAATTAATAATTATATCTGAAGCGTATACGTAATATGCTTTTAAGCCAAACTTAAACGAACTGCGGAAATATTTTGGTAGCATTGCAAGTGACCTACTGAATTAAGTAAACTTCTACTAAACCTATTTTAAAACATACTCCAGAATTATTATTTTTAAATATATTAAAGTTAATTGAATATCCTGAAACTAACGTAAGATATGCGAAAAAAATGTTTTGTGTGCGCTATTCATACTCCTCCCCTTGTAATAAGAAAGCGAGACAAATGACTGAATGAATTATAATATAAAATATGCTAAGTAATAATGATAAATAATAAAAATAGCAACAGACTTGATGACAGCGTAATGGCTCCCGTAAATCTTTTTGAGAGCAAGTTTAGTGACACAAATATAAAAAATATCTCGAAATAAAAGGGGAAAGAGTTGGAGCGGTATTTTTTTATTGTACCCTACATTCAATCGACTGCGGTGGCTGCAATGAATGAAAGTTCGAATAATTTTGTATTCCAGATATTGTTATTATTTGTTTGCCCGACCGAATAGTTTGATAGCACTTTTATATTTTGTTCCGTAAAAACGAAGTTTACGAATACATTTTACGTTCATTTGAACTTATTTGTTTTTTAATTTTTTTTATTAATCCTTGGGCAACTTATAGCAGAATACGTAAATAATACAGACTTTTATTACTTAGCATTGCTGTACCTACGTCACACACTCATTACGAAATGTCAAAAACCGCTTGATGTATACAGATGAAGTTTGGCAGAGAGATATTTATATAGTAAGTAAATGGACGTGTTCTAAGAACGCAGTTTGTCATATTTCGTCCCTAAGCGGGTAAAATCTGGGTTTAGAGTTTGTTTGAAAGTCAGTCAAAAATACTCCAATTCGACCTATTAATGTCTAACATTAAAATCAATTAAAATCAAAATCCACACTCCATAGCTCATTTTACTGAGTACCTACCTAACAATTGTTTATGTTTGTCAATTCCGTGAAATTCTTAAAAAGTTCGTAAGGTCACGTTTTAGGACACAATTGCGAAGTGCAATTATTCACCGTGACCAGTATTAATTAAGCTCTCTCCTCCGTTCCATAATTAGCTTTGCCGTCGCAGGAAATTGCCTAAACACATTTTGCTTGCCTCATTACCCTGGGAAAAATTTTAAACTTACTTTTCACATGTTTTCGAGTCAAACTCTAAATAACCGCTCATGATACGGTACGATACCATGACTATGATATTAGTAAAGTAAAAAAGAGTATCACCTCAGTAGATAAACATGATAGGCCCTCACTACAAAACACGATATTTATGACGTAATAATAATATGTTATTGAATAGAACTTAAACTTTACGCTGTACCAGATGTTTCATCATAATTATAACTAAGTATGCAAAACCGAATGTTTTCACTTACATTATTAATATTATTATTACTGTGAAATTTCAGTCCAATAATACTTAAAATTGTTGACTTTTGTAGGTAGGTATAGCAAGGATATTTAGGAATCTTAATTGATATTAGTAACGCAAACTGTTGCATTGATTTTAAAATAAGGATGTAATCAAAACACACTTTCAAGAAGTTATTGCTGCATTATTTTCAAATATTCCTCGGAGGGTCTCCGACCGAGGTATCCTCAATTACTCCCGATGACTGTCCAAAAAAGCAGTCGCGACTTCCTTGCTATCGGTCCCCGCCCTTTGCGGAGCAGTTGAGTATTCTATAAATTATTCGATTTAGCACTTTGTACCCAATCATAACTTTAATTTTTCCCCTATTCATATACCTCAATTGCAGACCATACGATCTCATCGGACAGGTTCTCAGGTCGGAAGCGCTCATAGCCCGGCGGCTTGCGTCGATCCTAAGCGATCGACAAAGTTAAGCAACAGCGGGCGCGGTCGGTAGTCGGATGGGTGACCGCTAGTGGCAAAATTTCTTGAGCGCTTCCGTGCTTCGGAGGGCACGTAAAGCCGTCGGTCCCGGTTGTTATCGATTGATAGCAGTCGTTAAGCCATGTCGAAGGCCTGCGGGCGGCTTGAAAACTTTCGACACTGGGTTGGCCACTAACCCCTCCACCAATCCGCATTGGAGCAGCGTGGTGGAGTATGCTCTAGGCCTCCTCAGTAATGAGGAGAGACCCGTGCTTAGTAGTGGGCCATTAGTGGGTTGTAGCTTAGCATATATCTAATGTTTTACTAATGCTTAAACTAGCGGCACGCTATGATGGCCGGTTTGACGTTTGTCCGCTCATGAAGTTCCGTATTAATTGATAACGACTTTGAAGGAAATAATTGTATTACTTTATTGACGATAGTGATGTGCAGAGATTCATAAATTTTATCGAATGTAGTTTTAGGTTTAGGACTCAAAATTTATTTATTAAATTGATTTCTAAAATGTATACAAGTGTAGAAAAATCAGTTTGCACCATTTAAGGGGTGAATGTACTTGTGAATATGAACAATTTTCACTATGTGGACAAACCTCTGAAATCGCATAAAAAATATCAGCTGTTTCATACAAAAGGTAAAATTTTTATTTTTATATGATATATACCACAACTCGGCATTTGGTTTTCTAAATTGAAAATTTTTAAAAATGGAATCTAATACGATCGTCACATAGGATCGCTGGCTAGCACAACTACTACCTCCGGCAAACTCGCGTCAATGCTCAATGCAAAACAAAGCAGTTTCGAATTGACGTTGCTTCGAAAAGTATAAACTGTCAGTGCAATGCGATTGTGATATAGTTTTGACCTGGCTTTGGATTTCAAATATTGATACTGCATTACTGTTGACCCTTGCTCGTTAATTTGGACTCTGTTCAAGCCCTTTGTTGTGGATTTCGTCGATATGACCGAACGTACGCAGAGAACTGTTCTAAATAGTCAGACACGTGAGTTCGTAATACGCCTTCGTAACTATTTCGATCGTGAAGCTCAAAATGGAGGGCCAATTTTACCTATAACGTCAGTGGTTGAACGCGTAGCTGATGCGCTTAATATTGGACAACGAACTGTTAGACGGATAACTAAAGAAAAATATGGCGAGACTGGCACAGAAGAAAATAAACTTCACACACCAAAAAAGAGAAAACGAGCAAAACCAGTCGTAGGCATCGATAGCTTTGATGCCGATGCTATCCGAAGACATGTTTACGGCTACTATTTACAGAAGGAGTATCCAACAAGAAAAAAGTTGGTGCATTCACTGAAGGAAGCTGGATTATTCTTCGGTGGGGAAAGTTCTTTAACGAAGATTTTGAAGACCATTGGATTTCGATACAAAAAATGTAACAAACGCAAAATATTGATGGAAAGATTTGATATAGCGATGGCAAGGTATACTTTTTTACGGCAAGTGAAAGAAATCAAAAATTGGCAAAATGTTGTGTTCTTGGATGAAACATGGCTTAATGCTAACCATACTGTAGGCCGTTCTTGGAACGATGACACAGCAGCATCTACTTCCAAAGTTCCTGTAGGAAAAGGATCGCGACTTATAATTTGTCACGCCGGAACCATCAACGGGTTTGTCGAAGGTTCTCTCATGGCTTTTGCGTCAAAAACCACTGGAGACTATCATGAAGACATGAATGGAGAAAAGTTTACTGAATGGTTTACCTCAATGTTGTGTAGCCTCCCTGAACCATCTATTATAATTATGGACAACGCCCCATACCACTCGATGCAAATTGACAAGCCACCTGCCCAATCCCAAAAGAAAGCTGATATCGTCGCATGGCTTCGTAAAAATGGCGTAGATGCAAACATGAATATGTTAAAAGCGGAATTAGTACGTCTTTTAAAAGAAAACAAACCAACCAAGATCCGATACGTCATTGACGAAATAGCATTAGAACATGGGCACAGAGTTATATGGTTACCGCCTTACATTGTGAGTATAATGCGATTGAGTTGGTGTGGGCTCAAATTAAGGGATATGCTGCAAGACACAATACAGAACCCCCATTTACCACAAAAAAATGCTAAAATTATTAGAAGAAGCTTGTGAACATGTGACTAAAGGAGACTGGGAAAAGGTTGTGAATAGAACTGTTAAATTAATAAGGGAAGATTATGAAAGAGATGTGAAAATAGATAATATTATAGAAAACGAACATATAATTATTAATGTAGGTGATGATAGCAGTGACGACAGTGAAAATAGTAGTATGGACGAATCTGATTAATTATGGCCTTTTGTGGCACCTTTTTTGGTATCTTTTTATGTCTGTGTCTTTTGTATTCATATGTTTCTTGTGTGCATATAAAGTATGTATATTCATTTTCATTCAAATATTCAGTTCGTTCAAATAAATTAAATAAACATTTACATTTTTGTTTTATTAAACCTATTTAATCAGGTACAAAAACAAAATTGTTTTTTGTTCGAGAATAAATTGACATTCCACATCACTGTTGTAATGTGTCAAACCGGCCATCATAGCGTGCCGCTAGTGTAAGTTAAATTCCCAGCGAGGCGGAAATTTGAAAGATGAGTTTTTTCTGTTCTCGGTCTAGATTTGTGTCCTTGTCTTGTGTGTTGTCCACGGCACTAACGACACTGAGCATCTAATGTGAAGCTATTTGAGTAGCGTTGTTTATTTTTTAACCGACTTCAAAAAAGAAGGAGGTTCTCAATATATCGTATATTATGCTTTTTTATGTTTGTTCAGCGATTTTTTCGTCGTTTATAGGCCGATTTTGATTATTATTTTTTTGTTGTAAAGTAGATATGCGCAGTGGGGTACGCTGATAAGTACACCAGAATCTGGCGATGGAGAAATCGAGGACAAATTTCGAAAATTGTAGGGACGACTAGTGTGTTTGTTAATGTTTTCATAAGAAGATGAAAGCACTACAATTTCACGAAGCCCTGGACTCGATCTGATGAAGTCTAAAGACAGTTGAGGGAACTCCTCAACGATCTACTGCAGTTATCTACTGATTGGGCTTGATTAATTTGCAGTGACGAGAACATTACACCTACATGTTGAATTAAGAGCCATCTGGCAAGTAGTTTTTGAGTTATCGATGTTGAAGTCAGTTATTTTTTTGTTGTAAAAAGCAATAATATTACTAATTAACATCATCACAAGTAGTATTAAACCTTACGTTTAAAGTACAGTAACATTGCAAGACAATGACGTAATAGTTCCACTAAGAGCTATTTGACCTGAAACACAAAATATTCTACTTTAAAGAGCTGAGGTCAGCTGCCCGCTTTCATAGTTCCGTAAATGATGCGCGCTGTACAACAGAAAAATAATTTCAGTTCTAAATTACTTTAATGATTGACCTGGTTTTCTTAAGTCATTGATTTACAAATTGTCTTATATGTATGTCATATACATATGACATGTATATAAGGTAGTTTACGTATCAACTACCTATTTACAACAAAAAAAACTATTTAACTTGATATCCTACTAAGGCTTTTTACAACTTTGAGGTAAAGGAAAAAGTGTCACTTTCAAAGGGGGATGCCCATTATTGGCCATAAAATGCACTTAAATGAAATTATGTTGAAAAAAAAGATTAAAAAATATATAATATGTGCGTATAATATTTCAATATAGGAAGTTTACATAACATTGTATTACAATAAAAAGTAATGGAAATGATTTAATAAATATTTATATTTTTACGTCAATCTTGTTGATTATTGTCAGTTGTTGCCATGATAAAAAACATTCCGCCGGATAAAAAATATTATCGTAGACAAAATTCAGTTATAAGTAGTAATAAAACGTTTATCTTTCTTGTAATTCTTTTAATAAATAATGGTTAACTGAAATTATTTAACATGTAAAATCATACATAATATTATACCCTACACATACAAACTGGACTTGTATCGATCAATGTTTTATTACTGGGTTTTGTAGTAATGGTAACTTCGAGAGCTATTGACGTTTGTCAATTTGTCAGTCTGAGAATGTCACAGATTTTCCTATTCCGGCATATAGTAACTTACAATAATATTAATATTGCTTGCGGGACATACCAAATAAAACAAGCACGTGCATATTACGGTGAGCATGTAAGGCGTAACGGGTGCTATGAAATAGAGGTATGTTCCCAATCAAGAATGAGTTTTGGCCCTAACTCTTATTTAATAAGGGCAAAAGTTGCAAGCCAACATATAAGTCGAAAAGAATACGCATAACTTCTACACCCGAACTTTTTTTGTAATAATCTTTCACAAAACAATTCATACTGTTATACGAATGTATGTACTAACAATCTAGCATATTTTTCTGTTGTGCATTTATGGCCAAACTCTCTATGAGAGATGGGCATCCCCCTTTCAAAGTGTCATCGTGGGCCCGTGAATATCAATAACACCAAGTGCAAAGACATGGCTGGTGTGTTATTGGCCAAAAATAAACGTTATTAGTGGCTCGACACTGCGACCGAAAAATTTCAAAAACGAAGAAAAGAGACCGAATGAAAAAACGAAGTGACGTCTAGCCGGCTTTATAAAATTTTGTCCTCGCGCCTCACATTAACAAAAATCACAAAAATGTTTCTTTCAAAACAATTTATAAGAAAATACCTAATTTTAAATAAACAAAATCGATTTCAATAAAGAAAAGTATATTTCATTACCAAATCCTCACTAGCTGGCACTAGGTGGGACCTCGAAAGTACACTTTGTTAAACAAAACAAAAAATAAAAAATCGATTCATAGATGAGCAATAAATGAGGGAGAAATCGATCTTACCGAAATCCATAAAAACAGACGTTGAACATAGAATCCTCCTTTTTTGTAGCCCGTTCAAAAATTGATAACAACTGAAATACATATTAATAAGTAAATCTGTATTAGAAACATCATTCATAGTGCACAATGAACCGTCAACAGAGCATGCTTTCATCGTGTCCACATCAAGTACAGTGATGCGATTCCAATGCTATTGTTTAAAGATGCGGGTTATCACATACAATTGCGAACAATACGTGTTCCAATTGAGGTGAAGTGCTTAGTTCCGCATATAAATGTACCAATTACAGCGCCTGTCCGCGGAAGTCTGGCGATGATTCCTGACACTTGGGATACAAAGATTATGCATACAGCTGACGCGACGATCGCTGATGAGGAATAACGTTTTAAAATTTTTATTTATGTTGCCAGACATTTTATTATACCTCGATTACTATTGAATTTCTCGTTCTAGCCGTAGAGAGTTTAGAATGTTGAAAAAAGTTTATTATTTACTATCAATTAGAGTAGGTACCATTAGTTCACCATTTCATTTCTTATAAATTATGTTACCGTTAAAATGCATAATAAGTAAATGTGCACATTAACTAGGTAATCTGTAGATTCACTGATACCATTCGTTAAAGTGTAAAATTTGCACTTTACCCAGTTAGTCTGCACAGTAACGGATGGTACATCGGTAAATTGGACGTAGTTATGCAAAATAGATCCAACCCACAAAAACCGTTTTTTTACTTACTGTCACAAATGGCATCTCCACATCAACTTTCGTATAGACAAAAAATATTTTTAAGATGTCCCATGCATCTTGAATATTTTTCCTTTTGAAATATACAGATATCGGTGATACCAACCAAAAATTAAGCAATTTATAGAGTTAAAAAGAACCATGTGCCATGGTAATTTCTATAATGGATGGTTCTATATTGCATAACTATGTCCAATTGCGGAAGACTGGCTACCAGAGTACCAATTTGTGTTGATGTCGTGGCCACATCGTAGATTTGCTCACATCATGAAATGATCGACCATATCATGAAATTGTCGCATTTCATGAAATGGTCAACTCAGTTTGGCCAGATCGTAAAATCGTCTACGTTTTACGATTTGGTCATCAACGTTTGGCCGAATCGTAAAAACGCGGAAAATAGGGCATAACTTCGAACCGTGACGTCTCCGGCGCCGGCGCTGCGGAAGGTGCAGCCCCTTCGCCCTTGCGTAACAAAGCACAGACACCCACGCTCGCCTGCGCTGCTCCGGCTCGCCCGGGTATCTGCGTTTTGTTACAGCGGGCGGGGGCTGCCCTCCCTCCGCGCCTCCGGGTTCTAAAAACACTCTAGGGGTAGGGCAGACAAGACTACATGGAGTATGAGTAGGCTAATTCGGTTATGTAACCAATTCGACCTACCTACACCTGTTATTAAATTTTTTTATTCAAACAAGAACCTATTTTAGACTTTACCGTATGTATGGTCGTTAGTCTGCAGATTAACTAGGAAGTCTGCAGATTAACTAGTTAATGTAGGAACTCAATTATTTTTTTTCCACTTTAACTGACTCAGCCAGATAATCTGCAGAATACCTCGTTAATCTGCACTCTATCTGATTTACGCAAATTAACGGTAAAATATACAAGGCAAAGGGTACAGGTTTGTATTTTTCAATAAAAGGTGCTTCGATACCACAGACTTAAAAAAAATAAGCAGACCTAACATATGGGAGAAAAAAGCGTGCCAGATACAACTACATAGACATGCTGCATACATTGACATTCTCCATACAAAAAATTCATGGTCTACTGATCATGGTCTATTGTTGTCTATGGTTCTCATACAAAAAGTGAGCTTCTTGTAGCTTATTAAAATGGCGAAAGTGCTTCAACCCCATTTTGTCTGTGTGCGTGAGTGTTGCAACAACAAAAATAAAACGAGATAGACTTTGTACGTGTCATAAGAGTGAAAGAGATGAAACTATTGCTTACATAGGTACGTCTTTGTTGTGGTGAAAAGGATGTTGGGTCTGGTTGTTTTATAAGTCTGTGTTCAATACTTAAAAAAATAACTCACGTTATGTAACAGTACCTGGTTGACCGAGCTTTGCTCGGTTGAAAATTATATTTAGTATGAATCGCATACTGATAAAATATGAATAATGTTCTTCGATCTTTCCGACATAATATGAGTTTAAAAAGAATTGCGTGTACTTATGTACGCACGTAAGAAGTTATACTTCTTTGGCATCATTAATAATAAATATTCAACGTTAATAATTTTGACAGCTGTCATCCGAAATGTAGGTCTCAACCAGACCTACAACTTTCCCAAAGACACCAGTGCTCCAGGAGCAGCCGTTGCCGGGATATCTCGGTTCGAAGTTTGACAGCTGTCATTGGAAATGTAGGTCTTGACGAGACCTACAACTTTCCCAAAGACACCAGTATGGCGTCAGTATGATGTTTACAAACAGTACCTCAAAGAAGTTATCCTAATGTTTCATAGATGGCGTCAGTATGATGTTTTTAAAATCTCTTTATCTCGGGAACCGAGCTTTTCTCGAACCTGGGACCTTGATAAATCGATTCCTTGAGCCGAAAACCCCCTAATCTGTAATTTTCATGAAAATCTTTGCAGCCGTTTCCGAGATCGTGATTATATATAAATAAATATACAAGAATTGCTCGTTTAAAGATATTAGATGAACATTACACTGTGAAGTACAACCCTTCGTAACTGGACTAAATTGAATTCAAACAGCAGCTGAATTTTCTATTTATAATTGGCATTAATATACGAACTGAAACTTATTTTAAATTGAATAATCACTTGTTTCAAAGACGAAAAAATCGAGAGGCTACCTGCACCCCTGAGAGTTTTCCATAATGTTCTCTAAGGTGTGTGAAGTCAGCTAGGTAATCCGTATTAAGGAAATTTCGTTACTCACTTTTTTTTATCGAAGCATTGAGGTTATTACCTACTAGTACTCAGTAAAACCTTGTAAAACCACTTGTTACCGGGAAATGAACCCGATAATCCTACAAAATATCGTCTTGATAGCTGTGTTTAGTAAATTAACAAAGCGATTCCTCTAATTATCAACGCAAATTAGCCGACCCGATTTTCAAGCATCTGAATTTCCAAATTAGCTGTTCATCGATAGGCCCACGATAATAGGCGGGAGGCAACGGAAGTGTGTATTACAATTAGGATACGAAATTAGAATCGAGATAAATTAACAAAACAAACACAAATGGAGTAGGAGTAAAGCTGATAATATCACTTAACATTACCAGCCAACGCATCACAAACCATCATCTCAAAGTTTCCACAGCAGTTTCTAATTTTTTTTATGAATAATTATAATACTTACAGCATTTTTTTCTGAAACAAACGAGCATGCAGCACCACCCTTCCGCAGCCGACTCTGACAACTGTGCTCAATAGCAAGACTCAAATCGACCCTAGAATGGTTCGCCTAGTTAGCATAAAGTATTATGTTAGTTTAGTTGGTCAGTTCGTTAGTAAACATGTTGACTGAGGCAGGGACTGTTATTGATTTGTTAGTCCTGTTAGCGTGTATTTTTTGAATATGATGCATTACCCACTGGGAACATGCCTGTTTTGTGTGAATATGCCAGTTAGTTTTGCGAGACAATACCTATACCAGGGCCCATTCTGCTAATTTATAGATGTTGCAATTGCGGCTATATTGTATAGTTCGAATTGGGCTCAGTGTAGGTACCTAATCATCACATGAACTTGGACAACTCAAGTATAATTTAATCAAGACAAAATAATGAAATCACATAAAACATTCTGATAATCCCGAGTTCTTGATTCTATACCTAAGCTTAAAATCAGTTGATCTTATCCAAATGAAAATCGTAAATAATCTAAACCACCTCATAGTGGTTCAGAAATACTTGGAAACGTAATTATTTTGTTAAAGACTCTGAAGCACCCGCGGATCTCATTAAAACCAAGCGAACTCAATAGTCATTAGCAATTCTAAAAATACTGTAAATGTAACCAAACAATTGAGAAAGATCCATTAAAACCGATCCTTTTTAATTTTCTCCCTTCTTTTTCTAAACAATACATAAAAGTAAGGATAACCTCTACTAATGTCCGAGTTGTCGAGTTTAAGAATATAAGCATTGTTTAAAAGAAGTCTATTTGCAGGATTTATAAAACTATTTTTCAGTTTAGCTTTAGTTGAGATCGGATATTAATACATGATCCAACATAGCGGTCGCGACTTATTACGGTCGAAACCGGAGCTCAATCTTTGTCGTTCTGTAATAAGACGCAAACCTTTTCATAAATAAAAATTTATTGACGGTCATGGTCGTCCACTGCTTGCAATTAGTATAATAATTTTGAAACTTTTACAAGCTGTAATGTAAATATAAAAATAATAAGAGTTTTTATGCAATCCGATGAACTAACTTAACAACTGCTATCTAATGGCAACAACTGATCAACGGTTTTTTTACCCTGCGAAGCACGGAAGCGCTTAAAAAGTGATATCCCATTGTCAACCGCGACCATAGCTGCTTAATTGGATAAAATAAATACAAGAATGAACAAGTAATCGCCCTGACTTGACTCAAAGTAAACGTAATTTATTTATAATTATTATTTGTAAGATCCCACATGACATAGATCAGCGATTGTCACACTTCTGGTCAAGGGTAGCAAGGGCCTTTACACCTGAGTAGGCACCATTAGGGCTAGCTGCCGCTTTATGCATGAGTGCCCGCGTGCAATAGCATTTTACACACCTTTCCATTCCCGTTGCTCCAAAGACATCGACCGCAGTTTGACGGCTACGAACATAAATGGTCGCTTTGTACAGAGCTTCATTGCCTCTAGGGTAACATTCCCCGCAATTTGCCAAAATATTCAAATTGACATCATTATAGTTTTGCTAAACCTAAGTATAGAAGTTAGAACATACCTAAACAAGTTTCTAAACAAAATAGGGCGCACCCAAATTACTGAGCAAACAGACCTCTAAACAATCAAGTTCATTAAAGACAAACCTTCTAGAGCTAGAGGGTTTATTCAAATTCAATTAAGTTGGTGCTTATATAACTTGCTTTATCTACTACGTAATTTGAGTTTGTCATGTTTAAAATGTTTGCAGCCCTGAGCATGAAATATCACGAACGCGTCGTAAAATCATAGGTATCGTCACGTTCTGAAAATTCAAATAATGTACACCATTATAACTTTAGTGATTTTGTCCGGCGAATTTACGAGCAGAGGTAAAGTTATTATAGAAAATGTATTGCCTTCTCACTTAGACAGAGCTTTAGACATTGAACGCTCGTATATATAATAAAATTTATTCCACGAAAAATTGTTTCTATAAAATTTAAAGTTCCCTCCTCTCGCTACCGGCGCATCTGTGAAGCAAATAAAAAGTTTTTACCGTGGAATCTTG
Organism: Hesperia comma; assembly: GCA_905404135.1. Lineage (NCBI taxonomy): Eukaryota > Metazoa > Arthropoda > Insecta > Lepidoptera > Hesperiidae > Hesperia > Hesperia comma. The sequence goes on along the minus strand of FR990027.1, from coordinate 6,653,975 downwards.
TCACACCGTTAACGAATAACTAGCGCTTGTCGTTTCTTCATCTTTTTTATTAACCCCTTATGTTCATCGAGAATAAAACATTATGTTTAATATTTTTTATCATGTACAAAAGGCGGTTAGAGTGAAACATTATTTTAATGTTATTATATCAGCTCTAGACAAAGGGATACGTCAACGGTTAACAGCGCAAAAAGCTTTGTTGTTTTGCATTAATGACTCACGGAGCATTATAAAAGCTTTTTTAGTTCTTTTACTATGTATTTACCAATATTAATACACATTGATAGTTTACGAACCAATCGCTGTTAATGCGTCACGTACCTTGCGGGGTACGAGAGCAAGCGAGACTCGGCAGAATGTATTATGGACCTTTTCCACGTCGATAAGTAAATGTTACCCTTGTCCCTACAAGTTATGAACCCTCTCTGCGATGGTACATAAGCGTATTTTTCTACTGCCTCTTGAATCTTTGAACGGATTACATTGAACGAATGGAAACCGAGCCAGTAACATTAAGAGCTTAAAGGATAATGTCCGGTTCGCATTGTGATGTCGTTGGCATTATCAGATTGTCTTATGATTTTATATTGAATCCTTTTTTCGAATCGGATTCATCTAATAAGGGTACCCGTTTAAAATTAGAATACGTTAAATGCAAAAGTGCCGTCGTGTATTGATAATTTATACATTACCTCTAATAAAAACATTTAGGTACCTATGTAAAATATAATTTGTCGGTCGTAGGTGACTTGTATGCAATACGTAGCTACATTCATTGCTACATAGTAATATTTGGCGCAAGAAATAGTTACTATCAGTTATTCGCATGTTAAATAAAATAATTCATAATTAAATTATTCTATTCCTAAAAATAAGTTTCAAAATACCTCCTTAATGTTTAATGTCTTAGCATCAACGCATTAAAATCGGTTGTTAAAGAATAAGCTGTCATCTTATTCTGTTTTCTGGCAAGAAGGAACTCTCGGCGACCATTTCCTGCCCTAGCACTCCAAATTATGTTTAGTTAAACAGTGCGCCTTATTGAAAAGGCGCGTAATTGGAAACTTTGAGTGTCGTTTCTAAACATTCCCGCGTCTATTTACAAAGTCTCCCTTAGGGGGTGTCCGGGAATATCGATTGTACCTGTTGTAACTGTGCGTCGCTTTGAGTGTTTGGTGTTTCGAAGACGCAAAATCACTCGCCTGTACCGCCCTTAATAAAATTATTACGAAATTAATAAGGGAGCTCTCCCTTAAATTATTGCTCAATTTTACAAGGTACGAGGATACATTTATTTTTAATGAAATACTTTGGCTCACTGAAAGTTCGGAGGGGAGTGGTTACTGAGTCAAAATTCTCGGGTTCAATATCGATAACAATATTTAAATTTAAATTGTCGAATCTCAGTTTTAACTTTTACATATTATGTACGGAACAAAAATTACTCACAAATGTTTTCACTCCATTTTGGATTTTAAATTCTGTCCGGAATTTCATGTTTCCACAGTTACCGGTGAAAACTACGCTGATACCTAAAAGTCAATCAATTAGCTGTTTTATACAGCAATATAGCTCGGTAATGATTACCAGAATATGAAATTACACCAAGAACTTTTACCGTATGCTGAGACTAGTCATTGCACTGCAAACTCTTCGTGTTCTAAGACTTTACTACTATAGCGTCGTTTCGAGTCTTCAACATATTTTATTTATAACCTCTCTTCTCATAAATTAAGAGGCCAAGTATATTATTAGTAGTTAATAATTTGACCTTTTTTTGTAGGTACAAAGAAAAATAACACTAGCACTACAAAGGGGGAGGTCTTATCGCTAAACGGAGATTCTAGGTTGATAACCTTGCCACGCCGGTTATTGAACAGAGCAGTAGTTAAGATGTAGGGCGCACAAAAATATTGGAAAACATAAGTAACTTTAAGTAGGCAGATTTAGATAAGAAGGTACCTACGCATGCAAATATGACAGAAATGGAATAAAAGTATTGCGCGGTGATTAGCGGGCATGCTTTCAACAGTTAGGAAAAATTGCAATTTGTAGAGTCCATGGTTCTATTCCCAGTAAGGTAGAAATTTGAATAATTCGTGGATTCGTGATGGAAATAATTATTCAAATTTAAAATTATCTATTTTGGTCATATGATTCTTAAAGTCATAGGTAAGAAAAATACAAAACTTTACTAAAACTTAAAGTAACTTAACACTACGCTTCTTACTAAGATATTACGACATAAAACAGTATAATTCTATACATTATTCAATATCATTTTTGAGAAACTATAAAGTGTTTACGTTACGGATACCTTTTAAATTTTTAAGTAGGAGCTCCAGGGATTTTGGGGTCAAACCAACCAGTACGTTGGGTACATCCTGCAGAACACACGAGGTAACAGCGTTAAGTCCAATACAATCTCAATGGTGTACCTACTCGCTTAATGGTAGATTATTACCTCCCTAACTAGCTTTCACCGTCAAAAAATAAAGTAATATTTTGAGCTATTTCTGTAGAATTCTTAGAAATACGGTACTAACATGTTTTAGTATTACTGATGTCCCTAGGCTAAGGCGATCGCTTTCGCATGTTATCATAAAAAAAAAAGATTAAGAATTAAGTGCCATACGGTTTAGGGAATCGATGAGACGGACATTAAAAGGGAATAAATACACTCCAATTCTCTGACTACCTACTCGACCCGTCGAAATTGTAGAATGTATCTCATGCTATTTAACAAGGCCATCAAGTGGTATAACAGCTCGGGGACGCATAAACATGAGACTGAAGGTTTTATAGGGATTAGACGAAGGACAACTCTAATTTATATGTGCAAATAAACGACGTGGTAACGGTGCTGGTCGTTACAAATGTAAAATATACCTTAAGCGGTTGTTATGTCTTCAGAGACCGAAACTTTTTCAATTTTCATTCGAATGCGAACTTGACGGCACTTACCGTGAAAATATTATCAGACTTCCCGAAGTATATTCCCAAAGCAACTTTTAAGTTTTAAGTAGGTACTTACTAACTTTGAGAGCGTTGTTCGAGGTCACAGAGATCATAATCTTGATAGACACCTATTGAAGAGAAGCAGGACTGTATTGTATATATAGTGTAGTCACTCAAGGCCTTAAGGAGTTATATTCGATTGTAGAGCAAAGCATTTGTAAATGGAGGATATAGAAATGATTGTTTACATAACTACTTTAAGAGATCAAACCCTGCTCGTTGTTTATTCATTAGCCCTGTACATTTCAGATAGTATAACAATAGGTAGTGTTTATGTGAAAATTATAACTCAATTTCACTTGTACTAAAATAATAGGATAATTAAAAGAAATCAATAGATTAAAACCTGGATCAAGTCATATACCTACGTAACAATTGTATTTATGCATATTATAATCTGTGGAGCTTGGTATAGAAGTAGAGTAAAGCTGTAGATAGTATGGCTGTAGATACCTTTACAAAGGTAAAGAAAATTTAAATATAGGTCTGTTGTCTACCTACTTTCGGACCAACCACTCTAGGTTTTTCCAATTTTCCGTTACGTGGCGTTTCTTTTATTTCTATAAAAACTTAATACAATGGAACTTTCTGTTCATAAGATTTTAAATAAATAAGAAACTTATAAATTATCTGTACCTTCTATTAGCAAGAAATATGTGGTCTGAAGCAAAGTGAGATAAATTAACTTTAACAAAAAAAGACGATTTCGACATCGATAACTTTTAACAAAAAACAGCGACTTCAACGACGATTTTCTTTTTACCAACATAGTCGAAGTCAATTAAATACGCATTATTAATTGAAAACATATAACTAGGACCACCATTCGAATAAAAAACAAAATCAGAAAAGTCCGTTCAGTCAATTAATAGTTACGGGATAACGAATATAAAAATAAAACAGTCAAATTAAGAACCCCCTCCTTTTCTTTACGTAGGATAGTAGCTATAATTAAATTATGCAACATTTTTCAATCAATTAGACTAAATAGCTAAATTACAGCTTACAATTAAATAACTACGTAATTTACACGAAGATTACAGTAATCGTAGCATAATAAAATTGTACATTTGTGATTGTATAATGTATGAACTATGGGTTACGGTTGTGGAATTTTTTTATGAATTTAAAATAGCAACGAGCATGCATGTTTTATGAAGCAAATAAACTTTTGTCCGTTGCAATTGTTATATTTTTGTAAGATGTCACGTGCAATATGCATTCATTACTTTCCTTCTATCACTTCGATATCATATCATAATATCTTCATAAATTTTCCAGCGTTCCCGCAAATACGGATGATGATATTGGCAGACGTAAATTATTTGATATTATATTTGATAGACCAAAGGTGACGTCATCTCGGCCTGTGGTATCCGATGTGACAGACCCTCGGCTGCGCGTGTCGACCCGTTTGACGCACCCCCGATGTAAAGGAAGATAAATTGAAATCGTCAGAGCATCGGTGTTTTGGCACGCAATCTGTCTAAAACATCCTTGAGATATGAAGGAACTGGAAAATTATGTTTGCAGAATACTTGGCTAATGAAGTATTTGATGTATTTTATGTACCTAGTTGTTGAAGTATTTGTTCGACCGCGATGTGTGATAGATGTGAATTTAAAATTCCTTATGTAAATTTTGCTTAAAAGCTAAATTGAACTGAAAACCCGCGTAATCAATTTTTAGCGGGAGTGGTATTTTCATATTCTCGGCGATTCGAGTAGGTATAAAGCTTGCAACTACTCATTGTAAATAAAAAACAGACAAACAAGCGAACAAGCTACCTGATGATAAATGGTCGCATGGTCACCGTTGCCAATGAAAATCAACCGAAGGTTACCAACACGTGGTTGATTATAAAAGACGTAAGAAATTACTGTCTCGCCAGCTAGACATGACAAATAGTTTAGAGGCTGACTCCAGAAAGAAGGTGCTGCCACAGTGCCACCTACCGTTAGTCAAGGGGCTACGACCTGTGCTACGACCCTCCCAACAACTATTATTATACGGACATTTACAAATGAAGAAACGTAGTATCACAATCATCAGAACTTTTTTTCAATCAATGCCTTATAAACATTCACATTAAAAAGTATTTTACGTAGAAAAATAACACAAAAATGCAGAAAACAAAGAGAATCCAGCTGATAATAGGTATACGGCGATAGAGTACCGATTCACACGTTCAAAATGCACTCGGATTTGCTGTCCATTACATCCTCGGAATAAAAGCGTACCTATTACTCACGTTGTACCATTTCTGTTATTCTTGAATTTCTATTAAATCCATCAATGAGCCTAACTCTATACCTAAATAGTATTTACGAACTTATTAAAAAACTAGTTTCTTAATCTCAGCATCTTAAAACCCAACATAATATTTAACAGCCAATTATAAAGTCACAAGTAGTAACTCTCGTAAAGTAGTAAATTACAGAGATTTTATGCATTTATCGCGACAAGGCAAAATAAAACTTTACTTAAGTCTGAAAGTAATTAAACTCCAGACGTAGTACAAAACTTGGTTGACGACTTACAGATGTTGAGAGCCTTTTATGTATATTTAGGTAAGAAACCTGCTATTCGTTCTACTATGTTTACAGTTTTACATCATAAAGATTTATATAGCAACGTTTCTGTATACAATAATGTGCAAAATACATAAAACAAGTTCTTATTTTCGAGTTTTACTATTAAAGATTTTAAAATATTTAAAAAATACCCTTTGAGCATACAATTTTTTTTTTATGGAATTAAGATAGAAAACGAGCATGCAGCACCACCTTCCGCTGCCGCCCATGACAATTGTGACCGACCCAGAACTAGACTCAATGAGTCTCATTCTAATTCGGTCACAGATGCGTTGCTATCCCTGAGGACTGAGATGGTCGCCTCTAAAAAAGTGTAACCGGCTCCACACCTTCCTATCCGGAATACAATTGTTCTTAAAACAATTATTACACGGTTACAATTATTGTTTATACAGGTAAATTAATATTCAATGTAATGTAAATGAATACACAGAATAATAAAGTTACAAATTAAGTTGTTTTGATGTCGATAAATTAGATAGGTACCTACATATTATTTTCTTTCGCAAAACTGTATTGAGGCAACAAGATATTTGGCCCAACTTGAAATAAAGATAAAATGTAAAATGTGGCGAAGGAGATGAGGTGATGAAAACTGACCTGGACTCAAGTAACTTATAGCAGTGTTTGATTGGTTTCCCAATTCTTTTATCTCGTATGAATACGAGCAACTTTATGGCTGTCAATTTTTGTGCCCGTGCGAGAGTTCAAAACTCTGAGTGTTTTTAACCAACTTCAAAGAAAGGGAGGTTCTCAATTCGACTGTATTTTGTACATGTGTTACCTCTTTCGAAACGTCGACGTCTGGTCCCAGTTAAATTTTACCGACATCTGACGAGTACATTTTAAAATATCTCTACTTTCTATTTAAAGTCGGTTATTTTTTGTAAAAGTAACTTAATTAAGTGCATAGTTTTATTAGGTGCACTACACTATGTTTTAATAACCTGATAGTTGTCAGTTAGATATATCAATCAAATCAAATTCCGGTTGATCATTATAAATCTGCCCCATGGGAATATTGTTATCGGCTCTGTGCGTATATTATTAGTTTCCCAGGTTAGCTAGTTAATTTGTCATTAGATTTCATAACTATTAATTATCTTAATTATCAATCGTGTGACCAGTAGGTACAACCAATGATTTAAAACTTAACGCAGCGCGGATTATTAGTAGGTACTCATTTTTTACTTACTGGGTGAAATGATTTTGTTGGTTCTTTTTTATTCGAAAGCCAGTGCTTGTCGTGTAGTCACATATAAATTTGAGTGATTTTTGAGTTATCCTGTTATATAATTTCTGTTGAGTCGATTTCGTCAAGCTACAGTCATTTAGCTACGTAAATAACTAAAAAACAATAACATAATACACATAGTAAAAACATAATACACATATTCAAAAGAATTTAATTTTTTGATGCTGACAATATATAATTATTACTCTTAGTTTTTACCTTGCCGTAAATTTCAAGCCATGCATACAAATGTATGCATGGTTATCTCTCTTGGGCAGTGGGCCGCACTAGTGAGCACTCCACTTAACGACTCGTTTCATTCATTCCTACCTGCCGTAGGTACATGAAATAGTAGATTGTATTACAAGGGAGCAAAGTAATATTTTTACGGCGAGGGCGCTTTTTTTACGTCCGCAAATGTAGAAAATAGGGCTTCCTGTGCCTTCAAAAATATTCTTTCAATTCAAGAAACACAAATAAAGTCCAAAGGAATCACATTTCATTATGTAAACATTGAATTGTAAATTATTTTCACTATTTCTAAAATAATAACTTTATTAAAATGGCGCGTGACATATGTAAGAGTGACAGAGACAGCACGACTAAAACTTCCAAACGCGGAAGCGAGATATCACTATGTAATCTGTTCGTTTTCAAATATAGTAACAAAATTCCATTGCGCCAACTTCACGCACAAACCGATTCAATTCAAAATTGGATTGTTACAATTTGACACACATTCGAACGTGCAAGGCCGGTCTATACGACTAACCCGACTAACCCGACTAACCCGACTAACCCGACTAACCCGACTAACCCGACTAACCCGACTAACCCGACTAACCCGACTAACCCGACTAACCCGACTAACCCGACTAACCCGACTAACCCGACTAACCCGACTAACCCGACTAACCCGACTAACCCGACTAACCCGACTAACCCGACTAACCCGACTAACCCGACTAACCCGACTAACCCGACTAACCCGACTAACCCGACTAACCCGACTAACCCGACTAACCCGACTAACCCGACTAACCCGACTAACCCGACTAACCCGACTAACCCGACTAACCCGACTAACCCGACTAACCCGACTAACCCGACTAACCCGACTAACCCGACTAACCCGACTAACCCGACTAACCCGACTAACCCGACTAACCCGACTAACCCGACTAACCCGACTAACCCGACTAACCCGACTAACCCGACTAACCCGACTAACCCGACTAACCCGACTAACCCGACTAACCCGACTAACCCGACTAACCCGACTAACCCGACTAACCCGACTAACCCGACTAACCCGACTAACCCGACTAACCCGACTAACCCGACTAACCCGACTAACCCGACTAACCCGACTAACCCGACTAACCCGACTAACCCGACTAACCCGACTAACCCGACTAACCCGATTAACCCGACTAACCCGACTAACCCTACTAACCCGACTAAACCAACTAATCTAATTAAACTAACTAAAGAACTCATTTTTCAAAACAAAACCATGAATTTCTAACAATCCGAACTGAATAGGAAAATTCTTTCCCGCCCACTAAATAGAAAACACCAACTTTGGGCCCCCTTAAGTCCGAACCAAGTCGTCTTTTTCGAATAGGTGGGATGAAAAAGATTTTACTACGTGGTCTTTATTTAATCAATATAATTAGGTACACTTCACCAACGCTCGGATACGCAAACCGAACAATGTCACGACTGGTATTTTGATATTGATGTCACAAATAATATAAAACAATTAATAGGGTTCCAAATTTAAATTTGAGCTTAGAAAACAGATAGTTTAATCCACATGAATAAGTTAGTATTTAAATCTGTGGTTTAATCTATATCTATATATCTATATTTTATAATATAAAAATAAGTCGGGGTTTCCTTCCTGATGCTATAACTCCAGAACGCACGAACCGATTTCCACGGTTTTGCATTTGTTGGAAAGGTCTCGGGCTCCGTGAGGTTTGTAGCAAACAAAATTCAGGGAAAAATTCAACAGAAAAGGAGGAAAACAGGGAAAATCATTTTTCACCTACAGCGCCATCTCTGATACATAGCATGTACTACAAACCAAAATTTTATTCCTTTTCAAATATTAAAAAAAAATTCTTTAATCCCCAAACGAAATGTTACAAAAAACGAAGCCATCTGGTGGCGAAACGGAGTTCGCCGGGTTTGCTAGTCTGCCAATAATAATGGTCCTTCACTTTCCTTCGTAGTCAACGACAACTTTTTCGATGTACGCATTCACACGAATGTGGCTTCTCAGAACCTGGTAATATTATAAGCTGTAATTTGGCATAAATATATCCATTCTCATTACAATGATAAAATGGTGAAATAAAATCATAATAATATATATTTAGGGATCCCTCCATTCAACGTGACATGCTGTTGATAACATAAGTCGTTAAAAATAATGTGAGTGTGTGAAAATCATTTTCCGATGAAGGAAACCCTTAACGAAATATAATTTTCGCAAATTGAGCACCTTTTATACGTACCTGACCTACGTCAGGTATAGGTGACCGCTGACACCTTACTGGCTGTAATTAATAAAACCAATTAATCAATGAGCGTGTCTATGATTGGGCTCAGCCAATAGCATACAATCGCATTTCTGTCACGCAAAAATCTTGCACTTTTCATTTTCTAGCTTCCATCGAACCGTGCGATAAGGAACTTTGTTCCAATATACAAAGAACAATGTTCGAATTGGAATCCTTCCAGATATTTCATTAGATTAATCAATGAAGTCCTGTTGCCGCAAATGATCCTTACCTACATGTAATGAGATGATCTCCTTATATGAAACTAGCTTTTGCCAGCGGCTTCGCCCGCGTGAATTTCGTTTAAACTTCACCCCTTTATTTCACCCACTTAAGTGTCATAAACGTAAGAGTAGATAAAATATAGGTATACTTAATCAGAAAGCTTCGAACTGCTAAGCTATCGGGAGTTACACGTGTTATTGTGAGTCAACCATAAAAGATAGACATAATTGCTGTCGTGGAATATTTTTTATATAATTTTAAGGAGAACATTTCCGTCATACATGATTTCTGTGTAGCTTTAACCATTAAGGTTGCACACGCGACGGAAGCTTAAAAAATGGAGTAACTTCTCCCGTTTCCCCAACATTTCCCTTCACTGCTCTGCTCCTATTGATTGTAGCGTGATGAAAAGTATACTATAACCAGCGCGGGAGTATGAAAAATAATTGTACCAAGTTTCGTTAAAATCCGTCGAGTAGTTTTTGTTTCTATAACGGTTATACATCAGACAGACAGACAGACAGACAGACAGACAGACAGACAGACAGACAGACAGACAGACAGACAGACAGACAGACAGACAGACAGACAGACAGACAGACAGACAGACAAAAATTTTACTGATTGCATTTTTAGCATCAGTATCGATCCCTAATCACCCCCTGATAGTTATTTTGGAAATATATATTTAATGTACAGAATTGACCTCTCTACAGATTTATTATAAGTATAGAATTCTTGATTTACCAAATAATGATAATAATTATATTCTTCAAAAATTGATTGATTGAGATCTCCTTAAAGAATTCAAAAAATCCTCAAGTGTGGATCGATTTTAAAGAATGGCGCACTTAATTTTTGGCATTAATGACTAAAATAAGCCTATGTTCGACTTGGTGGAGATGGCTATCCCAGCATTCATCATTCATTACTAATAGCAGATAACAGAAAAGTGGAATTAAAATCAAACCACTCGTAAAAGAAGGATTGTATAACGTTAATAGCATCAGTGAAAAAGTCATCACTAAAGCCAAGACAGAGGAGAGAAGAAAGGTCTCATTTATCAGCAATGAACATATTGCCAAATGTATCAAGAGTATAGTAAAAGTGCCACGAAACAGTAATAAAATACACATACTGTACGGATTATAGTCCGTCAGTCATTTCAGTGACGACGGTAAAGGTATTGTTGGTAAAATTTGGATCGGGTCGTCTCGTTCACAAAATGTCGCTTTCCACCGATTCCCATCTATACACGCTGTTTCTTTCATGGATAGGTTGTTGGGTAATGTGTTATTGTAAATATTATAAAGATGTAGACCTATTTATTTATTCGTAATATATATTATGTACTGTGTTTTGAGTTAAGTTTTCGAAACAATTTAAGGTAATTTTTCGTTAATTGTAGTGAAAATGACTTAATTCCAATAAGGTGTCCTCTCTTTCTAAAATTACACGACTCATATTAAGTATAGCTGGTAATTGCTACCATTAGTGTAAATATTAATTGACTCGTAAAATATTACAAAAAAAACCTTACTTGCAACATTTCATTTTCTTGTAACTAATAATTGTATCAAATAAATATATCGTGTATTGACAAAAATTTCCATCACACTAGGATTTTATTTAGTGACATAAATATATACTTATTTTTACGTCTGCCTTACATAAAAGTCGAACCCAAGATCAGCGTAGAGCGGTAACCAAAGATAAAAAAATTAATAAAATAATGAAAAGTATTTTTTTACATTCTTAAACCAATAGAATTACTTATGTAGAGATTGTAGAGGTGCTCTTTGTTATTCACTGAAAAATATACATGTTTTATGCTGATTTCAATAAATGATAAATTTTTTGGTTTCAAAAATCATACTGACCTCACTAGAAACGGCGCCATTAAATAAATTTCACTATGCTTTTCGGTGTTTCTTTTTCATGCACCTTAACGACATCGCAAACAAAAGCTTCCGGCTTTTGTCAGCGAAGGCCCACTACAGCGAAACGAGATCAGTGTCAAGGTCAGTACAACTATGACGATTTAAAAACTAAAACGTCAATTTGTTACCTCTTAAACAGTTTGATCAATAGTGTCCTTGACATTAGAGTACATAATTAAGTGTTTAATATTCACTTACCTTATCCGCGGGTGGGTGTACGAATTATTGTAGTAGGTCGAAAAACACAGAACAATCGCGCACAATATAATTCCATTCATCCAATTTGCACGTTCACTGTTCAATTTCGCGGATTTCCGCGTAGTTGTACAGCGTAGTTGTCGCTACGTGGCTACGCTGCGTAGCAGGCGATCGTAGCGGCGCGCGCGGGTCACTCGACTGCGAACCCCACCGACGCGCGGGCACGGATTGCGAGCCATAGTATACTGCACATTTACAGATAAAACAACGCTACGTATTGGACAAGGAGAACAGGTGGATGTATCACGGTGCAATCAATGTACAGTGTACAAATAAATGTGTTAAGATTAACTTAATATTTTTTAATGAAACATTTTATCAAGAAAAGCTTCAAAATTAATGTATTAAGATAAGTTTTTTGCACTTGTTACAAAAGTAAATTTCCTTTCGATGTTTATGATTATCGCCACAAGAGGTAAAGTTTTTATGGCATTCAAATAACGAATAAATTTAAACTCTGAAAGATATGTAGGATCGAACCCAAAGTTTAAACTGAATTTATATCTATTTTTGAGTAATTTAAAACATTCCAATAAAATATGAACATAATTCAATCAACATAATAATTTTACCAAACAACACACAGTAAAATCAATTACTTGAATCATAAATAGATTTCCATCAAAAAACAAAAAGCAATAATTCTCTACAACATTACCGTGCTCTATGCATCAAGGAGTCCCGCACAGCGCATGTGTAGTGTGACGTCAGCGCGTCTCTCTCGCGCGCCCACACGCTCCAAGTCTGGTGGTCCGTGGTCCGGTGCACTGTCAGCGACACCGATACATCACAATTCAATCTTCACAGTAATCGACTATTTAGGGATTTGCTGACGGTTTTAAAGACTCGTCCTTACCTGCTCAACGCGCTCTGACACTGTAATGTTTCGTTGCGGATTAGATTGCGATTCAAAGATTGTTTTTACTCTTTTACACAGAGTGTGAGGTACATGAGGTACATCGTCAAAATCAATATGTCCCGAATAAATTTTTGGGAAGGATATTACCATTTGAATGAATTAATTTACATTAATAACTGAGAACAAAAACACAAACAGAAATTAAATGAAATTGAAATGAAATTTACAATATAAAGTTAATAATTTAGAACTACTTATTTCAGGCAAAAAAAATGTAATTTAAATAATTCCAAAATGCATTTTAATGAATGAATTACTTAATTTCAACTTTTCAACCGATAGACGTAATGAACAGAACAAGTAAGGCAATGTTTAGGAGCTCCATCTATCTTTGATCCATCTATTGTCAAGGTATTCTGATCACAGTAGATATAATAGTTACCTACCAGCCCTATGATAGTTTTAATTAGCATTAATAAGAGGAAAACTGAATAGGTACTCATTAGATAGTTCCATATCATTAAGAATGTGTCTACAGAACAAAGTTTCCGACAATCGACCGCACTTCCATCTGCACCGAGCTGCACTGTTGATTACATTTGCATTCTTTATACTTTAAAGTTGAGCAGCTGTGTTGAGCTCTGGGGAATAAAATTTATCTACAACACATAAATATAAAGAAAGTGTCGTAGAATCAAAAATCACAATAGTACCCAAAGATGTAAAGGTTCGTACACTGCACGTTCGAGCATCGCACACATAAATGTAGACACCGTTCACGGACGTGTAATATAGAACCACTTTGAACCAGTATTTAACAATGTTTCGTGCATGTTTATGCATGATAACACGTAACATAGTTCAATTCAATAGTCAAAGCGGAGCGCACAATGTTTGGAGCTTCATATCTGTATTAGTATATTGTCTTATATTAGTATAGAACTCTCCATTGGAACGAAGTTATATTGTTGCACTCTACCTCTGCCACTTAAATATCCAACCTCACACTCCTTGATCGATTGATTGATTTACCTGACCTACCAGCTAGCTACCTTATTGGCTGTAATTAATAAAATCAATTGAATAATAAGCGCAATATTATTTATTTTCCAACTCCCATCTGTACGATTGTGAACTTCGTTCCAAAAACATGCAAGTGTAACTTGACATCCTTTGTATCAAAAAATTGACTATAAAACATAATTTTAATAAAACGGTGACTGACTGACGAACAACGCACGATCTGAGTCAGTGGACCAACAAGCAATAAAGTTTGTACAAGGGCTCTTTTAAGTGGAATACAACTAAAAAGGATTTAATAAAAATTCATCCCCTTTAAGAATAATGTGGCCTGTGATAATATGTTACAGAATTAATATATTATCACAGGCCGTACACTAACTAATGAATCGCGACGCAAGTACGTTGCGGCTAAGATTGGATCGTGAAGGCGTGAAGACAATGTAAAATAGCCTCGTTATAATTCTAAGGTGTTAGTTACAGCACTTTACTGACAGAACATTTTGTAGTAATTTTCACACTTTGTTTTGTTGTTGGATAAATACGCCACACTAGAAGCCGTGAAATCATCCATCTCATTCTTGTTTTGCGATGAGTGCATTCGCATCACAAAGGCCGAGTATAAAAAACGCAATAAACAGTACATTCGTAGGTTAAGGTTTAGTAATATAGCTGCTATGTCCATATTCGCCTGCTTAACTTCCATTGTTCGAGGATTTTGCACATGCTACATATCCATCTATTCAGTGCAACGTTCTCCATAAATCAACGGCCAAGATTTATTAAACTCGTCCCTTGCTCTTCTTTGTGGCGCTATTTTACTCCGGCCCCAACTCAACCTTACGGTATAATTGATTTTTTAATTAGAATTCCGCTATAGAACGAAAAGATATTACAATTCACAAGTTTTTTTCTGGAAATTTACGCTGGTGTCGTGCAACTTTGACCCATTTTTCATCTCATTTACCCTGTTTAAATTATGATGGAATCATAAGGCAGGGTAATAATGTTTTTCTTTCTCTTGAGAATCTTTTACGACACCGTTAATATTTAGAATTTTACATTCCTACTTTGGAAACGTATAAAGTTAAAATTGTTACGAGTCTTACGTAGCTAAAATAAACATTTTAAGATATATTCATTATCAACAAACAATACTTAAAAAAAAATTGAAGTTAAATATTTGAATCAATTTTTAATCCACTCAGGCAAAGAGGGTCTCAATTCGACTGTTTTTATGTGTGTTACCTCAAAACTTTGTACTGCGTGAACCGATCAAGTGCTTCACGTCGAGTGCCATATAAATATAAGAGACATCAGTTGGGTAGTTTGTGACTTTCTTCATAATGTGTTTTATAGTTTTTACCTCATAAGTTTTGATTGAGTGTTCCGATTTCTATACTTCTTTTTTATTCGAAAGGTGCTGACGACAAGCTTCTGATCTCATCCTTTGTGCAACTTCTAGAGGGTAATGAGTAATCCCCTACTTATCACGTTTGGAGTCGGTCATTCCTTTGTAAAAAGTTAGTTATATATTTCATTTCAACACACATCTTCCTACCTACTAAAAGCATGAAAAAGGACTGTTGTTATCTCGTAAAATAAATATTGTATGATTTTTACTTTATAAACGTTCAATTATAGACTTACAGATTAGTTAAATGTAGATTGACTTGACTCAGAAATTATAATTCATCGATTAATCTTACTTCCAAAGTTGGTTATCTCTTTATTATCTAGTTTAAACTTGTATTCTCTTGTGCTCTATTAGAGAGAAATTGATGCGGTGAATTTATAATTTACTCTTACATTATTTCGCTACCAATATTTTACTTTTACGATATTCAAAAGTTGACTAATCTTAGTTGTCTATCTATCTTCTGTCCGTTTAGAAGAAACACGTACCTATTTTTATATGAAATAACCTACTTCGTTTATAAGTATAATCATTAATCACTACATTATCAACAAATTGATTATTAACCACGTACTTAAGTTGACTTCTATCTATGGATAAAAGACTTAACAAAAGACTAATATTCCCATGAACGCTCTACTCGTAAATTAACCATTTATCGTAAGACTTACCGAACTTTTATCTGAAAAGAACATTCACATAAAAACACTCTAAAATATTAAGCAAACAAAACGTCGTGTTGCATTTATTTGTCGCATACATCACGCTCGCTAAGCGGGAATCTATGAGATTCTAACAAAAGGAAGGGACCGTGCGCAAACTTCTGAGAGCCCTTTCTATTTGGGGTTGTCATCAAACCCCTGCCACATTGGCCTGCGAGGGGACACGCCAATATGGCGCAAGTCATGAACGTTTGTGACGTTTTGTTTTAATGTAATGCCATTAAAATTCAATGCGCTTTTTAATGAATAATGACGCTTCGCACTTTTAACGCTCTCTACATTAATATTTGCTGTCTAGCAGAGAGGTACCGTTTTAGATGGTACATGTTTGAGTCGCTTAATATGCATTAATAAACAGCTGAAGAATTTTTTTTTGAAAGAGCTAATTCTATTTGAAAAAATATATTTGTGTTGGATGGTCTTACGATCAAAGAATACGAGTATCATGTTTTGAATAAAAAGCATTTTTTTTTCACTTTGATACGTTTGACATGAAACCAAATCAAATATTACATGAACAAGCTGTGTCCAACTTTAAATTAAATAATTAATTAACAACTTGGATTGCAGCGTTTATTTGCAAAAGACTGCGGTTCAAACCACAAAGTACCGACAATGGCGTATATGCTATAACATTTTAATAAAACTTTTTACGTTAATAATAATTTCATGACTCGACTCGTCAAGTATTTCTTTAAAAGTTCGTATCTATAATTATAAGGAAAAGTCTAACAAAAAGAGCAAAACTTTACATCATTTTACAAACTTCATATAATATTTATAATATATGCAAATGTTATTCCGCTGGCAAATAAAACATGTATAAATAAAACTCCTAAAACTTGCGGCGCGGCGCCGAGGAACACAAACCGTACGGAAACTGAAAAAGAATAACGCTAGCAACTGCATATTTTATTCGCGCTATCGCTTACACATAAAGAGATACGAGGCAATTAAACAAAATGTAGTCGTACAAAAACTGACCCTCTCCACGTACATATATTCCGCCCGATATACTGCCCATTTCGATAACTATCTGTGAATCGAATATCATATACCTACTCGTATTTTCAATAAATTGAATGATGGGAAGCTTCTGTGTCTAAATCAATTTTATTTGAATGGTCATTTGAAGCGCCCCGGATTCGACTTAATTTCTGTTTCCAATCTGGAAGTGTGTGTGCTTGTTATGTGTATCATACATGCAACTTACGATACGGAGAATCCTAGCGCGACGGTATGAGCCGATGGGTTTATTGACTTCAATCCATTGAGGGTTTACCAGGTACGGTACACAGATCCTCCTTATAATTGAAGAGCATGTTCATCTGTCGCGGTGGAGTGCCTTTATTAGTATTATTACGAATCCTTACTGTAGGTATGTATTAATTTATCTTGTAATATTAGTATACAAACACACACGTAGCTTGCTTCAATGATGCAATAATTCATCATTTTACGGGTTTGCTGGAAGAGATTCCTGTTAGGGATAATCCAAGTACTAAACTTACGATTCGCTATTTTCTTATAGTTTCAAAGATTCTATTAATAGGCCCTATTATTAATATTAAAGCGTGCCACTGGCAGTTAGGTCTTGGCAAGCTATTAAACTTTGTACCTGTAGCTATGTCACTGCCGGCATTGCGCCCTAATTCGTGTCACGACGTTTATTAAGACAGATCATCCATCAGACAAAATTAAACTCCGCTGAATTAACTTTAAATCGCTTCGTTCATGAACACTTAGTTTTAATCAATATCAATGGCAACAAATATTATTAAACTAATTTTATTATACATAATGGTAACTGTAGATAGATCAATAGGTACCTAGATATTATTGGTGGTCTTCCATAACGTCTTTTCGTCGCCGTTTATCTCAGAAGTGACTTAAAATAAAGATATGTATTTGAATAGAGTTACTCATAATTATCGTTAACATACCGCTATCCTCACACCAGGATTCTCAATGCCACGGGTAAGATGGACGTCACAAATAACACATTACTAAATAGCCATGACCCGAGTACAAACATTCATCTTTTACATAAATATCTATCCTGGCCTAGGCTTGAGCTCAGAAAGTCCAGGAACCTTCGCTTCGCAGCTAGTCACTACCAACCAAACGGGGTCGTCAGTAAACTTAATAGTCGCCAAGTATATGGAAATGTGCCTTCTCGCAAAAAACAAATATATATCCTGTGCTTGCAGTTGATGGTTTAATTCCGCTTGTAAATAAAATATACCTACAGAATAAAATATACTTAATAGGCAGAAAGCTGGTAATAGTGTAGGATGCAATTAAAACGAATAACGTATCAAACGCGAACGCAGCCAAACCTAGAATACCGCTATTTACATAAACCTTTGGTAAACAGGAAAATGTAGCAAGAAACATTACTGCATATTTAACGCACACGCTATACACCAGACGGACAGTGTCTCATTGCCTAACAAAGAATAGCCATCGCTCGATAGTGACCCCTCTGGAATCGTATCAAGCTTAATAGCTACGTCACAGATTATTTTATGATCCCTATTTCGTATCGCCAATTTCATAGCGCGGATCTTCCATCAAGTTTCCCTTAAAGAGATAAATACTAAGATACTTTGCATGTAACCTTCATAATTAATATTCTCTTTTTAACCGACTTCAAAAAAAGGTAGGTTGTCTGTATTTTTTGTTACCTTACTTTTATTATGTTGCACTAGTTGAACCGATTTTGATATATATATCGCCTTCTACACTATTAACTTACCTAACAACTTAATGGTGTAGAAGGCGCTTCTGTTCAAAGGCCACTTACAGTAGGTGTTTATTTATACGATGGCGTAAGTAGATTTTCGAAGTTTTTCGTAAAAATCAAGCTCAAATAAAATTAATTTCCCATTAAATTGCGAATTGCGTCCTCATAGACGAAAACTAGTGAAAGAATCAAGAAACACGGCAAAAACAAGATAAATTATTCTGTGAATAAAAAACTATGAGATAACATCAGAAAGATAGGTACGCTAGCTTGGCAATTACATCAACTTATTTGTGGCGCCATTTGAAGCTTCTTTATTTGTGACGTTATAAAATATGTATTGAATTGTTTATTATGTAGATAGTTATTTACAACGAGCTGTGCCCTGGACTTCGTTCGCTCGTGTTATTTCTCCCACGTAAATCCGAATTCAAGAGAACTACGGGATTAGGTAAAAATAGTCCGTATGTTGCTCCATAATCTGGCTTCCAGTGAAAGTCCCATAAGAATTGGTTCAGTCGTTCTGGAGATTACCTAGCCCGGACAAATACAAAAACGGACAGACAAACAAAAATTATAAAACCATTTGCGTATGTCTTAGTATCGTGTTTACAATAAGCACTTAAAAATACAAAGGTCCAGAATCCAGAATCTATTTATTCATCTTCACAGAAAATTTTTATGGCGTTCATTATTATTTCATAATTTCTCGTCACTTAGAGCTTTTGCAAGGAACAAAGACTCAACAGTGCAAATCAATTACCTACCTTCTTAGTAAAACCCACCAGATTTTACAGCCAATAGGTATGTTACTTAATAAGGCATTATAGGGTGTCAATGCTTCTGCTCTATCAGTCGGGTTACGGCCTCGGATATTGTGCCATAAATCACGGCCCAAACAAATTGTGAACGAAAACGACAACCCGACCGGGTGACCTCGCGGCCGCTTGTTGATTGACGAATTGACTTCACGTCACACAATGCCTACCGATCTATACAATATTCACTTCTCATGGCAAGGACGTAAGGTCACTTCGTAGCAGGCTGAAATACAAATATAAACAAGTTAGAGATTACGAGTGAAACACCTAATCAAAAATTCTACCGCGCTTTGCTTCTTGTAACATAATTTTGAATAGTAATGTGCCCTCTCTAACTTTATTTTTAAGGACCGAATAATTTAGTTCTGTTATTAGATTGAAATTTATACAACTCGAAAGCAAAAACAGCATAATAAATCCAAATCTAATACCTATTAAATTTTAAAATGTAGATACCCTACGTACCTACTAACTGTTCAAAAAAAAGAAAGTAAGATCTAAAATGAGAATACACAATAACTTATTACAAAAAAAATAACCGACCTCAAAATCAATAAATAACCTTTGGGTACAATTAAAATTGGGTAGATATATTTAAATGGGTAAAATTTAGAGAAGGTCGCACATAACTCAAGAAGACTTATTCCGGTCTGATCTTAGAGTATCTGTACTTGTCGATGTTGTAGTCAGTTATTTATTTATTTATTAAACTTGTATTCACAGCGTTTTAACTAATGTATGTTACCCATTATTCATATATTAAACTTAAGCCAATCGATTTATTTATAAAAGAACTAAATAAGCTTTGGAATATTTTATGTACTTACTCTGCGAGATACAAAAGCTATAAGTAACTATTTTCTCGTATATGTATTTGCGACTTACAGTCTTAATAACCGATGTCGATGCAGGGGTCATGTAGCAGACGTGTTCTTCCGTGTGATGCGGTATTTCCTGCAAATCGCCCATTTACCGTGCGGTTGAGTTGAAATCGGCTATCATATTTCAACACCGCTACGGCCGGCGCTGCGCCCTGCTTACTTGTAATGCGATCGCCAGGCGCTCCGTCAGGAAGAAGAATTGCATTACATTTATCTTTTTAAATTACCTTCAATAAGGTAATTTTCATATTATATATTATAAACACAATTATGTAGTCATAAGTAAATATCTGGGGCTTCATAAGAATAGGTACAATTTAGGTAATCTGTCTCAATAATGTTCATCCGGGAATCAAACGGTTTACTATTTGCTTTACATGTTTTACCTGCCATGACTTCGATATCTTTAATTGATTTCGGGTAATTAAGAACATAAAGAATGTTTCATATTGTTATTGTAAGATAGACTCTGACGAGAATCCCCAAAAGGATTTGTAATATCTGGGTACCTATGTATGTTGTTCATTAGACCAAAATATAAACTATTGACTTGGAGTAAAATGTTAAGTAGAAAACGTGGTCGAACCGATATTTTTCATAGCCTGAAGTGCTGATGTAAAAGCGGACGAGCCACCTGATAATAAGTATTCATCATCGCCTATCGACGCGAGCAACACCAAGGGAGACACCAGTGCAACGCCGGCCCTGAAAGATAACTTTTTTTACACCTGTCTTGAAGAACCACAAGATGAGAGTCTGATCATAGGTTTTTCTTTCACCTTCCTTCAATCTTGACCAGCGATACCTTTAATGTTACTAATAACCATACATTCTCCTGATTCGGTTCATCTGCCTGTTCGTCGGTTAATTGCCCAAAACAATGATCAATATAACCCAAAAATTCATAACAGACTAGCCGGTTATCATTTTAATGTTTACCGTCTATAAGAAGAAATTCTATGATAAGTCTACAAAAAGTAGCCAACCGTTTCAAGATATGAAACAAAACATTAACCCTGCGGTCACGTCCGAAGCCCTCTCATACAGAAAACGGTCATTTTGCCGAGCAATTGAACGCAATCGGCTATCACATTTCTAACACTGCACGGCCGACATAACGCCGTCACCCTGATACTTCGACGTGGGAATAACGTTTATTTCATTACGTCTACTGTAAAAATTACTTAAATAATTTTACTTATGTAACTCCAAGTATACTTTTGGGTAGGTTTAATATATTTACAGAGGACACATGAACCGTACTCTACCTACGAATTAAGTTTAGTAACAAACGAATATTGCCTGCCCAAAGGTTTCCGACATAACCCAATGATTACCGTCTAATTAGGTATATCAAGTTGGACCTTTACAGCAACTCACAATAGATACAAATTCTTCGCAAAAAGGGAAGTGAATAAGATACAACTTATAAGCCTGCGGTCACGTTCCAAAAGCTCACGTACAGAAAAAGGGACATTGGCCCTACAGTTGACCGTAATCGGCTATCGCATTTCAATAACAGTGCCGCTGGCGGCTAAATGCTATCGCGCCGACACGCTTGGATGCATGCCCTACCCTTCCAAAATATGGTTCCATTTTTAAATATCGTTTTTTTTTCATTGCAGCCTTTTCTGAACACTCGTCAGTCATCGAGGGGTTTCTGTAATTACTGTTTACGAACACCACGCTTACCAAATACTGCAAAAACATAAAACAAACATAATTTTTACTTATAAAATAAAAAATACATTACGTAGAAAAACTTACTTTATCTAATATTAATAATGAATATCACGTCGTATATTTTCATATTGCGAAGGAACGACGTAAAATGTGTCAAAAATGGATGAAGGCATTTTAAAATGGACAGAGAATACATCTTTATGCTGTAGTTTGAACATTTGAGTCTCCTAGTCTATAAATGTATAAAGAATGTCATAAAAATGTAGCTAGCTAGCTTTTCTCTGACCTAATTCGAAGACACTAAAATGTTTCTCTTTTTCACTAAACTGAAATCTGTTTGGTAGAACATAGGTAAGTGTCCAATGAGAATTTATAGCCGGGAAAAACCATCGGTTCGGATTTCTACTGCCCAAAGCAGCGAGAAAAAGAGGCTGAAGTTGATCAGTAAAACAGTGTTTTCTTTCACCACGAAAACGTGAACGCAACTCTAACTTTAAAAAATATAAAATAACCACGCATCTTTAGCCAACTTAAAAAAAAGAAGGAAATTCTCAATTTCGATACGAGTTCCCATCTAACTTGTTATTGCTTGTCGATTTTGATGATTTTTTTAATTTTCGAAAGCTGATGCTTATAGTGTGGTCCAATTGGTTACAATTTAAGCAATATCAGATGAGTAATTTTTTAAGTTACCTATAAATAATTATGCGTTTTCAATGGACTTCGACTACGTTGATGAAAAAGCAATTTTTAACCATGGCAAAAATTTAGAACTTGAAGCACTACTCAGTTTTAAATTAACTATATTAATATCCTTTATTGTTCAATAAATGTTGATCTTCCTAGTTATAACTAATGTATCACACACATTGTATAATGAACTAGGTCAAATTTATCTCTAAAATTTGTTAGCAAATAAGCAAAGTTGCGCTGCTTTATGAACAGCAACGGACGCTACTATATTGCCTCATTACTAAACTACAAAACTGTAACAAAACATATGAGACCGTATTTATGTTTCAATATAGATAAAAGGTTTTGCTGCAAATTCAAACTGACACAACTTGGCTCTGATATAAACAATAGCTGTTTTGAGGCGTTTAAAAAAAATAAATTTCCAATATAGGTATAATAAAGACTGCCTATCTAACGATACTAGGGCCCATGGCTTAGTTCATCTACTGACTTTAACACATTACGCAAACATATTACTGATTAAACACTAATCCTCAATGCTAACTTTAAATTGCGGTTTATGGCTGTGGTTTAATAGCACACCGTTAGTAATTTATGCAAAAATGCAGCTTAAGTTTTTTAAAAATTTTACGGTACTTTTATTCTGATAGTATTGTATATGGAACTGAGCATTATTTTTGGGTGTGTCTCTATCATTTCGCCTTGCCAACCTAAACACTAAAACAGTTCTAATCTCAGTGAATGGTTCAACCTGAATAATTGCGCCTTCAAACACCTGGACAGCAAAATGTTTATCACCACTGCCGAGCTTCCAATGTGTTTGGAGTAAAGCCGATAATGCTCCACATACAACGTTTATCTAGTACATTTAAAGGGGTATAAATGATTACATCCTGACTTCTGTGAAGTTCGATAGTTTATCAAGTCTTTTAACAGCATTCGGAAAACTGTGAATATAACGCACACATTACATACCGTCAAATTCAGTCATCAACACCAAAGACATCACCGAAGCTTTCGTGGCCAAGAAAGAATTTCAATAAATTTCACAGTTCAAGTATAGCCACACACTAGGATTCCCTGTGTCGTGGGTGCCATGGACAACACACAAGACAAGGACACACACCCCCACCGAGAACGGAAATTTAAACTCATCATTCAAACTGCCTCGCTGAGAATCGAACCCAGGACTCTCGGAAGAGCGATCCGGCTTGTTAACCATTGCGCCATCCGGGTCTTCATACCTGCCGTCTGGTCTCATTTTAATTTGAGCGTCATCTGACTGTCAGTTTTTGAGTTATTCCCAATAATGAGAATTTAAGTTATGATAACTTTTGACCGGTTTCGATTTTGATGATTGTTTTTTGTTCGAAAGGTAGTGCTTGTCATGTAGTATCTTATAAATTGGAGCGACATCTAGGGAGTGGTTTTTGAGCTATCTCGAATTTGAAGTAGGTTATTTTTTTTGTAAAATGTCAGTTACCGTATCAAAACACTGCATATTTAAATATATTTCGCTTAACATAATTAAATTATCTACCAGTACCTACATCGTAATTTATAATTCAAAACATTGATTACATTTAAATTTCAAATAAGTCCGCCAGATACATATATGCCTGCGTAATTGTCTATGATAAGTATGTAATTGATTCTGTGCCTACATATTAGGTAGGTACATAAGGTACATTTACATTGTGTCCGTATTTATACCTACACACGCATTGAAAGTAACGTAGGTTTACTTCTTTTAGAGTGCGATTCTATCGAAGTCCAACACTCTTTGACAACAAATGTCTTTGAGGAGGAAAAAATACAGTCTACGAATTGCTTTATTTTGGCTTAGTTAAACTTATTTCAACGCGTCATCGCAAACAATAATGGTCCCACTTATGGGAAACATTTGGCGCGGTCGGTAATAGAATTAGTGACCACATCAGAACTACAGAAATAGAGAGCAGTTGTAACCCTTATTATTAAAAAAAACAGTCGATAAGCTACGTCGGAGGCCTTCGGGTGGCATTAAAAATTCAAACTTTTGTTCTGACTACCAATTCTTCCAACGATGCTCTAAGTCTAGTCAGTCATGAGGAGAGACTCGTGTCCAGCAGTGGGCCATTAATGTTTTTAAGCCAACATTCACAGGATTATAATATATAACGGCGGTTCCACACTATCAATAGGTATCTCCATCATGCGTGGGTATACGGACAGGTAATTCTTTAAGCAAAAGCCGTTATCACAATTTCAAACAATTATTTAATCTTCCGGAACAAAATTATAACTTGACAAATAATACTGTAAAGAAATAAGGCCACACAACACTTCTTGAATGATCACCCGATCCTCCGAAATCACAATTATTAGTAACACTTCACACGTAATTCGCGATTGAAGCGGATTTAATTATAATGGCGATCCGTCGATGACGTGCAACCTCCGCAACGCTCTTTCGTAAAAGTGCGCCACAAGATGGCTGCTCGTTTGACGTTCCGCCAGAGTGACAGTGACAAGTCACTCTCGTCTGTGTCTTGACATGTGGGTTTGAAGCGACGTAGACGCCACAGTCGCGCCGTCACGGCCATACTGACAATCGCCCGTCCTCGGGCGCAAAGGGATTTCTGTAGTGACAACAAAAAAAAACACACTTACCATAATGCCAACCAGAACCGCTCGCCTAACCTGACCCCGATCCCAATCCTATACATACTGGCTATAGTTCGTTCTTACTCAACAACGGTTTCTACCTAGTTGAACCCACAGCTTCCACTTCTGGACCGGACAAATGCGTCCCTTCGACCTGCCTGTGAAGGCATGGACCGGACAACACCGTCCTTGCGACCAACCACACCACCCTTTAATACCTGGACCGGACAAATGCGTCCTTTCGAACAGCTCTCAAGAGCATGAACCGGACAACACCGTCCTTTCGACCAGCCCTTTAGGGCATGGACCGGACAACACCGTCCTTTCGACCAGCCACGCAACTTCCACATCTGAACCCAACAAATGCGTCCTTACGACCAGCCCTTTAGAGCATGGACCGGACAACACTGTCCTTCCGACAAGCCACAAACCTTCCAAGTTTAAATTTCAGCAATTACCGTCCCAACAGAGCATATGCCGAATACAATGTAATTTTAGCTAACCTTTATTTTATTCCCTATGAACTTCAACCTCAACATCAAATCTCCTGCTATTGTTTAAATCTTCGGAATCAGCAGTTAGGGTGTCAGATCCGACAGTTAATGTTTCAGATCCAATAGATATTGTGTCAGAGCCGTGAATGGACAAAGTATCAGAGTCATGAATGGATGTGCCATCGTTGTTATCATGGCTATCCATTTCTTCCATTTCCGCCGTCACGGCTTCATCCTCGTTCAGAATATTCGATGAAATTTCAATTAAGCCTTCACAACCGCTGGGCACCAAACGCAAGTTCTCATGCGCGTACTTAAAAATGCGATTTGAGCCGTCGAGGCTTTTTAACTCTTAACGATCATTTTCAAGGACTTTCGTAATTATATAGGGTCCTTTGAATTTCCTACTCAATTTGGTTTGGTTTCGCTCGGAACTCTTGATGAACACGAAATCTCCCGTTGTGTAAGGTTTAACTGTGGCTCGACCTCGATTAAAACGTACCGACTCAGAAGATGCCGCCTTTTCTATATTACGAGAAGCGTCTTTCCGAATGCTTTCAAGGTCCGAGCGATTTTCACTTTGTTGGACTGGAGATATTTTAGCTAATCCTAACGACAATGATTTCGTTCCGAACATGAGCTCGGTTGGAGTATATTTTGTTACGGTGGACCTCGTGCTATTCAACGCCAATTGAATGTTCCCCAGTTCGTCACGCCATGTTTTATTTGGGTCATTTTCAACGATGGTAAGTAGGGCTTTTAGAGTTTTCATGACTCGCTCAACTTGGCCGTTTGCTCTACTTGAACCAGTGGCAATGAAATGTAGGTCGATATTATGATCTACGCAAAATCTTTTAAAATCTGAGCTAGCATAGCATCGACCCTGGTCTGCTATGAT
The DNA here is from genome assembly GCA_905404135.1 of Hesperia comma. Lineage (NCBI taxonomy): Eukaryota > Metazoa > Arthropoda > Insecta > Lepidoptera > Hesperiidae > Hesperia > Hesperia comma. Next base: position 6,627,253 of record FR990027.1, on the reverse strand, counting down.
TCGCTTAGGTGCACCAAATAAGCAAACTGCCTTTTTAAGGGCATTCACGGCAGTGGAGGCATTAAGTGAACATGTATGCTCCAACAAAACATATTTCGTGAATCCATCTATGATGACAGAGCAATATTCTTTTTGATCACTCTTTCCGCTCAATTTCCCCGTAAAATCAATATGGACCGTATGCCAAGGTACAGATACTTTAGGTATGGAGTGAAGCCGAACAGGTTGAGCACCGGAGGGCCCTTTCGATGCTTTGCACACAATGCAAGAATCTACAAACCGTCTTACTTGCTTAGCCATATCTGGGAACCAGTATTGTTCATAGATCTTGTCAAGCGTTTTATCACTACCCAAGTGTTGAATTTCAGAATGGACATGATTAATAAGTGTCCAGATTAAGGACCGCGGCACTATGGGAAGCCAGGATGTAATCTTATTCCTGCTGATTTTCCTATAAAGGATTCCATCGCGCACATCGTAAGTCTCTGCGACAGCTTCCGGAAGCTCAGAGTTCAGACATTTCGTTACAAGATCTCTAATTTCGCTGTCTCGTTTTTGCTCTACTGACAGCCAACCTTCGTGCAACTCTACGAATTGAACATTTTTAACAGCGTCTGTACTTAATTTAAGAGGCTCCGATCCCTGCGATGGTGGATTTCGCGATAGATAATCAGCATGCCCCATTACTCGGCCTTCACGGTACACAATGTCGAAATCATACGCTTGCAAGATCGCCCACCAACGATAGACTCGAGGAGTTAAATCAGATTTGGACTTAGACGCCTTGAGGGAATTGCAATCCGTAAAAACGGTAAATTTACGGCCATACAAATAATGGCGAAAGTGCTCTACTGCACGTACAACAGCTAATGTTTCGAGCTCGTATGAATGATATCGAGACTCGATTTCTGTTGTGCGACGACTAAAATAGGCTACGACATGTGGCATTGAATTATTCCTTTGAATCAGAATTGACCCATATCCTTCAGAGCTAGCGTCGCAGTGAAGTTCGACCGGTAAATCGGGATTGAATATTGCTAACACTGGTTCCGAAGTGAGTATTCGTATTATACTTTGACGGATCCTTTCATGCGTCGATGTCCACTGTATCGCACCCTTGAATTTTGTAAGCGGATACAATGGTCCAACTATTTTCGTAAAGTCCGGTACGAATTTTCGGAAGTATGAAGCTAGACCAAGGAACTGTCGCACCTGAGTCGCAGTTCTGGGAGGTGGGGCTGTAGCTAAAGCTTCAATTTTAAGAGAGTTGGGTCTCACTTCACCCGCCTCTATTTCATATCCCAAATAATGCACCTTTCGTTTCAGAAATTTGCATTTTTTCAATTTGAAAGAGAAGCCTGCCCGAGAAAGAACTCCGAGAACCTCGTCCAACCGCTTAAGACCCTCGTCAATGTCAGAAGAGTAACAGAGAACATCGTCCATATATACCAGTGGTTTGTATTTCGATTCCTTCAGAGCGTTATTAATACACCTCTGATATACAGAGGGTGCATTGCGCAACCCAAAGGGCATGGCTAAGTACTCATACTGTCCTTCAGGGGTCACAAACGCCGTCTTTTCGATTGAGTTTGGATGAAGCGAAATCTGGTGAAAACCAGCGGCCATATCCAAAGACGAGAAATAATGGGCCCCTGATAACTGATCTATTTGCTCATCGATTAACGGTAACGGATAATGTTCAGCGCGGGTATTAGCGTTGAGTTCTCGATAGTCTACACACATACGATCCGTAGTGTCCTTTTTCTTGACTAGCAAGATAGGACTTGCGTATGGTGAAGAGCTCTCACGAATCACACCAGCGTCTAATAATTCCTGAACCTTCTCCCTTACTTTCTCTTTCTCAATAGGCGCTAATCTATAAGGTGCTCTTTGAACTAGCTTGTGAGGGTCTATTAAATTTATCTCCATATGTCCCGTTTTAACACGTTGTGTAGGTATACCATTGATAAAGTTATCTGAATATTTATTAAGGATTCGTAAAAGTTCAAGCCTGTGCTCACCAGTTAAATCAGTATCAACTGTGACATCATCGAAAAATGAAACCTGCTTTTCACAAATATCAACTTTCTTAGAACTTGCTATAGTAAGACCATCGGCATTCATCATTACGCGACCACCATTTTCTATTATATCCCTGCCTATTAACAAGGGGTCGGAGATACAGTCATCCGGAACGACATGAAAAAGAAGTGTAGTTGAAAAGTCTCCTATTTTGACCTTACTAGAAATTTGAGATTTACATTCTACTCCCCCTTCTCCAATACCCTTTAAATAAACGTGATCATAACATTTAGTGCCCGGCAAGTTTAAAGAAGTACTCAATTTTATCAACGAACAATTCGAACCACTATCAAAAAGAAATGGAATTCTCTCACCCAATGATGTCTCTAGAGTCCCTCTCGACGCCTCACGTTCGCATGTGTTGACCTCCTTCGTCGTTCCATTGCCAGCCCTCTTATCTGGGCATGTTGTCGCTATATGGCCTGACTTTCCACACACATAACAATTCACGTTAGACCTCACCGCAGGGGTTCGCAATGTCGGTTCAACAACGCTCGTGCTAGTAGGATTCTCGCGACGTCGATAACAGTCTGATTGTCTATGACCAGGTACGCCACATGAGTGACATCTGCCGGGAAAACGTCCTTCTGTAAAACGCGGTCTTCTAGATTCGAACTCATGCCCATCACTATTTTCTACTCGACGTTTTAGTGAAATTCCTCCGAGTGTACGAAATAATTGAGCTCTGTTCGTTATTACTTGGGAGCCTAGTTCACGACGAATAGATCCGTCTTTTTGGCATAACACTGAAATAACGAATCCAGTAACTGCCTCCTCCGACATTTCTACCTTGGGTATCCTTTCAATTAAATCCCACAAGCGTATAGCTGACTCACTTGCCGTCTCCTTAATTCCAATTTGAAAACGCATTATGTCATCGAAATAATCTTGGATTAATTTTGGCTTTGAAAACTTGGCTAATAACGTTTGCTTTACTAGGTCCCATGAAAGTTGATCCAAGGGCAACTTGGTAAGGCACGCGGCAGCTCTACCTTTCAGAGAGGTGGTTAGAGCCATCAATAATGGGACACCTTCTAAATGCTTACTCTTGATAATCAATTCTGACACGCGACACCAACCCTCGACATCTGCATCGGTATCATCAGGGTTAAAATTTATTAACTGCACCGTACTTGCATTTGAAGGACTCGGTTGCTGAGCCGCCAGTAAACGTGTCAGTAACATCTCCATGTTACACATAAAACTGTTCGCCTTTTCATTGCCAGGTGGCCTACTATCATCATTCGACTGCCCTTCGCATCCCACATCTGATAACGGCGGTTCCACACTATCAATAGGTATCTCCATCATGCGTGGGTATACGGACAGGTAATTCTTTAAGCAAAAGCCGTTATCACAATTTCAAACAATTATTTAATCTTCCGGAACAAAATTATAACTTGACAAATAATACTGTAAAGAAATAAGGCCACACAACACTTCTTGAATGATCACCCGATCCTCCGAAATCACAATTATTAGTAACACTTCACACGTAATTCGCGATTGAAGCGGATTTAATTATAATGGCGATCCGTCGATGACGTGCAACCTCCGCAACGCTCTTTCGTAAAAGTGCGCCACAAGATGGCTGCTCGTTTGACGTTCCGCCAGAGTGACAGTGACAAGTCACTCTCGTCTGTGTCTTGACATGTGGGTTTGAAGCGACGTAGACGCCACAGTCGCGCCGTCATATATAACAATAAGATGTTTATTATTTACATAATTAGGTATGTTGTTATTACACATGGAATCGAGATTAAATAAATATTTCATGAAAGCCAACCCTGTAAGTAGACTCAGAGAACTTTTTGTATAAAAACATGTCGACCTTATTTTCACTAAATACAGATTGATTGAAAGATCTCAGGTTGTGAAATAATAAATTATTTCTTCCACGATCCAGACTCGAAAATGTTTCGTCGCCCTGTAAACTTTTTGAATCACCCTTTATTCTCAAATAGTCTACAAGGTCTACATGGTCAATAAAAGAATACCCATTAGACTCGATTCAAAACGAAATGCTGTAAATAGGATAAGACGCCTAAGAATATTTATCGGTTGTACAACGCGGTCAATTACCGTCTCGATAACAAAGGGCTGGGAGCGACCGATCAATTTGAATTATGGTAACTCGATTGGTTGCCGGCCGTATTCCTTGAACTTATCTTATGAGCACAATAGTTAAAGATCATGATAGAAATATAACTTCACTTGAGTCTCTTAGAATGTGGAATAAGCACTCCCCGATAAAAACAAAATTGCGCGTGCGCACAATTCAATCTACTTTGTAAATTACTTAAGGCATTTTAAATTCTCGCCGTCATGCTATAATGAGCTTCTAATCACTGGGGCGGAAAGCAATTTGGGTGGGTTGCCATTTAAATCAACTCCACATCGAACGGGAACGAAGCATAGTTTTTGCCCCAAGCTTCGTCTGCGTGGGAGTCGTAGAAAATGTAAAATTATCAAGAGATTGTATTTTAAAAAGGAACATAGTATTAAACTATCCTTTGTCCCTCCTAGGATCTCAAACTAAGTCATTATCTATCAATATTTCAACAAAATCGATTCAGTCGATTGATTGGTGATGTCTTTAGCAATATAAATTTTTTATAAAAATTTCATTTCCTATCTCAACTCCTTTTTTCGCAACCAAAGGCATCTAATCTATTTCGTTTTGAAAGGGCAACTCTATCTCTGTACCAAACTTCATTATAATCTGTCTAGTGGTTTAGTCGTGAATAACTTACAGACAGACAAACAATGACTCTTAAGTTATGAATAGATACATTTATTTTAAAAACACAGTGGATTTAGGATATAAAATGAAAAGAATTACCTACTCACCTAATTTCAATGTTACTTTCCAAGCACCATTTATACTTAGGTACGTTTTCAAAAGTTACTTTGAGGTTCTTCCACAAAGACCATAGCCCGCTCCAACGGATAATAAATGGCATATCAGATTTAACGTTATGAGAAGTTTATTTTCAATACAAATTTCAAGCCTGAAGTCTAAAGAAAAATCCCGATAAAGCAAGTTTAACCTCGAAACCAGTATTACGTAATGAGGTCACGATCAAACCGAGAAGTAAAATTCAATTACAAGATCGCAGTGCTCAATTGATTGGAGGCCGCGAAGGCGAATCGTTTTCAACATCGGAAGCTATTTAAACTACAATACCCTTAATCGCTTGTAGGCACTCTTATCGTAGAATTAACTCTGAGAAGGTTGTGCACGAGTAAAGAACCTTTTAAAGGAATGCACAAGAACTCATGCGACGTTTAAGTACCTACGTTATAGGAAAATTTAATCGTATTTTTCTTAAATGTAAATAGCATGTCTCTTAGCCAGCGAACTTAATTTGTTTTGATTAAAAAATCGTAAATGCTTAACATTATACAGACAGAAAAACCAAGTTACTTTTGCATTTATAATAATATTAGTATGGATAGTAAGGATTACAATGTTTAAGATTTTATTTGTTTTGCTATTACTCGTAAATGTTCAGAGTTGGCGAAGAACATAAAAAATAAGAAGTGTAAAATAAAAATTTAAAATGTGTTATGTAGTATTAACCATGAAGAACCATGTCAAAGGAAACGAGAAATGTTGCATAACATTTTTTGTTGTGATAATTATTAAGCCTGTGAACAGAACGGCTCGTGCCTTCTTCAACCGAATATTTTAGACGGATCTGTCTCGTATTACCAACGAAGTGGAAAAATCAGAATGAACTCAGAATTACTCGGAATAAAATCTGTCCTACGCTCCAGTTGCTCGCCAGATTCACCATTCATCCGCTTTGAAGTGATTTACACAATAACTTTATCCAATTTTCATGCTACAAGTTTACAAGAAGTTAAATTTCATTTTATCATCACACGATGTGTACATGATAGTTGTAATTTTGTCTTCAAGGTATCAATTGCAAAAACTTAGTTTAAACTTTAAGGTAAGAAATACAGCCAAACGATATTATTTTTAATCATGAAAAAAAACGTACACACTACATAGAACGGGGGTACTACGATGGCCTACGAACTACTACGAAGGCCGATTTTGAAGATTCTTATGTCACTTCTAATTTGTCTTAATTACCAATCACCAAGTAGGTACTAAAAAAGATAGGCATAAGAAATGTGGGTACCTACCATAAGTTTTGTAAAAAAATAAAAAAAATCGACGGTAAACTCTACCTTCATAATTTGCCGATTTTAGTAGATTCTCGGGCATAGCGTAGACGTAGGGAGACTTCTCGCCATTGAAAAAATCAACGTCACTGAAAGAAAATGTGAGTGTGCAGTCGGCACATGCCATAGTCCCCAACTAGATAAGTTAAAGGGTCAAGTAAAGATTTTCCATTTTTATACTAGACGGTACTCTACATAGATGTCAAATTCGTGTGTGCACATTAAACAAAACGTACTGTGAATGATTCTCACTCACACATAGCCGTATTCAAATACGTACTCGTACCATGTGCCTGATTAATTGAAGTACCTGGTTGACCGAGCTTTGCTCGGTTGAAAATTATATTTAGTATGAATCGCAAGAAATACGAGGAATTCCGCCATCTATTCAGGAGTCAAATCATACAACTGTTCACTGAGCACAAAATTCATTTTACTTATGTTACGGCCAAAGGATCTCAACAGCGTGTTTCACAAAGTTGTACAGCGCCATCTAGTTTCATACTACTGAAATTTCAACACGTTACAAACAGTACCTCATAGAAGTTAACTGTGTGAGCGAATTAATTGCATTTTAAATAGGTACATACTTAATTAGATAAATTCATTGAACTTTCCTTCGTACTTTTCGCAGGCTTAGGCAGTCCCCGACTGAAATTTTTATTTGCGATAAAATGTATTGAATGTTTATGATAATTAAACAACATAAATAAATATACTTTTAGTTTAATGAGCAAGTTGTTAGGCGTACTTAAAATTTTATTGATTCTATTTACAACAATAGTAATTTCATCGATCTGACCATTATTTATTTAAAACTTTATTAAAATATATTATTAAATCGATAATAACAAAACTAACATTTATTTACAAATATTCTCGTAAATATCACAAACGCACGTTAAACTATCACTACGCGTCCTGCGAGGTCAAGCGAGATAATCGCACTGATTTTTAATTTTATTCAAACAGAAAATAGGTAGGTATAACGCAAAAATAGCGCTTCAACGTAAGAATGAATATTAATATTAGTATTAGCCGAACAAAAATATATTCGAGCGCCATCTAGTTTCATACTACTGAAACAAACAAACCGTATCTCATAGAAGTTATCCTAATGTTTCATAGATGGCGTCAGTTCAACACGTTACAAACAGTACCTCATAGAAGTTATCCTAATGTTTCATAGATGACGTCAGTATGATGTTTTTAAAATCTCTTTATCTCGGGAACCGAGCTTTTCTCGAACCTGGGACCTTGATAAATCGATTCCTTGAGCCGAAAACCCCCTAATCTGTAACTTTCATGAAAATCTTTGCAGCCGTTTCCGAGATCGTGATTATATATAAATAAATAAATAAATATACAAGAATTGCTCGTTTAAAGATATTAGATAAGTATCGTCGTGCTTGGAAATGTTTGAACATTTTCTTCAATCTGCTTGAAGAAATCGCGGAAATTAATAGCACTCCGTGCTCGCAGCCGAATACAGCTGGTTCCAGATTGTACAAAGTCGTCCAATGAATATTGAAAGTATGAGAGAACATTTTTTTCATTAACTTTCCGCTAAATACGTTCGGCAGCTTGCCAAATGTAGGAAAAAATAAGTATATACTGCATTTGTTATGAGCGGTGAGCAATTATTGTTTCGCAGAAAACCGCAAATTGTTTAAAATGGGTACCTATTTAATTTATTATCTGGCATAAACACTTTCAAATATGATTTTTAAACCCTTCTCTATAAGTACGGTATTTGCGGTGCACAAAAGATCAACTTTCTCCTTCTAGCCGTGCTAAGCTTTTAGATTTGGCGGAAATTACGGGAAGTTCAAATTCCGGTCAGATCCACGCCCTGCAATTGTCAGCCACCGAATATTGGAAAAACAGAAGTATAAAAGTTTTTCATTAACTTTTCACTTTAATACATTTCATGGGAGGCAATTTGCCAGATCGGCGGAAAAGTCGTTGAAATAAAATCACTGTTCAAATAATGAGTGTTCAAGTAGCAGACACCTAAAAAGTTTATTGTTTTGTGAAGTAAAATAAACAAACCTATTTTAATGCTAATATAAAGTGCATGTATTTTCTGGTTACCTATAAATATATTAATTTATTTACTTACTTATTTATACTTTAATTATTTTACGTTACAAATAACAAAATGACAATTAAGTACAAATTACACATAAACCATCTACGTACTACACAAGTTACATTAGACTTCACCCTTTTTTAAGAGAAGGTTTAATGAACGCTGAATATGGTAAACATCAAAGCCCTTATCTACAAATCATTACTTTACTAGCCTAATCTCTACAACCTCTACAATGGGGCACAAGAATCCTTGGCATGAACATATACGAGTATTACAGGATGCAAGATCGAAATTTACGTAGGAAAAGCTCCAACAAACAAAGTTGCGAGCATATTATCTCGTGTATGAATTAAAGAAATTCGTCACAGGAACAGGAAGGTAGTGTCATGGACATAAACACAAATTTAATTTTATTAAGACCACATTTTAATACTAATTGCAACACATTCGGCCTGATTACCGTACACCGTTTGTCCTATTTGAGATTTAATTAGAATTGATAAGTAGCTGTCCATTGTTTTCACTAGTATATAAAAGAGGGTACCGTAGATATTTGACTACAATAGTTTTCATCCTCAGGTGAGTGACAGCGAATGTTACATCTTTTATCTATCTTGTAATCTCGTGTACCTATCCTTGGTAAAGATAATTAATTTATTAATTAAACATTATTTCATTTTATAATCAAAAACATCGATATTGATACAAATAATATACTTTGCACTTATACAACAAATACAAATATTATTTATTACAATAACCATCATCCTTTATTTAGTGCTAGGAACATTCATACTTTACAAATTGAAACTTAGAAGTTGAAAGTTGGTTTAGGGTTGAAGACCGCGAATATATAAATGTAGGTCCATCACGCAGGCACGCACTTCTTTACTAAAAGTTATGTAACTTCAACCCATTAATATAGACTTTATACCTATCATCCAATAGGAATCACTGCAGACAGACGTGGAGTATACAGTACTACACCTAATGTAGACGGAGAGTGCTATGATAATATTGGTTCATTTTCTTTCAGGATGCCTCCCAACGTTGATCCGACCCCTAGCGGGGTTCTCTTCGAATCAGACACACAGACACCAGACCTGGGCTTAGACAAAGATGTCTCACATCTAAAGAAAGCGACACCACGGCAACACGAATACGTGTGGTTCAACATTTTTTGGTTCATATTCCTGCACGTTGGATCTTTGTACGGAATATACTTAGCCCTCACTTCGGCAAAATGGCAGACAAACGTATTTGGTACGTAGATTTATTGGTTTATCTCTTAATCTGTTTACTGTGGGTTAATCCTGTCAACAGAACTGAAAAAATACGTGACGTTACGTCCAAAGACAACAAAAACAAGACCTCTGGTGAGCGTCTCTAATATGAGATGGTAAGGTAACGATTAGGGGCCTTATTATGAACTCTTAATTCCAGACAGTTCACGTTCACAATTATTAAGAGTTCATAATAAGGGGACAGGTACGATTGTATATTATGGCACAAGAAAAAATTGCCAGCAGAGTTTTTTGAAATTATACCTACCTACTTACAAAGTACCTAATCTATATTGAATGGTATTAAGTATACTTTTGAATATAAGGAGTTTAAATTATTATGTATATCTATTTATCCTTTTTTATATAAGTATTTAAGAATTAAGTAATTTACAAAAATATCTCAATCGACTAAACAATCATTTTTGTATTTTATAAATCATGTACTACAATTTTAATACTTTAAATATCACACAATACACATTATAATCCTTAACATTATACCTAGTAAATGTAATTTAAAATATTGGTATTACTTAGCACCTTACTTATTTGGGTAAATTCTGCTAGTCCTGCCGCTTCCGTTGTTACCGATTTCGCATGGGTTCGTCGGAAATTACCAGAGGCACTTGATTCCGGCTCGATCCCACACTTCAGCTACCAACTGCTGACCGACGAATGAATGCGTTTAGGGTGGTTTCAGATATTTCTCACTACCTATTGCCAAATTTCATGTCCATACGTCAAGCGGTTTTAGATATGTATTTCGTGATGAGTGAGCGGCCTATATTATCATTGAGAAATCTCAGGTGTTTTAGGTCAATAATGGAGCGTACTAATTCTACTATTCTTTATCATTTTTCACCGACTTCGAAACAGGAGGTGATTCTCAATTCGACGTTCGACGAGCGTTCCGATTTTTATGTTTCTTTCTTTATTCGAAAGCTGCTGCTTGTCGACGTTGACGAGCGCTTGTTGTCTGGTCCTATATTTTTGGAGCGACACCTGACGAGTACTTTTTTATTTGTCTGTAGGTACTTTGTATTTTATTTGTTTATTGTATTTACAGCTTTCGCAGTCCATCTCATGTGCGCCACAGGAATTGGTGCTGGATCTCATCGTCTCTGGACTCACAGAAGTTTCAAGGCCCGAACGCCTTTACGTATACTCCTCATGATCTGGCAGACCATGGGATTCCAGGTAATATTGTGGTAAACTGCTAAACCTTTCTTATCGCATTACGCATATTTACGTATTTTACGTCAAATGCCTAATTCCCAGATTTCCCAGGAGATACGATACCTACATTATCGCTACACCTTATTCTTTGGTACCTACTATATAGTATCACTAATAAGCAAGTATTATATGTACTTATAATTATATATCATTATTATTACGTTACCCTTTCCCGGAGAGATCCCCCCTGACCCCCATTCATTCCAGCCCAGCTGAACATGTCTAATAACTATCTTTTGTCTAACTTGAGAAAATAGTGAACGTTACCAGTGACTATAAAATAATAAAAAAAATACTGATGTTGTGTGTCTAAAGTATACAATGTTAAAAAACATATTATTTATCGGTTATTCATGAATATTTTATTCGAAATGTTAGACATTCGATTAAAGTTACCCGTTAATTAACTTGTTCTTGTCCCCAAAACGGTCAGTTTAGGATTTAAATGAAACTATAAGTTACATTGGCCCCCTTTGGGAATAAGTATGAACCAGTTAGCACCGTCAATTCATTCCTCTCTTTGAAATAATATTCAATGAATTTAATAATTGATCGTTAGTTCATTGCCAATTACAGCAATATTTCTAACAAAGCGCTCAATAGGTTATTCGAACGACAAAATTAATACACGGGATTGGAGGCATTGAAGTAACGAAATTGAGCGTCATTTATGACTAATTTAGTTTGTAACTTCTGATTAGAAGACTATGCTTCACTCGGTTTTATTGATGTTTCTAATTTTCTATATATCTACCTATATTATTTCTGAAAGGTATTTTATGTACCAATGCATTAGGTGTATACATACCTATATATCGTAATTATTTTTCATAATTGATGATTCAAATATTTAACAACATGTGATAAAAGATCTTCAAATACCTACAGTTAAAATAATACTACAGTGAAAAATTACGTATATCTTGCCATATAGGTATTTATTTTTTGTAACTAATTTATTAACAAATTAATTTTATTGCAAATGTTGATGTTTATTTTATTGCAAATGAATATTAATAAAATTAGCGTTAGAAATCATAACGGGCCAAACGTTTATTATAATAACGAACTCACTCGTTTATTCTAAGCCTAAGCTCGTTAATACTAACAGGGGCTAGTAATCCAATTGTAGGTACCTAACTCTATCTAGTATATGGTCTTATAATTATAACCTATATCTAGGATTAATACTAAGGCCGTCCCTGTTGTGAATTCCCAACAGTAAAACTTCACAAACATTAGATATTAATAATTGGCACGGTTACTCTAAAAACGTCCAATAACCTGGGCCTCGCAGTAGGTACCTATAGGCACCGCCCGATTAAACATTTTACATTTCTGATTACTTGAAACATTAACCGAATAAAACTTTTCACTGAAATCCCACTTCAATCCAAAAGTTTAATAGCAATCTCCTACAAACCTCAAAGTTCTTATTATATTAAGCTCAGAGTTAAAGCGCTTTTCAATTAAAAGCAATGGCCTATTTTAAATAAATTATACATCTCTGCGGCTCAAAATAGGCATTTCAATGCAAATGGCTTTCCATTTCCGACCGATTGTTTAACTTGACTGGAAACCTATAACTAGTTTACCTATATACATACTTACCTATTCCCATAGCCTGAAGCCTCACTGCTTTACACAGAGTTGGAAAACAAAGACATTTATATATAGGTCAACAGTTTACGAAACTATAGTATGCCTTTACTACAATAGTAACCCGCTTATTTCAAATAAAAATAGAGTTGTCACAGGAGTCACATGGGAGCTTTTCGGCTCGTAACCCGGTTGTGATAATACAAACAATAAATACCAGTTTTTTCAAAGGATAGATTAAAGATAGAAAAAATATCTAATTTAATTTATATAATATATAAACGTACAGCCATAGATACAAACTAAATTAAGATACACGAATGAAAACCACATCTAGTGCTGAAAATTGTTCAAACTAGTAATTTATTTTATTAGAATAATAATAGCATTAATGCAAAAATTTTATGTGAAACAGGACTGCATATTCGAATGGGCTCGCGACCATCGAACTCACCACAAATACGCCGACACGGACGCTGATCCCCATAATGCTGAACGGGGTCTCTTCTTCTCTCACATGGGATGGCTTTGCTGCAAGAAGAGCCCAGAAGTCATTGAAGGCGGCAAACGCCTAGATTTGAGCGATCTGTACGCTGATCCTGTTGTCATGTTCCAAAAGAAGTGAGTCTCTTTGAAGTTTTTTAAAGGTCTCTTGAAGCAGCTTTTGTTTAGGCTTCTCAACCAGAAGCCTGATATCGGTCTTACGAAGAGTACCTGGATTCAAAAATGTAATTAAATCAGTTGATAATAATCTATATGACACAATGACTACCATGCTGGACTACTATTGCTGCTACTGTTTGAAGGTTTTTATGTGCTCGGCTTGGGTGTGTGTGTCTTTATTTTATACTTTATTGGCACGTGTTGCGCTGCTTACCGATCTACGCGCGAGTGAAGGGCGTACTCAGTACTGAAAAATCAGAGGTCGCGTTTATACGCAGCCATAATCTGAGTGCGTCCCTATTCCGTCACGTTGGCACTTCTGCAAATTCGAATTTAAACAATTTACTTATCTCTCAATAATTATCTTCTGCTGTATTTTTCGAAGTGTTAATGATGGAATAAATGTTTCTTTCTTTCTTTGTGTGATGTCCACGGTACCCACGTCACAGGGAATCCGTGTTACTACGAGTATACATGTTACTACGAGTATAGGTACATGTTAGCTAACGCTAACATGTAGATATACTCGTAGCCAAGTTCTAACATAACTGGCGTGCATTTTTACATCAGCAATATCTTAGATGGAAGGTTGAAAGCCTACTGGCAATAATTACGAGTAAATATGGTAACAATTTCACAGTGTTATAATAAGCTTTTGAATAGTTATATCGTTAAGAATTTTTGGATTACTTACTTTCTCCTACTTTGTGCCTTAATTTGGATTTTTAAAATACACCAATAATTCCAGACATTACATGAAAATGATGCCTCTTCTGTGCTTCGTGCTACCGACGGTGGTACCAGTGTACTTCTGGGGCGAGTCGTGGGATAATGCCTTCTTCATCCCCACTATTCTCCGCTACACGTGTGGGATCAATGTGGTGTGGAGTGTCAACAGTTTTGCCCACACCTTTGGGTATAGGCCTTATGATAAGTAAGTCCTACCTATTACATCTTACTTTTGGTGGTAGAGAATTTTTGGAACGATGTTCTGTAGAGTTTTTGTGTGACGGAAATGGGAATGTATGCTATTGGCTGGGCCCGATCATAGCTATGCGTCCTTGTTGGTCAACCAGTTGTATAAATGGCAGCTGTCAGGTGATGTATGTGAAATGTTCAAGATTCAGAGTAAAGTGCACAATATAACTTCGTCCCAACCGAGTGCTTTACGACACTGGCACATTTTTGCATGCATTTTATTATGGACACGAACAAAATCTAGTCACTAGTACGACGCCAGCGCTGAAGCATATTTTTTTATATTAAGTTGATTTTTAGATTATTTAAGTGTCATCTACCACATTTCGTTATCCTGCCATAACCATGAGTTAACTGGCAGAGAATAAAACTGGGCAAAGCCAGCTCTTTTTAAATTTAAAATTAACTACTCAGAGCACACAAGAAACACAGAATGCCCGTGTCCATTTCACCCTTCCAACGTGGATCGTAGATTCGTGGGTCGTAATTTCGATGATAATTTTTACCACATAACTACATGCAAGTGTAGAATGAGCGCTAAAAACGAAGTTCTCGCCTAAAGCCATAGAAAGCGCTCTCCTTCAGGGTCTAATAAGTATTAGTGACTTTCAAGGTGTATTGAGAATTGAGGCTCTTTTTTGTTTGCAAAAAAGTGACATATAAAAATTCATGCTCCGAATCCCTTACGCTCGAATTACATTTACATAAAATGTGACGTCATTTAATATAGAATATTACAAACGATATTACTTCAGGTCGTTGAACCCTCGCGAGAACATCGGCGTATGGATGATCTGTGTGGAAGGTTTCCACAACTACCATCACACGTTCCCGTGGGACTACCGGGCGACCGAACACCCCCTCTTTAACATGCTCACACCTACTATCATGTTCATCGAAGCGATGGCTTGGGTAAGTCGAATGAATATTCACACGGAAATAAGTATGTATAAGAATATTCATGCTTTTTAACATAATATTATTGTGAATGGGGACACCAGTTAAGGTAAGTGTCCCATATTTCGGTATGTTAAGCCTCCGCCGACTTTAAGATTTTTTAAAAATTTTACTACATAAGATATCAATCTGAAAGTTTTTGTGTAATGAATATGGTCTTTTGTTAGTAATTTAAGGTATGAATTATGCAGTTTTAGTTAGAATTAAATTTTTTATTAATTTATTTGTGGACCCCTTGTTTGAACCCTATTTCGTGACAAAATTTGGCTCTGTTCCTAAGTTCGTGAATTCGTGTCCCCTATTTCGTGACAACGTTTGTTAAAGTTTTTTTGGTAATTTCTAAAAATATATATATTTAAATACTATATTTTGATAATTAATGTTTATACTATATCTATATCTATACTAATAATATAAAGCGTAAGAGTTTGTTTGTTCGTTCGTTTGAACACGCTAATCTCAGGAACTACTGGTCCGATGTGAAATATTCTTTTTGTTTTAAGGAAGGTTATTATTTACATAACATTACGCTAAGACCAAAAGGAGCGGAGAAACAAGTCTCCGAAAGCGAAACGAGGGCGTCTACTTACTTAATAATAATATACTATATTATGTATGTTGCAGGACGACATCCGCTTGTAATAATATAAAGGGGGAGGGTTGTTTTAATGCGCTAATGTCAAGAAGTACTTGGTTCGAATTCAAAAAATATTTTTGTGTTGAATAGTGTATTGATTGAGGAAGGCTATAATAACATCACGCTTAGACAATATTATTAAGTAGACTCCCTCGCTTCGGGAAACTTGTTGCTCCGGTCCTTTCGGTAGTGGCGTGATGTTATATATCCTATAGCCTTCCTCTATAATTGGACTATTCAAAACAAAAAGAATTTTTTAAATCGGACCAGTTGTTCCTGAGATTAGCGCGTTCAAACAAACAAACTCTTCCGCTTTATATTATTAGTATAGAAGTATAGGTAGGTGTTGCTGCCTGCTCGATTGCTACCTTATTTCTACAAAAAAGAAACCAATATAATCGCAAAAGCAGACTTTTTCACATTTGATGTTGAGTTATTATTAGGTCCTGTGCGTCTTTTATAAGACTTCCGAGATCTAACATGACTGCCAAAATTTATACCTATACAAAAACACCTATACGAAAAATCAGCTTTTTAGGTATTTTTCATCCGAGGTTGTTTAATGATAGCATCTCATATAAATTAATGATATGAGATCATATATAAACCTCTGTGGTTTCCTATTGCTAATCAATACCAAATTGTTTATAAATTGTTAAAGTGATGATTAAATAAAAAAAAACTTTATTATGCTAAAGTGACTGGAAATTATTTGTAACGAACTAACGGACAAGGAACAAAAGATAAGTCCTTTGTTTCGTGTTATTGATTTTTCGAAATTACCACACTCAAGTAATGAGATTCTTTCTAGATTATATAAATTGACTATTCAGTACACTATTTATATAATAAAATATACGAATCTTGACAAAAAATCGAATAACAAACGAAATTATGCTGCTAGTACCTATGCGAATTTAGTTTAAAATTGTAGAATTGGGTCATCTTTAAGCTCGTATTATGGATTTCCTAGTAAACAAAACATATACCGAATTTAGCTCACAAGTACTGAAATTAAATACCTTATTCGTTTTTTTCATTTATATTTCAATTTTTTCAATTTTAATATATGAACACGAACAACGAAAATGTATCTATAAAACCCCTAATTCGTGAATGTCACGAAATAGGAGACACCCGAAATATAAAATGACCGCTATTTCGTCAGTCTGTTTATTGCTATTTTAAAAGCATTTCAAGCTGCATGGAACTTTTTCATGAGTCAAATCAATTGTTAAGGGACATATAAAAGCACTGTTTAAGTCTTTATTTGAATGGACTTACCGTTTCTTCTCTATGAGCTTAAGAACTTTGAGCGCCTGCCTTACGGTATAGGGAAGCATATTCACCTCTCACCGACGTTTGCGGCCGATGGGACTTCGAAGCGTTTTATTTCATTGAGTTTAGTATGTAGAATGTTGGAACTTGGTTTTTTAGACAGGTTAGGAGATAGATATTTTATTCTGATGTATAATTTTAATGTATATTATGTACGTAGCTTATTTCTTGCGCCTGAAGCAAAACTAACGAAGTAATGTACTAGCACGAAGTTGTGGCCCTTTACCTTAGATGTATAAAGGGTAACAGTTTATGCAGTTTATGCGTTGTAAATATTTTGAAATGTGCAAAATTATACACGTAACTTTTACCCGTGTTTCCGGGCACTCATGATGTGATAATTATTTAAACACAACGTGATTAAAATTTCGGCGTATAATATCAACATTCATAATATACAGTGAGTACTTACGCGTATCAAAGCCACAGCCACATTATTATTTACATAACCAAAAACAGTAACGTCAATAATACATTTTGTGACAATCAAATCTATACTCTGAAGCTTTTTGATTAAATCAGTAAAAAGTGTAGTTTTCTTATTTTATATCTATAGCATTGTAATTTACCAAAATACGCACAAATAAATATATAATGTCTATTTAGAGGGTCTATTTTAGTTGTCCCATTATTTTGTCCCATTATGTTGTCCCACAAGTGGACTACAGCGCTAGGTCCGCGTATTCTCCAGCGTTTTAGCATGAAAATATGTAGATGAAAGTAATATAAGTGTCAATACGCTGTATCAAATATTACATTAATTATGTATAGCTTGGGAAATCCATACCTACCAGTGGGGATTAAGCCTTATAGTCAACTTTTAGGATTACACGAACTCATTCCAAAATAAAAGGTTTAGGTACATTACGAACCTTATTATTACAGATTGGCCAAGCATACGACCTGAAGTCTGTATCACCTGACATCATCAAACAACGTTCACAGCGCACAGGAGACGGAACTCATCATCTGTGGGGATGGGATGACCCAGAATTTACAGAAAAACTAAAAGCTCAATACGGCGTTATTAACAATGAAAAAATAAAGAATGCCTAAGTGCCAGTCAAGAGAAAAAGACTTTCATACTAAGAAATTGATAGTGTTAAGAATTGTGTCTTAGTTTTAGTGTTTGTAGCCGAAATAAAGGTAAATATTTAATAGAAGTTTACTTTTTATATACACAAAATACCTTAATACAAACATAGTAAAAGAATCAAAATTATTTACACCGGTCCCAAATGGGAATATGTATGGAATATTCCAAATGTACCTATATGGGTAGATAGGTAAATAAGCTTAGTCGACGTCGGTGAACAAAACAAATTTTATTTTGTATCTCATTCAGGTATCAACCTGGAGCCATTACACAAATTAAAAAGTGTTTCATCATTTAATCACGGAAAACGGATTTGTCCCCCAAGTCATAAGTATCTACCTACGTATCTGTGAGTTAGTATTGAGGTTCCGAAAAGACCTTATAAAATAATTAAAAAACAAGAGCTGTTACCGGCTTTTTGGCGGCTTTTAACTGATTTTCAAACAAACGTTCATCATTAAGTTACCCCTTTAGAACTAGAATATGACAAAATCGCGAGAATTTAGAACTACAATATGAAAAAACACGAGAACAATCATTTTAGTATCCGTCACAAAGGTATATTTTCCCCGGGAATCGAATCCGGGCCCCGTTGCTTGGCAGACAGGCCAATAAGGCTATTGCTTGATACGGATTATAGTTCAACTGTCCTCTAAATAAATTTAATAATGTATGTATTCAATTATTCTATTAAGTACGTTTTAATTATGTAACCTATTTCGATACTCAACGAATGAATAGAGTTAGTGACAAATCCTATTGAATCAAAAATCGCTGATCAAGTAACCAGTGATGACACGAAACGCTGACCAGATGCAAATTTATCGGAATATCAGCAAAATCAATGGAGTAGGTGAATCGGAGCAAGGTTGAAAATCTTTTTCCAATGTCGCAGCTGGTAACGGTAAACGATAAGCGAAAATCGATACCACCCTCTTCCATTAGCAATGTATAATTAATGCAACGCAATAATGCTTGCTAACGATGACCTCATTAGGGAGTAAAGTATAGGACAATAGAAATATAAAAATCCATAGTAATAAATGCGAAAGTGTCTGTATGTGGATGGATGAAATTTGGAATGAAAATATTTATCTTTCAAAAATCAACCCCTAAAGGCTTGAAATAGCGGGTAAAAGTTTGTGTGAAAAACCTTAAATGCTTGAGCGATTTCAATGAATTTTCTCGGGAAGATATAGTTGATGATGCAATTTCAAACATGGGCTACCTATCTTTAACGCTAAAATAATTGCATATTCCTGCTTTTCTACCAAAGGCATTCAGATGACATGAAAACTTCCGATACTGAGTTGGCCACTAACCGCGCGGTGTGGTAGAGCATGCTCTAGGCCTCTTCAATAATGAGGAGAGACCCGTGCTCAGTAGTGTAGTGGGCCATTAATGGGTTATAGCCTTATTATACCTACGCACTTACATAAACATAAATCCTATTGATTTATTTAAAGTAATAATAATATTAAAGTATGTATTGTATGTACGTATGTATGTACTTATGTACCTACTGCAGTAATAAATAAGATAACATGTACCTATCTACCTATAATAGTAACTGCCCTCGCTTCGCTGGCAATATAAGCCTGATTACCCTCACGTTGAATAAATACTTATAGGCATGATCTTTCGTTATATTTCAAAAGCCACAATAATTGTATTATGACACCGATGCTCACGATAAACACCTACTGTAAAAACAGCTTATCTGACCACTCCCTACGCCCTACCACTGAAAACTTTGTACTTTTGGAAACATAATATGTAAACTAACTAACTGATTTCATTATAAAATCGTAACAATATTACGCTATCTTAAAACTTAAAACAATCCTTTTGATTCAAAGTTTTGGAACGATGTTCTTTATTTTTAACTTTGTTGGTACGAGTATAAGCACAAAATAAGTTAGAAACACCAGACCTGCGAGTTTAAAACTTAATAAAATGTAACTGTATTGAACGTGATTGAACGGAAATTATCAATTTCAATCGAAATTCGAACCTCAAGTCATTTAATAGGTGTACGCCAACCATTACTTATCTATATACACTGTCATTGTCAAATATATATGTCAAAATTTTGGAAATGTCTAATGTCAAATAATCAACTGTCAATGTCGAATGATGGTGTGGAAATTCAATGCAAAACATCAATATTTATTTGTTATTTATTATTACTACTGAAACAGTGAAAACATTACCTTTTGACCTCTATCAACTAAGAAGAAAGGAGATATTCAAAAGCACTTCGTATGAAGTAAAGTACTGAATATTCTGCTATGCGAAGATATTGTACAGACATAAAATAAAATGCTTTCATCCCTTATTAAAGAACACCAGGCTAAACAAAGCGCCAAAAGAATAATACAGGGTATGTAATGCTTCATCAATTAATCTACTACTATAAAATGTAAGGGCTGATTCACACATATCAGTGAAGTCACCGTTCCGTCACAGTTCCGGCAAATCTTTCATACATTCTCGGCATTGCCAGTGCAGTGTCAGTGCTGACAATGCCGAGAATGTATGAAAGATTTGCCGGAACTGTGACGGAACGGTGACTTCACTGATATGTCTGAATCAACCCTAATTGTCCTTTTCAGTAATAAACTTGTATTAAATGATTTGGGGTGAAACAGAAGAGATTTGAAATTCTTAGTGTATCGAATCTCTTAACCCAGTATCCTACTAATCGTCTACTGAGTGTAAGGATGCGAGTAATAACTTTTGTGTAATATAAACTAAATGAAAATTTTCAGAGCAAAAACGAAAAGAATGTATTGCAGCAGCCAATGATTTAACACAAGCTCTTGTAGATCACCTTAATGTAGGGTAAGTAATAATTTTATGTATCTGACAAATTAAGAGTCCTATGTACACTATAGAGACACATTTGTGCCAGCCGAAAAAGGATGTAAGCATTCTTAAACTTCTTGAATTTTGTGCAAGTCAAATAAATAAGATCTATTTACATCACTCTTAACAGAATTTAAAAAAATACATCAGAGAAATATGTAAGGTTTTTTGTTAAATAAATATAGGACTATTTTATTACCTAACTTTTATTTAATCGTTTATTAGGCAATCCAACAGCGTCACAGACAACAATTTTTATGCAAGTATTTAGGTATATACTAAGGCCAGAAAAGGATTACACAGTTATTAAATAAATTTAAATAAATAAATTTATGTAAATAGGAAACAATAACTTGACTACATACTTTAAATATCTTTTAACAATAATATTATATCAAACACTATTGTTTTGTAAAAATGCCCATAAATAATTTGCACTCTTTTGTTTACAGGGTTGCACAAGCATACCTAAACCAAAAAAAATTAGATGCAGAAGCGAAACTTCTACATCAGGGAGCTATCAACTTTGCTAAACAAACACAACAGTGGCTGGCATTAGTGGAGAACTTCAGTAGTGCCTTGAAAGAAATAGGAGATGTAGAAAACTGGGCCCGGAGCATTGAGAATGATATGAAAATTATAACAGATACTTTAGAAAGGGCATATGAAAGCACTCAGGAACAGCCTACAAGCAGTCAATAATGTCATTAAAGTTTACTGACATTTATAGAAGTTAAGAAATAAGTGCATTAAAACTGTTTATGAAAATCTGTTGACCTTTTTATTAAGAAATGTAAAATGTATGCTGTTAACAAGCCTAGTACTGACATATTTTCTGTCAACTGAAATGAACTAACTTGGCATAACATAATTTATCAACTTCGTGGCACTCCTTTAAACCCATTGTTTCTTTTAATTTTAGTGAAGTCCCAACATGAGATAGATGAGGTAAAGTCTAATAAATAACATACAGACATGTCTAGATAGAGCAATTGTGCAGGGTGTATGAATGGACTTAATATAACTAACATGATGACTCTGAAAATTTGTGTTGAATTTATTGAAAATTTGTATTGTAACGAAAATGAACCAAATTACAAGACATTAAAGTATTTTTTCTATCGCGCCTCACACAGAGGCTAATCAGAGCCGAGAGAGCCACAACAGGGGTTTCTGTGTCTCGTTCTTTCATATTGCCAGCTTAAAAAGTATTTTTGAACAAAATTTTGTATTTCAAAACTTGGTTGAAACACTTGTGTTTTATTGTTAATTTAACAAGCTTAAGTCACCGTATTTATAATTGCATTATTTCGCTGTAGGTGCTTTTTCTGCTCGCTGGCTGTAGGTATATATATTCCAAAAAGAAAATATAAATATAAAATCTCTATCCTTTTTTTTGTAATGGTAACCCGTTAAAGCGCATGAATGTCATCATGACGTCGAAGATTTGACATTTTTGTGAATCTAACAACTGTGGTGACCATGAATTATAAATTCTTGTATTGTGTTTGAGTAAGGTTCTTACTATTGTACTATTATTCCAGTTTCCCAATAAATGAAGAAATGCGACAAAAATGGCTCAGCAGTACTATACACGTGAAGCAAAAAATTACTTAAAAATTCAGTCGTATGCAGTTTTCATTTAAAAGGTCAATTAATAAAATCGATATCGTGTAGATGTTAGTAAGTAGTGTAGTTTTTGTTTTATTTATTTCTTCATCCATTTATAATCCTTGAGCCCATTGCTCATGATATACCTACTTCAATACCTATATATTATGTTTATATTAAACTAGGAGCAGAAAGGGTTGCGCTATAGATCAAAGCGACGGCAGCAAAGAACATAAAGACATCTGCAATTTTGCCAAAATCGTTTTTTTGCATAATTCAACACAGAATTCTTTGTTTTATCTTGTGATATTTTTTTTCTCGAAAAATGTTGTTTTTTACACCAATTTTTCAACGTACAAAAAGACATCTGCACTACTTATTTAAAATTCGACAAAGTACAAACGGACATAAATACCATTTGTCCTTGTGTACGTCGCGCAATGCGGCGGGCCAGCTGTCCTTACGAAAATAACCTGCGAAGTCTTGAGGCTCTTCAGCAAGAAAAAATGTCTGATGATGACTGCTTGCAATTGGAGTAATAAAATAATTGAAAATTGAATCCGGAAGTGACATTCAACCAAGCCACAAATGTAAAAAATATTTATACCTTTTTTTTCTATCTTCGTTGGTATGTTTGTTACCCCATAACTTCGTGTTGGGTAAAACCGATTTTGATGATTCTTTATTTTTTTGAAAGCTGGTGCTTTGGGTGTAGTCCCATACAGATTTGAGCGACATCTGATGAGTAATTTTGAATTTACTTGAATAATGTGTAAGGATGTTTAGTAGTGTGTATTTATGGTTTTTTCCTAATAACTTTTTATTGAGTGTTCAGATTCTTATGATTCTCTTTTTACTTGAAAACTGGTATTTGCATTGTAGTCTCATATAAGTTTGAGCGGCATCTGACCAATAGTTTTTGAATTATCCTTAATAATTGTTATGTTTGTATGTTACCTCATATCTTACTACTTAGAGTTCCGATTTTGATCATTCTTCTTTTATTCGAAAGCAGGGACTTTATGTTAAGTCCCGTAAAAATTTGAGTTGCGTCAGAATAATAGTTTTTGAGATTCTTATGATATGGAGGTAGAAATAGGTAGTAAGGGAAAATATCGAAGAGTAACTATAACGATTCCTAGTTATTTTCTCTGAAACTATACTTTTTGTTACTTTATATTACAAATATAATTATTAAAAAGAATCACAAAACTTTTTTTTTCATTAGACACCCTAAAACTCAAAATAGTTTAGGTATATCTGCAATTATCCAATAGCTTCAACTTAAGAATGCCGAAGTAATGTGAGACAACTGCAGTATTTTAATGACAATCATAATTATATTTGTTGTTTTGATGAAATTGGTTATTTATGATCAATAACAATAAAAATCAATCATTAAATTAATAAAATAGTTAAAGAATAAATAATTATCGGGTTCCAAGTAGAAACGAATATATGGCAGTTGACTCAATTTGCTTGTTTTCTTGATCGAAGTAGAAAAAGACATCTAGCGTATTTTTAAAAATAAAACAATTCCAATAATTGTTTTATTTTTAAAAATTTACATATACCAAATAATAGTTAATATTGTAATAATTAACTATTCCAAAATTGATAAAGATATCTTTGTAATTGTAGAAGTTATACAATTTTTGCACTAAAAACGCTCTCCTGAAAACTAACGTTTCTGTAGATGACCGTTTGTTCTTTGCTAGGTACCTGCGTTTGGGCTTGGAAGTGGGGGGGAAGAGTGGAGATAATTTAGACATTAATAATTTTTGTGCTACCTTCCATGTTTAAGATAATCTACCCTCTTATTCTAGACCAAATTGACAACAATTGTCTACCGTAACACGTTATTTTTGTAGATTCAGGTAGAATTAGTTTTCTGCTACCTTCCATATCACTCATTTTTGACAAGTACCCTCTTACTCGAGATCAAATTGACAAAAAATGTCAATGGTAACAAGCAATTTTTGTGAAATTTATTTTCGTCGTTATATTAATTTAAAACGCGTCACCTGGATTTCAAAATGGTTTCAAACGTTCACACTAAACCCTGGCTACGTCTCCCAACTCATACCAATATCAAATTCAGGTATCTTAGATTAGATCTATTATATATGTTACGGCTAAATAGCCGAAGTGCGGCTGCACCTAGTTTTAGCCGGCTACAACTAGATGTAACCAGCCACATGCGGTTAGAACTAGGTGTATCCTACTCATCTTCGGTTAGAACTAGGTTTAGCCTTCATCATAACGGATAGAACTAGGAACAGCCGGTCACCGGTGTTCAGGTTATAAACGCCCTGAAGTCGGTTCTGGTTATGGTTCCTGTTAACCTAACACGCTCGTCGCTTCGCTCCTCGCTAACCTAATTACTTTAATTAAAATTAGCGCATTTGAAAAATAGGATACACCTAGTTCTAACCGCACGTGGCCGGCTACACCTAGTTGTAGCCGGCTAAAACTAGGTGTAGCCGCACTTCGGGTATTAGCCGTAACATATATAGCACACCCGTAGAAATATTGCAAAATTGAATTTGTCTCACAATTATAAAATCTTATTGTCACCCTGTTAGAAAGGGATACAGGGGCCCGTGTTGTAACTATTTCGCTCGACTCGCTTTTCAGCTGCGAGTGCTCAGTCCTGTTAAGTCCATTGGTGTATGGGGCAAGAGGGGTGACCGCATCCCCAGCTGCAACAACTCTGGCAACACATATTATTTATAAAGGCGGGCTTTACATTATCCAATTTGAAATAAAATAATAAATTTGAAAATTGGTTAGAAAGAGAAACAACGATAACGATAATCACCTATCTCTCTCCAATCCCGAGGAGCCAGAAAGAGAAAGGTGATTACTAAAGATTCCGTCTCTTTTTACCCGAGGTACGCTCTGAAGCCTGGCTTCTGCGTGCTTCTGCGCTCTAATGTAATATCTCTATCAATTTAGCACGCTAGCTCAGTTAGCGCTCTGCAAATTGGATAGTGTAAAGCCCGCATAACGACTTTTTACTGATGGCTTAATTATGTTTGACATAATTTACAATTTGAATATCCTACTATCCTTCCTATCCTACTTCCTACTATCCTACTAATATTATAAATGCGAAAGTTTGTAAGGATGTAAGTGTGTGTGTGTTTGTTGCTCTTTCACGCAAAAACTACTGAACGGATTTTCATGAAACTTTGCAGTAATATAACTTAGACATCGGAATAACATAATTTGTTAAAATTTATAGAGATTTTTGGAGGGACTGGTTTCCCGAAGCGAAGCGAGGGCGGATTTACTAGTAAGTATATAATATGCTAAATTAAGTTAATATAAAACATGAATATAAAACAACTTTTTACAAAAAAATAACCGTCTCAGAAAGGTAAGTAAAGATAATTCAAAAACTACCTGTCAGATATTGCTCAGACGTCGTCCTGCAAAATATATTACATATTATTAAGTAGACGGCCTCGCTTCTCGCTTCCCTTTGGGACTTGTTGCTCCGCTCCTATTGGTCGTAGCGTAACGTTATATAGCCTATTAGCGATGTGCCGAGTACGGTTTGACTCGAGTCAGACTCGATTCCTGCTTTGAACTCGCCTACTCGAATACCAATTTATTTTGATTCGAGTACGCCGGACTCGATTCCGGACTCGAGTCAGGAAGAACAGATTCATACTCGCTAACTCGATTCTATTTATGCGAGTCCAACTGATTCGAGTCTCGTATTCGAGTTTCGTTTACTCGCTCGTACTCGCAAACTATTTTCTTTAGCAATGAAGTGGCGCGGACCTAATAATACAGATCTTTATGTTTTGATTTCTTTGTTTTGTGTCAGTTAGCACTAGTTAGCAGTTATTGTGAGTACTGAGTTTAGTCCAGTCGGCTGGGAAAAAATATCAAGTTTGCTTACGACCTCCAATGTACTCTCTAATTTGAAAATTTTTTTTGGAATGACTAGTTCTACTGGATGAGTTTATTTAATTGTTTATTATTACCGGAAGTGAAGTGATTAGATTGTTGTAATTAACTTTATTATAGAACTAGCGACCTGCCCCGGATTCGCACGGGTGCAATGCTGATACTAAATACACTACAGAAAAACTGTGAACGTTGTATATAAAAACATAGCGGCCTTCGCACGGGTATAACATATAGCCTATGTCACTCACTAAAAAAATGATTAAAATCGATCTAGTAGTTCTGATTTATTCATTACTGCCCGTGGCCCGCACGCGTTTTTTAAAACAATTCCCCTTTCCCTATACCATGAATATTTCCTGCTATCTTTGGAATATCTAAATTCATACCTACATTACTTATTTACTTCGCTACGTCCCGCAATTTTAAATCTGTAATATCTTCGAAAATATTCATTTAAATCTTGTGCTTTAAAGGACCATATAGATCTATATTAAATCAACAATGTATTTAAGCTATTTAATTGGATAAGGATTAATGCTGTATTGGTTAAAATCGCTTCGAAAATTAGCCATTATTTGTCGTAAAAAGTAAATGACAAAAAAATGTTACTGTGGGATATCCATAAGAGATAGACATATACCATCGCGGAGTTTTCTGTAGACCTTTTCAATGTGTACAAATAATTAGTACATTATTTTGATAAATCTCGTAGGGTTCAGCCTGCGTTTGCAATGTAAGCGGAAAAAATTGATAATCAACGACATCACATTAGAAACCTCAAAAATAACAGTATTTCTCCACTATTTAATGGATGTTATTATACATATAAACCTTCCTCTTGAATCACTCTATCTATTAAAAAAACCGCATCAAAATCCGTTGCGTAGTTTTAAAGATTTAAGGATACAAAGGGACATAGGGACAGAGAAATCGAGTATTCAACACAAAAAAAATTGGATTCGAATCACTTGTTCCTGAGATTAGCGCGTTCAAACAAGCAATCAAACAAATAAACTTTTTATATTATTAGTAATAATAGATCAGACGTCAAATAGCAACGTCAGCTGAAAACTTAGAGTAACTTCAAGTCGTTGCGAATACTGTGTGCACAAAAATACTTTCACAAAAATATATAATTTGCGATACATTTTCCCTGTGCATTTCCATACTCATTGAATATCCGATCTAAGCGGAGCTTTAATTTATCTAATAAAATCTAGCAATACTGTTTATTTACAGTCTGTCACTGTCAAAGTTGGCATGGTTTTGACAATCAGTCAGTCAAGTCAATGATGATAATTTGTATAGCATGGATTTAGCCATAGAGACAGGAGGGAATATACTTATCAACACACTTGCTCGTAAAGTTACTATTTTTTCTTTAGTCTTACGCCCGGAATGCGGTTTATTACACACTAGTGCGTTTTACTTTTCATTGCCGCACTAGTGTTTTTCTTATTCCACTTTTTTTTTAATATCCGTAAAGAGGTTGTTACCGAAAGATTTATTATTTTGTAAATAAATAAACTTGTTGTACTTAGTCAAAATCTGATAAGATAAGATTATACTTCATCTAATTATCTATTAAAGCATTTAAAAAATACAATATTTTAAATCATTAATTACCGTAAATTCCTATTAGAAATACATAATTATTTAGTTTAATATATTGTGGCTGAATGGCGGTGTTCTTTGCCTCTGGACTTAACCTGCGCGCCTGCGCGCGCATAGTTATTCAACCAAAGATACGGCGCGCAAAAAAATAAACCTCCGCGCCATTTTGTGCAAACATTTGTTCGTATATAATTTGCTGATTTGTGACTGAAAAATGTCGATACCTAATTGTTTTTTTCCTCGCAAGTGTGTTGAAAAACGTCGTATGATACGCGTGTGCTTTGTTCATTACAGTCTTGGCTCTATTACAGCCAAGGAACATATATACCCAAGGATTACAGCCAATACCGCAATACCGCCTCGACTGTAATGACCAACTTCGCTCTTCCACTTGTAAATGTACTATTATAATAATTTAGTATTATTTATATATACTTATAGTAGTATATATACTTATAGAGATTTAGCAGATGGATGTGTGTGGTCTGTGGTTTTAGTCACTGTCAATCATAGATACGGAAACACAGTTTCCGAAACTGTCTACTGTCAATTCCTTCAGTTCACTTCAGCAATATAGACGTACGATTCAGTAAATCAGATTTTCAGACTTCAGTATTTTTCAGTTTTCAGTCGAATTGTACACTCAGAGCTGTACGGATATTTCTGTTGAGTTCATTTTATTTCCAAGTTGTTGCTTGTTTTTGTGAATATTGTAGAGGGGAAACTATTAGGTTAAAACCAAACACATTGATTAATTTCACTTATAATATTATTACTTATCAATACAAGCAAGGTACCTAATAAAAGTAATAAAAAATTGTGTAATTTATAGTACAAGGTTTGTTAATAATTATAAATACAAAATTATTACCAAAGATTTTAATTTCATGCCATCATACAGTTAAATTGTGATAAAGGTACCTATTATAAGATTTACGGGGATAAGTTAAATATTGAATATTCATACTTTAAAAATAAAAAAAGTGAAAATGTCCATAAACTCCGAACCGCGAGTGCTGTCGATTCAAAGCCATGTCGTTCATGGATATGTTGGCAATAAGAGTGCAGTTTTCCCATTACAAGTAAGTTTATATTTATTACCTATTCATACTATGTTGTTATTATAGATAGTGCCATTGTAGAAATACTTATCGGAACTCTACCATTATTTTATAGTTCTAAGTATGTGTATTTAATGTGCTTGTTAGATGTCATCACTTGCTTTGGTTAAGGAAAATTTTGTACCAAAAGTTGTACCTACATATACCAAAGAGTTATCTATGAAGAGAAGAATTCTGTCCGCAAATCCATATTTAGCCCCTGGTCTTTACACCTTTTAATAAGAGAAACTCACTCCTTCCCAGAATTTGACATGGCTTGTGATATTTTATTACCAAGAGAATGAAATAGGCTTAGGATAAAGTTTAGTATGTGGACCGTTGAATTGGGTAACCATATTTTTATATCTAAAAGAGTTTAGTATAAGGAATATTTACGCAAAATTTCAGACTGCGGAAATCAGTAGTTTTTTTTTTATCGAATTTTAAAGTCTTCACCTAAACAGTACTAAAACACCTAAAACACGAAAAATACCCCCTCAAAACACAAGAAAAGGGTGTGGGGATGTAGGGGGTTGAATTCCGGTTATAAAAATGCCACCCACAACAATCTGCGACGCACAGTTTTTGAGAAAAATAAAAAAAATCATTCTAACCTAACACTACAGCTAAGTACATAGGGTCAGTTACGACGATCGAAGAGCAAGTAGGTGTCACAATTAAATGACTTTGTCACATATGTCGACAGAACCCCGCATCGTAGGATGTGTGTGATTGTGCGCTCGAGTGTGTGAGAGTGTGCGTGCGGGTGTGTGTGTGTGTGCGGCACAATTACTCACACATACTTGCATTTACCTACTAGGTCAATAGAGTAGGATGACGAAAAAATAGCGGTAAGAATGGGGGTAGCGGGGGGACGGGGGGGCCGCAGGCCCCCCGTAAAGGGGGGGTCGGGGGGCGAAGCCCCCCGCCATAAAAAAAAATAACAAAAAGCCAACCACACTCTAGTTGGGTATAGGTTAGGTTCGACTGTAATAGAACCACGCAGAAAAAAGGGACCCCCGAAAGGGGGTCCCGTCGACATATTTTTACAACACTCTCTGCCCTAATAGGTGGGGATTAGCTAGTTTAAACTTAGACCGTATTAGAAAACTGACCCCATGTATGTAGCTGTAGTGTACAGTGTTAATGTTAGCACTTTGAGGTTAGAATCGTTTTTTTTTGTTTTTCTCATAAACTGTGCGTCGCAGAGCTTTGTGGGTGGCATCGATGTAACCGGGAATCAACCTCCTACATCCCCTTACCCTTTTCTTGTATTTCGAGGACCTACTTTTCGTGTTTTAGTCGTTTTAGTACTGTTTAGGTAAAGATTTCAAAATTCGATAAAAAAAAACTATAAGGCTCCGCGTCTCAGGCTTCGCGGTGGAACTTCCCCTCATCCTCCCCTACCCCATCCCCACCCCCACACCCCTAAATTTGACGGTCCACATACTAAACTTTAACCTAGGCTTATTGCTCAAGATTTGGGTTCAACCCAAATTTGGCCCACCAATGAACACAGTCTCTCCTCATTAGTGAGGAGGCCTGAAGAATATTCTACCACCCTAAGTAAGGCCAATACAAGTTTTGGAAGTTTATGTGCCTTTTGAAGTCCTCGAGACATAGACAATAAGATATAGCTCAACAATTGATGTCTAACAATAGTAACTCGGATCAATGACTACACGCCCGTTGAAGAATAGTATTGCTAAAAAAATTCCTGTTAGAGATTACCTATCAACTACTCAATGTGCTTGAATATTGCTAAACTGGGTCAATCACATAAAGTTGACAAAACCTTTGGTTTGTGAATTAAATATTAGTAAGTCCTTATTAATTGGTTGCAGATCCTTGGATTTGAAGTGGATGCAATAAATACTGTTCAGTTCTCAACACATACTGGCTACAAACACATAAAGGGGAATGTTTTAGAAAATGACGACTTAGAAGAGATTATTGAAGGACTGATCCTTAATGATGTACACTACTACACTCATTTTCTGACTGGCTATTCAAGATCTCCGGAGTCATTGAAACAAATAGCACAGATCATAACAAAACTCAGGCAGAAGAATCCAAATTTGGTTTATGGTATGAACTATTCCCTAATTTGAGCTGATTTTTACCATAATATAATGCCGGATTGCAGGACAACAAATTTTTCTTGTTATTACATTCACTCTTCCAAGAAAAACTTTTAACATTGTGACATAGATATTGAAATGTAAATTTTGCTAACCTTCTACATTTTTATTTATTTTAAAGGTATGGTTATGTTGAGCAATGTTTAGTTTTGTCATCAAAACAATTTTATTTGATTCACAAACATTTTGTTCTGCATAATTCATCATGATGCTTATTCTACTTTTTAATGGTGTGTTGTTTGTTACTTTACCTTTACTTTTGTCCTAAACCCTCATTTGTCCACAGTA
Organism: Hesperia comma; assembly: GCA_905404135.1. NCBI lineage: Eukaryota > Metazoa > Arthropoda > Insecta > Lepidoptera > Hesperiidae > Hesperia > Hesperia comma. Next base: position 6,595,543 of record FR990027.1, on the reverse strand, counting down.
TGTGATCCAGTAATGGGTGACAATGGAGTAATGTATGTTCCCGAAGAAATACTACCGGCCTACAGAGACGTGGTAGTACCCCTTGCGGACATTCTAACACCCAACCAGTTTGAAGCTGAACTTATGACCGGTATTCCTATGAAGGATATTGATGGTGCGCTCAAAGCAATTGACGCTCTTCATAGCAGAGGAGTCAAGATTGTAGTGTTATCTAGCACTGATCTGGGTGATGAGAAAACAATGATTGGCATTGCTAGTGACAAAGGTAAGTTATAATTGACATTTCTGATTGCGATTTTTTATAGTAGGTACTACTAGCCTGTATACGATCAGACCTGATGGTAAGTGGTCAACGTCTTCCCTCGTCAACCGTAACACTAATTAAAAGCATCACCGATACGTAAGTTAATATTAAACCGAACTGAAGTAGCGAAGATATTAAAACTGCGTAAAATAATAGTGTTAAATATTTTATAAAGTTTTTGTATAGTTATCATTTCGCTAAATGATAAATTTCACCTTTTCTTTGTAACGTGTTGTATAAATTTATCGGCTGCTGATGAAAACGCTGACTGCGAGTGTGCATTTATAATAAAGTCGCCAATTAACTTAGGCGCCCTAGATCTGCTGTATTATTTTTATTGATTATAAAATACGTCATTGTACTCTCCATGAGATTTAGGTAAAGGAAGTACCTCAGTAGTTTCGTAAATAATAACATTTATCATCATTTAAGGTCATTCCGATTGTTATCAGTTGAAAACTTCTTTATATTGGCTTATTAAACGGTTTTATCAAGCTCGTTGCAATCCAGTGTTGATTGTCGTCACGGTTCGTTATCTAAGCGAGACGCGCATGATTAACATTGTTTATATTGTTTTAGCGTTTGTTAGATTAAATCACGATTAAATAGTACTATGTTGATGCATTTGATATTCTCTTAGTCCTATCCAGAGACTAGTGAACTCCCAACCTGTTTACTTTGATAGAACAATAATAATACTTATTTACGTTTCTTATACCAACCTATGTTACAACTATGAAATTATACATTAATAATATGATAAATGTTTTCGGTCAGCATAATAAGTTCAATTAGTGTGGTAAGGTCGTGACACTCGTGACTCTCATTAAAGTAAATTGGATAGTTCAATGTTACATTACCTCGACAATACAACAAACAACAATAATACTGAAATCTTTGCCAACAATAATAATTGCCTAAATATTTTTATATACGACTAAATAACTATAATCTGGGAGTGGAAATATGGAGAGGTCACAGGCGTCACAGCTCACAACAAATTCTAAATAATTATTTCCCTTGCGCAACGCTACCCGTTTAACTGTGAAACAGCATGATCCAGATACCACTATAGTATTTACAACCGTTTTCGCCAAATTTCTATAATGATTATGTTCAAACATAGACCATTCAGAGAACATCCGTTCTAAAAAAAATATGTCTTAGTTACCCTTTCATGTTATTACATTACAAAACAATATTTCTTTCAGATAAATGTTACAAGATAGAAATACCCAAAATGGACGCCCAGTTCACGGGCACGGGAGACCTGTTCGCGGCGCTGTTCCTGGCCTGGTACTACAAGACCGGGAGTGACCTCAAGCTAACCTTGGAGAAGACCATCGCTACCATGCAGGGCATCGTCTCCGATACGTACAATGTTGCCAGAGGTATGTTTTTTTTATTTATATAAGAGGCTCTTCAATGAATGCTCAATGAAGTATAGGATCATAGACTACTAGCGGCCCGCCCGCGGTTTCACCCGCGTGGATCCCGTTCTCGTGGGAATATATGCATGTATTATACATAAAAACCTTCCTCTTGAATCACTCTACCTATTACAAAAAACCGCATCAAAATCCGTTGCGTAATTTTAAAGATTTAAGCATACAGACAAACAGACAAACAAACAAACAGACGGACAAAAATAGCGACTTTGTTTTATACTATGTAGTGAAAAAACATCGGAACCATTTTTTACTACCGTAATTGGTGATGAAAGCCAAATAAATACCAACTCATATTAGTATTTGTGAAAGGTGAACCTGGGGCTCAAATATTATTTATTTGTTTTAGGTGGTCATAAAGTTGTGAAATTATTGCTAAAATTATTATTTAGTTATACAGTTAAGTTTATCGTAAAAACTAAGTCCGTTAAGTGATCTATAAAGTTTGTCAATAACATACTTATTAGCTCACATAACTGACATACTTATCTTTGTGATAAAGTGCCATTGATTTCCTAATGGCAAAAGTTATAGCAAGACGTCGGAATTGAATAGAATATGTAAGTAATTCAATTATTCTCCAGACAAACTAAATGTTTATTCATTTTGATAAGGCATTACTTCGCCTTCGCCAAGTTGATAAGGCTTGAAGTTCAATTTATGGAGTTACGTTATTTATTCATACTTCTATTTAATGCATACTTTACTTATGATAAATTTGTCTTATCGGAAGTTATGTGATCTGTGTTAATAATAGATTTAAGGATTCTTTTACAAATTGAGTTTTATACCTATACAGTTTCCTATTTTTTCAAATTTTGTTCAAATTTACTTAGTGGTACGCTTAATTCCTGGATAGCTGCCCTGTTGTTTGAGTGGCCCCTAAAGGGCTCATGACCTGTTGAGGGATTGAGATGCAGTATAGTTTTTCTATCCTCGTTTTTCTTAGCATTGGTTCGGTGATGCTTTTTGTGCAACTAGCATCCATAGACGACGACCACTCACGATCAAGTGGCTCGTCTGTTCGTTTGTAAAAGAAATGTATATGTGTGATAGAAAACACTGTACTATACCGGACCGTGGTCGTCAAACTGTGCGTCACGGCTTTTTTGAAGTGGCGAGGGAGAGAGGGTCTGTGCAAAGTGGTATAGCACGCGGGCGCTCATACCTGCCGGCCCTGATGGCAAATATTGGCCCTTGTCCAGAGAAGTGTGACGGCCGCAGACATTTTCCTAGTCCTTTTATTCAATGACAATGTTGGCAAAATCCAAATATTCTATTCTTTTTAGTAATTCTATCTGTTCACAAAGTTTATTGGAAATGTTTGTCTTTGTTTACAGCCAAACACCCAACTGGAAAGCTTCCAGTAGAGATGATGGAGTTACGATTGGTGCAAAACAAGAAAATAATTGAAGACCCTCAAATCAAGATACATGCCACAGAGATTTCTCGGCAATAGATGTATGTATAATGAAAATTAGCCTAATTGTTATTGTTGGTTATCTAAAACTTTTTAAAAGACAGTAGAAAAATGTTAATATATTATGTTATAGTATTTTATGCATAAAATATGTTAAATACGTTTATATGATATTAATATTATTATAAACTAGCGGCCCGCCCGCGGTTTCACCCGCGTGGATCCCGTTCTCGTGGGAATATATGCATGTATTATACATAAAAACCTTCCTCTTGAATCACTCTACCTATTACAAAAAACCGCATCAAAATCCGTTGCGTAATTTTAAAGATTTAAGCATACAGACAAACAGACGGACAAAAATAGCGACTTTGTTTTATACTATGTAGTGATGTCTGATTCAAACAAAAATAGTAACATAAGGATTTATAATGTTAACTAAGCAAGCAAGAACGTATCTTATTTATATAATTAAGAGTATAAAATGTAAGCAAACAATATACTTTATTGTACACTTGTTTATCTTGCAAGGGTAACAGTTGGGTACCGGGTACATATATTATATTATTATCTAGAAGGTTATTTAGATGATAAATATTATACAAAGATGAAAGCCACTTTTGTTGGATTCTATACTTATTGTTATGTTGTTTTATACTACACAAACAATACGTTCATTTACTAACTACATAATGTATTATTGTTCGTCGAAACTCGGCAGTTCCGATAAATGGTAATGTTTTATTACTGATTATATTTTTTAAAAAACACTGCTGACATCTGACATACAAGCTTACTATAGTTATTCAGTGAAAAACTCATCTTAACCGGTTAAATGAGTGAAAGAAGATATGTAGTAGTTTATAAAAAGACAAACTGACGAAAAATTTAAGAATTTTAGTTTTAATAAATATGACTTATATTATTATATATATTATTATAGATTAGGTACTGCTTGTGATACAATTCCCAACTAACTATAATAATGGTCTTAGACCAAGTAGATTGTCGTGTTTTATATAGATGGATAGAAAGTGAATTAGTTTTAATCCAGTGGTAGTGGTTTGTCTCATTTTAAGACAGTTTTTTTCTACAAAAACGGTAAAACTTTAAAATCGCAGATGACTCCGTTCGACGTTCGTTTCACTTTCGACTGGTCGTGAAATTGTCATAAGTGGGACAGAGAAACCGTTGTCAAATGTCACCTAATCTTTTAAATTGATACTTTAACATGATTTTTTAAGGAATTGCAATATTAGTTTTAAAATATTTTATTGTTTCGTACCCAAAGGGTGAAAAACAGAACCTTATTAATTTATGTTTAACCTTAGATTACGTAAAATTGTTACGTAACATTAGTTTTAAAAGTAGGAAAGTAAAGGTGGGTTCCCACGGCCCGTGTTATTACAGGCCAGGCCGGATCGCGCCACGCCTGTGGATGCCTGTGCAGGCCTGTTGCGTCTCGTGCCGAGCCATTCCCACGGTGTGTGTCGACCTGTACCCACCTGTCGTTACCGCCAGTCCAACATGTGTGTGTGTGTGTCCACTCCATGTGTGCGTGTACGCGCACGCGCTATCCCAGGTGAAATGAACCGACGCAGACGCGCCCCTACAGGCCGCGACAGGCACCGCCGCGCCGCGCTGCGCCACGCCTTTGAACTTACCGACTCCCGACGGATCGGACGGGCGACGACAGGCGACCACAGGCCTTATCGGATGCGACTGTTCCCACGGCCTGTAGGCCTGCCCAGGCGCGATCTGGCCTGCGAAAAGACAGGCCGTGGGAACCCGGCTTTACCGCGGTCAAAGCTTTGTCAGCTTACCAGAGTCACTCACGCCGCTTTTGACAGCTGTCAAAACCACGAATGTGTCTTCACGACTTTGCATAGTCAGTTATTTGCAAAGGTCCGTGTTACACTTGTGGGTTCGTATATTCGAGCGAATGTGAGTGTGGCCGCCTTTTGAAGTAATAATTCGTGATCAGTGTTTGGAAATGCTTTAGATGTAGGTAGGTACCTACCTAGTTAATAAAATTAAGGAAAAGTTTGAGATATTCGCATAATGCTTTATAAAGTTAAAGCTAATGTTATTTTATAAAATTAGATTTAGAACTTTTGACCAGCAACAGTCTTCCATATTGAGGCATATCTGTGATAAGTACCTAACAATTATTTCTAATTTGTTTAGAATACATAATTATGATGATGCAATATTACATTAAATGTTATTGCGTTATTAACATGTTAATCAATTTGATTGGTTGCTTTTCCTTTTATTTCTATAATTATTATTATTGTGAAAATTAATACTTTCAACGTTATGCTATCAATGAAGTACACTTATTTAATTATTATATTAGGCCTATGATTATTTATTTATTTAAGTAAGTAATTTGTTCAAAGATGTTATACCAGTGTAATGTCATAAAGTGTGTAATTGTGTATCAGCCCTTCTGGATATAAAATGAGAACATACTAAAAGTTTATTTTCTTTGTTTTTTCCGACCATGAAATGCAATAGGTATTGTACTGGAACCTTAAATAATTAATATTTATACTTATAAAGACAATAAATACCTAAATCGTTTTGAAAACTATACCTACATAGGTATTTATTTTGGAAATATGTGTAACGCTGTTTGTTACTAATACCATTGATTGCTGTGCATTTAGGATAATTGAATAAGTAAGTTGTAAGTAGAAAAATATTTTTCTACTTACAACTTACAACTACTTACTCCATATGGACTAAAACTGATGTAGTTCAAAATGCATAAAATTTACGAATGTCTATGCCTAATAAAATATTTTTTGGTAAAATAATAATGTTTAATTTTTTTATATTCAACCTACTTACGTTAAAATAATCGTTCCAGATTTCAATATACATACTTAGTCTCTAAGGAATAGTTATGAAAATATGCTAAGTTTTAACTAGCTGATGCCATTTAGTTGAAGTAAAACAACAAAATGGAATGAAATCCTTTTATTGTGTGAAGGTATGTTATCAATTCAAAACATCCCTCGATTTAGTTATCGCTACAGCAGCGAAAATGAGAAACAGCAATAAGAAGTGGAAGATCCAATAAATAGAGTTGTAATACCTCAGCACAGTGAATGTGTCGGTCAGGATGAGGCACGGCGCCAGATAGATCAAGCAAAACACTCGCATTATGGAAAAACCGATGTCCCACGATATCTTCATCTGAAATTTAAATGCGGTAGGTATTTAATACGTGAGTAAAATCAATATTTAGACCTCCTGGGGCCTAAGTACCTAAGTTTGCTCATTCATAAATTCTTTAATTGCGTATGCCTCAATTAGATTTTTTTTACCTATTCTGGCACCACTGAATCATTTTAAAATAAACAGTACTGGGCCATTGGCTGTAAGTGGCCATCGTCACCCGGGAAAATCAGCATTAACGAGCTGCCACCCAACCAGAAAGCAGTGGTTCTTCTTATTTCACTGAAACGACGTAGCAACCCAAACTCACAAAAACGTATTTCGAATAAATTCCACTGCCACACGAACTTATTGTCTTGTCCAATATTCCATCAAGAACAAAAGAAAGTACCATGTAATTAACAAAATTGCGTTTACCGAGCCAGAGGTGTTGTAAAGTTCGCAGTATTCGGACTCCAAATGTACGTAAACCCATAACGTAGATGATATAATAATTTGCGGTATGGACGGTCCCACCCAAACACTCCACGCGATAAAAGAACACGCGCTTCTGTAAAATTATAAATAACCAAGTTACAGGTAAAAAGATCATAGTTCCTTGTATCGCAGTTGTCATTGGTACCTACCCTCAAATAGTTCTAAGTGTTTTGGTAGGTAGGTACTTAGTGCTTACTCCACCCTAGTACCACTAGTACCTACCACTACCACCACTAGAATCTGGTAGGTACCGCTCCACCTGTCATAATTTTAGTTTTTGAAATTACCTTACTTCTTTGTTGGCCCTTATACAGTTTTTGTAAATGTTAGCCCAGAACCAGAATCGAGTCGGCATGTCCCAACTTCGAATTGTATCTCTCATCTTGGGCCCCAAGATTAGTTTTTCATTTTTAAAACACTTCAACATTGAAAAGTTATATTCTTCTTCCATGGCTACGTTAGGTGTTTGAGCCCTGTTAACATGTAAAGTAAGATAATGCATTTATATCACTGTCATGAAATAATATACTTAGTACCTACTTAACCTACCTACCTTACTTTCCAGTGAAAGCGAGAATACATTACTTAAAATTACGTAGGTAGCTCCTTTAATCTACTTCTACTTGTTGTTTAACAAAGAAAATTACTTTATGGGTAGGTATTTTTTATTGCAACTCAACAGAAAACTAAAATCCCGTGAGATTTATTTTATTTCGTAGTTCTTACAGCGAAACTCATTTTTCTTACATGTCTACAAAAAATAATTATTTATCACCCGACGTCAACCCTACTTTGGGTTTTGCTGACACTGTTGACAAAACCAAGAAAAACAGCGATAAATAGTTACTAACGCCAACTTCAGTAGACTGTATCGAGTAGTGGGCCCAAACCCTGGTATGGGGACGCATTTGGCAGGGTACACGCCGAACCCTGTCTCAGTGCAAACGCTGGAACATAGCAGCATCACTATTTGGTACTGCAGGAAGTACATCGTGAGCTGGGGAATGTTGTAAAGGTAACGAAAGTCTGTACCGAAGTTTTTGTAGAATGCGTCTTCGTAGTACAGCTGGAAACAAAATGTCGGTTGGCTTGGCTGATGTTATTTAATTTTTAACTGATTTCAAAAAAAGGAGGAGGTTCTCAATTCGTCTGTATATTTTTTTCTTATGTGTGTCACCTCAGAACTTCGTACTGGATGAACGGATTCGAAAGGTAGTGACTGCCGTCTAGTTCAGGGGCGCCGTAACCGGGCGTGCAAGGCGTGCGGCGCACGCGGGCGGCACCCTGAGGGGGGCGGCAAATTGAGGGCAAATGGGCCCCGGCGGGGCGACATAAACAAAGTGTATGACATTCGTATTGAACACCCCTGGTCTAGTCCCATAATTTGAACGACATCTGACTGTCAGTTTTTGAGTTATTCCCAATGTTATCATCGTGAGTTTATGGAAGAGTGCAAAATTACCCCTGGAGAATATTTCAGCCGCAACAGGAAGTATACCAGTGAACATCCAAAAACCTTTTTCAACTTCTGTTCCGTTATTATTCTGCAGTCGCCCAACGACCCAAACGGTACAATAAAATGGTCCTCAAAAACTTTGAATCGGTAATATGGCCCTGTAAAAAGATTAATAGACCCAGTAGGAATATTTTCATGGCACGCACTTAATTCACAATCATGTTGCAATTTTTCAAGTCGGTAGGTACCTACTTATGTAATTACACAAAAAGTTACATCAAACTTGGACCTCTTAAAAGCCACTTTAGTATTGCAATTGTCGCGGCTGGTATCATTAATCCAAAATTAGCCAAATCCTATGATCCGAAGGGTTTATAAAGTAACAGAGCCTCGCTTTATGTGCCTTTATGTACGCGCATCCGAAAAATTGCTATTCGTTTATTTCAGACACTACACAAACATGACGTCATTTGAATGATTGTCATTTTACACCTTTAGTTTAGCCATTAATATTTGTATACGGTAATATCTAAATATTTAGGTAAATATTTTGATTCTAGCAATATATCTGCAATGGATAAAATGTTTCGCATTCATTTGGTTTCTACCCTCCTTTTTCTTGTAATCATGTGCGAGCAACGCCTATAGCGCGCGCCCAGCGCTGTTTCACGAGTCGTCCCGGCTGGTGCTCAAGCGTTCGAAAAGAAAGCACTTCTTCGTGGTATCAATTTAATTCGTTCCTTTGTTTACTTAATTTCGAGCTATTTGGCAGTCCAGCCACGAAAGACTATTTCGTTGTATTTCAATAAAGGTGTGAGTACGGTGGAGTTGAAGGAAACTGGTGTACACGCAGAATATAAGAAGAAAACCATCTCGGCGCTTTATCGACAGACGCCACGCTACGGGTCTAAGGTTGGTGGTTTCTCTTTTTGATGTGTGCATTCATCTATTTTTTTTGTATTGCTCAGAAAGGGACACGCTAAATACCTACATAACAAAAATCCCAATACAGTCCGCTATCCCATATTTAATCACCATTTTAAACCACAGGATGACCGTAATAAATTATCTCGCCCCAACAGGTACTGTGACCTAACTATACTATTCCAATCAGTATAAATCAAGGAATATCATTTTGTTAGTGGTTTGCACCGGAGCGGAATCTTGATAACCGGTGAAATTCACCGGTGATTTGGCGACCTCCGGTTATTCACCGGTGATCTCCGGAGAATCGTGTTCAATGTTGTATTCTAGATATGTTTGAAGACTAGAATTAATTACATAATATTATGGTTCGCTATTCTTCATTCAAAGTATGTAATTTAGATGGTCGTAGTGAAATTCGGCTTTAATAGCTTCTTTAGCACCTACTTTATCTATATAATAAGAGATTAGAAAAGTCGTGTCTGTTTTTTTAAGAAATTAACAAAACAAAATATGGAGGAGGGTTAAGAAACTGTAACCGAACATGAATCAAAAAAAAATTTTGTCTGTTTGCACGCGCTAATCTCCGGATCGGCTGAACGGATTTTTATGGGACTTTCGCTGAGAGATAGAGAAGATTCTGGAGCAACTCATAGGTTACTTATTATCCCGGAATCCTAGCGGGATCAGGACCACACGGGAGAAACTCCTATGCAAGAAGGCGCGGGCTTAAATTTTTATGGGATCTTCACTGGGAGATAGAGGAAGTTGTGGAGCAATGTACAAGCTACTTTTTATCAGGATTTACGCGGGATAATCTCATATGTATATAGGACTTTCAGTGGGAGGTAGAGGAGTTTATGGAGCATTAAGTTAGCATTAGTGTGACTAAAACATAGTAAAAAATCAACTACTGTTATGTGCGGAGTAATATATAGTCCACTATTAATCTTAGAAATCTCGCAGGGTCGGGATTCACGCAGGAAAAACTTTGTGACACACCGAGTGACCGAGTTTCACGCGGGCGGAGCCGCGGGCACAGCTAGTTTTCTATAGCCGAAAACTGTTCCGGAAATTAGGATGCAAAATTGTGGAAATACGGCATACCGTACCCTGTTCATACTCGCACAGGCGTAAACCCGTGAAAAATTTTAAACTCGTAGCAAGCATTTGTGCTACACTTGTGGTTATTTTCGAATTCAAAGTTCTAAGATTATCGTACAGACCATAAATGATAGGAATTATAAGATTATTAGACTAGATTATTCAAGTTGAATCTGAAAGTTAAGTAACCGGAGAAAACCGGTTTTTCTCCGGTGTTTTCACCGACTAACTTTACCGGTGAATCACCGGTGATTCTCCGGTACTCACTGCTCCGGTGCAAACCACTGTTTTGAATTAGATTAGGCAAGTAAGTACCTACTATGCGTAATCGACAAACCTTTATGTAATCCAGTGAAGTAAAACGCGTATGAAATTATATCACCAGCTGTGGGTTCTATTACTATATTTTCTTCGTCAGCGAAATTTATTTTTGTTGTTGACACCCCCTTTGGATCCACTCTTAATTTTTGGCTCGCACTCATTTCGAACGCTAATCCCACGAGTCTTAGAGCAATAGTTTGGAATAGCCAGGTAATGTAAACGGTCTTCTGAAGATTCAAATGTACGTAAAGTAGATATAACCAAGTATATGCTAAACTGATATGATGTAGATAACTGTAACAACGAAATTAAATCTCAGTTGGGTTGTAACAGTTGTCGAGGACTATAGCTATAGTAACTCACCAAAAGAAAACTTTCGAACCATCGTTTCAGTCCAATTTAGTACTTCTTACCGTTTATCACAGCATTTAATGATAATTATATTTCCCCAAACCATGAATAATATATGGAATATACTGTGGCCACAAATTAGACATGCAACAAGGATCCCAAGTCCAGTGCCATAGTTTCGTTTCATTTCCTGGTCACTTATTGTCTTGTAATGGGTGCCGAGCGACACGCATAACACCAGTGACGAATAAAATATAACATCGTCTGCATTCATAGTAATAAAAATAATATGTTTATAAACTTTCCTCCCAACATTTTGATAGGTTTGACATTATCTTTGTAGTTTGACGTGTTTGTTTCATTCATGAAATATTTTTACCAACAGCTAAAATAGGTAATTATTCTGGCGTTTTTGTCTATAATCATTGCTAAGACAAAACCACAAAACTTTCGTAACTGTGTTTCATGTAAGTAACCTAACCTACTATAAATAATCTGTTTATGGACTATAATATAAAAATAGTTTGTCCGTTCTTCTATAAAATTGAGTATATTTAAATTTCTACCTTGTATTTCTATTATTTGCATAGAGGGAAATGTTATATAGATATCACAAAATATAAAAATAAAACGACATTTTGATTAAATAAACAATTTACTACACATAAGGTAGGTTCACAATAAAAGATATCTAACAGAGGTACACTAACATAACCCACTATCTGATGCAGATTTAGGCAAGGTAACTTCTAAGTTTTAACCTCATTATTATCTAAACTGCGAAATAATTTATTTGATTTAATTATAGTGTCGTGCAGATTAATTTGTGCAAAGCAATAATATACAGTGATAGGTATATAATTATAATAATACCTATTGTAATATTTATTTTGCTTTAGTAACTGCCAACCTTTCCACGTTATTAAATAGTACACCAATATTTTTATTGTCCAAAGAAAATGTTATCATTTTTAACCTTCTGCGACTGACGTGGTAGTATGACAGACACCACAAAATCGAAAAACTCGTATTGCAACGTTATTTTTTAATTATTGACTCCAACCCTCCCAGTACCTTCCTGTCATGGGCTTAAGTCTGTTTTTTGTGCTGCTTGCAGTTATATCGTGCATATTCACCCGTAGGCGAGGGAATGTGTCCACGAGACTACCACGTCAGTATTTAGGTCAGTGTCTGACAGACAATAACCTCAGTAAAATTGTTATAAATTCATAGTGTCTCCTAAACAACATGTCAGTAAAGTTAGTCTACTAATTATAATTTATTGTTTGTTTTTAATTATTATAACAACTTATATTCTCACAGATCCAAAAAGACGTCAAAATTAATCTTTTTGAACCAAAACTAGCGTAAAACAATGGTTGTACGATGAGAAAGAGCTTGGAGTCTAGTGACTTAGAGAATGGCCAAATTTTTTAAGGCATAAAGGAATTTTTGGAACTTGATAAATTATAGGATAAAGAAAAGCAGTGAAAACTACACGAAAAAGCCCAACATGTACCGGGCACTGAAAAACTTGGCCCCGAAAACTTCCAACAAGTCATCAAAATATTACATAATATTATTTATTATTCATAATAAACTAGAAACCAGTCAAATTCAGAATGAAAATATGTGATGCGCACACATATTAGGTACATATACAGTGGACTTTTTTATTGAATATTGAAACAGAAACAGTGCTGGGTTACATGAATTTACTTAGAGAACCGAGAATGACGGTCAGTACAGTTTTGGATGAAGATCTTGCCCTTCCACCATCAAAAATCATCATCAAGTTGAAGAAAATAATGCTATATAAAATAGTTAACCAAATATTGTTTTCGATATTATTTTGTAGTCAATATCTTCTATATTTTAAGAAAAAAGCTGCCAAAAAATTGTCATTTTTGAGGATTTATTACACTTAATTGAACCGTTGAAAATACGTAATTTTTTGCAGTCAGATAGCCAATTGTGTTAACTTTAATAAATGTTTAACGTTAATCTAAAAAGTTTTTACATTGATATTTTTTTCAACCTTTTCTTGTTATGTTGATATTAGAAGACTGATTTAGGTCAAGTTGATAAAAGTTGTTTCACTTAAAAGTTATTGTTTAATTTTCCAAAATAATAGTATCAAGTAATTATTTATAGGTTGACCAGAAATATAAAAAACCTCGCCATATTGCGGTAAGCTCATGGAACTAATTTCTTTTACTGGCAACGCTTACGTTCTAAACGTCACTTGTAAACTGCTTGTCAGCGAGTTAAATGTCATAGTTCGTTTATTATTTTCACAGCATAATGTTTGCGAAAATGCCGAAAACTATTTATAGTCATGAAAGAAAAGCGGTTTTCTATGTGCTAAAATATACTTTCCTTTAAAATATCATTTATTCCTTTAAAAACATTTCCGACTTAGTTGTCAAAATGACAATAATAACATGAGCGTTACTATAGTGACAGTTGCCTGTGCTGTTGCCATAAAAAAGAAAACTTTAGCGCCCTCATGACAGGTTTTTTATTTTCCTGGTCAAACAATACATTCTAAGCTTTGCGAAAAATATGATTAAGTAATTGAAATTACAACGGAATTTCAAAATATCACCTGTTTAAATGGTGTCTGATGGACTAGCAGAAGGTTAAAGAACAAAAAATGAACAACATACAATAAAAGACAAACATAAATAGTTATTAAATATGACAAATACATTGATTAGATTAGTTTTATTTAATTTAAGATCTAGTTTTCTTTCAGTACATCTATAATATAAAAATAAGTCGGGTTTTCCTTCCTGACGCTATAACTCCAGAACGCACGAACCAATTTCCACAGTTTTGCATTCGTTGGAAAGGTCTCGGGCTCCATGAGGTTTGTAGCAAAAAAAATTCAGGGAAAGTTTCAACAGAAAAGGAGGAAAACAGGGAATATCATTTTTCACATACAGCGCCATCTCTGATACATAGCATGTTTTTCAAACCAAAATTTTATTTCATTTTATTTCAAATATAAAACAAAAAAAAATCTTTAATCCCCAAACGAAATGTTACAAAAAACGAAGCCATCTGGTGGCGAAACGGGGTTCGCCGGGTTTGCTAGTGTCTAGTATATTTTTATAGTCCAAATATTAATAATATTTCGTTCTATTAACTGTCAACTGTATAATTATATCCTACCACTGTATATAGTATAAGTAATTATTAAATGCATATCATTCAAACATTACGATGACTAATTTGGCATATGGGAATGTTTAGAATTTCCAACATCTATTTGGCCTTCAGCAATCTAAAACTGAAGTTACTACTAAAGGCTATTATATTTTTCTATTAAAATGGCTACAAATGTATAAGAGTTCGATTATAAAATAATACCCTTTGGATTCCAGCGAAGCGTACGTACTATGGGTTTCATGACATGAATTCATGTCGTTGGAGTTTAATGAAATGGCAGAAGCATACATAATATTTTGTTCGTAACACCCATAAAAAGAATCGAGAAGAAACCATGTGTCTCAATGAATATGTGCTCACTTTAAACGAAAATTATCACATTAGACAGAATGATGATTTTATCACATAACTAACCTATAATACTGCTCAAACTGATAAATAGCTATTATATTTTTATTAATTAAAAAACAATCAATTACTGTGTAAATTTAATTGACTAGCACCTAAAACACTTTAATAATGATAGACAATATGATACTCGTAGTATAGATACAAAACGGAGACATAGCGAAGGCTAACAATAAAATGTATATTATATTTTTTATTAATTTACAAAGAAATATAATAAAGATTAATGAATCCCTGCAAATATAGTTACATTAACCGCAATTCATGAAGACGATAACAAATAACAAGATGAAAATTAAAAACTTGTGATTCTTGCCGATTTACTTTTAATGTACACACTATCGCTAAATTAATAAATTAAGCACAATATCAACTATTCAACTAAGCGCACTAAATTCACTGGTATTATTTTAACAGTAACGTAAGGCAAACTTCTAAAGTATAGCATCAGCGGCAATTTTCCGAACGCGTTTCATCTCAAATCCCTGATATTATTTTATAGAAGCCTGCGCAAATATTTCTCCAAGAATCCTTTGAGATAACATACCTAATCATATATTGGAATTCGGGTTATATCGGGAAATCTAGCATACTATGTATTTTCGCTATAACGCTATCTAGCATAACAATTCTATCTAAATTTTTTGCACAAAGCATTGCAGTCACATTCGCGGCTCAATGACTCAAATCTCACTTTATCAAATCGATCCTTTATAATTATACAGAGTGGATAAAACAGTAGTACAAGAAATTAAGTAGGTATGATAACGATTTGTATTTCTAGCTCTTAAAATGAAATAAATTATTTTACTTCAATTTATAAATCTATTTAATTACAACGCATACCTACTTCCGTAAATGTCGTATCTAATATCTTCCCTATTTAATTCATAATAATTGTGTTCATCACTTTCATGCCAACTATATTGCTATACAAATTACGATGCAATGACAGACTTAAAATTTATTTCCACAAACTTCAAACCAACACTTAAAAAGAAATAGGTTTCTCATATAGGAATATGTATATTTCACTACAACAACATACTGTATAATTTTCGCGTCGCAAATAATGCCGTACTTTTTACTCATTTTGACACGTTACGCCTCTTTACCAACCAGTCCTAATGAAAATTACTATAAAGACTAACTATAGTTTTATCATTAAATATGACCCTACAGGGGTGTATTATTGATATAATTAATCAGCTTAACATTTACGTACTAATTATGAAAAATTATTGCATTATATTTTTATACAAATTTTAACATTACACACATTAGTAAACATGTTACTTTAAATTTTAAATTTAAAATAACTGCCCACCCTGTTACCT
The DNA here is from genome assembly GCA_905404135.1 of Hesperia comma. Taxonomy (NCBI): domain Eukaryota; kingdom Metazoa; phylum Arthropoda; class Insecta; order Lepidoptera; family Hesperiidae; genus Hesperia; species Hesperia comma. The sequence goes on along the minus strand of FR990027.1, from coordinate 6,579,633 downwards.
TACCCGTGCATGCAATCCGTCCAGTTAACGATCGATTCAATCCCTTAATCTCAACTGTTACAAACCATCAGGCAAAATTTCATATCTAAAGTAATTGAGTACTTATTGATATAGTAAATGTATGAAAAACTGCTATATCTAATACTTAACGTGTAACACAAAATTTACTAGTGTTATTAACGGCTAAATCTGCATCAGACAGAAACCATTCCAAAATCAAATTGCATTGCATTGTGTTATAAAACATACAAACGCCATCTTAGACAAGATACAAAAGTTGTCTATGGAATAGGTATGTACTAAAATAAATTCCCAGATAAATTCATGGACATAAAAGTTGTTTAAAAGTTCTATAAATATTGATTTTACATCTATTGTTACTTGTATTAACCACACCTAAATGTTGTTAGAAAAGTATTGCCTCTATGTATTATATGAATGAGAGATATTATAATATGAGAGTTTAATACAACTACTTACATGGTATGTACCTACATATTATAAATAACATTGAAACTTAGTTCAAAATTATTAACATGTCGGAAGAGTTTTAACATTTAAGTACCATTAAATAAATAGTATATTACCGTGCATACGGTAGAGCAGTAGTATTCACGAGAGGAACATATAAAATTAATAAAATTGCACAAGAGAGCCACCAGATACAACAGAAACGGAGTTCTATATAAATAATTTTATACATGTGCAATAGTCAGAAATATAACCGAAGTGCTAGTCTCTAATTACATGTAAATTGAATAAATTGAAGCATTCTATATTTTTTTATAATCCGATCGCATTTAAATATTTAAAACATTCTAAATTTTATTAATGTGATCATTAAGTTACAATTTTGTAATTTCGATCTATTGCACAAACACATAGTTATGTAGTATTACGTTTTTTACTACTAGATTTATACGTTATTAGATTAGATTTTTACAATAACTACGACATAATTCAATACAACATCCAGAACATTACGTTAATAATTACAAAATGTAATCGGTGCAAACAATTATAAAAATTTAATTATCCACAATCAAAAAGTCACTGTAGGTAAAAGAAAGCTATACATTTTATAGTAATAGTAATAAATTTGTTCGGTCCTATCACATCGATTCGTCCAACAATAATAAAAATGCGAACAGCATTCGTTTAGTTAATAATTGGCAGTCCTAATAGTGGCTATAGTCCTTAGCACTACGAGCGGTGAGGCCCTGCTATGGGCCCCGTCCCTACGTCACACCGGAGGAACACACGACGCTAGCACGCTAAAATCCGTACGGCGAGAGTTGATAAGTATCGCACAAATAACACAGGGCTTCGTGGTACGAAGTTCGCAGCTGTTGTCAAACATAAGGCCGCGCAACTCAGTCGTACTCGGTACTAAAATTAATTAGCGGCCCGATATTTGTAATGACAAATGAGTTTAGTAACCCTGCTTTTATTTATCAACTGTCGCCGAATAGAATGTACACTAGACGAGCCCTAACGGGTGTTAAAACTCGAACGAAATATTAAACTAGTACGTTACACACGCTCAATGTCCATTTTAAACCCGCGAATCATTTAAAGGCCCCGTCACACCGCCTTTTCTCCGCCCGGCATTATCGGATATTATTCAACGCGTCAACACTTTTAGACACAATTAAGGTAAATTGGATAATGTACGTACCAAAGTCACTCGGGCGATTCTTCATGCACTGACAATATGACAGAAATCTACTTACGTTATTTCTTGACATGCACAAAGTGAAGCATATCGTACATATTGATTTAATTGGAGGCACATAATAAAGTTGATAGATGCACTACATCGTAGTAAGGCATTATGTTATAGATTTAGATTTCGCCAACAATTGACAACATGAAGCAATAAATTATAGTAGTGCCTATATAAGTTTATATAAACATTAGAAACGCAATAGTGTTGACATGAGGTAGATTGCTAGAGTTACAATAATACGTACATGTGCACAGTATTTATTTACTATTGATCAATCATAACCGGTTGACACACTTCGACCCGAGGACTGCAAAAGATTACCTTCCGGAACTCGCGTACACTATACACTACGTACACACGCCATCAATCCACGTCAACCGTGACGTCACAGCGATGACGTCATCCGGGCGGGGGGCGGCGGGGCGAGGGGTGATCCGTTCCGCGCTCAAGCGCTCACTTGATGAGCTGAGCGGCGCTCTTGGAGCGGCGGAACATTTTCGCGCCCTTGTTGGGCGCGAGCTCGTGCTAGTTGCCGTTGGGCGCGGCCGGCGGCGGCGGGCGCGTGGGCGCCGCGATCTCCTTAGAGCCGTCCGTGCCGTAGATCTTGCCCGCCTTCTTCGCCATCGACGCGAGCAGCTCTTGAGAGCACTTGTGGGCCGAGCGCAGCGATACCGCCCATTCTTTGAGGCCGATCTCGTCCTGTAAATCAAAATGTTACTAAAACAATGACGTCAGATCAATAGAAGACTTTTGCTATTATAACTCAAAAAAGTTTACAGTTTTATTTATTAGGACTTGAAAGATCAACCTTAGTTCTTGACATTGTTTTACCTACGTAAAAAACCTACATGGTCATATTCAATGACATCTGTCCATCACATCTCTCAAACATTTGCCTAAAGTACTCGACATTTCAAGAATTCTGCCTCAGTTCACTCACTAAAGCATGGAATAGACTTAGAACAAACATTTAACCTCAAAACAATGTGTCAAACATTCAAAAGCTCCACACCACTGACCCACACAAAACTCCAAACTTCCCCAACCCACTCACAGTATTAGTAAGCACGATCTTGGTGTCGTTCCTGGTCCGCAGCACGATGCACTGCTCCCCCTTCATGGACACCAGATCAGAGGAGACCTCCTCGACGCTGTCCAGCAGGATCATCTCGGGCTTGGCGCTATTCTCCAGGTGTAACTCCAGTCGGTTCGGGTACAGCTTGGCGTAGCGCGTCTGCCACGCGCTCGCGAACGGACCGCCCAGCTTCTTTATGTACCCGTGGAGGATGCAGTCCGACTCTGAAATTACGAGACAAATATTGTAGATAATAAGATTAAATAAGTCACAAATTTATTCATTAATTAATTTAATCCTTTATTGCAACCTTAAAACTAAGGAATACAAAGGACGGACATAATGCCAGATGACATTCTCTGCTAACCCTGGGAGCAAATCGAAGACAAGGGCTCGTTTAATTAAATTTTACAACATGACTACTCTATTTTCTCATATACATGTTTCTTGTAGTTACTATTTGATTGCCGGAACACCTAGCCAAAAGTTACCGAGGTAAATAACCCGTGAATTAATAAACATTATTAAGGATAACTCATAAACGACCGACAAGGCCCATCAGATATCGCTTAAATTTAACGAATAATCAAAATTGGTTTATCCAGTACAAAGTAACGATGTAACCCACACAAAAAAAAACAATCAAATCAAAAACGAGAGAAGAGTTTTTGGAGTCAGTTAGGCCGCGGCCTCGAATTTTGCGGGCAGCGGGGCGAAAATAAATCTTAAATCATTTACAATTTCAGTTAAAAGAGAAAGTACAAGTATTAAAAATAGTAAAATAACATAAAAGAACAAGTCATAAAGAAAGGCAAGGATATATAAGGAAGGGAACAAGGAAGAAGATAAAGAGGATAAAGATGACAGACAAGGAGTAAAGAAGTAAATAAAATAAATATTACGTATACGACACCAAAATAAATTGCACAACACTACAATGCGATTGCGCGGGCTGTCACCGTGTGCGTTACCCTAGCAAGAACAGCGAGTGGGATATGAGCTATCAAAATAAAATATTATTACAATTATAGCTATAATTAAAATATTATTTTCACTATTAATTGCTACCTAATTGCTTCCTAAAAACCTAGTAGTCTGGATTCCGTAGCTTTTAAGGATAAATAGTCATTAACAAAAACAGTTTACGAAACTCTGAACACCTACTATTTTATCATTGCAGAAGAAAAAAGTTATTCAAAACTAACTACATTCAAAATAAGTAAGAATATATATATTAAAAATCTTGAAAAATATAAATTTAACAATTATACTTCTTTATCTAAAGCTCGAAATTCATGTTAGTGCAAGTATAATTTAAAGTTTAACTGTTTTAGTATACAAACAGCGCTTCAAATATACGTCGTCACTAAGCGTCACATCGTTCACACAATATAACCTGAGACTGATTTAAGTCATAGAATATACAATGCTCAGATTATAGAACCAAAAGGCAGATATAAAATTCGCAAAGAAAACTTTGTGTGCATGACAACCCTAATGTCAACTAGCGGTGCACCGTATGGATACGTAATTCTTTTTGTGTGAGGTTGCCAAATGAAAAGTCATAATGTCCCGCAATTTTGTAAACATTGTTCGTCATATTTTCAACTTAAAACATTATGCACAGTTAAATTGGCAAATTATTTAATTATAGTGAACGCCCCTGTTTCGCTTAGGTAAGTCCATAATTTATCGATAAATGAGGGATGGTATTCTTTAAATTGACTTAATTTTTTATTTGTGAACCTATTCAAATAAAACAAACACTAAATGTCAACTCAAGCTCATTAGAATACGTTAGTGAAAACTGCATCTAAAATAATAATAATAATATCAAGTCTTAAATTTTAAATGGAAAGTTATCTGTGATTTTGAATTATACACGGTATAAATAAAAATAACTTTTTGTGTTCGAATATACTTAGGATTTTTTTTCTAAATCTACATCAACGTTAAATATGAGCAGACCCGCCATTCTGACGCACACGACGCGCGAGCGGTCACCGCTTGAAGTTGTCAACCACCGCTCGTTACCCGCTCCCACACCGCCGCCGCGCCGCTGTTTTCGAGGGTCGGTCCATTTGATTATACGCAAAACATCTTGCCGCGCCCGCGCCGCCGCCGCCGCCGCCCCGCTGCCCGCAAGATTCGAGGCCGCGGCCTTAAAAACCAACAAACCTTTCTCATCAGCATCGAACTTTTGCTTCTGCTTAGCCTTCTTCTTGAGCTCCATCTTGTCGGCCTCCTGGTTGATGGTGTCGAACACGGTCTCCGCCACCTCCGACTGCCAGCGCTCCGAGATCACCAGTGGGAAATCCTTGTATTGCATCTGGTCTGTTTCCGTCAACTGTAATCAATTATTGTTATTGTTACTTACAATTAATTTGTGAATGTTTTTGAGATAGTCTAATGGTTTCAATGTTATAACAACCCGGTGACGGATCAACTTAAACGAAACCATTAAATTTTGATCTTTATGTCTTGGTTATTACGATTGAATTTTGTTTCTATATTTGGTGTCGATTCGGAGTTGGTGAGGAGTGGGTGGCGAGTAGTACGTTTTTATTGTACAACCGTAATAACCAAGTCATAAAGATTATAATTGAGTATAATACATTTCTTTTTAGTTGGTTGCGTTGCTGTAATGTGTAGTATATTTACTTTATTTATTTCTTAACTACTAGCTACTTTGGTCATATTATGAGACGCGGAGACGATAGTCTCGAAAAGTTGATCATCGTTGGGAACACGGAAGGGAAAAGACCTAGAGGCCGCTCACCAACCAGATGGTCTGACCAACTCAAAGACCAAAAAACATCGAATTTCTATACCGTCGCCAGCATCGCCACAGATCGGAGCCGATGGAGACAATTTGTTCGTGCAAGACTCGATTCCCACCATAGCCACGATCTTCAGTCATGAAGGGCCGACCTCAGAGAGAGAGATTTCTTAACTTCCTTGTCTATCTTCCTAGTTCTCTTTTATCTTTATTTCCTTCCTTTTGTATCCTTTCCTTTGTCTAGTCCTTGTAATCCTTTTATCTTGCGTTCTTTTATAATACTTGTAATGTTTTATTAGCTGAATGATTATGTTGATTACTTTGGAGTTAGGTATTTTGTTAATATATCCAATTATTACTTTGTTTATAACTTCTAGGACTATTTATAAATTGTAAATGTTACCTTCTTTAATGTTTTAACACTTATTCCTGCTTTATTTTGATTAATTTTTGTAATTTTATATAATATGATTTCATGTTTACTACCTGACCACAATAATTAGGCGCATGACAGATAGCAGTCACGCGGGCCCCCCACCCCGCTTAAGCCCCGCGCGTCCCCTAGTGAGGCGCAGTCGTGTACAATTGTACATTAAGGTCATTTTGACTAGGCTGATGTGAACTTCGTTTTCCGAGATGTTTGCGCAGGTACAGTAACTGACCAAGTACAGGTGGTAGGGCCTAGAGCTCACCCGGGGAAGTACCACCGCCCGCCACGGTACTTTGTACCATTCCTACCGTGTAATAATTGTTTTAAGAACAATTGTGTTCCGGATAGGAAGGTGTGGTGCCGGTTACACTTTTTAGAGGCGACCATCTCAGTCCTCAGGGGTAGCAACGCATGTGTGACCGGATTAGAACGAGACTCATTGAGGCTAGTTCTGGGTCGGTCACAGTTGTTATGGGCGGCAGCGGAAGGTCGTTTGCTATCTTAATTCCATAAAAAAAATTGTACCTCCATTAAACATTCACCATGGTACTTTTGGTACTACTGCAGAATGTACTACGTATTCCCATCCCTAGTTCCAATGACGTCTTAACTGACATGCGCCTAATTATCGTGGTCGGCTAGTACCATAGAGATAGGAATATACTTAGATAGAGACGCCCTAATCCTTGACCTCATATGAAATTAGCTGGTTGGTGTGTAGCAGGCCGGCCATTTTTAATTCACCCTTACAAATGACATCTTATGTCAAACAAAATGGTTAATAAACCCAAAACTATAAAATATATTTAAATAGGCATTGATAGGAGGTGTTGTGGTGTCTTTTAAGCAAAACAAAAACATTAAAACACAATGAGGTGTGGTATACTACAATGCGGAGCCAGGAAAAATAAATTACACCCAAAATTAACAAGTTATAGTAGGTATCAGTTTTCGTTGTTTGTTGAATATCTGAATGATATTGATATATTATGTTTTTGCTGCATGAAGATCTATGCGAGGATTACGTAGGCCTGTTAATGTTTTGTTGGGTTTTACATCATTATTTTATATATTTGAGTAGCCGGTTTGTTTACAATTCAATGACACTTAGGGTAGAAAGTGTTAAAATATCGATATTCGATATATCGATAATTTAAAATGACGCTGAAGAAAGTTGAAATAATTGTTTTTATTCAATAGATTACCTTCAAATAAATCGTTAAAAAAGAAGTGGCTAGAAATAATTGTTCCAGAAAACATAAACCCTCGTCTTGATGAAGTATTTTTTGTAAAAAGCAATTATAATTATTCCTCTGTTATCTTATCTGCCCAAAGCTTATCTTGAAGAATTCGGTAGTTAGCGATACGATCGCTTTTTTTGCCCAATTAATAAATATGCTATAATAACTTTTATTTGTATTTTTGTAATTATACTGTACATTATTTATAGCCTTAAACAAATAAATTAAAATTTGTGTACATAGACACATGTTTTTTATTTACATTTCGGTCCCATTTCCACAATATTAATGCACTAAGGGTTATTACACAATCATGGGTGATCAGAAGAAAATTATCAGTCATATCACACAGCAGTACTATCTTCACCCTTAGCTTTTATTGAATAAACTCTAAAATTAAATTCATCGTAGTGCTACATAATTATGACTTATTTATTTATGTAAGTATCTATCGCGATTTTTCTGGATTCAGCGGGTACATTCAGAATCAGCAAAAGTGGCATTGTTTAGGAGTAGGCGGACTGGTTAAGACTGGACTGGACTGGAAGGACTGGAAGGATTGATTTTTAATATTGGATATAAAACTTAACATAACTTCAAGCCTGTATATACCTAGTTAAATACAATACAGCCAAATAGAGATATAAAGTACTAGAGAACCGCCCGCGCTTCGCTTCGGGACCCGTAGGTAACACCCGCGTAGGTCCCGCTCCCGTAGGAATTTAGGCTAAAAAGTAGCCTACTACTCGCTCTCTTCACTCCACCCTGTCTGAGGTGTGTGGAGCCCTCGGGACAGTTAGTTCCCCTTTGGGGATGTCTCTCGCGGCCCGTTAAAACGGGCCAGTCCTTGGGTTGGGCCCTAAGGCCCTTGGTTGTCCATCTGTGGTTAACCAATAGGTCAAGTCCGGTGAGTGGTGACCTTTTTACAGGCCACAGAGTCTTAAACGGGATGGGGTTCATCTTCGCGCTGCCCAGGCGATCGAGGCCCTACCGGGTGAATCCCGCTGGTGGGAAGCCCAGCAGGAGCCGATCAGCGTCGGGCGACGACTTACGAAGCCCCAGTATCAGTCAGTGCTAGGCCCGTCCCGCGCAACCAGCAAGTCGCGCGGGAAGGCCCAGCGGTCCGGTGGACGGGTGTGGAGCGGCGCCAGGTCCTGCAGATGCGGGAACCGCGACGCGTCGACACGCCCGAACATATTGCGTGCCAATCGCTCGATGAAGTCGTCCAGGCTCTCGACTCGAAGGTCCCTCTGGATGACGGCGTTCCTGACGTACCTCGGCGCACCAGTCAGCCGGCGGAGCGCAATCGCCTGAACTGCGCGCATCCTCTTGCGCTGCGGTTCGCTGGCGAGCGCGTACCACGCCGTTGCCGCGTACGTGAGGCGGGGTCTGATGTAGGTCTTGTAGACCCCGAGCTTCAGTCCGAGAGGGAGGCTCGAGGAGAGCACTGGTTTCTGCCATCGCACTTCTGGAATTCGCGACGGCTTTCGTAACCTGTGGCTTCATCGAGAGTCTTCCGTCGATTTTGCCCAAGTATTTGGGCTGTGGGGCCCATTGGATATCTTGTCCATGAAGCTCCAGAGTAGGGTCCCGCCTGTTGAGGTATCCTCCTATGTTCACAGCAGGCGTCTTCCCGACATTCACCGACAGTCTCCACGCGGCGAGCCATTCGGGGAGGGCATCAAGCGCACGCTGCATCTTGACAATGGCGTGGGTTCTATTCAGCGACGTGGTGATGTACGCCACGTCATCGGCATACAGGGCAAGCGACGCCCCCCCTGCCGCCGGGATGTCGTCGGTGTAGCAGGCGTAGCAGACCGGGGACAGGCAACTCCCTTGCGGGACGCCGGCTGCGATCGGACGCTCGGTGGATTCGGCGTCTTCAACCACTACTCTGAAGCTTCTATTTTCGAGGAAACTGGAGATCATCTTAACGGCACTCCGGGGCGCCGACGGCTGCGAGATCTTGTAGAGAAAGCCGTCGTGCCAAACACGGTCGAACGCCTTTTCCATGTCGAGGAATACTGCACACACGCGTTCTCTCTTATTCAGAGCCGCGGTAACGGTGTGCAACACACTCGACAGTGTAGCCGTGCTGTTCAGCGGTATCAAAAAGTAGCCTTCCACTTCTGTTGGCAGCTAGGCTATTCCACCCCGGATGCTTGCAGTTCCAGTCGCCCGCGCCCACCACCGGTGTCGGCGAGTCCAGCAACTTGCGGACATCAGCCAACAGGATAGTGCCAGCGGGCGGGCGGTACACTGAACTCAGCCGGAGCGGGGAGTTCTCGAGGCAGAGCTAAAGTAGCCTATTACATTTGCCTATGACTTAAGTAAATTACATGTAGTATTTGATAGCGTAATTCAGAACTTGCAAATGAATTTTGTTAACGCCATCTATTGGCAACTCCGAAAATAAATATCTAGTAACTAACAAAACATCGATCTTCCCATGGGAATGGGATGTTTTTCCGCGGTAAAAAGTAGCCTACGTCACTCTCCACCCTCCTAACTATCCCCACACACATAAACCTTACCATATAATAGCTTTGTTGCGACGTGAAAGCGTCACAAACAAACAAACAAACAAACAAACAAACAAACACACTTTCACATTTATAATATTAGTAAGGATTTTACTTCCGATGGTTAAACTTCGGTTATGGAGCTCTATTTTGATAATTTTACATTATCCATATAATAAATAAAGGCCTTAACTACCTTAATTTCCTAACTGGAACAAGACAAATAGTTTGGCGGCTGTGTTAAGCAAGAGGGTGGTACCTAATTAACTGGCAGAGTTTAAAACACTATCGCTGAGATCGTCTAAAAAGGGGGATCAGTCGTTGTGTCCTCGTTTGTTGTTCAGCAGATCATCATGATAGCTGGTTTTTACAAAATATTTTTGGTTGACATGACATGACAAGTTCATCGCAGTAGGTATCAAAATTAATATTAATATCGCTGAGAAGACGAACGACATGTATTATTATATAGCTGTTATATCGTTAGTCATTAAACTAAATATCGATAGTGTTTCCGTCCACGTAGTGCGCACAACACTAGTAGAATCGGCCATATTTTATACACTAAAATTTTGACAGGCATTGTCAGGCTCGCTATTTTTGCTTTAGTGTCTAATCCATAGTCCTTACAAATAGATCAATGGCTAGTACTTAGATGACATTATGTCAATGTAACTGTGACGTCTCGCTAGTTTTTATTTTCTTCCAAATTTATTTTGTATTTATAACCTTCTTGGACTAATTTATAATTTGTAATTTAAAATTAGATATAATTTGAAAGAAGAACGTCGGCTCCAGAAAATTCAAGCGATCGGGTCAATAGGGCAGTGTGGAGACAGACATTGAAGTGTTCGGAGCACTTCTTCGGGCGAGGTCTTTCGGATTCGGTGGTGTACACAGGGCCGACCCGTGTCCCTGTTTCGCGGACGCGTTCGCTTATATCTCGACTCTCATATCGTTCCGGTCGGGCGCGTTGCTTGGAGCGCCCTGGGACCTGCTGCCGTCTACTACATCGGGAGGCTCTGCGCGCAGTGCTGTGCGCCAGGATCGCGCTACCGTCTTGTGCGCTTGGTAGCGCACCAGCCTCTACGCCTCCCGACCACCTCATCTTGTCGAGAGACACGCCGGCCTCCACCGTTGGAGTCGGTGTTTCCGACCCTCCGCCTCCGCCTGCAAGAACATTCCAGGTCGTCTCCCCTCTCTTGCTTTAGTGACTTTTCCCTTTGTGACTGTGCCTTATCTAGTTTATTTTTTTTTATTGCTATTGTGACCCACTAAGAAAGACAAGTACATCTTTTATTACCTTTTAAATTCTTTTTCAACACACTTGCTCGTAAAGTTGCTATTTTTTCTTTAGTCTTACGCCCGGAATGCGGTTTATTACACACTAGTGCGTTTTACTTTTCATTGCCGCACTAGTGTTTTTCTTATTCCACTTTTTTTTAATATCCGTAAAGAGGTTGTTACCAAAAGATTTATTATTTTGTAAATAAATAAACTTGTTGTACTTAGTCAAAATCTGATAAGATAAGATTATACTTCATCTAATTATCTATTAAAGCATTTAAAAAATACAATATTTTAAATCATTAATTACCGTAAATTCCTATTAGAAATACATAATTATTTAGTTTAATATATTGTGGCTGAATGGCGGTGTTCTTTGCCTCTGGACTTAACCTGCGCGCCTGCGCGCGCATAGTTATTCAACCAAAGATACGGCGCGCGAAAAAATAAAATAAACCTCCGCGCCATTTTGTGCAAACATTTGTTCGTTTATAATTTGCTGATTTGTGACTGAAAAATGTCGATACCTAATTGTTTTTTTCCTCGCAAGTGTGTTGAAAAACGTCGTATGATACGCGTGTACTTTGTTCATTACAGTCTTGGCTCTATTACAGCCCTCGCCTTGCGGCTCGGGCTGTGCAATACCGCCTCGACTGTAATGACCAACTTCGCGCACTTAAACAAACACAAAATAACAAATCTTTTGGTAACAACCTCTTTACGGATATTAAAAAAAAGTGGAATAAGAAAAACACTAGTGCGGCAATGAAAAGTAAAACGCACTAGTGTGTAATAAACCGCATTCCGGGCGTAAGACTAAAGAAAAAATATCAACTTTACGAGCAAGTGTGTTGAAAAATGCATTTTCGCAACCGACGGTCAGCGCTGACGGTCAGGACGTACGGTACGGACGTACCGTCGGTCGAGCACTGTTTCCAGCCTTAGTGTCCTCCTCATCACTGTTTTCCATTCAGTTGGTCGGTTGTCAAGTCGCTGTAATATGCGCAGTGCTAAAGCGTACTCACCTTGATCCCCTTAGTGTCCTCCTCGTCGAAGCTGCCGATGTCGAAGGCGTCCGCGGCGTTAACCTCGCCGCGCGGCGGGATCAGCGGCGGCGTGTACTTCTGGTGGTACACCTGCTGCCAGTCGATGCCCGCGAAGAACACGTGCTCCTTCACCTCGTCCGCGCTGGAAGTGGGGACGAGGTTTAATGGGCGTTGAAAGGTTGAAAGGACTAACAGAACATTTACAAAAAAATTAATAAAAGCCTTAAAAATCGATAAGTTAAGATAACTCAAAAACTACGCGATTTATATGGGAACAGACTACAACCAATAGATTTCTATTAAAAAAAGAAATATACAAATTGTTATACCCAGTCAAAAGTTGTGAGGTATAAAAAACATAAATTAAACACGTATGTATCAGATGTCGTAAGGCAAAGTTATACCTTCCTCGTTTATCGAAGCGTATGTACTATTTACTCGTATTCACGCTCAAAACTTGCTAGATATGACTCTTTAAACTGACATAATATTTTTTAGTTAAAACCGATAGAAACAAAATAAAACGCTAAAATATTAAGTGAAGGTAAAGTAGTGCTTACCCTTTCCCCTTGCAACCTAACCGCTTATTGATGTCTCGCTGCAGCAGTCCTTCGAGCAGGCTCTTCAGACTAGGACTGAACGACTCGGGAAGCTCAACGTTCTGAAATGTGTTGTATTTCTACTGAAGACGTGATTCCGCCCTTGACGGTCGCCTTAATTACTATTACTATACTTACAATACTAGTTTAGTAAAGGCACCTTCTCCAAATGTAAGTGTCGCAATATGTGATAAGTCAAAAAATTTCAAGTGAAAAATGATTGATTATTTTGTGGTGATGGTAGTCAAAACTCATCGAAGGTGGAAGATCCACAGGAAATTTTAAGACTTAACACTTGTTAGGTTTCATGTTCTCAGATTATAGACATAACTTTTTCTAATTCATAATAAATTTTGTAGAACAAGCAAACTATTAAATTTTAAACCATCAGGTCGATATGGACTTGCAAAATATAAATATTATAATGTAATTTTACATTCCAACACAACCCTACGTCTTATAAGAGATGCCATGAATATTCGGTATTCAGCCGAGTTAACATTTTTTTAATTCAATATTCGACAGCAAATTGATAAAAATAAAAAAAAACTCAATGTTGTACAATTAATATGTTAAGTTCCTACGAATAACGAAGTATTAATTTGTAAAAAAAATTGTTCATAGATATTTAAAATTGCTTATCTTTGTCAAGCTTAGATACAGATTACCACTTACGATTTTGAACTCAATATTCAATATAAATTACGATGAATATTCGACATTGCACATTCAAGGCACCTCTACAATAAATTACCATGGTGAGCGTCATCCGATCGATCTCGTGTTTGTCCTTGGTCTTGTGCTGGCGGAAGGGCGAGTGGCCCTTCAGTAGCTTGTACAGCATGCAGCCGAAACTGAACCAGTCCGCCGACGAGTCGTAGCCCGTGCCCTTGGATAGGACCTCCGGCGCCATGTAGCCGTGGGTGCCGCTGGAAACGATACATGTATTATTTAGTACCTATAGGTTATTTCACCCAAAGTACTTTCCATTCCGTGCTATAATCTAATTTATTACCTGTGCTCAGTGCTCACAGTGCAATATAGTTTGTAAGCAAAATTTACTGAGGGCATTTTAGATACCGCCAATAATCTTAAATATACCTCAATCGCATAATTATGCGAAAAGCTGGCAATTGTGTGCCATGTGATTACTAATTCCACATAGAACGCGAACGGAGTATACATAGTAGCTGTAGTTTATCCAACCACTTTATATTTCCTCGTGGGGTGGAACAATACAAAACTCTTAGTCGACCTCCCAGTCAAATTCACTCTTCATGGGTCAAGTAGTCTTCAAGATTACGTATTTACGTAATTAGTAGGTAATTGTACGAGATTGTATTTTAATTTATTGACTGAGGACTTTAATCATAATGAACAAACTAAACAATCCAACACGGCCAACACCACCAAACACTGTAATACTCACACGCTAGCATGTGGTTTCTTCTTGGAGAAGTCGCAGGCCAGACCTAAATCAGATATCCGCACGTGGCCGTGCTCGTCCAGCAATATGTTCGCCGGCTTCAGGTCGCGGTACACTATGTGCCGCTTGTGCATGTGTTCTAAACCTGTAACACGTTTTTATATATCAAATAATAGCACAGGGTTTATATTTATACTAGCGACCCGCCCCGGCTTCGCACGGGTGCAATAACTATTTAATGGATGTTATTATACATATAAACCTTCCTCTTGAATCACTCTATCTATTAAAAAACCGCATCATAATCCGTTGCGTAGTTTTTAAAGATTTAAGGACACAAAGGGACAGAGAAAGCGACTTTGTTTTATACTATGTAGTGATGTACATATATTAAATAAAAGCTTAGTACAGCGCCGTTGGGGAGTGGGGGGAGGGGGGCAATGGACACGGAGGAGCGGAACGAGATATTATTACAATGAAAATAGGTTAGTAGTTGAAGCGATGATTGGCAACACTGTATTGCATGTAGGCGGAATGCAGCTAGCAGCGGTCCTGACTAAGCATACGCATGTTTCTCCGCCCTTTTCCGTTGTAAAAGTTCAAAATGTCGCCCGTCCAAAAAATCGGCGGTACCAAAGTCTCTTTTCTAACAACTGCACCAAAAGGTTTCCTAGTGATATATTGACCGCCTTGAAGCAGCCTCCATACAGCGTCACGTCAAACAGTGTTGCCACTAGTCAAGGTCTTTCATATGATATCCATAATATGGGGGCTATGGAACAAGGTCAATGAACAACTGTACGTGCTAGTTATCTTCAATATAGTTTAATTTCTAATCCAATAATATATGCTTGAATATATATTTTTTATAATTAGATACCTACATAACAGTATTTCACTCGAATATTTATTCCTTTACTTAAATTAAATATATCTAATAATTAAAATTATTTATACTTTTACAATACATAATCATCAAGTCTCTTCCTACTAATGTTTTACCTCATACTACATAATGTAGATGCTAGATGCTAGTAATAAACCTGACTATAAAATCAGCAATATACAATGTCGTTATTAAAATACAATTTAATAATAAATAAGAATACATGCTGACAAATTTCCATTAATACATTTAATTTTCTACCATCATAAAAATATTTATTATGCCGTTCATACTAGGTACTTGATTAATAATTTTAATTGCTCGGCTACTACGAGTATAAATAGCTCGTTTTATTAATAGTAAAATATAAATAATAGCTATTTCCCACATTAGACAATTACCGCGATGTTTAATTGTCTTCATGTCTTGATAACCTTCAGTAGTTTTGCTTTAAAGCTAGAATAAAACTGTTAATATAACATCTTTAGACATAAACATGAATGTTAAATATAATAAAGAAGGCATGTGCCTAGTACATGTTGGGAATAATTTACTTCGAAATAAATGTTAGGTACTTTAAATAAAATAAAGCACTTGAAAGAAGAATTTGTTCTTGTCGCAAATAAAATTTTAATACCGAGAACTACAAATCTTATAACTGAAAGTAAAGGGATGAATTCATAGAAACAAGAAACAAACGCATCGATTTCACGTGATACAATTGTTCACCTCACCGCCTAGGTATATATTTATCATAAAAAATTCCAATTCAAATGTAACCATCACTACAGTATTAAAAAATATAAACATACAAAAATGCTTAAGAAGATAATTTATTTTTATACTATAATCTTATCAAAGCTTTTCTAGTTTTTAAGCAATAGATTTTTATAGTTACCTAATATAACTTCAGCAGCATAAAACTTCATCTCAGCTTCATTGAAGACGCCGTGCTGTGAGAGATGGTAATGAAGGTCTCCACCGTTCATCAGGTCGAGGATGAAGCAGAGTTTGTCCGGCGTGTGAAAAGCGTAAGTCATGCATACTATGAAGGGGCAATCCACCTGGAAGGAAACAAAAATATCATTAAGAGAAGCCACCAAAAGTAGTACACAAAATTCTTCACGGACAGCCTTGTCATCAAGCGGAAATATGGTAAGCCTAATATAAGCCGATTGGAGCCCAAGACCGACAACATAACAGTCCATTAACAAACTTGTTAACTTGACTAGCATTTAATATAATAATATGTAAGTATATGAATGTATGTTTACATCTCTTTACGTATGTAACGGAAACTTTCAAATTTTCACCAGCTTCGAGAATTCTGATTTGAAAATTTGCACAGAAGTCAAAGGCCGATGACAATGCAATGAAATTGCATATGACAAACATGGCCAAATGGCACCCTATAATTTGGCCCCAGACGAGGGAATTTCTCAACGATTAACGGCGCGGAGACTACACTGATTGCTTTGCTTTTGTGCTCCAGTCAGGTTTTTACAAGGATGTTTTCAGATTTTCATATATTTTTTTTAACGTAAATACCCTACAAACGGCCAACCCACTTACCCACCGGATTGAAGTGAAAGAGTCGACGCCGTTGCCCACGGACGTCAGTAAAAAGACATTTTATCGATGTATGGTCGGCATAGAAGTAACAAAGAAAAGAAAACTGGTACTGGCACAATATTAAACTGAATTGCACGTAATCCAGCTACTCATAAAAAATTGGAAAGAGATAATCCAGCGACTCACAAAAAAATTGGAAAGAGAGCCATTGTCTCGTCCGTCATTGAAGAGAGGAGGATGGATTGGATTCATCTTGAACTCCCAACGGTACACAATGACACTTACGTCACAAACAATGTCCGCTAAATATTCCCTTAGCTCCGTGAAAGACCCCATGAATCATAATACAACGACTCGCGATTATGCTGTCGAGTGACGTAAACCGACCGAATACAGTAAACGTAAAAGTTGGACGAATTTAACAGAATTTCTTCAAACAGAAAAGCAGTTTTGTCTTGACGACATTTAAACCTAACTATGACTAACGTGTCGTGGCGTCCGTCGAGAGACGTCGTACCCAACGGGAAAATTGTAACAAATTTCCTTGAAGGAATAAATGTAACAAAAATAATTGTTAGTTACAATACAGATGATCTTTATTGTATGTCAATAAAGACAGAAAAGGATTTGCTGCTACGTGTTTTAATCAAGTCTTAGCGATATCTACCTGGTAATCTACAAAAGTGAAAATTTACGAGTAGGTAGCTACAACAACTTAGAAATGTAATTTGTACTATCGATAATATCGATAGGTAGTAATTACGTGGTGCACGTTAATTTTCCTCAAGATGAACAATAACTCGAATCCGAATCTTGCCAGGCATATCATAATATAGATTTACAAAAAATACATTTGAAGTGTCTGTATGCGATTTCGAAATAACTGTTTTCTTAAATGCTTGTACCTAGTTATTTGCAAAATACTAAAGCATATTTTTTTTTGTTTGATTCTTTCTGTCTTTTCTAATCTCTAGAACGTCTGATGCGATTTTAATGGTACTTTTAACTTTTACCTGATAAAGAGGTTTTCATTTTTACCCTGACGGTATAGGGATTTGCACGATAAAAGAACCCACGTGAACGATGTAGCAGACACAGATAGTTGATAATAGGCAGTACATAATTACTTTATACAATACACAATTACATACCTATTAACTACCTATCAGTAGATATAGTGATTAAAATCTTCATTGCAATAATAGATAAAGTTCACCAAGTTAGGGCTGCCTTTTATCATTATCTTTGATTTTTAACTTTATTTAAAGCATAAAAACTGTAAATCTTATTAGTTAAAATAATAGTTGTAGTTGTAACCCAGATTACACATAGGGAAATGATGTGTGGTTGAAAGACAGTAAACGCACCCAAAATAAATACTTATTAGGTAGGTACGCGAATGGTGTTACAAAATATGTAGATATCATATTTACTCCATACAACATTTGTGAATCAGCCTTATCTATTGGCAAAACCAGGAGACATTCTGTGCAGTTATTAATCAATTGCTAACAATAATTTGCAAAAATACCGCTGACGTGATGTAAATTAATGAGTTTAATGTAGGTATTATAAATGTATCATAATATTTCATTATTCAATAATATCCCCCTCACAGAAATAGCTCAGAAATAAACCCCCTTCGCCCGATAAAGGCATGCACAAATATTTAGTTTTCAATTAATACCCCTGGCAGTTAACTGACGAAATCAAAACGCTACTACTAAATCGGCAATGCAAATGAATCGAATCAACGAATAAATATTGACTGACGCATTGTCGGTGCTCTGAGCGAAATGCAAAACACCATTTTCAACCAACGACCATTGTGCAGTGTACGGAAATAGGTGCATTACGACAAATGCCCATAAAACTCGTTACCCTGGGGTGTTGATTTCCATTGCCAAGTTCAATAAGACTATAATAGCGATGCAATGTGACGACCCGGATGGCGCAATGGTTAACACGCCGAATGCTGTCGGAGGGTCCTGGGTTCGATTCCCAGCAAGGTGGAAATTTTAATGATGAGTTTAAATCTCCGTTCCGGTGTGAGTGTGTGCCTTTGTCTCGTGTGTTGTCTATAGCTTCCACCACAGGGAATCCTAGAGTGAGGCTACAAGTGTGTAGCTGTAGTTTTGTGAGTAGGTACATACGTGTCAGCACAACACATCCATTATACTGAAACCACATGGTCATAACAAGAGCTAAATTAAGGATAATTCTATCACAACAGTACAGGAACACCATGTCTGTGACCAAGCAAGACAACGCCTATTGGTGCATTATGCAGAACAACGGACAAAACTTTGGTACCACCTGGTACCAAAGTTTTGTCCGTTGTTCTCCTCCTAGAGGACCTCCTCATAGAGGTCACTCGGTTTTCTAATACGTATGTAATAACCACTTACTATTAGATAGCCACTACACTCCCTTATGGATTTTTAGATAATGCATTTAACTTCTACCAAAAAATAATCGACTTTACAATCGATAAGAAGAGATAACTCAAACACTACCAGTCAGCTCACATCTATCGCTCAAATACGGGTCCACACGATAAGCACCAACCAGCCTTGGTATATAGAAAGAATTAATAAAATCAGTTCACCTAGTAATACGAGTATAATATAAAGTAAAATTGAGAACCCACTCATTTTTTTTAGTCGGCTAAAAAGCTTTCATTTCAAGGACCTTTGCTCAAAGGTTTTTGTATTTTCTTCATCAATGTTTTAGGAGCATCAGAGCATTTTTGTAACAAGTTTCTAATATTATGTACTGTAGTACTGCATGAGACTAGGTACTCACACATGGAATGAATGAATGAAATGTTTATTCGAAGTAGATTTTTTTTTAAACTTGGGGAGTTACAGAGGCACCTAAACGTAAGGTGTCATTCATGTCTGTACACTAATTGATTTATATCACTAAATAAACAAAGACACAATCACTTAGGCTATCATAACGCGATAATCTCAATTTACTAATGCACGGATTTCATGTAAAAAACATTTCACTAATAGATAGTAAACCGTGAGGTTTTGGAGTATATTGCAATCGTAGTGACTGATAAAGGCGACAATTATTGTTTCGGATAAGGTTATAGGGGTCCCTAGACGATCAAAATTGCTTGACAAGCACGTTAATTTAACGTGACTAGACGATCAAAATTGCTTGACAAGCACGTTAATTTAACGTGCTTGTCAACGAACGAACGAAGCTTGATGTGCTTGACAAGCAAACTCTATGCTTGATGAAGCTTGATGAAAAATTATATTTTTGCAATGCTTGTCAAGCATGCTTGATCGTTTAGAACATGCTTGTCAAGCAACACATTCAGTGTACTACGGAACGTTATGGCGACACCACGCGACACGAACAGCGCCGGCGCCAGCGGTGATGATGGCGGCAGCGGCGCAATTGGTGATCGTGATTTTACTTTGTTGTTGATATCATTATACAAAGATGCGACGATATTGTAGGACATTAAGGCTCGGGACTATAAAGACAAAAATAAAAAGAATATGGCTCTCACTAATATGATGGATATTTTAAAAAGATATAAGAGTAATATCAGCATTGAGAAATTGAAGAAAAGCATCTAGAGACATTCTACTATTTTGCAAATGTTTCTGTTTTAGCGCAAGTTCAACACTGGGTCACTCTGTCCGACAATGATGTCCGACAAAATGATGCGAATGCTTGACAAGAATGTTTTTTGATGTTGTGGCCTCGTCAAGCATGCTTGTCAAGCACGTAAATGCTTGTCAAGCAATTTTGACCGTCTAGGGACCCCTTATTATTCGTCACTGGCGCAATGGCAAGTAGGTAATCCTGGGTTCGAGGTGGAAACTAAAGTTTTTGCTATCGGTGGTTCACAGCGAGGTGGAAATTAAAGTTTTTGCCATCGGTCTGGATGTGTTTGTTCTTGTCTTTTGTGTTGTCCATGGCATCAACGACACAGGGAATCCTAGTGTGGGGCTATCTATGAGTGTGTATCGTTTAAAAATGACCTGGAGCCGTATTATGAACTCTAAATTCCAGACAGTTTACGGTCACAACACAGAAAGACAGCGCCTTACAGGTAATAAGGCGCTGTCTCTGTTACCCATACGTTGTGAACGTGAACTGTCTGGAATTAAAAGTTCAAAATAAGGGGGCTGATGTAATCGCGACGTGAAGTGGGGGCGTACTTTTCAATAATAATGAAAAATGCCTATATCACCTATATGGTACTTATAACTTTACACGTCTAGGCACACACTAGATTCCCTGTGTCGTGGTTACCATGTACAACACACAAACATAAATAACACCCAATCTAGAATCCTTCGAACAGCAAGGTAACCATTGCGCCATAGGTACAGGTCGAGATGAAAGAAGACAAGGCGATTGATTAAAATCAATCGATGCGTATCGATTCAATTGCAACAGATATAACTCCGAACCCCTTCTCCTTGACACGGTCTCTTTACACTAACTACATCCAACAACTTGACAATAGAACAATCGTTCAGTATTGACAACAGGCAAACAAGCAATAACTCGATTTATCATAAATACACGCGGAAATAAAATCAGAGCAGCAATCCAACTACGAATATAACGTGAACATTGAACAAACGGATATACTCGTAGGTACGAGCGTACAAACATACCTATAATATATTGACGGTGCACAGAGGAAATTGCAATCAATTGGCTCCTAAACTTCCTGCGACACGCAAATGTACATGCTCGGAAAGGAAAGCACCACAGATGAATGTAATAATCGTCGGTTTATTGTGTTTTAACACTGTATTATCCCCAGATTGGTTTACAATACGCATATTATGTATACTAGCTGTTGCCCGCGGTTGCGCCTGCGTAGAAACACTTAGTCTGATTTTTAAACAAGGTTTCGGCCCTTTAGTGGAGTGCCGTAAGACATAAAAATGGCAAAACCTCGGAATCCAGGGACTATGAATGAATTTTCATAAAAACTGTTGGACTGTATTTCAAAATGCACAAATAGAAAAGTTAAAAAAACTAATTCACCGATGTTTTTTTTTATCTTTGTTGGTAAGTTTGTGACCCCATAACTTCGTGTTGGGTAAACCGATTTTGATGATTCTTTCTTTATATCCTTGAAAGATGGTGCTTTTGGTATGGTCCCATATAAATTTGAGCGACATCTGACGAGTAGTTTCGAATTAACTTGAATAGTTTGTAAGGATGTTTTGTAGTGTGTTCTTATGGTTTTTTCCTAATAACTTTTCACTGAGTATTTAGATTATGATGATTCTCTTTTTATTTGAAAGCTGGTACTTGCTTTGTAGTCTCATATAAATTTGAGCGATATCTGGCTAGTAGTTTTTGAATTATCCTTAATAATTTTTTTGTATGTATGTTACCTTATATCTTACTACTTAGGAGTTCCGATTTTGATTATTCTTTTTTTAATCGAAAGCTGGGGTTTCAGGTTAAGTCCCGTAAAAATTTGAATTCCGTCAAACGAGTATTTTTTGAGTTACTCTTAATAATGTATATTTAATTTATCGTCGAAATCGAAGCACCCAGTGATAAGTTATTAGGTAACGACCATAAATTAAATACACATTATTAAGAGTAACTCAAAAACTACTAGTCTGACGGAATTCAAATTTTTACGGGACCTAACCTGAAACCTCAGCTTTCGATTAAAAAAAGAATAATCAAATCGGAACTCTAAGTAGTAAGATAAAAGGTAACATACATACAAAAAAATTATTAAGGATAATTCAAAAACTACTAGCCAGATGCCGCTCAAATTTATATGAAACTACAATGCAAGTACCAGCTTTCAAATAAAAAGAGAATCATCATAATCTAAATACTCAGGGAAAAGTTATTAGGAAAAAACCATAAGTACACACTACAAAATATCCTTACACATTATTCAAGTTAATTCGAAACTACTCGTCAGATGTCGCTCAAATTTATATGGGACCATACCAAAAGCAGCATCTTTCAAGGAAATAAAGAATCATCAAAATCGGTTTAGCCAACACGAAGTTATGGGGTCACAAACTTAACAACAAAGATAAAAAAAAATAAAAAAAAGATCGGTGAATTAGTTTTTTTTAACTTTTCTATTTGTGCATTTGGAATACAGTCCAACAGTTTTTATGAAGATTCATTCATAGTTCCTGGATTCCGAGGTTTAAAGCTTACGGCACTCCACTACTTAGCAACGTAGAGGTGAAATATTACAAAATACTTTCTTAGCGGACGTCTGCACACTATTCACTACCTTTCTGCTCCATTCCTTTCATCTTTAGACGTTAAACGGTTTTCGATATTTCGTGATAAATGAATGAGTGTAGGTAGTACATTCCGCTCTTATATGTATATCAATATTTGTAAATTCATACTAACATTTTGAATGCGAAAGCAAATCTATGTGTCTGTGTGCAGGCTTTTCACGCTTTAAATCGCTGGACAAATTCAGATCATTGATTAACGGTGTTAAAACAGGAGTGAGGGAGATATAAAACATCAAAATTAAATAGGTACCTATTGTTATCAGATTGTAATAAAATTTGGTGCTTGGGTAGTCCACGAGCAGGAATGGATCCCCATGTTCCAGTTCCAGGTCGTACCCTACGCTTGTGTTATTTTTGGTGATATGTTCCCGTGGGGTCATTTTATCCATCGAATCTAAAGCAAAAAAAGGTGAGTCTACAGTATGGTCATTTATTCTCGGCTGATATGAAGTTGGCTACGAGTGGCTGTGCAAATGTCGATTTTAAGGCCAAAATGGTGGTAGGAGGCGGGGAGTGCGGGCGGTAGGATAGTTGGTAGGATGGACGTATTTACGTCCATGGTATTGGCTAACTATACGAAGTAGCGCATCACAAAACACTGTCATGGCCGCCGTGTTTTGATTGGTCAGTTACTGTAATACTTGCGCAAACATCTCGGAAAACGAAGTTCATATCAGCCTAGTCAAAATGACCTTAATGTACCTATGCAATCATCGCAAGTTACATATAAGCTTGTTAAATTTTACATCAACCAGATAACCTGGTTGGTTATAAATAATTAATTTTGTACAAAACATGGGTTCAATAAAAGGATAAGAAAAAAACAAGAAAAATAATGAGTTATTCACTAACTTTTGTGCTAAGACAATTTTTTTATTAAAAGTTCGTTAGATACTTGCTAATTTGATAATCTTAATACCTAAATACAATGATGCAATAAATAGGTAGATTGAGCGTCGCCCTACAATGAAAACAAAAAAAAAAAACAAGGCAACAATATCAAGCATGTGTGCGTGCAGGCGATGTTTTTCGCGTTCATTTATTGTCTATGTGTGCGTAATCTGTGCGTCACTACATAGTATAAAACAAAGTCGCTATTTTTGTCTGTTTGTTTGTCTATATGCTTAAATCTTTAAAATTACGCAACGGATTTTGATGCGGTTTTTTGTAATAGGTAGAGTGATTCAAGAGGAAGGTTTTTATGTAATAACATCTATTAAATAATGGAGAAATACTGTTATTTTCAGGGTTTCTAATGTGGTGTCGTAAATTCTTACATTTCTTGCCGCTTACATTGCGTACGCAGGCTTAACCTTACAGGATTTATAAAAATAATGTACTAAGTATTGTACACCTTGAAAAGGTCTACAGATAAGTCCGCGATGGTATATATGTCTATCTCTTATCGATATCCCACAAAACCATTTTTTGTCATTTACTTTTTACGGGAAATAATAGCTAATTTTCGAAGCGATTTTAAGCACTACAGCATTATTCCTTATTTATATGGCAAAACAACGTTTGCCGGGTCAGCTAGTAATGATATAAATGTCGCCGCCAACAGTTGGCTGCGCTTTTTTGACACGTTTTCGCGGATTCGATTATCCATCTAGATATTTCTACATCATTGCCTAAATAGTATGAAATTTTAAAGTAAGAACTTAGAGGTGAAATGTTTTGATGAAAGGCTATGGCAGGTTAAGGGAACATATTGTGCCTTAATAGCTTTTCAGCATATTTTTTTTTCTGATGATAGGTCACAACGTTAGTATGTGCTATACCTACTAAATTTCAGCATTCTGCTCTTCTTATTTTCTAAGAAATTAAATAAATAAAAAATAATAATTTTCATGAATATTTCTGCTTTAATGGAACGAATAATTTCGTGCTTCATACACATAGTACACTTAGCTAAGACACATAATATGTCACTATGAGCCGCATGACATTCCATATAAAAAAATAAAAATAGATGTGTTGACATTTTTCAAAAAAAAAATTTATTACTTATAAGATAGAGACACCTCCAATTTTTTTACTTATGATAGCAATTTTAATCAACTATAACATATATTTAATTCAAGCTTCTAGCATTGGTGCATCATAACAAAAGAAACGCCCGACTCAATCGTCCTGGTCACTATTTTCATTAATTACAACACTAAAGCCATTTTTGAATAGATTGCTTAGTTTCTCGGCTGGTCTTGGTATTTTATTTAAAAACCTACCATGTGACAAATAGGTAATACACGATTTCAGCAATATGGGAGCAGCAGCTGACTGTACGTAAACCGCAAGCACACTCACAGAAGAAACTCTTAATACCGTCAATTTCATTGCAATTTGGTATATATTCGACAAAACAACGATAACGTATTTTGGACATGTGTCTGGACTGGACCTGCATTTTTAATACGTTAGATTGGTCTTTTACGAATTGCATGTTGATAGCTCTATCCTCCAGAATCATTTCACCTAAATACGAAATAGCTTGCCCCATTTGATATACACCTGTAAGAAAAATAATTAGTTGTTGTTCTGTCAATTCCGGAAAATCAATGATTTCTGTACTATTTATTGGTTGTAATGGCAATTTTTTTCGGAGCCATCTATGTTTCTTATCTTATCTTCGACTTGTCTAATTAAAACATTCTCTTCGTCTCTTTTTTCATTCATTCTTTGTATTATCATTTCTGTCGTTGAGTCGTCCGTCTAGTGTATTCTTTTTGCCATAGCGATTCAAACAAAATGATGCAATGCGATAATAATTTTTAATTGTGGGCAACATTTTGTTGTCTAAGGTGTGGCTAAGTAGCTGATTTTTTCTTTTAACATTTCATGTACTGCTTCGACGACCCAACGTAATTTTGTTACAAAGCGAGATTCATTAGCTTCAACACTGCTGAGTTGTTTTCTATTCCCTTTGAGGGCGGGCATTAGAATTTTGAATCCTTTAGCTTCTAAGTAAGGCACAACGTCACGAAAACCGCGATCTAGTATGTTTGAATGTTCTGGAGGATGGAACTATCAACATGCAATTCGTAAAAGACCAATCTAACGTATTAAAAATGCAGGTCCAGTCCAGACACATGTCCAAAATACGTTATCGTTGTTTTGTCGAATATATACCAAATTGCAATGAAATTGACGCTATTAAGAGTTTCTTCTGTGAGTGTGCTTGCGGTTTACGTACAGCTGCAATCGTGTAAATATTATTTATCACATGGTAGGTTTTTAAATAAAATACCAAGACCAGCCGAGAAACTACGCAATCTATTCAAAAATGGCTTGTGTTGTAATTAATGAAAATAGTGACGAGGGTGATTGAGTCCAGCTTTTCTTTTGTTATGATGCACCAATGCTACAAGCTTGAATTAAATATATGTTATAGTTGATTAAAATTGCTATCATAAGTAAAAAAAATTGGAGGTGTCTCTATCTTATAAGTAATAAAAATTTTTTTTTGAAAAATGTCAACACATCTATTTTTATTTTTTTATATGGAATGTCATGCGGCTCATAGTGACATATTATGTGTCTTAGCTAAGTGTATTATATGTATGAAGCACGAAATTATTCGTTCCATTAAAGCAGAAATATTCATGAAAATTATTTTTATTTATTTATTTAATTTCTTAGAAAATAAGAAGAGCAGAATGCTGAAATTTAGTATAGCACATACTAACGTTGTGACCTATCATCAGAAAAAAAATTAAGCTGAAAAGCTATTAAGGCACAAGATGTTCCCTTAACCTGCCATGGCCTTTTTAATCTGTTTAACATTTTCATGCGATAATTTCAGTCA
Organism: Hesperia comma; assembly: GCA_905404135.1. Taxonomy (NCBI): domain Eukaryota; kingdom Metazoa; phylum Arthropoda; class Insecta; order Lepidoptera; family Hesperiidae; genus Hesperia; species Hesperia comma. The sequence goes on along the minus strand of FR990027.1, from coordinate 6,552,955 downwards.
GTTTTAATTCAAACGAATATGTGAACTGGTCCTAACGATTACTTTAATCGTGCACTCCCTATGTTAACGCTGTGATAGGAACAATCCAGAAACATACAACGATTCAATGCCTATTACGTCTAATCTAAATCTAAAACGCCCACCGATATAGGAAATTTGAGATTTGTTATGAGGTCATATAATGACATCACAGTCAATCACAGAATCACTGTCAATATCACAGAATGTTATCCATGATACACACTAGGAACTCTAATAACGCGCGCTTTACGTTAGGTACGTACCTAAAGTACTAAGTAATTCTAACACGCTTGCAGAAATGCACGCACGCAAGCTTGCCGCAAACGCGCGTTTACAGATTTCGACAACGCTTTTGGGGTGTACAATTTTACATTCCGAAGCGCACTTTCGAGTAGTGGCCACAATGGCAGAAATGGACAACATGCATTTCGGTATTACCTATCAATTTTTTGATAACAGTTTGCACGCCCTAGTAACGCCCGCCAAGCGAATTAGAGTTTTTATAGGGAGTCAATCAATTTATTGGATATTTATGTTTCGTGGATTTAATTAATAGACGTATGGATTTAACTTCTTTTTTACTAGTTGTTAAAATTTTCATTTTATGTAAGAAGGTTAAGTATACTGTATACATATAGCTGGTTAATTCAAGTTACTTTGTATTGTTAGTTTAAACCTTTAGAATATACTAAGTACCTATTTGCCCGTATTTTGTGCTTAATCAGCGGTATAATAACCGGTTTACGGACGGTTCATTTTCATTCATAAAATGTTCCTTGGACATTCTCTCTTTTATTCGGGTTAATCCTTATTCATTTGTATTAATGAGCCATATTTTAAGGATTTTACTTTAACGATTTCTTCAACAAGATGGTTATTAACATAATAATTTTCAACTATTTCAGACGGTTCCCTCAGTTGCTTTATTAAGTTTAAAGGAATCATTGAACTCTACACAAGTTAAAAAGAACAACATTTTTCATGAAGCTGTATAGACCTCAAAAGCTAGCCATACACACTGCCTAATATCTACGTTCTAAATACATACATACAGACAAATATGCACAATTTAGCAATATACACTCTGAAGTTTGCCTGTAAGTGTCAAGTTAAGGCTTAATAAGCCTCAGATACAGTAGCAAACCTATCAGGTACACAGGTTAGGGTAGGACCGCAACGCATCCTCGCCGAGGGATTCCACCTCGTCGTGGTGGCGCGATGGCGGGGTTCAGTAGCCGTGCACAAGTCAATCTACGGTGAAGCCAAGAGACTTTCAAATTGGGGTCGACAACGGCCAAGCTGCCAGGTCTAGGATTCCTAGCCCGGGCAGATGGTATAGGTCAGATACATAGGTATTTGTTGTCGGGTCGTTAGTGCTTGTGATGTCTAATTTATTTTTATTATCCATGCCATTCTAGGGAGTGGTAAATGTGTATGAGAGAGTACGTCTGTGTATGTATGAGTATTTCAAAGCCTTCCAATCACTTAGACTACTACACTGCGAGTACTGCGACCATACTGCAACCCCATTTTCTACTAGCCACAAAAGGAATATCAATGAATCATAGGTAATATTATAGCTAAGTTTCCCAATGCATTTAACTCTCTCCTTGGGCGAGTATACGACACCGCGCCAGACTATGTGTCGCCGCGAAACCACACATCATAGCGACCGTGAAAGCAGAGCCGCAATGGAAACACGACGCTATAAAATTACGAACACTGCATGGAACATAATAACCGCAAATGAATATTACTCTCGCTATGGGTTGCCTCACATTCATAGAGCTTATTCCCTTTTGTGGTTGGTGCTTTGTTATCTTTTTCAAATGATTTAAATCTGATTAAGTATTCTTTATTTATTTTTTTGTAGACACAAATTTCATTCAAACGTTTTTTTATGGTATTTTAAGTAGGTACTCACACCATTCAATCTCACAGTGATTTTATTGCTGGATTTGGGTTTCATCCCAAAATACGAAAATTGATTATATCAGTGCTAAAGATCACCTACCTAGCAAAATTTTCAGACTGCCCGTTGAGAACATTATGTAAAACTGAATTTCTTTATTTGATAAGTACACTCAGTTTATAAAAATATATTGTAAGTCTAAGTGCTCATTCATACTGATTCGCGGGCGCGGTGGCGGGCGCGGTCATGCGAAATATCAAACATTATATTATGGCTTAATATCCAAGTGTTCACACAGGAATCGCACGTGTGGTCTAAGTAGCGAGCAAGCTCGCGACGACGCGAGTGGCGCTCTCGCGGCAATATCTACTGGAGGCTTACTACGAAAAACGAACACAAAACACTATTTGTAGTACGAAATTCAAAGTACGAACGTCGAAGTAACGTATGTCAACGATTCTTTTTTCGTAGTAGGCCTCCTAAATTCACACAACACACAGAATCATTAAAAAGATAAATCATTTCACTCGAAGAGCGTATCTTGGATTTATATCGGATGAGAGATTATCTTACATCAGTCGAATGAAATGACCGTGATCAATACCTGGCAAAAGTTCTGCTGACCGGGACCATAATGAAAGTCATAAAAGGACACATTAAATTGCTTGCAATAAAAACATTTAGAGATACATAATAGTAAATGTATATGCTTTATTTTTAACTCACAGTATCTAAATAAAGGTCAATAACATGCCCCCAAAATATTTTTTTATAAACATTTGACAACCTATAGCAATTTGCAACACTAAACTAGCGGCACGCTATGATGGCCGGTTTGACGTTTGTCCGCTCATGAAGTTCCGTATTAATTGATAACGACTTTGAAGGAAATAATTGTATTACTTTATTGACGATAGTGATGTGCAGAGATTCATAAATTTTATCGAATGTAGTTTTAGGTTTAGGACTCAAAATTTATTTATTAAATTGATTTCTAAAATGTATACAAGTGTAGAAAAATCAGTTTGCACCATTTAAGGGGTGAATGTACTTGTGAATATGAACAATTTTCACTATGTGGACAAACCTCTGAAATCGCAAAAAAATATCAGCTGTTTCATACAAAAGGTAAAATTTTTATTTTTATATGATATATACCACAACTCGGCATTTGGTTTTCTAAATTGAAAATTTTTAAAAATGGAATCTAATACGATCGTCACATAGGATCGCTGGCTAGCACAACTACTACCTCCGGCAAACTCGCGTCAATGCTCAATGCAAAACAAAGCAGTTTCGAATTGACGTTGCTTCGAAAAGTATAAACTGTCAGTGCAATGCGATTGTGATATAGTTTTGACCTGGCTTTGGATTTCAAATATTGATACTGCATTACTGTTGACCCTTGCTCGTTAATTTGGACTCTGTTCAAGCCCTTTGTTGTGGATTTCGTCTATATGACCGAACGTACGCAGAGAACTGTTCTAAATAGTCAGACACGTGAGTTCGTAATACGCCTTCGTAACTATTTCGATCGTGAAGCTCAAAATGGAGGGCCAATTTTACCTATAACGTCAGTGGTTGAACGCGTAGCTGATGCGCTTAATATTGGACAACGAACTGTTAGACGGATAACTAAAGAAAAATATGGCGAGACTGGCACAGAAGAAAATAAACTTCACACACCAAAAAAGAGAAAACGAGCAAAACCAGTCGTAGGCATCGATAGCTTTGATGCCGATGCTATCCGAAGACATGTTTACGGCTACTATTTACAGAAGGAGTATCCAACAAGAAAAAAGTTGGTGCATTCACTGAAGGAAGCTGGATTATTCTTCGGTGGGGAAAGTTCTTTAACGAAGATTTTGAAGACCATTGGATTTCGATACAAAAAATGTAACAAACGCAAAATATTGATGGAAAGATTTGATATAGCGATGGCAAGGTATACTTTTTTACGGCAAGTGAAAGAAATCAAAAATTGGCAAAATGTTGTGTTCTTGGATGAAACATGGCTTAATGCTAACCATACTGTAGGCCGTTCTTGGAACGATGACACAGCAGCATCTACTTCCAAAGTTCCTGTAGGAAAAGGATCGCGACTTATGATTTGTCACGCCGGAACCATCAACGGGTTTGTCGAAGGTTCTCTCATGGCTTTTGCGTCAAAAACCACTGGAGACTATCATGAAGACATGAATGGAGAAAAGTTTACTGAATGGTTTACCTCAATGTTGTGTAGCCTCCCTGAACCATCTATTATAATTATGGACAACGCCCCATACCACTCGATGCAAATTGACAAGCCACCTGCCCAATCCCAAAAGAAAGCTGATATCGTCGCATGGCTTCGTAAAAATGGCGTAGATGCAAACATGAATATGTTAAAAGCGGAATTAGTACGTCTTTTAAAAGAAAACAAACCAACCAAGATCCGATACGTCATTGACGAAATAGCATTAGAACATGGGCACAGAGTTATACGGTTACCGCCTTACCATTGTGAGTATAATGCGATTGAGTTGGTGTGGGCTCAAATTAAGGGATATGCTGCAAGACACAATACAGAACCCCCATTTACCACAAAAAAAATGCTAAAATTATTAGAAGAAGCTTGTGAACATGTGACTAAAGGAGACTGGGAAAAGGTTGTGAATAGAACTGTTAAATTAATAAGGGAAGATTATGAAAGAGATGTGAAAATAGATAATATTATAGAAAACGAACATATAATTATTAATGTAGGTGATGATAGCAGTGACGACAGTGAAAATAGTAGTATGGACGAATCTGATTAATTATGGCCTTTTGTGGCACCTTTTTTGGTATCTTTTGTATTCATATGTTTCTTGTGTGCATATAAAGTATGTATATTCATTTTCATTGAAATATTCAGTTCGTTCAAATAAATTAAATAAACATTTACATTTTTGTTTTATTAAACCTATTTAATCAGGTACAAAAACAAAACTTAATTGTTTTTTGTTCGAGAATAAATTGACATTCCACATCACTGTTGTAATGTGTCAAACCGGCCATCATAGCGTGCCGCTAGTGTAGATTCCTCAGTTTAATCCACAGGTCTTACGGTTGCCACACTTGGAGACATAGTTGAGCATTCATTTATGAAAAAAAACAGTAGGTAGTTAAATTGTTGTAGAAGTTCCTATTATTATTATCTAAGAATAAAAGACAAATTTCCGAAAAAAATTAGAATACAAAATACATCATACAATCAAAATTGCAAGTTAAGCTAAAATAAGAAAAAGGTAGGAATCTGGAAGACAGTAATAATTAAAATTATATAAGTGAGATATATGTGGGTAGCAGTAGCACCTAAATATTAATATAATGTAGGTAGATGCAAATGTTCCGTTCGCCATTCTCATTCATTAAAAAATTGTGGAAGCCGCTGCCTGTGTTTTGTTTGAACTCGGACCATACCATCCAATACCATCGGGATTGCCTAGGATACCTCAATAAGCTACAAAGTGCTACTTGGAAAGAAGAATTTCTCTTTCATACATAAAGAATGAAATACTAGTCCAGCGCCAATTAACTTTTCTTTTCTGCAGAGCCTACAAATTCAGTGGATAACATAACTGTAAGACTGTAACCTAGATAACTTTTGTAAAAGTTACTACAAACAATTTCAAAAACCTTTTCCATTCATACTATACCTTCATTTAAATTAGCGTAGGAAAATCCTAAACATTGCCAGAATTTTCTCTGGTTCTGCTTATAACTTGTAACTGACATCTTACAAAATAGGTTGTATGAGACATAAGGCAACTTTTATCTTTAAAATAGGGTAGTAATAGGGTGTTTAAAGTTTTTCAAATTATTGACTTATTCTGTTCAATTATTATCTGTAATGGAGGAATTTTATGCCTCTACTAAAACAACTGCAAGGAGCAAGATCAGCAGTAGGTGTTGATAATGAGATGTGGTGAAGCAAGGTCAAACTAGGCGTGCTGGTGAGGCCATGTGGAGAGTGGGAAGGTGCTATAGAGAGGACAGGAGAGATCTGATGAGGAGGAAGGTCTTACGTTTCAGGTGTTCACCAAAACATTACGGGCCAGCGTGGTGGCCATATTAGAAAACGAACAGACGATGAATAAATTCAAAGGAAGAGAGTTTGATGTTGTGAACACGTACATTGAATACAATAGATCGAAAGACTTAACACGAGTTTTTTATTTGCCTTTTTATACTTCCTTTTACAGACATCAATGAGATAGTTTTATTACTTCTATGATGATATGATAAAATTAATAAACTCCTGATCCTCTATCAAACTGATATTAAACCGATGCTGTGTCGACTAAAGCCATAACATAAGTTATAAAGTATCATCGTAAATACTGTCCTACTAATCTGAATCCAGCCGACCGAGAGCTTACTTTGGTCGAACATAAAACCAATATGTTTATCACCACGGATTAATACTTTCGAACAACAAAACAAAGTTATTACAAAACAAAGTTGTTCACAAAACTTATTTATGTCCTAACTTCAGATTATGACCCCGTAAAAGTATTGTATTGTTTATAAACTAGCGACGACCCAGCTTCGAATGGGTGGATAATGGAAAAAAATATTCTGAAATGCTCTTTTCCGACAAAATAATAAAATTTTATTTTTTGTCCGTCTGTATGTATGTCCGGGCATAACGCAAAAACTACTGGATGAAATTTGATCCGGTTTTGCTGCTTTAAACCTATATAATAACTATTAAGTTGTAGAACAACATTTGCCTGGTCAGCTGTAATATAATTTAATATAATCAATACTAATATTATAAATGTGAAAGTGTGTTTGTTTGTTTGTTCCGCTTTCACGTCACAACCAGGCTATTATATGGTATAGTTTATATGTATGGAGATAGTCAGGAGGGTGTAGAGTGATGTAGGCTACTTTTTACCGCATTAAAACATCTCATTCCCATGGGAAGATAGATTTTTGTTAGTTGGTTAGTTCCGGGTGTTGTTAATAGATGGAGTTAGTAAACAACTCAGTAATAATGGGCGATTGGAAACTGATGCCGAAGGCTTTGTGGCACTAACGGGAAATTTTTGTAACTTAGTACAGAGTAATTCAGAACTGATTGCAAGTGTTTACCCAGATTTACAAAATAATATATGTGAAGATCAATATTTATGTAAAAGGCCGATTTAAGCACCTAAAAACGATATTGTTAATAAAATAAAGGGGTATGGGGGATTTTGTATGAACCCCGTCCCCACCCTACAACAGTCATGGAATGCATATCAATTTATTAATTGAGACCCAAAAAAGCCTAAAGTATCTATCTTATATGCAGAAGCAATGGGGTTTCTTTATTTAAGAAAAAACTTTTCTTTAAACAGAAATCCTTTTTTCCACAAACATAAGCTCTTAAATATACTAACAATTACATATTGTCGTCTATTAAAAATGTTAATAGCATTTGTGCAGGTGAATTAATCTCAATATGACGCCCTAACCGGTCAGATAAGTTTGTAGCACTGTACAATTACATCTAGGTCTTCATGGAATGGGATAAGAAAAAAAAGCATTTTTAGTGGTTTTTGTAAAATAAAAGTTACTTTATATCTAAACATTACTAAGATCCCTATATTCTAATCCTTTTTATTGCACTTTGAGGAAATATTTTAGAAAAAATAAGCAATATTTCAGAAAACTTCATCCATACTAATATCCATATCCATACTAATATTATAAATGTGAAAGTGTGTTTGTTTGTTTGTTTTGTTTGTTTGTTCCGCTTTCACGTCACAACCAGGCTATTATATGGTATAGTTTATGTGTACAGAGATAGTCATGAGGGTGAAGAGTGACGTAGGCTACTTTTTACTGCATTAAAACATCTCATTCCCATGGGAAGATAGATTTTCGTTAGTTGTTTAATTCCGGGTGTTGGTAATACATGGAGTTAGTAAACAACTCAGTAATAATGGGCGATTGGAAACTGATGCCGAGGGCTTTGTGACACTAACGGGAAATTTTTGTAACTTAGTACAGAGTAATTCAGAACTGATTGCAAGTGTTTACCCAGATTTACAAAATAACTAGCTTTTGCCCGCGGCTTCGCACGCATGGTGGAAAGCAAAGCGGATAAATAATAAGTAGTTTATCATACATGACTATACATTATAAATACTTAAACTAATATTATAAATGTGAAAGTGTGTTTGTTTGTTTCTTTGTGCCTCTTTCACGTCGCAATATGGCTATTATATGGCATGATTTATGTGTGTAGGGATAGTTAGGAGGGTGGAGAGTGACGTAGGCTACTTTTTACCGCGCAAAAACATCTCATTCCCATGGGAATGATCGATGTTTTGTTAGTTGCTTGATATTTAGTTTCGGATGTTGTTAATAGATGGCGTTAGTAAAATTCATTTGCAAGTTCTGAATCACGCATCAAATACTACATATAATTTACTTAAGCCATAGGCAAATGTTATATCTGATGTTGAACAGGCTATTTTTAAAGCCGAGAATCCTACGGGAGCGGGAACTACGCGGCTGTTACCACGGGTCCCGAAGCGAAGCGCGGGCGGTTCTCTAGTTATTTTTATAAAACCACATATCATCCAAAGGCCAAAACTAATACATGAAAATTAAAATTGTTCAATACTTATTCGTAACATGTTGGAAATATTAATTTTCTATTCAATTATAATAACTGAACAAGTTCGATTGGGTTTGGCGGTCGTCAGCGTAGCACCTTTTGGTGGCATAGAGATGAAACTACACTTGTTTCAGACAACTTTGTGGCTTCAAATATAACTTATTTAATCAGTCTCAATATGAGTCGAAAACTAAACAGGAGTTGACCTGTAAATATATTCCAACTTAAATTCTTATTTTGAGACTCCAGGACGATCCTTGGACCAAAAGTTTAATGTAATCAAATGCTGTTAAATTGTTACTATTGAAACGAGACTTTTGCATTGACTTGTCACGAGAAATTTGATCGGGAAAATACAGTCATGCTGTTATGCAAGTGACATCATTGCGTTTTACAGTGCCACCAACTTATCTCTGAAATGGCAAAAATTGGAACTAATGCCGCTATGTTAAAAAGTCATTCATATAAATAATACGTTGTGGTCATTCATCTGTCAGTTACTACCTCTCGATGATTGGTCCAATGCGTCCGACAGCGCCTCTCTTCGTTCCAGAGATAAATTGGTTTTACTGTACTAAATATTCTGACAACTGCGAAAGTATCTTAATATTCTGGATGATGGAGTCAAAAGTTACATGGCCAAAATCAACCACAGTATGTACTTATGTATTTTACAACATGCAGTCGCTGGCGTGACTCATAAAAATGATTACCACCAGATGGCTGTATAGATAGATTAATGTCACATGTCATATTAAAACTAATATTTTTACATTCAACATAACATAATACGTATTTATTTCTAAACAGTGATTTTATTGCAATAGGAAAGTGGGTAGAATTGAATAACTTATAAATAATTCCCTTTTTCAAAGTTTCTTTGAAAATCGACCCCCGTGAGTAAAGTAGGTAAAGGATGAAAGATGTCTTTCAAAATCCGTCAATTTTGAAGCAGACTAACCTATAATATATGTATTTAGTTTGGCTTTCTGTTTAGAAATAAGGGCGCATATTATTGAAGGTTTTTTGGAAAATCAATCCTCAAATCTTCATTTAACGTACCTACTTTGTTAAATATAAAATTGTTAGCTTCCGCCCGCGCCTTCGCCCTCGTGAAATTCGTTTAAACTTCAAACCACCCCCCCCCCCATTTCACCCTCCTAAAGGAATAAATTTTGACTGTACGTTGATAGATCAGTCCGTCAAGTCAGTCAGTCACTTAAACGTTTTATAAATATGACGAGTTTTATAAATATCTCTGTTGGACTTTCAACTACTCTTTAACGCTCTCCATTTCCCGAAACGCGGTAAATCAAATATGTTCAGGCATCATCTCCCGCGCATCCAACCAAAACTGAACTGTCCGCGCTGACTTCCAATGTCATCTCTGACACCTGTCATATTCAACTCACCCAAGCGACAACACCGCTTGACGTTTCGCCACAGAGTATCGATTCACTATCGATCCGCGTCTGCCACAGATTAAATAGCAACAAACAAGTATCATAGATTTACTGTCTTCGACAAATATTATAAACATTGTATCGTTTCATGAAATTATTGTATCGTTTCATTCCGTACATGCGTACTAAATAGGTGCACAAACATTTTTATATTTAGGCCTACTGATATTTTAAAACTCACCTGAAATTTACGTACACGAAAAAATTACATGTGATATTACCACCTAACTATACCGGCGCGTTGAACTATACTACAGAAATTTCCCGTTTCATAAACTTGGAATACCGGCAGCCTTGCGAAACTTTGGAAGCCTTTTAGGTCACAAGTAAAACGATGTTACCGAGAGTCATTCCCAGTTCCCAGCTCTACTGAAAACCCCATTAAAGCTATATTTAAGACAAAATTACACATAATTAAAGATAAAAAGATAAAGATTGTACAATTTCATTGTAAAAGTTAGCGTTGTAAAAACTTCAACAGAAGCGAGTGGTATAGGAAGACATCGGAAATCGAGGGCGATCCAATTCGTTTCAGTCGAATTGGTTAGGTATCGTTCATGTGCCCAGTACGATTGCTTATTATAGGTAGGTACGTGTGTTGATGTATATTGTACAGAATCAAAGCAGATTGGTATTGGTATCGATTCGAAATCGTATGTAGGTTACTAGAATCTTTTTTGTACGTTGTTAGGTTAAAACAAGTTTACAGTTGATTGGTAACCCGTCCTCGTTTGGCATCAGTGAGAGTGACCCTACGTATCCGTACAGTATCCGAAACAATTACTAATCATTTTATCAGACATTATACAAAATTTACTCAGCCCGATGTACCCTACAATTTTCCTGTGAGTATTCCTCTTGGGCCAATTAAATGAGAGTTTGGTGGATGTTTATACTCTCACTGATCGAAATATCTTTTATTTAGATAAACGCAACATTAAAAACTTGCTCACCACACTTCATCATGGTACTCTGAATAGTTTAGTTAAATGACGAACTGTAAACACTGAAAGATTACAATAAAAAGATGTGGTGTCGTGGGACACCAGGTAGGAACGAAGTTCCTTCGGCTAATGTAGAATCGACACAATTTGCAAAAAAAAAATCAAAATGTAGGTTTTCTTGATTTTTCTCTTCTCATTTGCATATCACGATCCTAAGATAGCTCATTTACGATCGGACCGGATCGGATCGGATAGGACCGGACTTTTGCAAACTTTTTTTATGTAGCGACGTATGTTTATTGTTTAGAGCCTCGAATAGCACATTTTGGTTGACTGGGCCAAAAAATCAGTAGGTACATGAATGGTTCCGTAAATGTTTCGACTTGCGATGTTATTACAAAATTCATTCGGACGCGGAAACTATTAATATTCATGTTTACATTTGACTCGTCATAAAATATCAGTTGACTATATATGTCTCAAGTCTCTGATATAAAATATCAGAGACTTGAGACATATTTTTCACAGCGAGTCAGTGTTTCACAACAGACTGTCCTCATCCAAATGAAGTCAAATAATTTCTTTAGAAAAAAAGCCTTACCTATATCACAAATTAGATAATACAGATCAGATACAGTTAAGCTTCATACAAAGTGCCCAAAACGAACTCACACATAGACACTGTGCACATACACTAAAAATCGGAACGCACCGGACCACTTGGATCGCGGTTGTTATTTCCAGCAATATGACATTTATAATACACAAATAAGATAATTTTCCTTAAAAATGGATAAGTACCTAATGGAATTATTATAACTATTATCGAAGTGATTTTTTTTATTCAACGTTAAATTGCAAATTAAAATTTTTTAGACATCTAGTTGCTACAGAAAGGTACAATAAGTCCTTACTTGCTTGTAATTCAATGATCCGTTACTAAACACAAGTCAATGTAGGACGTAGGAAGTTCTTTGTACGTTAGTGTGTATATACCTTCGATTTTTAATAAATACATTAAATGAAGGATTATATTATTGGACATGTAAAATTATTTTCTTAGTGTTAATTTATGTAATAGGATTTTTATTTTGTTTCCAGTACCTAATATAGATACAAAAATATTATATAATACAAATTACAATATGAAATAAACGGATCATATGAGATCCCATAAATAAATATCATTATGATATTATTACATAAGTATTACCGGAACTGCCGCAGAACGCAGAACGCGCTGGGTTTAGTTGCAAATATTGAGTTTACATTCACTATACGCAAAACGAAACAATTTTATTTCTATTATTAACCTATGTCTCCAAGTACCTCCTCTCCAAAAGTACGTGCAATCACATTATTGCACGTACTTGTGATTATCATTTCGTATAAAAAACATATTATTACAGATAACCTTGAATTACTTACCTGCTTTATTGAATTTTTCATCTAAGGACTCCCGTAATCTTAATTTACAATGATAGCATTATTATTGTAAATTAATTGTATAATTAGGTAATATGACTAACGCTTACTAAATTACATTACATTTTAATGATTCTAAACGTATACCTTTATTTTAATTTTCCCGTTTAATCCATATCAATAACTTAAATAACAAATCCAACCCACGACCTTTGCGGAGTCGTTAACCCTTAGGCTAACGCACACATGCATAAACAAAATCGAGGTACATACATGAGCTTAACTTCTGTACTATCCATATTTTGTGCCTATATCATGTAAAATTTGATTACATAATTATTTTATTTATTTAACTAGCTGTGCCTGCGGCTCCGCCCGCGTCAGCCCGCGCGGAACTCAGTATGTCACAAAATCCCGACCTCGCGAGAATTCTAAGATAAATAGTGGCATACAAATTGCTCCACACATATTAAGAACAGTTGATTTTTTACTATGTTTTAGTTATACTGTACAAAAATCCGTTATGTAAGATCTTGAGAAAATCGATAAAAAGACTAAGATATAGGCGAGTTTTTTATTCCAAACTTTAAGCATAAGTTTAACCACGATAATAAAAAATATTTATATTTTTAAAATGTAATGGTAGTTTTTCATTCTATATATACATCTATATATACATAATATATTAATGAGCCCGCGACTTCATTCGTTCATGGGAGTTTCCCGCGGGAAGTCCGGAATAAAAAGTACGTAGCTTATATACCTAATGCTCCATAACCTCCTCAACCACCCACTGAAATGAACATCTGAACCCACGATCACACACGCGCATCGCACAATCCGCGATGAGTTTATGTATACTCCATTTCACATAAGATGGGTACGGTGACATTTGATTTATGATCCAATACACGCTCACTATTTTCAACAAATCAGATAAATATATATTTTTTTAATCACCAATTAATTTCCAAAGTTAACAATACTTGATTAGATGAATGGTAATGAAATTGTATTTAAATATTTAAATGTTTAATGTTAGGGATTGACACGTAGTAATCGCCAATAAAATCGGCCAAGTGCGAGTTGGACTAGCGCACGAAGGGTTCCGTACCATTACGTATAAAAACGCCAAAAAAATCTGGTATGTTGTATGAAAGCATCACTTAAATATTTACTTTAGTTTTTTGTAGCCACAAGCAACGCCATCTCTTGTACCGAAAGGTAACTAATTTATCGCTGAAGCGTCGAAGCCATATTTCGACTTCAATATTCATTTTATTCAGTGTTTTAGTATTTGTTGCTGTAGCGGCAACAGAAATCCATCATCTGTGAAAATTTCAACTGTGTAACTATTACGGTTCATGAGATACAGCCTGGTGACAGCCTGGTGACAGACGGACGGACGGACGGACGGACGGACAGCGAAGTCTCAGTAATAGGGTCCCGTTTTACCCTTTGGGTACGGAACCCTAAAAACGAATAATTGTAACAGCCATCTTGTGAATCGCGTGAATTGACTGACTTGAAATATAGTGTGACAACCCTGGCGCATCGACTTCGCTACGCCGAAAACAATAAACAATAGGGGCCATAAACATGTCGCGCAACAATAGAAACAATAGGAGCGCGGCTCTCTCAAAAGGACGCACGACGCTTCGACCATTACGGCAATAGTCATACGGGCGAGAGTCGGTTGCAAGGAACGTTCTCGAATCTTGTTCGGAGTGGGCCCGCGGAATTAGCGAGAAAGTTCTGGATTGGCGTGAATGGTGCGTGAGGGGTATAAAAAGGAGCGATCGGCCAACCGCAGACATTCTAGTTTCGGAAGCGGAACCAGGAAGATACCAGCGATACCTACGAGCGATACCAGTGCGAAGTGGTGATTTCTACGGGCGATACAGTGTTCGACGAGTGTGTTTACGAGTATCTACGTGCATAGTGTTGTGGTGTGTACTGTGTACAGTGTGTAATTGTGTCTTCGAGTACAATAAAGTCTTTGTGGTACATTTTGGCATTTTCTCGAACCCCATACCTGACACGTAACAATTGGTGACAGAAGCGGAATGCCTGTAGTACCGCAGAGTGAAGAAGGGATTCGTACGCGACGTCAGACGGCATTGGATGCCGCGCGGATGGAGTCGCCGGGGCGTGACGGCAGGGAAACGGAGACCACCGCGGGACCTTCGACTACATCAGCTGCATCAGTACCGACACCGAGTGCATTCGATATGGCTGCCTTACTAGCAGCCATGGAAAGCATACAGCAGAGCCAGCGCGAAGCCATGAAGAGCCTGGAAAGCAAATTGGAAAGCCAGCGCGAAGCCATGGAGAGCCAGCGCGAAGCCATACAGCGGAGCCAGCGCGAAGCAATGGAGAGCCTGCGCGAAGACATGAAGAGCCAGCGCAAAACCATGGAGGCGGGCCTAGGGACAATCGATGCAAAGCTGGACGGTTTCCAGGGGGATTTGAACGTCGTGAAGGAGGATCTAGAATTGGTCAAGGTGCGAACATCCGAGCACGACCAAGCCCTCAAGACCCATGACGCGTTACTCAACTCCCACGAAACTAGGCTCGTGGATTTGGACAAGAAGCTGCAAAAAATGAAGGTTTTGGGCACGGCAGCAACCAGCCCATGTCCTGGGGCCCCGAAATTTAAGGTCCCAAGTTTCGACGGCACGACCTCGTGGACAGCGTTCAGGCACCAGTTCGAGGTAGTTGCAAATGGGAATGGCTGGGAAGACGAGCACTCATTGGCAGCACTTACCTTAGCTCTTCGAGGGGAGGCACTGCTGGTCCTTGAGAACCTGCCCGCTGAGCGACGCACCTTGGAGTCGCTATTTAAGGCATTGGAAGCTCGATACGGGGAGAAGCACCTTGAGCATGTATATCGTGCGCAGCTCAAAGACCGGTCACAGAGGTCGAGCGAAGGACTGCAACAATGGGCTACGGAGATTGAGCGCCTCGTACGCCGAGCCTATGCGTCGAGTTCCACACCCGTCGAAGACAAAGTGTTAGAGGCCTTCGTCAGCGGTATACGGGACCCCGAAGTGAGAGCAACGGTGCGCTTGGGTCATCACGCAACCTTGGAAGCAGCTTTAGCGCATGCCCTGGAAGTAGAAGCGGTACGAAGCGACTATAAAGGTTGTAAGGTGCGCGAAGTCGTAGCAGCGATTCAACCTCGTACCGGGCCTATCTGTTACGGATGCGGCGAACGAGGCCATATAAGGATTAACTGCCGAACTCGGAAGCAACCGAAATCGGTGTCGACCGCTACCCAAGTCGACACCCAGGAGCCGTTAAACTAAGAGGCGCCAGCGCCGCGGGGCGGGCACTGGCTGGACTTCGTCGAGCCCCTACTATCTTGGTATCACAAGCTTGTGACGGCAACAGTCTCGTAACTACCGGAGAAATAAATGGCATACCCTGTCGCTTTACTATTGACACGGGAGCATCGAAATCCATCGTTCGACCGGAACTACTCAAGCGGACTATCATGTGGGAAAATGGACGACCATCATGCAATCTGCAGACAGCGACAGGCCAGCCAGTGACCGTCCTAGGAGTTACGGAAGCAAGACTGAAACTCGGAAGTGACATTTACACGCAGTCTGTTTTAGTGGCGAATATAACTGACGACTGCATTATCGGACTGGACTTTCTGCGGACACATCACTGCATAGTTGACATAGCGAAAGGAGTGTTAAGCTTCCCGGGTCAAGAAGTCTTCTTGGAGGGTTCATCTTCAGGAGCAGTGTACTGTTTGAGGACAGTGAAGCTGGCACCCAGATCGGAAACCTTGGTCCAGATTAGGTTTCCAGAAGAGATAAAGCTGGATCGATGTGTCATAGTAGAAGACTACGGAGATCACCCCAGTTGGATCACGGCAAGGACACTGCTCATGACCAAACGCGACGCTAAGTTAAAGGTCATCAATCTTAGTAGCACGCCGATACATCTCGCGAAGAATACGGTTATCGGCCGATGTGAAGCCGTAGACAGCTTGAGGAAGGTCCAAGAATACTCGGACAAACCTGGATCAACGGATCACATGACATCTTTGCTGGAGGCGACCAGGAGGAATTTGAGCTCGGAAGAATATACTCAGGCAGCAAAGTTGTTGATGGACTACAAGGACATCTTTACCAGAGGAGATAGCGACCTTGGAAGAACAAATCTTGTCACTCACCCAATAGATACCGGCAATACTTCACCGATCAAGCAAAGACCGAGACGAGTACCATTGGCAAAGGAACACGAAGTTGCAGAAATGATCAAGGACATGGTGCGCAGCAAGGTGATCGAGCCGTCAACTAGCCCTTGGTGTTCACCTGTGGTACTCGTGAAGAAGAAGGATGGCAGTACTAGATTCTGTGTCGACTACAGGATGCTTAACACCGTTACCAAGAAGGACAGCTACCCTCTGCCTCGGATTGACGACACGTTGGATATGCTTGGTGGAATGAAGTGGTTTTCGACGGTCGACCTGAAGAGTGGTTACTGGCAAGTAGAAGTCCGGCCAGAAGACAAAGAGAAGACCGCCTTTACCACCGGAACCGGAAATGGCTTGTGGCAGTTTCGCGTAATGCCTTTTGGGCTATGTAACGCTCCTGCCACTTTTGAGCGTCTCATGGAGCGAGTATTGGTCGGACTCTTGGGGGACGCTTGTCTGGTATACCTCGATGACGTCATAGTCATGGGACGAAACTTCGTGGAACACAAGCGAAATTTGGAGAAGGTATTCAGACGATTCCGTGAGTCCAACCTAAAGCTCAATCCGAAGAAATGTGACTTCTTCAAGAAGGAAGTATCATTTTTGGGACACATAATATCGGACGAAGGTGTTCGAACTGATCCAGACAAGATAAAAGCGGTTCAAGAATGGCCGACACCAAAGAACAAGACCGATGTTAGAGCTTTCTTGGGACTATGCGCCTATTACCGTCGGTTTGTGAAGAACTTCTCCGAGATAGCCAAGCCATTACATCGTCTCACGGAGGACAAGAGAATCTTCAGTTGGGATTCCGATTGCGAAGATGCGTTTGTTCGCTTAAAGGAACGTCTGTGCTCGGCTCCGATTCTTGGCTATCCCAGAAGCGAAGGGAGATTCATAGTAGACACGGACGCTAGCAATACTGGCATCGGAGGAGTATTATCCCAAGATCAGGACGGCCAGCAGGTGGTCATTGCGTACTTTAGCAAGACCCTTTCGAAACCGGAAAGGAATTATTGTGTGACTCGGCGAGAATTACTGGCTGTGGTGAAGACCCTTCAGCACTTCAACAAGTATTTGCTGGGACGCGAGTTCACAATAAGGACGGACCACGCCGCTCTGAGGTGGCTTCTGCAATTCAAGAACCCGGAAGGCCAGGTTGCGAGATGGATCGAACAGCTTCAAGAGTTCAACTTCGTAATAGAGCATCGCAATGGAAGAGCTCATTCGAATGCCGACGCCCTGTCACGACGCCCATGCTCCAAAGAATGTCGACATTGCATCAAGCATGAGGCTAAAGAAGAGGTCAGGGTGATAAGGATGCAGGACCTAGACGAGTCTTGGGGAACGGAGCTAGTAAGCCAAGCTCAGAAGGAAGACAAAGACCTCAGCCTGATCATGGAATGGAAAGCCAAAGGACAGAGGCCCCTGTGGAGTGATGTGTCAGCATCGAGCGCGACGACTAAGGCATACTGGGCTCAGTGGGACAGCCTTATATTGGAGAATGGCGTGCTGTATCGGAGCTGGGAATCACTCAACGGAAAGGAAAAAACGCTGCAAATGGTTATTCCTAGGAGTAAAGTGGCTGATTTGCTGAAGCTGGTACATGATGGCACTTCCGGTGGGCACCTCGGCATCAAGAAGACCCTCGTAAAGATACGAGAACGCTTTTATTGGGTGCGATGTCGAGAGGACGTTGAAGATTGGTGCAGAAAGTGTACAGTGTGCGCTTCAGTGAAAGGGCCCCGCACTAGATCCAAAGGGAAACTACAGCTGTACAACGTCGGAGCCCCTTGGGAGAGAATCGCCATAGACGTTGCTGGGCCATTCCCTCAGACGGAAGACGGGAATAGATTCATCATAGTGGTTCAAGACTACTTCAGTAAATGGCCGGAAGCGTTTGCAACTCCGAACCAAGAGGCGAAGACCGTGGCCAAGAAACTTGTCCAGGAGGTAGTATGCCGCTTTGGTGTACCATTGGAGTTACACAGCGACCAAGGCAGGAACTTCGAGTCGACGTTATTCCAGGAGATGTGTGAACTTTTGGGAATAAATAAGACACGTACCACACCGGCGCATCCTCAATCTGACGGCATGGTGGAGAGATTCAACCAAACGTTGGAAAATCACTTGGCCAAGGTCGTCGAGGAACATCAGCGAGACTGGGATCGGTACATTCCTCTGTTCCTGATGTCATATCGGTCTGCCATACACGAGTCTACGGGATTTACACCGGCTAAAGTTAACTTCGGAAGAGAAATGCGTCTGCCGTTGGATTTGCTTACCGGAACACCGCCAGATGCCCCGAAACCAACCGTTGAATACATCGCGGACTTACGGAAACAATTGGACGAGACACATGATCTTGTAAGAGAGCAATGTTTGAAGACCAGCGAAAAGATGAAAACCCGCTACGATCGCGATGCTCGGAAACATGGTTTCAAGGAGGGAGATTCTGTATGGTTGCACAATCCACTGCGGAAGAAAGGGAAGTCTCCGAAGCTACAAGCACGATGGGAAGGCCCTTACACAGTTGTCACGAGGATTAACGACGTGACCTACCGGATCAGACAGGGGGACAGAAGAAAGCCGAAGATCGTGCACGTGGACAGATTGGCACCATTTCATGGATCTAATAATGCTCGGGACGAGCATGACTAAGAGGGGGGCAATGTGACAACCCTGGCGCATCGACTTCGCTACGCCGAAAACAATAAACAATAGGGGCCATAAACATGTCGCGCAACAATAGAAACAATAGGAGCGCGGCTCTCTCAAAAGGACGCACGACGCTTCGACCATTACGGCAATAGTCATACGGGCGAGAGTCGGTTGCAAGGAACGTTCTCGAATCTTGTTCGGAGTGGGCCCGCGGAATTAGCGAGAAAGTTCTGGATTGGCGTGAATGGTGCGTGAGGGGTATAAAAAGGAGCGATCGGCCAACCGCAGACATTCTAGTTTCGGAAGCGGAACCAGGAAGATACCAGCGATACCTACGAGCGATACCAGTGCGAAGTGGTGATTTCTACGGGCGATACAGTGTTCGACGAGTGTGTTTACGAGTATCTACGTGCATAGTGTTGTGGTGTGTACTGTGTACAGTGTGTAATTGTGTCTTCGAGTACAATAAAGTCTTTGTGGTACATTTTGGCATTTTCTCGAACCCCATACCTGACACGTAACAATAGAATATATGAATATTTTTAATTTCAATCGATTAAACCGTAATTGTACTCGATAATCAAATCACATAAATTAATAATGCATAGTCACCTCACTACAGACTACAGAGTTAATTTGAAATGTGTCACTGTACCCATCCTATGTGAAATAAAGTATAGTTCAAAATCATGCATATTTTATGTTTTACAGCGAAGTTGGAAACGAATGTAATGGTTGAAATAGGGCAACGTTATATACAGGAAAAACAATAAGATGACAGAGAACAAAGGACAGAGGCTAGAATAATAATAGAGAACGCGATCTTTGTGTTGTCATCGTGATAAAGGTGAACGCCACACCGCAAGTTTAGGTGCGAAGCATACCCTACTAACGCAAACAGATTGATTTAGATGTTTTAACAAATGAAATAAGCGGTGATAGCGTAGTGGTTAAGAATTCGGCTTCTACGCGTACGGGTCAAGCATTCGCCTTCTTCGGGGGTCGGGATTCAATCCCAGGTCACGTACTTTTGACTTTTCGGAGTTATGTGCGTTTTAAACATTTAAAATGTCACTCTTTTCAACGGTAATGAAAACGTCTTCTTTCCTTCTTCTTGAAAAAGTTCTTGAGGAAACCTGCATGTCCCAAAATTCACCAGGGTGCCGGAACTATGGACCTTCCAATGGTGGTGAAGAAGTAAAATCGGTCAAGTTGATTTCTGTGCAAGGGGATTTCAAACTGTAAATTGGTACATACTGAAAAGACTGAAATAACTGACTATAAAAGAACGAAATGAGAGTAAAGAACATAAGGTAAACCCCCATACCTACCCAACTCGCCTGTTAATGGCAGACGAATTACTCGTTAATCAGACGAAGCGGGAAGAAATATGCATTCCTTTAATGTGCCATGTTGATCCAACCGAATAGGTGAGCTACAATCGATTTTCTCGTACGAAGTTATTTGAAGTTCACAAAACTCCAATTTGTATTTATTTATGTATCACGGTAGTTTGTCTATGCTAAAGAGTAGCAGAGACACGTCTGTCAGGTATGTTAGAGATAGTTAATGGACGAGACTATTCTTGAAAAGCACTAGCCGGACTAGCAAGCATATTAAAGCCATATTGCATCGGTGTACAAACATTAATAAAAAAAAACAGCCAAATACGACCCGTAAAAAAATATATTTATTAAGAAGCATACCGCTAAACAGATATCACCGATACCGATAAATACCGATAAAATACACGTTCTTTCCCACATCAACTTTGAACCATCCTGACTGTTTGTTGGTTGGCTGAAGTAACACATGGTCAATGCGTGTTTTTTAAGTTAGTTCCGTCCGTACTACTTACATAACATTATTACGCCATGTATTCGTTTGGTATTTTTTTTATAAAAAAATATCTTCTATTAAACTTTAAAGCATGTTCTTGCCATCCTCAATAAGAAGTGACCCGCAGTCACTACTGAGCAATCATCAATGTTGAAGTCATTAAAAAAAATTAAAAATCCTGAATAATTCCAAACGCCTATTTTTCCTTATACCAAGTATCAATTTTTGTTAATTCAATTACATTTTCATTATTATTTCCTGTACCTATTTATTAGCAATTTTACGGGCCTACAATCTACGATACAAAATACAAATCATACTCCTCAAAAATTTCCGGCCCTTTCGTCATTGAAATCTTCCATCAATAATGTATACGACACACGGACATGAAACTTTAAAAAATGTTTCGTTTTACCAAACCCTAAAAAGCTCATGTATAAATACCGTAAGCGAGAATTTCGCTATTAAATTAAAACCTTACGTTACCGCGTTAATCTCCAACAAACGTTACTTAAGTTAAAAATAACGCTACATAAAAAATATATACATTTTATATGCGACAAATACAACTCACCCCGGTACTGACTAGAGAAAGCATGATCCGCTCGTTGAGTGCCAGCGTCTCGCCTTGCTTCATCTTGATTCGCTTCTTGTCGAGGCACTTCATCGCGTACATCTTGCCCGTGTCCGCCTTCCGGCAGCCGTATACCTAACGAGAACGGAGGAATTTTAAATCTCCGATGATAAATGTATACGGAGAAGACGGAATGAGTAATGTAAAATTTTATAAAAAGTCTGTAAAATTCGTGTACCTAAAACAGAAAGAGAGGTTTGTAGATAAATAATCTAAAAATGTAAATACGCCAATTAGTCATTTCTTTTCTTGGTAATAATTTCTGAAACTAACTACCGTAAATGTAATATAAAAAATGCACATCACTAAGTTAATACAAAGGCATTTCGAATATCAATTCCGAAATCAAAACATTGTTTACGAATTTGTTATTGTTGAAAACCCACTCACTCATTTTTCGTTTCTTATTTTATGTGGGTACCTATGTAAATATAAAATGTGTATACAAAATCATAAATAGGTACCATGCTTGATGACAACTTTTCTGTACTTTTTTATATGCGAAAAGGTTTGAATTAAAAAACCCCTCATGACAATAGCAACTGATTGCAAGTGAGCGAACAAGGTCTCCGATAGTTTTGTTACGAAGAGTATTTTTGTACGGCCTACTTTAAGCAAAAAGGTATCTGACAAGCAATTTAAGAAGAAAGTAGGTTTACGACTGAAAATTTGCATATTTATAGTAAAGAGGATCTTCGATTAATACTTTTAAGTGAATCGTAAAAGCTAAGTTGCAACATGTCGTTAAAGTGCTGCTAGTACATAGAAAATAGTATTCGTTAAAAGCGTACAATTGAAATTCTAATAACAAACCGGTTCTTATCATAGTAATTGACTACAGCTTTTAATTTAACGCAATACTATTTATGATCACGGCTTCAAATCTAATTAACTGTTTTTGAGTATATAGTAAGTTTTAAATGACTTGAAAAAGGGTCGAAAATGTGGTTAATTTTACGATAATATTAAATCAAACGAAACGGGGCTTGCTTTTACAAACCTAAATTTTACATATTGTTGAAATGTGATTGTTGATTCTATATCTATAGTGTCTATTCACCAAACCAATCAAATTACTGCACGAAGTAGTAAAACCGGCGACATATTATTATCATGGTTTACCTCACCAAACCCGCCTCGACCGATGATGCGATGTACACTGAAATCGTTCATCGTCAACTGAATGTTCAGCTCTAAATTTTTCCATTGACAGAACCTCGTATATTTGTCACTGAAACCGAATAACAATACATTAGAACATCTGAATTACCATTCAATGGGTTAAAAGCCTCATTATACTTTGTTACCTTTCTAAGAAGTTTTTGAACGGTTCTCCTCTTAAATGTTGGAAAATTTCTTCAATGTAAGGCTGAAATAAAAACGTTTTGAGTCACAAATTATACAACCACACATTTGTTATACAGCTGTGTATTATACCCAATTTTAAAGTTTAAAACAATAAGTACATTACCTCGAACAAAGCTGGTGGCACTTCGTGTTTCATTAAATACTTTTGTACATGTGCTACACATTCCTTAGAATAGTCCTGCAACAAATTTATTTTTTACTATGTATAATACCCCTTGTGTTTCGCAAAAAAGAGGAAATACATATGAAATTTATTATTAATAATTTTATAACAATCTTAATAAACACCTATATGAATCGCACCGGGTATTTTGGACGTAAAATACATTAGTTGAGGTCGAGAACACGGAAAAAGTTACTTTTGAGAATCCCGGCCCAATGGAAATTACGCTCGAAACGGATTTATACAACAACAAAGCTCCTTAACTTTAGACGGGCGGCATCACATCAGCGTTATCAACTGGGCCACGGTATTTAACCACAATGACCTCACTGCGAAGAGAAACGTAAAGCTGTGTGGCCTGCGTACCCGCTTCGGCGCAAAATGTACAAAACGCAAAATGAACACAACTCGCAAAATGTACAAAACGCAAAATGTACACAAGGCGCAAAATGTGCAACAAAGCCCACGTTCACAACGATCAGGTATAAAAAGACAAAAAAATTTGAGCAAAGCTTTCTAACAAATTTATATTTCTGCTAAGTAGTATTTATTATCGTAAGCTGCTCATAGAAAACTGCTTTTCCAGCGATTTCCAATAAATCTGGCTACCGCATACCGTTGGCCACAAGCCACAATCAATCTAACCACTAGGAAAAGCTGATTTTTTTCAATTGATATATATATATAAAGTAAGTATAAAATTATTCGTATTTATTCCACAAAATCTTTTATGCACATTAATTATAACAAAGTCAGTTCTATAAATAATTATTCTAATCAAAATATCATGAAATAAAAAGGCTCAACTCTATATTTATTTAAGTAAAATAAAAACATCAAGTCATAGGATGAGTACATTGTATCAATTGTATGCAGGAGGGAAATGATGTATGAAAAAAAAACTTTTGAACTACTCAACTAAACTAACGTAGTATTTGCTTTTTACAAAAAAATAATAATAACAACCACCTTCTACATCGACACGTAGAGATAACTCAAAACTGTTCTTCAGATGGCAGTCATATCAACCCATTTAAGTGTAGGTAAAGTTTTTGTCAATTGTAATTGAATCAAGCCCAAACATAAGATATCCGCTTTAAATTATTGTTGAGAAATTCCCTCAGCTGTCTTTCGGCTTCATCAGATCGACTCCAGAACTTCATGAAATTGTAGAGATTTAATATACTTGTGGAGGAAAAGGGGAGATCTTCCGCCAGGCGATGTCACTGTCTGGGGACCGCGGTTCGAATGTTATCTTCGGATCATTTGTATATGTGTAGTTAAATAGTTTAGAATCTTCGATAGTGCGGTTGATGATACGTCTTCTGATTGACCAGTTCAGTATGACGCGTGTGACGTAGCAAAGAAAGCGTGCAGGACAATGCCGTGTGAACTCAGCCCTAGTGTTTGTTGCACATTTTGCGATTTGTACATTTTGCGCCTTGTGTACATTTTGCGTTTTGTACATTTTGCGAGTAGTGTTCATTTTGCGTTTTGTACATTTTGCGCCGAAGCGTGCGTACCTACATTAGGACAGAGCGCATTTGTTTTCAATAAGTACAGATTTTTCTTTACGAGGCCTACGGTGATTAGATATTCTTGAAATAGCTCGATAGGAGATAAATAAATAAATAACGCTACACACTCATAGCCCCACTCTAGGATGCCCTGTGTCCAGGGTGCCACGGACATGAGGCACAAGGCAAGAACTCAGCATCCAGACCGAAAACAGAAAGCTGAACTCTTCATCCAAATTTCCGCCTAGCTGCGAATCGAACTCAATACCCATCAGCGGCGATCTGGCATGGTACTAGTGTGCCCTACAAATTGGTAGTGGCCAACACATCTAAGTACGACGCATATAACAGAAACGATATTATGCCCTTCGAAGCACGGAAATGTATAAAAATAATACTCTAGATTGCGTTGTTATAATATAAGTAGCCTTTTGTCTGTACCTACTGTGAGTAGGAAAAAAGTATCCTTGGGAGTTTCTTGTCACTTCCTTCCTTCATTCGTTCGTTGCGTTTGTCATAAAATATTCAAATTGGTATACCTACAACCAATTTAATTTCAATTTCTGCGTTGCTCATCGGCTATATTTCTGCCTTTGTAGATTGATGTGCCGTTAAATATCAATGTAAATTAATCACTCAACGATGTATTAAAATTTAACGTT
Source organism: Hesperia comma (assembly GCA_905404135.1). Taxonomy (NCBI): domain Eukaryota; kingdom Metazoa; phylum Arthropoda; class Insecta; order Lepidoptera; family Hesperiidae; genus Hesperia; species Hesperia comma. The sequence continues at coordinate 6,527,496 of FR990027.1, read as the reverse complement.
ATTTAACTACATTGGCAGTCACTTTTCTTACACGCTCCAGCATATTGATTCACTTAACTTCAAAGGCGCAATAATGCCCTGCTGGCTGAACAGGTTCAATGTTTAGACTGTCTAATGAGTTAAAACCTTTTACCGGCCCAATACGTCACGATTCACGTCTCTCCTCTTTATTGCGGTTGAAGGAGAGTAGATAGGTAGGTACTCCACCACGCCTCTCCAGTGCGGATTGGTGGAGGGTTTAATGGTCTGAACAGGTATTGTAAGTTCTAATGCAGTGAGGATTTTGTCATGGTTTAGCAACTGCTATTTAATGATAAATAAATAAGTCTTTTTAAATGCTAGTCGAATACTTTGAACGTTGGACAATCGAAACCTATGGCCGAGGTCTACCTGCACACACCTCTAATTTTAAATTATGTGCGTATCATAGAATTTGATTATATCATGCTTTTATGAAGAAAAGCATCATGAATTCTCTCGAAAGAAACACGCACACCTAAGAGTTTTCCATAATGTTCTCAAAGGAGTGTATCTTCTAATCAGCTCTTGGCCAGCGTAGAGGACATTTATTTATTTAAACTTTTATTGCACCTTACAAAAGTACAGGTTACAAAAAGGCGAACTTAATGCTAAAAGCATTCTCTCCCAGTTAACCTTTGGGAGTGAGAAAACATTGTAGGCGGCACGTAAACAATGAATAATAATAAAGAAAAAAAAAATAAAAAATAAAGTAAAGTTAGAAAAATGTATCTATATAACAAATATCTATGTATATCACTATAATATAAGTCATAAATAAAATATTATTAAAAATAAGTAACATTTATAAAACACACAATACTTATACATACATAAATAAGAAATTTTACATAATTATAGGTATACAAATAACATATATATGACGATATATATACATACATACATACATACATACATATATATATATGTATATATGTATGTATGTATATATATATTTATGTATGTATGTATGTATGTATATATATATATATACATACATACATACGATATATACAAAATAAGTATACAGCTAAGTATATAATAAGATGATGAATCACAAAGGACCTTTAATTTTATGGTGTTCCTTAAGATGATAGTCCAGGACATTGCGTTTGAAAGTAAATTTACTGGAGGGTTGCCTTAGAACCACAGGTAGGACATTGTGAGGGGAGATCGTTTGTGATGATGATGATTTAGGTAATCACAGGGATACACGGAACGCTGGCATTTGTGTGAGAATGAGATGCAATTATAATGAATAATAATTCAAGCTCGAATTCAAATGGAGTATATGTGTTGGTTAATTTAATTCAATATGAAAGAAAAAAGTGAAGCAATTTTTACCTAATGCTACAATGAAGTTATCAATAATAATTTAATTTTTCAAACGGCAAAACGTTAACGACATAATATTTCCGCTCACTGAAGCATAAATTAGGCCCACACTCGTTCCCTTTGTAAATGCCTGTGATGACTTTACGTCAAACAATGGGAGCCGTAATCGACTGCGCGAACCAATATGGGTTTGCCTTTCTTTTTAACAAAAAGCTTCTGTTGTGTTACCATTATTCATATCTGAGATTAATTAACGTACGTTTTATATTTAGGGAAATTAATTAAGGGTCGATCGATCCACTCTATGCTAAAAATCTATTTATCTAAATTTCCTTAATTTTATTAAGCGTTTCATAAAATTTTATTCAGTTTGTAAACAAAATTACTTACGGCATTTTAAAATCTCGCCGTCAATGCAATGTGCCTTGATCATAGGGGGCGGAAATATGGCATTTTTGTGGGATACAATAAAAACTAATTCCATATATCTACCCGAATACCTCTGTTAAAATATTTAATTCTAAAATTAGGCTCATTTACAATTTTAAATCGAGTCAGTCAGAGTATTCGTAATGTGCAATATATGTAGACTGAAAGGTATTACGTGTAGCCTAGAGCCTTCAATGGGCGGGTGCTGGCAGGCAGCTGGCTTCAATCCAACGCTCATTACACAAACATTCACTTTACTAGAAACAGTAAAAGAGATTCTCATCTCTAATCAAAGTACTGAGCATAAACATGTCGCTTCCATTTTCTTAATGGCGATCAGATAAAGTGATAAGTACAGCTTGAGCTTTTAAAGTTTCGAACATTAAACGTTTGTTTTGAGCGAATGTTGATAAACAATTATTCGAACTGAAATTACTGCGCCACAATAGTCTGCGTATTTGTTTTAATGTTCATGTAATTCTAATTCATAAAGTTAATATATTGTTGACTTTTATAAGTCAATAGTATGTACCTTTTATGGGTACTTTCAATTATTTTTTTTATTTATTCGCCCACAGTAAGGTTTTCAGGTTTCAAGTCACTTCCTTCCACGACTCCCACCTACGTGTTACCGGTGGAAAGAATTTCCTACATCGGTGTGTCCACAGTGCTGACAGTCTTTCAAAAAGGGATCCATCGCTTCCTTTTTGGTCGGCAACGCGTTGGTGACGTTTACGGTTGATGACGCCCTTAGTGATGCTTAGGTAATGTCCATAAGCGAATAAAAAATTACTAAGTATCACTTGCTTCTATAAAGGAAAATTAAAAGTTTACTTAGTCACAAACATTAATATTTCCCGAGTGGATTGGGGTGAGCGTTGATGAGCCAGTCAGTTAGAGGACTTCTCTTTCTGGTTTTATATCACATAGTACAGTGAGCTCTTGTGTAATAACTTAGCAAAGCCTACTATAAAAACGGGAGCAAGGAAACGAGAGAGAATTACAAAAGAATGAGATTTTCTAGGCGACATTTCAGAAAATGTAGGCATTAGGCGAACTTAAAAATGTATAAGTTCCATAAAAGGTTGGTAAACAGTGAAGAGAAAGGAACAAAATTTTATAGCATAATTAGGTATATCGCATTTATTCAATTAAAGTTGGATTTCGATTCTATCTAATTTTGTCTTAAAATCCAGGAATCGATTGCATATTTCACAAATAAGAATCAAGAACAAACATTTCTCGGTAGCATAAATATCTGCTGCGGCGCGGCGGCGGAGATTTGAACCCAGGAAACTTCGCTACAGAGTACCTATAATCGAGTAACAACCCGCGTCCCCGACGTCTATAAACCTTTTAATTTTCCTTCTATCTCGTTTCTACCAAATTGAACACCCATCTATAAACTCGGTTTCGGATTACCTTTCTCAAAAGTGCAGTAGCGAATTGATTCCTCATGAAGCGAAGCTTTATCTTCTAAACAACTCAAATTAATGAACGATATAATTTAGAACCATTAATTAGATAACAACTACGCTATGGGTAGGTGCATGATAATAATATACAGGAGTAAACGAATAAACGAACCTACATTTCACATTCAAGACAAACATAACATCTTAATAGATAATATATAATTATGGCCTTCCATTTTGAACGTATGTACATATCACCATTAAATTCTCCAACACTTAGATTATGAAGCCTCGTGGACCCGTAGCACATTATCCTAGATTAAATTATAAAACTTTTCATACGAATAAGGTTCCTCTCATCCAGAAAAACAACATTTTATATATGAAACTGTGTACAAGTTGGTACCTAGATTAAATTATGAAACTTTATAGAATGAGGTTACATACGTAGACGTCGATGTCTACAAAAATAAGACGTCTTTACGTAGGGAATACGGCAAAGTACAAAGTCAACAAACTTTGTGCTACATACATTACATTTGGTATGTGTATACTTACATGTGAATGGGCTAACAGTTCCTTCATAATAAAATTGTCATATATATCCCGTGCGATCCGCCGCCTCTCTTCTATACATTCTTGTTTTTCATATAATTTTATCTGCAAAGAAGTATATTTGGTTATGATAGTAATACATTACTTACATAACTATGTTGTAAATTATTACTTAGATCACATTCTAAGAACATAGATAATGTACTCGTATCTGTCATTGGAAAAATACACAGTGAAATGTGGAAAAGACTGTGCTCGGAATATTTAGATATTTTAAGTATTAAGTATGTATTTCCAATTTGACGGATTATTATAGATACATATTGGTTCTGAATGCATTTTTTAATAAACAAACTTAAGTTCATGGGTTTGAAGCAGAATATTTTGATTTACAGGCTTATATCACTGTTACAGACAATCCAGCGAGATAAACAAGATAACCATCGCTAATAGTAGCTGTCCTATATCTACTTTCTAACCAGATACCTACTAACCAAGGAAATCTACAAACGTTCTGGTTAGCATCCTCTGCTAAGCTGCTAATGGGACTAACCATCCTAAAACCGATTTGAGTCATGTTCTAAATCGCTCATACTTGTCATAGGTGACAGCGGAAGGGTGCTGCGTACCCATTTAGAATCTTAAATCCACAAAAAAGCTACTGTACCAAATACTCGCATTTAATTTTTTTAAAAGCAACCCTTTATTTGCATTGCAAAACTAGTCTTATTCTCTCATTTTCTCTAACGCTGTCCATACTCAACAGTACACGCATAGGATGTGCTGAAAATAGGTCAATAAAATGAAAATTTCATACCTCTTCATAAAATTTTAATTGTGGCACTGGCTCTTCCGATGCTTGTTCGCAGAATTCTTTAAATAGTAAATAACCTGAAACAATGAGAAAATTGAGTGCAGGTCGAGGTTTGTACTTATCTAGAAGTTCAGGAGGAAAACATTTTATACTCGGGAAAATCCAATCGTCGGACTATTGTTGAAAGTTGTGATGATATTAAAGACTTTGATTATAATCTGAAACATGGGGAGTTTTGTCAACAATAGCCACTGCAGGTAATGGAGTTTTATAATTTATACCTTTAGGTCCGCCCGCGGCTTCGCACGCGTGAAATTAATTTATAATAATTTACCTATATTCTATATTGCGAGTCAGGGAAAAATCGGTTTGCTCCACAACACTCCCCAAATAACATACATGCAAAATTTCAGCATCTTGCTACCAGTAGTTTTGGCTGTGCGTTGTTTTTTATAGATAAAACACACTTTTATTCCCTATTGACCATTGGGGATGATTTTTCCATTCCTATTTTCATCCAAATCGGACCGGTGGTTAAGCCGTAATACCGGCACACACAGACAAACGAAAAGACAGACAGACTATCGCATTTATAATATTAGTATGGAAGTATGGCTTTTGGGAACATACCGTGTAGGTTACCTATTAGTCCAGTCAGTCAAGACAATTAATTCATTATAATTCCAAAAGTTTTAAAATTTTGATGTAAGGTCGGGAATGGTATTAAAACAAACTATAAAATTTTGCAACCTGTTCTGCGGTCCGGAACATTGTTAAAAATGCAATAAATGATAATTTGCTCAGTTCTTGAGACCAAAATTCCAAAAGTTCTGCAAAGTTGGAGTGGTGTTAAATATATTATTTTACATCACGTGTCAAATTTGCAACCAATTTTAGTGTAGGTACGGAACATTTTTTGTTATTAAAAATTAATGTTTTTCTTTATTAAACTGAAGGAAAACGTTCCAAAAGTTATGCAAATTTGACAGATATATCGGAAAAATATACCGAACGATTGTATAAATTTGCAACCTTTTACGTTGACCGGAACATGTTTATTTATAATTCTTTTTAATTCGTGGTCATTTTTTCCAGTAAGGTGGTCTCGGAATAATTACAAAAGTTTTGAAACTTGGTTGCAAACTGCGAAAACATCTATTCTGATGCATTTACAAATTTGCAACCTCATACGTGATCCGGAACTTTATGCAATTTGCAAAAATGTAATTTTTTTATTTTTAGTTTTTTTTAGTTCCGGATCGCGTATGAGGTTACAAATTTGTAAATGCATCAGAATAAATGTTTTCGAAGTTTGCAACCAAGTTTCAAAACTTTTGTAATTATTCCGAGACCACCTTACTCGATAAAATGACCACGAATTAAAAAGAATTATAAATAAACATGTTCCGGTCAACGTAAAAGGTTGCAAATTTATATAATCGTTCGGTATATTTTTCCGATATATCTGTCAAATTTGCAGAACTTTTGGAACGTTTTCCTTCAGTTTAATAAAGAAAAACATTAATTTTTAATAACAAAAAATGTTCCGTACACTTAGATTGGTTGCAAATTTAATACGTGATATGAAATATTATATCGAAAACTTCCCCAAGTTTGCAGAACTTTTGGAATTTTTTTCACGGCCATACAGCAAAAATTAATTTAATTGCAATTTTAACAATGTTCCGGACTGCGGACAAGGTTGCAAAATGAGATTTATTGTCGTCCCAATGTACCATTCACTTGACCGAAGTTTGAAAACTTTTGGAATTATAATTAAATTTTCGATTTCGAATGTCAATAATGACTGGACTATATGCCTAATATGTTGTACTATGCGAGTTATTTTCATTGAATTCATACAACTGAACTTATACTTTTGATACACATACAAGAAATATATCTAGATCAATGAACAAAATTACTCGTACCGGCTACGAAATTTGTATGTATGTACTTCGACACGCGCTTATCCTAAACAAGCTTACACGCTTTTCTTTATTGAGTTTATTTATTTATGACACGAAAAGCGCACTTGAGTCTGAAGAAGACTTGAAAATCGGCGGATGTTCCCATGAGAGCCCGTAATATTGCCTCGTAGTTCGCCGACACGAGCTAGGAATGCAATTTGTGGCGGTTGCACTCCAACTCACTGTAAATAACTTTCTCGGGCGCGCTTTGTTGAAGCTCGCAACGTCCAGCCAATTTAGCGAATTTTCACTAAGTGCTTATTAATATGATACGTTATGAATATAATAGTACTGAATTATTTAACTTTGAGAATGATATTCTTCTTAAACCCCCTACCTAAAAAGAGTGGTGTGAAAAGTTTGTAGGTACTGAATTTCTCTGTGTCTGTTTAACTTTGTGTTTATCTTTGGTGCCGTAGCTTCTGAATGAATTAACCAATTTGAGTGCGGTTTTTAGGGTTCCGTACCCAAAGGGTAAAACAAGACCCTATTACTGAGACTTCGCTGTCCGTCTGTCCGTCCATCCGTCCGTCTGTCACCAGGCTGTATCTCATGAACCGTAATAGTTACACAGTTGAAATTTTCACAGATGATGTATTTCTGTTGCCGCTACAACAACAAAAACTAAAAAACAGAATAAAATAAATATTTAAGTGGGCGTCCAAACTTTCGATGCCTCAGCGATAGTTTAGTTTCGGTCCAAGAGATGGCGTTGTGCGTAATATGTGGCTACAATAAATATTTAAGTGAGGCTTTTATACAACAGACCAGATTTTTTGGCGTTTTTATATACAGGGTGTCCGGCTACGGTCTGTACAAACTTATAGGGCGTGTAGTATGAGTTATTTTATGAATAAAATTCTTCTACATACTACGTCTAAACCCGACTCCCCTCGATCTACAGCCATTTTAATATTTTAATAATTTTTTTTGGACCATGCACAGTAAAAGTACTTAAATTTTAGGTCCAATCTTCTTCAAAAGTAAATTAGTTTTTACTCACTGGTAGGGGCCATCGATTTAACAGCTAAAATAATTTGAAAACTGGCTTTTACATATTAAAATAATAAATTAAATGTAGAATTTATGATAAAAATGACTGACCTATGTATATACAAAAAACGCAAGTAAACCATTGGAAATTGGTATTGCTGAGGATGAAAAAATCGTCATGGCCTTTTAGCTACAACCCATTAAGGGCCCACTACTGAGTACGGGTCTCTCCTCATTATTCAGGAGGCCTAGAGCATACTCGCTGCTCCAGTGCGGATTGGTGGAGGGGTTAGTGGCCAACCCAGTGTCAAAAATTTTTCAAGCCGTCCGAAGGCCTCCGACATGGCTAAACGACTGTTATCTATACTAATATTATAAAGCTGAAGAGTTTGTTTGTTTGTTTGTTTGGTTGAACGCGCTAATCTCAGGAACTACTGGTTCGAATTGAATTTTTTTTTTTGTGTTGAATAGACCTTTTATCGAGGAAGGCTTTAGGCTATATAACATCACGCTGCAACAATTAGGAGCGAAGAAATAATGGAAAATGTGGAAAAAACGGGGAAAATTATTCATTCTCGAGGGCTTTCGTTGCATGCGTTGCGAAAACGATTCAAGATACCAAAAATATATGTATGAAAGAATTATTCCTCTTGAAATGATCTAAAAAAATGTCCACGACAGTATATGTCTATCTTTTAAGATTAACACACTAGAACCGTTTTTATGGTAATCAAATTTGGTCGAACCCACTGCCATACCAAACTTGCCGCGTTTCCAAGTTTAATCTGAATTAATTTTGCTGTGATCCAAGAATTATTCCTCTTGAAATGATCTAAAAAAATGTCCACGACAGTATATGTCTATCTTTTAAGATTAACACACTAGAACCGTTTTTATGGTAATCAAATTTGGTCGAACCCACTGCCATACCAAACTTGCCGCGTTTCCAAGTTTAATCTGAATTAATTTTGCTGTGATCCTTTGCTACTTTGCTATTATTTTGTCCTAAGCTTTATTTCTAAGTTTAATTTAATTTAACCTGAATTAATTTTGGTGATAGTTTATTATCTTCCCGAAATTCCTACGGGAGCGGGACCTACGCGGTTGATACTTACGGGTCCCGAAGCGAAGCGAGGGCGGTTCGCTAGTCTATCAATAACAACCGGGACTGACGGCTTTACGTGCCCTCCAAAGCACGGAAGCGCTCAAGAAATTTTGCCACTAGCGGTCACCCATCCGACTTCTGACCGCGCCCGCTGTTGCTTCATAGCCTTTTATCAAATATCAAATCGTCATTAGCCGTCATAGACAAATTTTACAGGGTACCTTTTCTAATGTTTTTCTAGATATTTGGACGTAACTTTTTAACAATAGGTATGGTTGAAAATTGAATCAAATGTATTAGTAAGGATTTGTAATGAAAAAGGTATACCTATCCATAAAACTACAGAAATCAAATAATTTCTCAATGGCTGAAATTAAATGGCTGTCCTCTAAAGTTTGATAAAACACAGATCCGTCACAGTTCTACAAGACTACGACTGTGACGAAATGTCTAGATATGACAATACAAGTATCTTTGCGATATTATTATAATGTTTCTTTTAAAAAATACCATCGCCCATTTCTTATAACGTGACCAACTTTAGTAATACTATCAAACCATGGCTTGATTGCCCAACGAAGTGAATCCCGTAATTAAATCGACAAAGTCATTACTAATTTACTAGACTTTCCCTAGACGCAAGTCCGGTGAGTTCGACGAAGTTATTTGCAGCAACTTTAAGTAGACGGCTGCAAATTGCATTTATATCTCGTTCCCGCCTGCCCGGGTGCTTCGACGTAATAATCTGCGATGTCGCAAGAAACTGATAGAAACTAATGTTATTTGAAAATACTGCTTAGCAACATGTTATAGGTATATCTTCGTACCTATCTGCTTATGCTTGAAGTAGGTGTAACCGTTTTTAGTACTTAAAACCTTTCTTTTTGAATGACTAATCAGAAATCTGGTAAAAGATCAAGTATTGCGAATCCCAAGCACATCTTTCATTTGAAGACTGAGTTTATGTTTGTCCAGCCAGACATTGGGACTATCCATTATTATACATAGAACACAAGGATTTCCAGAATCTATCAGAACGTATTAATTAAGTAAAAAAAAATGAATGAGAACTCGATGGAGAGGCTGGTGGTTCAGGGCCAGGTGGAAGGCAAAAGAGCACGCGGTCGATCACCAACCCGCTGGACTGACATAATCAAAAAGGCTACGAAATCTACCATGGTACAATGTTCTCGCAACGCCATTGATCGCACCAAATGGAAGCAGATTGCCAAGAAAGCAGTCCTCAAAAACTAATGACACATCGAACATCTCTCCGTGTATCCCGTCATCGCAACCACGACCACTCTGAGAAGAGTGACCGACTTAGAAGAGATTAATTAAACTAACGCCTTCTCAATAATTCGTTTCATCGAGGGAACACTTCAATGGTTAACAGCATGGTTTTTGCTCTGAGAAATATAAAAACACGTTTCTAGTTTGTCAAATTTAATCAATACTTATTTGTTTCAACTTAAAAGAACACATAAACAACTCTCCTATCAAACATAATACAGAGTACAGAAATATCCAGAACACTCAATACACTGCTGTTTAAAGTTATTGATAAATTGTAATATTGAAAATGTAAATATATCACGCATATCAAATTGCAGCTAGTTAACGACCCCGTCAAGTCCCCTTCAGTCCAATCCAAAGCACGCCGCCACCGGACGGCAATGTGAACTAACAATCATGACAAATGTATTCCGAAAATATAACTGTACATAATGAAGTCCCACAAATATTATCGTTTTTATCTATCTATTTTCCATTTATCTATACATATAATATAACTGTAACTGAACGCCGTGGGATTCACCCGGTAGGGCCTCGATCGCCTGGGCGGCGCGAAGATGAACCCCGTCCCGACTGCGACTCTGCGGCCTATAAAAAGGCCCCTACCCACCGGACTTACCTGATTGGTTAACCAAAGATGGACAACCAAGGGCCTTAGGGCCCAACCCAAGGACCGACCCGTCTTAACGGGCCGCGAGAGACACACCCCCGAAGGGGACTAAGTGTCCCGAGGGCTCTACCCACCCAGACAGGGTGGAGTGAAGAAAGCAAAGTGGGTGAACGCTGTTTGTGTACGCTAATCTCAGAAACGGCTGTAGGGATTTTTATGGGACTTTCAGTGGTACATAGAAAAGGTTGTGGAGCAACATACCTAAAGGCTTCTTTTAATCCCGGAGTTCCTGAGGGAGCTGGATTCACGCGGGAAAAACTCCTATGTACGAACAAAGTCGCAGGCAACAGCTAGTATTTAATAAACCAATTTGAAATAAAAAAAACTGATGGATTCTAATGAATTAACAACAATATAATATCTTCCGAAATCTTCATATTTCCGTACGCATCAAAACAACGACGAAAACAAAGAATCGTGAATATTGCCAAAGAATATTATTAAAATAAATTATAAGGCAGTGTATATTCACGCATCATTTGAGTCCAAGCCAGCTGCCAAAAAAGACTGCTTATTATGCACCCTTTATATAAAAATAGCGATAAACAACCAAACTAACCACCTTAATAAGGTAAGTGGGCGCTGCTGCGCATGGACATATTGGACATACGTTACAAATAATTTTAACAAAAAAAAAATGACTAACAACCCGTAGATAATTAAATGAGAAGATCCTCAATAGAGTCAAAGTCAAATAAATGCCAATTATTTCAATTTAAATGGGACCACAGGACGCCAACAAACACCAGCTTTCGAATAGGTATAAAAAAATATATCAAAATCGGCTCACCCAGATGAAAGTTATGAAGACACACAAAAAATATAGCATAAGCTACTCTTTTTTTTGAGGTCTTAAAAATGGCTCAATTCGCTGCCGGCAAGACTGAAAAGTGAAAAATGAAATACCAACTGGTTTTCAGCGCCTTTTAAACCAGTGGGACTGCATTTCCAAATTCGCTCTAGCATTGCATTGGCAATATAAGCCACAGAAATCTGTTAATAGTGTATAATGGTTTTATACTTTTTTGAAACGAAGTTCCTTACGGCAGTCTTGGAGGAGATAGGGATTTTGCTGCGCGACCGAACTGAAAAAAATGTGATAGTAAAACCGTAAGAAAAAGTGCGTGGAATAAAACCGTTAAATGAGACGTGCGCAGGCGCGACAGTCGTATACACAAGCGAGTAGTGTATAATACCTTTCTCTTTTTCCCTCTTTCTTTTCGTTATTTTGTTATTGTTATTGTGTTTTTGTAATTTTAGTTGATAATTTGAATTACGATTTTTTTTTATTTTACGTAATTAATTATTTCCTAAAATACTGAATTTCCTAAATACTTTCCTGTACTTAAATAAAAACTAATCAGCAAAATTTAAGAGAAAAATCAAGAAAACCTACATAAAATTGAGCAAGATTTTTTTTGCAAATTGTGTCGATTCTACATTAGCCGAAGGAACTTCGTTCCTACCTGGTGTCCCACGACTACGACACCACCATTTACCATGTAAATTAGCCACCGCCCCGACATACATCAACGAATGGTATTTGCGTATATCTCGATTACAATTTACAATACTGAAGTCAGTAACATTTCCCGCTTTCTTTTCCACCCTTCGTTGATACGAACATACATGACCATTTATGGCCACTTACCATCAAATGATCCATCTGCTCGTATGCCGGTTATTGACAAGAAAACATGGAATTCTTTTATGCTCTTGACTATACGACGCAGTATCCTTTCGTTATTTATTGTCCCATACACAGTAAAAGTTTTACATACTCGTAAGTCGTACAGCAGACAAGTATCAAATTATGAATACTTCTTCCCGTATCGGTTGAGGGTTTTGCATCATATTTTCCCTTTCGACATTTGTTTCCCGCTCAATAAACTGCTTGTTATTTATTGTTAAAGTTATAGTAGTCCCGGCTAAAATATTATGACCTACACTGAACTCAGTAACGGAATGGTTACAGTGCGCGAATGACCTAGTTAACCAAGTTTAACTAGCTTATGAAGTAATTTCGCCGTTCAGAATCAATATTGACTGTTATTAACATTAGATGAGCTACAGAATACTAGGAATATTAGTAACGTCAACAATATCTAGACATATAAATCTATAACTGATCGCTGTCACTATATCCATTCAATCGTAGACAACTTAAAGCAAATATGTGTTCTACAATTTGCATTGCGATTGCGATATCAGTGAAAAACTAATACTTTCACAATAATAATATTATACAGTAATAGTATTATACAAAAGTACATTACTCCCCTCACCGTGGCATTATTAAGTTTGTAACTTGTTCGTGTTAAGGCGCTACAACCGAAATATGGTAGTTTTAGATCTAAGATTTATATTTAAAGCTTACTGTCTATATCTCCGATATTTAGATATATGTATCTTCACTATAAAATAAAGAATCTCATAAGAGCAAAAACAGTAAAATGTGAAGTTTTCTCGATAGAAAAAAATCGTAAAGTTAGGTCCAAATAGTTTTGGTTTTTAAGTTTACTACGAAAGTTTTAACAATTAGTTGATGATAATATTTTTAAAACATAGTAAACAATGAAAGCTAAGTTTTCATAAGAATGGAAATCTCAAAAACCGTATCAGTTTTGAAAGAAAAAAATAAAATGCAATTGGCGTTTACGTCAACAATATTAAAGCCAACGTAAAACATTGCTTTCTCACTATTTGCCTATATGAAATCATTCCATCTCTGTTCTTTGAGGGCGGAGCTCATTCGTCTTCGGACTTTAGGAAGCGTGGACGCGTCACGTCTCGCAGTAAAATGCGTTAAAATTTTTAATTTCGCACGTAATTATCTTGTGTAAAAAATTCTATACTAGCTTCCTTAATCGGCTTATGGACCTGTTTAACTATGTTATGGAGTAAAGTAGTATTAATAATGGGTGTAGGCCTCGATGAAATAGTAATTTTGTTAAGTTAGGTTATTACTAAACTAAGTTTGATTTACGCGGGCATCGCTCTAGTAGCTACGTGGAATCGGTGTTGATCAGTATAAAAATTATGATCACGTCTGTGTAAAAACTAAATACATATTGTTAATTCGCAATGTTGTCAGTTTATTCAATATATTATTATATAACCTATACAATATTATAATATTATATATATTATGTATGTACTTAAAATATAAAGCTGAATTTGTTTTGTTTGTTTATTTGAGCACGCTAATCTCAGGAATTACAGGTTGAAATTGAATAAATCTTGTATGAATAGTTTATTTATTGAGGGAGGCTACAGGCAATAATATACCTAATGTCGCGTAGCCACATATTACAACAAATTTCAATATTGTCTGTATCAGCTGCCATAGCTCTGCGGGAAAGTATTGGTTCATAATATCTAAAGTACCAAGGTTCAATCCCCAGTTCTTTGATAACAAATATTTTGTTCCTTTTTTTCATGAATCGTAACAAGTGTAATTACTTAAATTTTCGCAAAGTAAGAACGTCTCATTAGAGCCCCCATCACTACAACGTTTTATTATTGATAATATTTTACATTAATATGGCGTAATGAATACTAAAGTATAAATAACTACAGTCTGTTTTTTTTTCGCTACGGACTAAATTGATTGACATAAGGGTTCCGTACCATTATGTATAATTAGGTATTACTATTATTAGGTACGTAAAAATTGGGCTATGGCCCCTTTCCCAAAGGCCACTGTAACCTTTATTTTATTAGCTACACCGCCATCTCTTGGACGGGAAGGTAACTAAACTAAAATATTTATTTTACGCCCACACCCACTTAAATATTTATTTTATTCTGTTTTTTAGTATTTGTTGTTGTAGCGGCAACAGAAATATAAATCTAAAATAAATCTGTGAAAATTTCAACTGAAACTATTACGGTTCATGAGATACTTACCTACAGCCTGGTGACAGACGGACGGACGGACAGCGAAGTCTCAGTAACAGGGTCCCGTTTTACCCTTTGGGTACGGAACCCTAAAAACAGACTGTACACGATCCACACAATAAAATCGGTCAAGTGTGAGTTGACTCGCACTCGAAGGGTTCCGTACCAAACCCAACCCTAATTACATAAGATGACAAATTTTGCCTCTTTTTATACAACCAACAAGGAAATGCATGAATTTCCTACTCTAATCAGGGATAAACTTTATTTCCCACTCTAATTCTTATCTCTTATCCTGACAATAATAAATTTTCAATTAAAATAATATAACTTAAGTATCTCTAATCGTAAATAGTGGAATGCCGTAAGCTTTTTTTAACCTCGGAATCCCGGGACTATGAATGAATTTTCATAAAAATTGTTGGACTGTATTTCAAAATGCACAAATAGAAAAGTTAAAAAAAATAGGTCACTGATTATTTTTTTATTTTTTGTTATCTTTTTTCATAAGTTTGTGACCCCATAACTTCGTGTTGGGTAAACCGATTTTGATGATTCTTTATTTTCTTGACAGTTGGTGCTCTTGGTATGGTACCATATAAATTTGAGCGACATCTCTTTACTCTCTACTGGGTATTCCGATTTTGATGATTTGAATAAAAAAAGAATTATCAAAATCGAAGCACCCAGTGTCAAGTTATGAGGGAACGACCATAAATTAAATACACATTATATTAAGAGTAACTCAAAAACTACTCGTCTGACGCAACTGAAATTTTTACGGGACCTCACATAAAGCCACAGCTTTCGATAAAAAAAGAATGATCAAAATCGGACCTTTAAATAGTAAAATATGAGGTAACATACATAAAAAAAATTATTGAGGATAATTCGGAAACTACTGGTCAGATGCCGTTCTAGTTTATATGAGACTACAATGCAAGTACCAGCTTTCAAATAAAAAAAGAATCATAAAAATCTAAACACTCAGTAAAAAGTTATTTGGAAAAAACCATAAACACACACAGCTAAACATCCTTACACATTATTCAAGTTAATTCAAAACTACTCGTCAGATGTCGCTCAAATTTATATGGTACCATACCAAGAGCACCAACTGTCAAGAAAATAAAGAATCATCAAAATCGGTTTACCCAACACGAAGTTATGGGGTCACAAACTTACGAACAAAGATAACAAAAAATAAAAAAAGATCAGTGAACTTTTTTTTATCTTTTCTATTTGTGCATTTTGAAATACAGTCCAACAATTTTTATGAAAATTCATTCATAGTCCCTGGATTCCGAGGTTTTGCCATTTTTATGTCTAACGGCACTCCACTAAAATACATAAATCGAATGTATAACATAATTCAATATGAACATACAATTTATTTATTATGGCTTTTTACAAAAAAAAAATAACCAACTTCAACCTCGATAAGCAGAGATAACTCAAAAACTACTTACTCGCCAGATGGCGCTTAATTCAACATGTAGGTGTAAAGTTCTCGTCACTACAAATTAATCAAGCCCAAACACTAGATAACTAAAGAAAATCGTTGAGGAGTTCCCTTGACTGTCTTTTGGCTTCATCAGATCGACTCCAGACCTTCATGAAATTGTAGCGCTTTCATATATTTATGAAAACATTAACAAACACACTAGTCGTCCTTACAATTTTCGAAAGTTGCTCTCGATTTCTCTGCGATGCCATCATCAGATCCTGGTGATTCTTTTTAAAGGACCCCACTGCGAATATCTACTTTAAAACAAAAAAAGAATTATCAAAATCGGCCCATAAACGACGAAAAAATCGCTGAACAAACATTAGTACCTACGGAAGTAGGAACCTACCTAGTCGGAAAACATTAGTACCTAGTACCTACAGCACAGCGCAACGCGGCGCGGCGTGGCCACATGAATGAATACCTAGTAGTCATCTTTGGTGGCGCTATTCTATCTCGCTCTAATAACTAATGCCTTGTGATGATCTTATGTCTAGGTTGAGCGTCGCCCTACAATGAAAACAAAAAAAATCAAGGCAACAATATCAAGCATGTGTGCGTGCAGGCGATGTTTTACACGTTCGTCTATTGTCTATGTGTGCGTGATCAATGATATAAAAATTTAGCCACAATTTTTTAACACGTTTTCGCGGATTCGATATTCCATCTCGACATTTATATCATCAAAGAATGAATGCAATAGAATGAAACATCCTATCTCTTTTCAATCTGGTTCAATAAGATATTGATTGATAAAATTTAACACTGTTACATTAAGAGCCGTGGTCTAGGGGTTACAATCTGGTCCCACTTCGAAGGAATTTCGCAGGTTCAAAACTTGCAGCTTCTATTTTGGATGCTTATATTTTTAATGCTATTTTTTTACAGAAATTTTATTTTTACAGTTATAATAAGAAATAAAACTAAAATATTATAATTTTATTTATAATAATGTTAATAATTTTTCCTTTTATTCCTGTATGGCGCGGCGCCGAAGTTCGCAAACATGGGAGTATGGGAGACAACCTTAGAAATAAATAAATATAGATACATTATTATTTCCATAAAGCTTTTTTCGTAAATAATTGTTTTTTTATTGTGATTTTATTATTTTACAGAGAATAGAAATCAAAATGAAATTTATTTTTAAGGAATAAATTATAACAACAAAATATTAACCTTATTTTTTATTTCTTATTTTAACTGCAAAAATAAAATTCCAATTAAAAAAATCATATTGCACAGGCTCGAATGCACGCCGATTCTCTACATCTACATTGAAATGTCCTAGCTAGATGATAAAACCACTACACCACAGCTCTTAGTGAAACTGGTCTCAAATTATCAATCACTTTCGTATCAATCATTTATCGCGTATGTCTACATATTATAATAATATACCTATGTCTATTTGTCGCGTACATCTACATCAGTGGTGCCCAAACGGTCGATCGCGATCGACTGGTCGATCGCAAGAGGTTTCACGGTCGATCTTAGAAGTTAAGCCAGTACAAGATTTTATTTTCGAAAATTTATAAATTACCTACTTACTGAGCATGCATCTACATCTCGTTAATTTTCCGCCACAAGAAAAATATACTTAACTTGACCTGTATTTATTTTCTTTTCTAATAATATTTTTTATGTACAAATGTGTGTACAGAGTAAGAAACTATGTAAAACTGATTATAATCATATTATAAATCTAATCATTAATAATTACTTATTATTACAACATAAAATAATAGATAATAAAAAAAAATACTAAAAATAAATCTGTCGATCTTAAACCCTTAACTTTTTCTCAAGTCGATCTTCACAGCAAAAAGTTTGGGCACCACTGATCTACATTATTATCTAATGTATATATACAGTACATTATAGGTTTCATACTTTCGATACCTTATAAATTATAAACATTACTATAATTATTGTGAATGTGAATTTATTATTGTAAATACTATTGTTGGGCCAACATCTCATCGTTAAATTTTATTTAGAAATTCTTAATAACATTATCAAACATTTTATCAAATCAAAAAAAAAATCGAATATCGTCACCAGTGAGACCACGTTTCTCAAACACCGATTTTTTTCGCGTATCCTCTTAATTCACATGAAATATATCGAATATCTACATTATCTACTCCAAGTTCTATCTGTTCCATTTACATTAAAATTTTAGTTCCATTTAGTGGCACCTGGTGGCGCGCGTAAAATAGACCACGCCCATTTAGGTTCTAAGTATTTCCGTTGTAGCGCCTTAATAGCTAAGTATGAAAAGGTTGGGCGTGGCTAAGTGTAAAAACATGTTGGGAACCCAAATTATGCGCCACAACAAAATGGATATGGCCACCCCGACCGCGACATTACATTACTAACAGAAGACGCCCACGATGTCGTTTTTCAGAGATGTTTCAATCGATTTTAAATTTAAAGCCGCCAATTGTATCTCTTTAAGTTATAATAGACGTATTTGCATACAATTTCTCAAGTGAATCATTTGGCAGAAATAAAATGTTTAAGTTCGTCCCCTTTTTAGGGTTCCGTACCCAAAGGGTAAAACGGGACCCTATTACTTAGACTTCGCTGTCCGTCCGTCCGTCCGTCCGTCACCACGCTGTAGGTATCTCATGAACCGTAATAGCTTTTGAAAGGAGTTGAAAGGAGATGTTTCAAATCCGGCCCACAACATGTACAGTACCTCGAAAAATCGAGAAAAATCCATGGAATTCGGGAAAAATAAAGAAAAATTTATTAAATGCATACTTTTCTGGTACAAAAATTGTATTTATCATTAATTTTATCAAGTTTCAACATGGCGTCTTGCCAATTTGTCATTGATCATAGATCACGAACTGTCTACTGTCACTTTAATATGACAGAAATGTACGTACATATGTCAAACTTCAATCAAATCAACCAACGTGACAAGTATGGCTTATCGCCATGACGGATTTTTGTTTTTGTGTTGCAATTTTAAGTGTATATTTTTGTGTTATACCACCAAACTAAAGCAATTTAAAGGAATCGGATGATTGAAAATTGTTTTAAATACCTATGTTTCTCCATTTTTGAGTATAGTGTACAAAGAGGTGGCCGGGGCTCCATACATTTTGAAACATCTCCTTTTCACAGATGATGTATTTCTGTTGCCGCTACAACAACAAATACTAAAAAACAGAATAAAATAAATATTTTAGTGGGCGCCCATACATTTGACGATAGTTTAGTTATATTTCGGTCCAAGAGATGGCGTTATGCGTAATATGTGGCTACAATAAAACAATTAAATATTTATGTGTGGCTTTCATACAACAGACCAGATTTTTTTGGGGTTTTTATACATAATGGTACGGAACCCTTCGAGCGCGAGTCCGACTCGCACTTGGCCGGTTTTTTATCCCCTTAGGAGGGGATATCCTAAAATCCTCTTAAGGCTCTCTCTCCTACGCAGCCTATAGTACATCCCACGGATTCCCACGTTTCAGCTTCTTACTTTCAGTAGTTTTGGTTACGACTACGGTTGCGGAAGAGTTTTTATATACCTGTTGACCAGCTGATAACCGCGGCTAAACCCGCGTCGAAATATTTTTGTCTTAATTTTAAAATTCTCAACCCCTACTTTATCCCTTCAGATATAAAATATGACATATATGACAAAATCCGTACTATTCCGTACTTAGTGGACGTGTACTCACCATTTAGGTACTACCTTCCTGCTGATTTTTATCTTTACAGGTTAGGCGGTTTTCGATATTTCGTGATGAGTGACCTTTCGCTTTTACATTAAGATTGATGATTGTCAGATGATGTATAACTTAAAAAATACATAATATGTACCTGGAATAGGTAGACTAGATTGGCCACTAGACCCCGAAAACGATTAATTTGATTTATAGTTTGTGAGTACTTTTGCCTTTTTTTTTCAACATGTACAGTCGATAGAAAAAGTTCTATAAAGTAAAATAATGTTTTTAGCAGGGCAGTAGCTACCGTCGTATCAGCCGTATCAATGATACGGATTACGGAGTCCCCGGGCTACAGGGGCCCACTACGTGTGTAAGCAATAATTAGTAAAATGTTATCCACAATGCCACTTAATCTCGTAGTTCCCGGGGAAAAAACATCAATACTAATAATAATTTCTTTATTAACGCAAAAAAATAAAAACAATGATCTTTAAGAATTTTTGTCTATTTGTCTGTTCCTTAATTACTTTTTTTGTTGTTAATTTAACAAATTATTAAGAAGGTATATGAAAATAAGACTGATTTTGCATTTTAATTTTTATTACATATTTTATACCACTTATTTGTTTCTTAAATTAAATTACCTTTATTGTTAACTACTTTTATTTTACTCCCAATTCTTTTAGTAAATAATGACACACAAATAGCCTCATTCTCTAGGATTCCGTCTCGTTGCTTCCATGGGCAATATTATAACACCCAGACCAACAACAAGACCAAACCCAGGTTTCTTAGAAGCGCAATTCAAGTTATCCAATCAAGGCCGGCATGGTTAAATTTTTACTTTAAAACTTTTTCTTAAAACTATACTTTTAAGCAATATTTAATTTTATTTGACGTTATCATTATCAGTAAAATCGGAATTCGGGGTATAGTGGGACGGGTGAGAATGGGAATGGGAGCCAACGGGAAAAACCCAATTTATTTTATGACATTGCATCTTAACTGACAATCTTGCCTATCCAAATATTGTCTTGAAAAAGTCGTAGAATACAAATAAGCCCTATAATAATTATAATAACCTACATAATATTCAGTTTTTCATTGAGTTATGAAAGAACCCTGATATTTTCAAAGTTCGTCCGGAACCTGATACGTCGGCATAAATCAAGAAGAGGGAAGATTAGGGGGTCCTTTGAGGATTTTTATCGATGAAATTCATGGTTCTGCATAGCTTAACGTTTTAAATACGTGTTTGTTGGTCGGAGTAGCATCGCTTATATGTATATCGAAATCTCCCTCAATGTGATAGGCAAACCGTTAATAATATGTTAGGTTCAGTCACTCACAGATCAGTTACAATCATACGGTTCCGTATACAAACAGCTGCTACTATTACCTAATATGGAACCGCTATCTCTGTCTATGTGTTACAAAGCTGAGTTTTGGACGGAAATAAGTACAGCTGTATGTCGATATATAAGTTATAGTCGGCACAATCATAAGATTCCGATATGAAGGCTGTCATCACAGTGACAATAGTGAAGTACAACAAAAATCGATGCATTAAATAAACCGATTTATAAATTTAACCGATTATAAGTAATAAGACTTTCTAATCGTTTCGTTAATTAAGTTCGGAACGATAATTTATAAACCGACCTCTGATTGTTTTCTTAAAATCAGGTAAAAACAGATGTAGCGTTGAGATTAACACCAAAAGGGATAATAAGACAATTTGACTAGTAAGTTAAGGTGAGGAAATTATATTAGTTATTAAAATGGAAATTTCATTAATCTAGTGAAAACGAAGAAACTATTAAACGGTTAATAATTATCCAATTTGAGTGGAAAAGGCTTAAAAACGTATATATCGGGAATTTATAATAGCTACGAAAAATCGCAATGCTTTAGACATATTAAGGAATCTATAACTATTTGTATTTTGAGTGTGACATGCTAGCACATACTTTCGATTGTAGTAATGTATCGATTATGGTCGATTCATAAATTGTTTCAAGAGGTCACATAACTATAAATCCAGCCTCCTTATAAAACATTGTAGTGACGTCTTAAATATTTGTTCAATTTTACACAATTTATGATGTAAACTGATTAAAATAAAATAAAATTATTTAAACAATTTATAAATAACACAAATAAAAAACAAGCAGGGATGGTTTACATATTTCGACAGAATTTCTAGTATTTACCTATGTAAGTACGTATAAGTAAGTAAGTACCTATCTAAATACTCGTAGTAAGTAAACAATATTACTCCAATTCGTTTAACCCGCTAGTTACTTGCGTTTAATATTACGGACTAATGCCTAATTAACATGTTCACATTTAACAAACTGTGGGCAATTTTATAACATCATGCTACGAGCAATAGAAGCGATGTACCAATAAAATATGTTGCAAAAATGGGAAGAAGTGTTTACTATCTGTAAACATAAAAACAATTTTCCAAAGCGAAGAGGAGGTGGATTCACAAGTACATTATGTACCTACTTATAAAGCTGCATTGATAATAAATATAAACTGTGTACTGTATATGCACAGTAAATAGTGCATTGCATAATTTAACCAAAGTGACCTATCATTCACTACGAAATATCTTCACTTCATATTATCATTACCAGCGGTTCAAATTAAAAAAATATATTTCCGTAATAAGTAAATTGAAGACGTCCATACAAGGTTAGTTTGTGTTCATACATGACAGACGTCATATCGGAATCTTATGATTGTGCCGACTATAGTGAGTCAGGTTTGCCTTTAATATTGTATAGAAGATTTTGCCCACCTCTGTATACATCCACCAATACAAACGTCGAAATTTTGCAAAGCGCCATCGTGTTACTTTTTCATGCCCTTTGCCAGTTACGCGGCAATATCACATTATTTACATTTTTCGTCTTATTTTTGTTTAGATAATATGTATCTAAATTATATCCACTGAGATACTATGCACTAAAGCTTCATAACACCTAAAAGTCTTTATTTGAAAACTTCTGCTATTATTATAATTATAGGTACTTAAACCTTTTAGGGTTCAAAATATTTGTAACGGACAAACACACATCTTATTTCTATTAATGAGGTTTCTTTTATACTGGTCCAATAAAATATATTATCTACGTGGCTACCGATGGGCAACTTATCGATAAAACACACGATAGGCTTAAATAAAGAAATCAGATAACAGGTGACGTACTTAGCCCATAAACAGAAGAATCAATGCGTCAGTATTTACGTAAAGCATTATTCATCATCTCTGCACTCTCGTGTCCATTTGCAGAGATAAGAAGTTCTTCGGATTATGGCTTTACAGATAAAATTCTATACTACATTACTATGATATGGCACTTCATATAAATAAGTATGTTGTTTATCACTAAACTAGATATAAAACATTGTAATCTAGAACAAGGCTGATCAACGCGGAAAAAGGCAACCGAATAAAAAAAATCACAATTTATATGAAAAACAACACTTACCTAATACTTGATTGAATATTTTGTCAAAATTTACTTCATTCTTCTTCTCCATATATTTATGCATCACGCTCCGTACACTGTAACAAAAGAAATATACATACATTTTAGTTCCATTACAAATTACACGTAAGTACACTATAAACACGAAGTCACGCAGTAAGGGTCGCAAAAAACTGTTTTCATATACACTGGTCAGCTATAAATAACTTGACCTGATCAGTTAATAATTATAATTACGTACTTTGAAAAATGCAAATTTAAGAAGTAATACTGCAAACGTTTTTTCATTACCTTATTTCCTAGCAATGTTTCATAATCGAAACCGAAATATCAAGTCTAATTAATAAATTGGTTTACATCAGAAATATTGCTTTATCAAACTAAACAATAGTTTAAGGTGTCCTTAGCGTCACGATGAAAAAGTGCAAATTATCACGTATCTACCATTTAAGGGATTGTACGTACGGAACCTCGAGATGATCGTAAAACATTGCTTTAAGAAGTGTTACAAGTTCTACTTCCGGCACTCCGATATAACCCAACATTAATTATTAATTACAATAACTATATCATTGTGTGTATAATAATTCTGTGTATAATAATTTATACCTACGATTTATTAATAAATTCATTTATTGTTTGAGATTATATAAGTGTTATTGACTTCCGATTTAATATTGTAAAGTGGGGTTGAGAGTAGGATATAAATATGGCGGACTAAGGTAGTGCAGGTCATTAATTTTGTAACGGTTCTAAGGGGAAGTTCTGCCCGAATGTATACTTGTAAAGATAATTGGTAGTTAAATGTAATAATGTACAAAGTGTAGAGAATAATGTGTATATGCTGTAATAAACTACGTGAAAAGATGTTGCTGAAGTTTATTTTTGTGAAATAACTCATCGATAGGGAAGTTCATCGTCCTTGCTGCAGCCAGTGTGATAGACATCATCACAGAAGGGAATTTGAAGAATGCGAGTAAATACGTCGCTATTGCCGTTGAATCTGTTTTGTCGCAATGTTGACTTACAGACATCGCCTGACATGATCGAATTTTATATTTACAAATGTAGTTATATCTAACAGATAAATCGCATGTTGAAATGTTTTATCGCTTTGTTTACTGTGACATCCACCGCGAGACTTTTTATGTGACACATTCTTAACTCAGGACTTTTACGACCTACAAAATCCGGGGTTGTGGATGTGGGAACCTATTGTAGGTAGATAATAGTTATCTCTCTATATTCACATGACTACTTATTCCAGAAAATTCCATAACTTCGTCTATGTAAACGACGTGACGAAAATTTAAAAAGTCGTCATGTCGGAATTCATTGCCTTCATAAAATTTTACCATTACCACTCGTTTCCACATTACCTACACCACACCAACAATTAAAAAATCGCCTTTGATTACGTGTTTTGCGGAACCTACAAGGATTTTCGCTACACCAATAATGATGATATCGCCTTCTTATTTCTACGTGATCATTTGTCTTTTATTTTATTTTTTGTATTTAAGTTTTTTGCAATTTGTAACTTTTTGAGTACTTCAGCAATGGTATGTTCCATAGAAATTTTTGATCAGTATTAGAAACAGGATCGATTGGCATAAAAAAAACTTTGTGTAAAATTGATATTTTCTTGCTAACTGTACATTTTTTTGAAAATCTGTGAATAGGGAACCAAATTCCATAAAAAATTATGGATACTATCTATCTATACTTAATTTTATATGGAATTTGGTTCCCCATTCACAGATTTTCAAAAAAAGGATAGTCTCCTTAGACCATTTTCATGTAGCTGCATCGGATAAGGTAAGTACCTGCCCTTACTGACCTGATGAAAGTTTCCACCCTGTATATACATTATTATATATAATTATTACATCGCCGTAATGGCTCCATTTATTTATGTATTACGTGCAAAAATTGTGAGAATCCGTGACAGTTCAAAAGTTAGGCCCTTCGTACACAAGGCTACGCAAATCTTCGATACTCAACGATTTTAGTCTCCAAGCAACTACCGCCTAATCGTTAAATTGTATAATATTGAAGATTACTAAACTAGTCCTCTGAGACTCGGATTGAAATATCAAAAAGGGTGCCTCTTGTTTGGTATTACAACTTTTCGTCGAAAATGGCTTCGACTAATTTTAGTTGGAATAAAGTCATTTCACATAATTATTCATTTGATCGAATATTTGATTTCCATAATTTTATTTCTTATCATCATTTGTTTCGAATAATATCGTTTGATCGAATGTTCAAATGCGCTAATTTTAATTAAAGTAATTAGGTTAGCGAGGAGCGAAGCGACGAGCGTGTTAGGTTAACAGGAACCATCGCACGAGCCGAGCGAGCGAAGCGAGCGTGCCGCGGCAGCGGCCGGCGAGTGCCAGAACCGACTTTAGGGCATTTATAACCTGAACATTTCATGAAATGAACATTGTATAAAATAATATTCGATCAAATGAACATTATGTCAATCAATATTACACAAAACGAATATTCGATCAAATGAAAATTATGTCAAACGATATTATACAAACTGATTATTATCTTAAACGTTGTTCGATTTATTAAAATTATATCAAGTTTTTTACGAAACAAGGGTAACCCTATCAAAAATGGTTGCAATAATAAGAGTTTAACCCCTACTAATATTATAAATGCGAAAGTAACTCTGTCTGTGAGGATTTCATGCCTCAACCCATTGATATAATTATGTTATTCTTATATTTTGATTTTTATTAGAATATAAAGTATGTAGGTGGCCGCAGCTGTTAGTCAACCATTAGATTTTTTCACACATGGTGCGCTTAATTTTCCCCGAGTACCCCGGGGACAATATATCCGGTGACGTTGGTAGAGCGACCTGATATCAAAGGTGTTTATCAGTAGCAGAGATATGACGAAAATCTCGACTTTATGAAGACTTACGCAAGATAACTTGAGTTAGGCTATGTGAAGCGAAACTAGAGATGGGCGATACGAATCGATAATAAGCTGTATCGATACATAGCAATGCGATATATCGATATTTTGTAACGATATGCGACCATACAAAACGCATCGATATACATAGGTATCGCATGCGTATCTACAGGTAAAAAATATCGAATGCATGTACTTATACATATCTGCTTAAACTTGTGATTTGATTGAACCGGTAATATTAAACGTCCTCTATGTTTTGGTAAGGCAAGATTAATGTAAACAAACTTTGTACCGACCAACTGAGCTGGCGGTGGCGGTGGCTGACGCTTGTTTTCACTTGCCGGAAACACTTTCAGATGGACGCAATCGCTTAAACCCGCAAGGCCTAACTACACTCTTGTTTTTACGAAACCTTACCGCCTCTCAATGGCAATTGTAAAATATTGTAATAGGTTTAACTTCCATTTTTAAGAAAATAAATCCTTTTTTACTCTTCTAATTAATACCTTTGTTTTATTTTAACCTGTATAAAAATGGGTACATATCATACGTATCGATACAAAAGGTTGCGATATATCGCTGAATCGATACAATTGTTTGCGATACGTATCGATACAAATGATTATTTTTGGCATCTTTAAGTGAAACCAGTGGCAGATTATCCCTATAGCAAATTAAGCATGTCCCTAGATGCGCCAGTTATAAGGGGGTCTTGCGTGTAAAAATTGTATATATATCGCACAAACATACGTCACACGATAACGTGAGGAAACCTGAATCACGCTATCGAAGATTTCTGCATTGCTCGTATATATATACAAAAAAGACTTGACCATCGACAGTTGGGAGACAGGCCGTCCCCCAGGCATGTCGTCTCCCTTTGCCACAAAATTTACTTGTTCTACTGCACCGTTGACATCTTATACTATCCGATGAGGTCTTTCCCTAGGGATTTCTTGACCGGTAATCCGCTACTGGATAAAACGAACCCCTCACAGCAGGTTCTCCTGACTCTAGTTAGCACTCTTCATGTACCTTTTACACTATCAAGCATTTCCGGCGTTTCGATTCCCTTGTTTTGATACAATTGACGTCAGCATTTCAAATACTTTGGGACTGATTCCATCTTTGCACGAATACAGTTTGGGAGTTTCATTAAATCATATACATAGTTCCTTTTGTGAAATCATCGCCGGGGGTTGTTGTTTTAACATCTTACGTGAATTGATCCCTTGGGGTGTTGATACAATCTCGGTTTTAGTCATATCGTTGCGAAGCGAAGTATCCAGTTATAATTTCCGGGACAGTCAAAAGGACTACGCACATTACCACGACTCCACGCCAACGCGGTTACGGATCCACTCAAATGTAAGCATTCAATAAAGATCCTTATATCTTGGACATTACGGTTGAATTTCGAGTGTACACTTGAAAAACGTGGACTACTCCCCACCCTCTGCTCACCGACGCCGTTCACACTCGAAATTCAACCGTAACGTCCAAGATATAAGGATCTTTATTGAATGCTTACATTTGAGTGGCTCCGTAACCGCGTTGGCGTGGAGTCGTTGTAATGTGCGCAGTCCTTTATTCTACTAGCTAGGGCAACGGAATCGGGCGGTATCTAATTTTTATACTTATAATAAAACTGAAAAAAAGTTCTATGTGTACATTGAATATGTATACAACGTGTCCCAAAATTCAACGATAAGCGGGAACTGGAGGGTGCACTTGCTCATGACTACTTCAGGAAAAATAAGAAAAAAAATCCAGCCCTTTTTGTTTAAATAAAAAAATAAATTTTCAAAAATTTACACCCTTCGTGTTATTTTGAGCTATCATGGCCACAGTTTTTCAAATATTTCAGATTTGTTTTTTGTATTGGCAACCTAAGAAGTCCTACTATTTATCACAATTCTTAAAAATCCCAGAAAGCCTGCAGTTTTTCCACAAAACTCACACAAACACCAAAATTCCCTTAAAATTTAGCGAGATTTTTACTTTCAATCTACTTTGACTCATCATTGTGTAAAAAAAAAGTATATGATTACAAAATGGTATTATACTCTAAGAAATGTAGCCACAAAAAAAATTGTACCATTTTTAAACAAGACCAAAATTTCTTAATTGTTCAAGTTCAAAGTAATCACTTTGCTTTTCAAAGGGACAGGACATGCTATTTTGTTTACTGTGCACCTTATCGTTTTCAATGAGGGTAACCGCGTGTGAATTCGCCGCTAGAGGCCGCTAGTGCAGAGTGAGGTCTGCCTGTCACTTCTCACTTGTCTGAATGTCACTTGTCAATGTTTATATATGAGCGGGCTGTTCGATTATAATTTCTTTTTACTTTATTTCCCAGTTATTAAGAAATATTTAATTTAATTAAAAATGGCAAATACGAGTTACGAGTCAATGAATGTAAGTAATTTAAAAGTAGAACTAAGATAATTATTGCTTTTTACCAAAAAAATAACCGACTTCAACCTCGATAAGCAGACATAACTCAAAAACTACTCGCCAGATGGCGCTTAATTCAACATGTAAGTGTAAAATTCTCGTCACTACAAATTAATCAAGCTCAAACACTAGATAACTGCAGTAAATCGTTGAGGACTTCTTAGGTTGAATCCCTCGACTGTCTTTCGGCTTCATCAGATCGACTCCAGACCTTCAAGAAATTGTAGCGCTTTCATGTACTTATGAAAACATTAACAAACACACTAGTCGTCCCTACAATTTTCGAAAGTTGCCCTCGATTTCTCCGAGATGCCATCATCAGATCCTGGTGATCCTTTTAAAAGGACCCCACTGCGCATATCTACTTTACAACAAAAAAAGAATTATCAAAATAAACGACGAAAAAATCGCTGAACAAACATAAAAAAAAGCATATATACGGTCGAATTGAGAACCTCCTTCTTTTTTGAAGTCGGTTAAAAAAGAGGTGCAAAGTTAAGCGGCCTGAAAGAATAACTAATTCAGAGGTTAGTTTATTTACTATTTACAAGAACATTTTTGTCAACATTAAGCTTTTTTATCGAGTTTGGCTACAACCCATAATGGCCCACTACTGAATACGGTTCTCTCCTCATTATTGAGGAGGCCTAGAGTATTCTCCACCACGCTGCTCCAATGCGGATTAGTGGAGGGGTTAGCGGCCAACCCACTGTCGAATGTTTTCAAGCCGCCTGAAGGACACGGCTTAACGACTGCTATCAAACAATAACAACCAGGACCGACGGCTTTACGTGCCTCCGAAGCACGGAAGCGCTCAAGAAGTTTTGCCACTAGCGGTCACCCATCCGACTACCGACGGCGCCCGCTGTTGCTTAACTTTACCGATCGCTTAGGATCGATGCAAGCCGCCGGGCTATGAGCGCCCGCTTGTATTGATAAAGGTGTATAGAGAATGTCTTGGAGTTATTAACAAAATTTTCTTCATATTGATTTTTCTTAGCTGAACAAATAGTTGCCGTTTCACGTTTCTTTTGACGTTGAAGAGCTGTCTCTGTACATAATTTTATTTTTTCTCTCTTCACTTTCGTGGTTCCATGAAAATCGACCGCTTTAGGTTTTAGTTTAGGAGTAGCTGAAAACATTTTAACAGAAGATTTAAAGAGATTAAAGTATGTAATAATTGTTCACTTAACAAGGTCAGGTTAAATAAGGTATTTGAGGCGAACATGAACGTAATGTTATCTAGAGATAAGAAAGATTATTTCTTACGATTTTCTGTATTTGGGTCTCTAGGTAAATCTTAATCGTCAGGATCGAAATGTATTTTACAAACACGCGAATGTTTTGAAGGGGTATAGATGTCCCTGCGAATCGCTGCTAACCACTGCTTTAAGACAGTTTTATCTTTAGGATTAGGAAACTTGTATCCTCCTTTTCTTTTCGAACAAAACAGAACTGCGCAACACTGCGGCATTCTCGATATATTATCGTAAACTTTGTTTTGGCGCCAGACAATAAACAAACTTTGACAGCTATATTTTTGACAATAACTTTGACAGCATGACCTCACTCTGCAGTGGCGCCAACTGGTGAGCACAAAAACGGTTACCCTCATTGACGTGGCACTCGTACTGACGACTTTTGGCTTCGCCTTTTTGCACTGGATTAATTGATCTGCAAACTACTGACTTGGAATATCTTTGGACTGTGATTGTGTTTTGTGAATTGTACTTTTGGTGTTTTTGTACTGTTTGGCGTTTATTATGCCGTTACCAAACACACCATGCATTTAGCTGGCGAATATACATTCATAAATACCCGATAATTCGGGTAAATTTGAACGTTTGGGTACCTTTCTCCATACAATCTGTTAGCAGAGTTAGCATTGCACCGACATTTTCCATAAATGACCGATAAATAAAGAAGTGCTCCGAAGTACCTATTGAAGGGCGCCGCCTTAGGGTGCGGTTCCACTGAGGCGGAGCGGAGCGGAGCGGAGAGGAGTTCACCAATCGCATGGCTTGAAATCCATGTCTCATTGTGCCTCGCGTGGTTTTCAAGCCATGTGATTGGTGAATCGCGCACAGCTCCGCTCCGCTCCGCCTCAGTGGAACCGCACCCTTAAAGGTGGTAAGGAACGTGAACGTGTTTTTACAAGCTTCAAGCTGAATTAGAACTATTTCGTCTACAATTGGCAATTTACTTTGTCTTACAATTGGCTCCACACAAGGAAACTTTTTTACGGTAGACAGACAGACTTTAGACTTTAATACACCTTAATTTCCCTGACGACCCGAATGATGCAATGGTAAAATCGAGTTATTCCGGTTTGATACTTGAAAAGAGATCCCGAGATATACTTTTAATTATTTTTTATTCAGGTCTGAGCCCGAACAAGTAATACCTACATGGATCATAATATTTTAAATTATGTTCTATTCCGGTCTGATCTATTGACTATTTATTATCACAGTACCTGGTTGACCGAGCTTTGCTCGGTTGAAAATTATATTTAGTATGAATCGCAAGAAATACGAGGAATTCCGCCATCTATTCAGGAGTCAAATCATACAACTGTTCACTGAGCACAAAATTCATTTTACTTATGTTACGGCCAAAGGATCTCAACAGCGTGTTTCACAAAGTTGTACAGCGCCATCTAGTTTCATACTACTGAAATTTCAACACGTTACAAACAGTACCTCATAGAAGTTAACTGTGTGAGCGAATTAATTGCATTTTAAATAGGTACATACTTAATTAGATAAATTCATTGAACTTTCCTTCGTACTTTTCGCAGGCTTAGGCAGTCCCCGACTGAAATTTTTATTTGCGATAAAATGTATTGAATGTTTATGATAATTAAACAACATAAATAAATATACTTTTAGTTTAATGAGCAAGTTGTTAGGCGTACTTAAAATTTTATTGATTCTATTTACAACAATAGTAATTTCATCGATCTGACCATTATTTATTTAAAACTTTATTAAAATATATTATTAAATCGATAATAACAAAACTAACATTTATTTACAAATATTCTCGTAAATATCACAAACGCACGTTAAACTATCACTACGCGTCCTGCGAGGTCAAGCGAGATAATCGCACTGATTTTTAATTTTATTCAAACAGAAAATAGGTAGGTATAACGCAAAAATAGCGCTTCAACGTAAGAATGAATATTAATATTAGTATTAGCCGAACAAAAATATATTCGAGCGCCATCTAGTTTCATACTACTGAAACAAACAAACCGTATCTCATAGAAGTTATCCTAATGTTTCATAGATGGCGTCAGTTCAACACGTTACAAACAGTACCTCATAGAAGTTATCCTAATGTTTCATAGATGACGTCAGTATGATGTTTTTAAAATCTCTTTATCTCGGGAACCGAGCTTTTCTCGAACCTGGGACCTTGATAAATCGATTCCTTGAGCCGAAAACCCCCTAATCTGTAACTTTCATGAAAATCTTTGCAGCCGTTTCCGAGATCGTGATTATATATATAGGTATAAATAAATATACAAGAATTGCTCGTTTAAAGATATTAGATTTTAGTACAGTCAGCAAGAAATATGCATACAGGTTCTATTAGTTATGTTTGCAAAATATAAATTTATCGTAAGTTCGTTTGTTAGTATTTATAAAGAACATTTCAAGATTTAATATTTGTAAATACTGAAAAAATTGTGCGTTTGGCATGCAATGAACAAAACAATAAAACACTTGTTATCGGTTCCGCAAGGGTTTGGAAGAAATTCGAAGTTTTTGTAATAAATGGGTCGAGATGGGTGGGTCTTCTTAACGTCGTCTTAGTCTCTATCTTAATTCTGTACTGAGTTGACGAAGTGAAGTAAAGTCAAGGTGAAGTGTTGGTTCCTGATATACTTTTACAATAAATAGATGATCAAAGTGAAGTGAAAACTGTTTATAAAAGTAAGTGTTTATAGATAAGCTATATTAAACTATATACCTATATGTAATGCGATCTTAAACGTTTTATAATGATTATCTTGGAATTTTAAATGTTGTTGGAAATTGAAATATTACAGGTATTCATTTTGTCAAAAACAATGTAAATGTAATTTGTTTCATTTTTATTGTTTTAATTTCGCAAAACTTTACAGAAAAGGTGCAATAAATTGTAATTTAAAAGAGGTATAAATATATATAAAGATTTTGTGCTGTAAACTTACATACGATATTACGAATATTCACCATTTATTTCTTTTTTTTTAGAATATCTGAAGATCACAGTCTGCCGTCAACTTCTTCTAGCCATCCTAATGAGTTAATATATATAAATAGAAACGGTGGTGTAGTTTTACTAAAAGCTGGTTATCAGTACACCAAGAAGGTAGAATATAAAAACGGATGGAGTCAGTGGAGATGTGTCAACTGGCGAAAAAAGTGTTTGGGGTCTCTTAACCGTATGATTGTTTTTACTGTGATAATTTGACATTGTAATTTTAGTTTTTTTTATTTTTATTATTTACAAATTGTTTTTTTATACTTAATTAAGATTTTTCCAAATCCAAGGAGCAAATATATCTCAATGTGATTGTGAATACTATGACAGTTTTAAATTGTATTTTAAATTTTATTTTCATAATTTGATTAATCTTTAGTCTCTTACAAATTGTTTTTTTTATTATTTAGATTTATCCAAATCCGAGGACTAAATATAACTTTGGGGTCTTCCCTAACACAGGTTTTGATTAACTTACCAGGGCCACAACATGTAACTATGCAAAATTATGGTATAATAAAGAATTTTTTGAAATTTTTTTTTTGAACTTAACATAACTATGAAAAGATGATTTCAAATGACTTAGGTAGCGTAACATAAGTATGTGATGATTCTTATACGAATAAAAAGTACATATTTTTATTTCATCAACTGTTTTTTGTTTGACTGTACTTACCCATTATAAACAGGAAATGGATCGGTCCGGAATGGTCAAATTACAATGGATCTGATCGAAAAAATACCTATCATGGATCTCTTAGTGTGGATCAGACCGGAATAACTCGTAAAATCGCCGGATCTCTATTCCTGGGTTCGATTCGCAGCGAGAAGTTTGAAAGATTATTTTAAATATCCCTTCTCAGTCTGTGTGTATGTGTCCTTGTCTTGGGTGTTACGAATGGTACCCACGACACAGGGAATCCTAGTGTGGGGTTATGAGCGTGAAGCGTTATTTACATATTTATTTTTTACCGTACCGTACGCAATACTATCACGCAGTGTCCGTAATCTATCCCACACCAATCCGATTCTGACATGACCGGCTTATCGACACTAGCGTCCCCTTATCCGTGACAATTTTATGCATAACATGTATCATAAATAATTACGCAGCAAACAATATAACAATAAAACGCATATAACTGAATTTGTATCGGACTATTAATAACATCACGCAATAGATTACCTAGATAGGAAGCAGTTACGTTGCATGCCATAGCGCAAATGTTTTAATTTCCATTACATCTTTTCGATGCCTATTTATAAAGCCCAAATGCGCTACATCAGAGGGGTACGAGTCGGACGCGATAATGCGTATGGTGTTAGATAAACACTCTGTAACTCCACGCACCTTGTGACACCATACGTGTCGATTTAACGAATAAAGAGGCTAAAGATAAAAGAAAAAAGGGATTTCTCCTCAATTATTTACTGTTCCACAGACGATTTTCTCTTAAGTGTAACACTAATCGAGTAGTTTCTGGGATGTTTCATATTAATATAGGTATAACATAGATATAAATAACAGAAATTTATTGTTTTCTCTGCTTCTGCTTTCGTTTGCGACGTCGTTTGCCGCCGAGTCGCAATAAAACAAAATACCGGTTATTGTATCCCAAAGAAACGTCCAAATTCCTTCTAAATCGGCCCATCGATTTTAAAGGTAGTAGACGAGCAAACATATTAGCTCGTATATTTTTTTATATAGTATGAGATTTAGCTGATTTTAGAACAGACGACCCACCTGACAGTACCTAAAAGCCGTCCATGGACATCGGCTACACTGAGCGCATCACTGATATGGAATTCGTCTAAATTGTATCCCACACAAATGCCAGCATAACGCACCTGAGATTAAGGTACAACGTAGATTGACGGCGAGAATTTAAAATGCTGGAAGTAATTTTGCTTACAGAACCACAAACTTATCTGACCCGGTGGCCAAAATTAGAACTAATGCAAATGTTATACCGTTGTCAGACAAAGACGTGCAAAGACCAAGACAGTAGCGCCCCCCTTACCGGGTCTGATAAGTTTGTGGCACTGTACAAGCTAGATTGAACTGTGAGCGCAGCTAATAAATTTGTTTTAGCAGCAAGTGGCATTTCCGTATTCTCGGCGAACGCAATAAACCTTTTCATCATTACACATAACCGGATTGAAGCAATCCTCCACAGTAAAATTTTCACGATTATTTTTTTCGAATTTTTCCATTTTTGGATTGAGCTTTTATCCTAGGTTCATTAAGTGCGCTATAACATAGGCTAAACCATGTATTTTCATGTTTCTATAGCTCTTGCAAGTTGCAATTAAGTAAATAAGTTGGTTCCGTATAAAACACTAAAACCGGGTGAAGCTGAAGTGGAATAAATATTACATTTATAAACAGCCTAAGAAAAGTTGACTTCCTGCTTACCAACCGAATTCGACAGTTACCCGAGCACTTAAGAGATTACCTATAATAAAACTAGCAAGATTAAAATGATTTTGGCAATCGTGGACATTCATGTAATAAAATTGTTTATTAATTTACTTGTACCTACCACTACGTACAATTTGACATTAATTTATGTTCCTACCGATAAAGAAAACTACCATCTCTGTCTACGGCCACCACCAATGTTCAATGCTCGTAGTGTGCCTTCTAGAACCGTGGTAGTCAAACTGCGGCTCGCCGTCGTCGGTATCTTTGGACCAGTCTGAAGGATGTACAAAGCTGTATTGCACGCGTGCATTCCTCTAGATAGCAGCTGCCATGATGGTGCCTGGTGCCTAGCCCTTGTGAGGCCCTTGGCCAAAATAATGTGACAATCACTGTTCAAGAATAACGATGAATATTTTATGGGCTGCTAGACACTGAACCTCAGTTTAAAGAGCTTAGCGTGTTACACCTGCGAAATGATAGTCTGTTATCCGTTATGTTATGTTATTATTATCTGTTATGTTCATTCCCATTCAATCAAGGATGGGAATCCTTAATTTCATTATTTATTTTTCTTATTTAAGAAGCCGCTTATAAACCAGAAACCACTTTACGGCTAGTAAGATGATGGTAATGGTTCAGATGTTAAGTTACTTGTGATTTGTGATCAGTGACTACATAACATCATATTGCCATTTGCCAATTTGCTAAGTAGTACCGTGAAAAAATATAATTGTCTTGCTCTAATCTCAATAATTAAGATCAAAGCAACGTAACAACTTGTCTGGATTTATACCTTTCAATATCTCGACTATTATGAGCTTCACTCCTTTCTGTCGTGTTAAATAGTCTTCTAGTCTGCTGAATTTTTTTGAATATTTTATGTGAACCATAATTATTCATCATTGGTACTTACTAATACAACCCACATTCGAGCTTATTCAGGACAGAAATAAGAACGATTTATTGACGCAATAATAAACTATTTACGATTACGCCATACACCCTAGCTTTTGTTCCTGTGAAGTTCAAAGGAAGTAGATCGCAAACTTACACCTAAACTACACCTAAAAACTATTTTTTATGTAGTTGTTGTGCCAGAAATTCGGAGTTATTTGTACGAAAACAACGAATGAAAACGCGCAAGCTTTGCGAGGCAAAAAAATTCCTATTGTACCTATGCTTTCATGACTGAAAATTTACGACTTAAAGTACCTCAGGATTTGTGTATGCTTTATTATAAAAATGCAGCGAGATGCAAAACTGAGTTTATACCATCGCAGTTTATATTAGTGTCCTCATCATGAATGACAACTTTCCCAGCTGCTAAACTCTCGTCTTCTCTAGCAATGGAAGGGGTAATATTGTAGTTCACTACGCTGGAAAAGTGCAGATTCTACTTAAACAAGTATCTTAAGGTTTAAAGGGCTATCCTAGAGTCCAGGCCAAATTTTCTGGCTCGTGCTCCATCATGTTCAAAATTCTGAAGTCGGATAAGAAGTACTCTTAAGAACTTCTTAAGTACTTTTTGACGGACATGCAAACAAGGAGTTTACTGGGTGTACCTACCTATTTTAAATTTTAATGATTCTTTGTATTTTCAAAAGCCGATTCCGTTTAAATTTCATGGAGATCTAACGAGTAGTTTGTGAGTTATTATAAGAATGCGTTTTTCATTGATTTCTACGTTGATGATTTTCTAACTTCATTAGTTGTCGGGGCTGAATTCAGTTTTTTGTTAAAGTTATATTTTCAATTCATTAGTAAAGCAGCTTAATAACAAACGGATATGATAGCAAGTAGCGATATAGTCCTTGATGTCGAGCGAACTGTCTTAGTATTAAGCCTCCTCACTAGGGAATGCAATCTCGTTCTCGCGAGATCTCGTTCTCGCGTTCTTTTTTGCTAGATTGAATCTCGGTCGAAAAATGGGCGAGATCTCGCGAGATTAACGAGATTGTTTACAAGCATTAAAACATTGTGTTGTAATTGCGACAGAGCGCGAATTGACATGGTGTGAACCAGGGTGAACACCTCTAAAATAAACTAAACTAAACAAAAAATGCCTAATTGTACACAAGAAATTCCACAAATAATGCCTTCAGGGAATTGGAGCAATTCAAATACATTATGTACGTTAA
Organism: Hesperia comma; assembly: GCA_905404135.1. Taxonomy (NCBI): domain Eukaryota; kingdom Metazoa; phylum Arthropoda; class Insecta; order Lepidoptera; family Hesperiidae; genus Hesperia; species Hesperia comma. The sequence continues at coordinate 6,490,077 of FR990027.1, read as the reverse complement.
GTTACTATCAAACTTATTCTTGATAATAGCGTATGAGGTAAACTGAACAAGAATTCAACTTGATTGTTAGATATATATTGTTAGTTAATCTGTATCTTCTAATAGATCCCTCAGTGGCTAAAGTTTTGTTTAATTTATAATAATCTCTCAGTCTAATAGAGTCAACTCAACTTTGTTAATGAATTGGTTACTTTTGTTTTAACATATTGTTGTTTTGTTATAAAAAAACTAATTTATATATATTTATAAAGTGAGAAGAGAAAAAAGGATTGTTTATTTTATTTCCAATTTGATAAAGATTATGAAAAATTGACGGATACGTCTAACATCTAGCAAATGTAAAAAATACCTAAAACTTTATTGAAAAAAATCGTAAAAATTAATTGATATTTCAAAATATCTTGAATTATCATTACTTTTTCCAAAGGAGGATGGGCACAAATGTATGGAATCTGGCAGGGGCGTGCGGTCCTTGTAGGCATAAATGCAGTGCATTACTTGCCATTTACGATATTTTAATATAACGTTTGTACGTTTTAGATGACTTTAATTAACAGTAAATAAATGAATATACAAAATATAATAACTTAAAAACGCCAAATATTTTATAAATAACACGTGTTTGCGTATTTGCAAGCAAAAGAACCCCAGGCGTTTGAACATCGTTTGTAAGTAATGCCAGCGCGGTCGGCAGGAGATTTGTTTGCATGTGTGTAGTAATTTTGGTGTCCGTACACAGTTCGCAAACGCACACATTCATATAATATCTATAGCAAGGCATGCTGGCAGGCTTTCGAACCGAACACGTCCTCGGAAGTAATCGGACATTTTCGTGCTTATAATCCGAGGAAATCAGGTATGCACATTACGCATTTTTGTTTAGTAGGGTTATATTTCGCGCCAGCCATGTTTATTTTATTACTTTTCATGTGACGAGCTTACGTATTACATAATTGTTTGCGAATTGCGAGTTATTAATATAGTTTTCATATAAGATTTTTTCATTTTAACATTTGAAAGTGCGTACATTTAATAGTTTATTACTGAGTTACTATAATAATTGTAGTGATTTGCTTTTACTAGTGCTAGTCTGTTGAATTTTTTAAAATGTTGGATTGTGAAGTTTGTGTGGATAATGTGTGTTTACTAAAACTTAAAAATAACAAGTTCTCACTATTGTCATTCAGTGAAAAGAATCAAATTGTGTCTAAAGGTAGGTGTGTACCCGAGTTACAAAATTTAAACCAGCAAAAAGGGAATGTAACTCGAAAGTTTCATGTCAAAAGTTAGCTGTGTGGTTGTGTACACTGTATACACATATATGTAATATTTACTTCTTTACTTCCTTTTATGTCTTCCTTATTCTTTGTCCTCTTTATCCTTCTTTAGTTCCTTCCTTATATATCCTTGCCTTTGGTTATTACTTCGTTTATTGCTTTATTACTTGTATTTTACTTTATATCTGCTGAAATTGTGAAATGTTTATATTGACTACTTTTGATAATTTATGTAATTATTCCTTTGGCTTTTCACTTCTAGGACTATTTATAAATTGTAAATGTTACCTTCTTTAATGTTTTAGTACTTATTCCTTCTTTATTTTGACGAATTCCTGTAACTTTAAATATGATTTTTATGTTTGTTTACGTTGGTGACATTATGTCAATGTAATTGTTACGTCTTTGTAGTCTTTGCTTTTTTAAATTTATTCTGTATTTACATATAATCTACCAACCTTTTTAGACTTACTTATTTTAAAAATTCAAAATTTGATCAGATTTGAAAGAAGAACGCCGGCCCTCGAAGATTGAAGAAATCGGGTCAATAGGGCAGTGTGGAGACAGACATTGAAGTGTTCGGAAGACTTCTTCGGGCGAGGTCTTTCAGATTCGGTGGCGTACACAGGGCCGACCCGTGTCCCTGTTTCGCGGTCGCGTGCGTATCTATCTCGTTTCACATATCGTTCCGGTCGGGCGCGTGCTTGGAGCGCCCCTGGACCTGCTGCCGTCGACTACGTCGGGAGGCTCCGCGCGCAGTGCTGTGCGCCAGGGTCGTGCTACCCTCTTGTGCGCGTGGTAGCGCACCAGCCTCTACGCCTCCCGACCACCTGATCTTATCGAGAGACACGCCGGCCTCCACCGTTCGAGTCGGTGCTTCCGACCCTCCGCCTCCGCCTGTGAGAACACTCCAGGTCGTCTCCCCTCCCTTGCTTTAAGTGACTTTCTTTTGTGACTGTTTCTTGGTTAACTCGCTTATTTTTATACAGTGTTATTGTGACTTGTGACCCACTAAGAAAGAGAAGTAAATCTTTTATTCCTTTTAAAATTCTTTTTATTTCATCTTACCCTTTATAACGTTACAGTTTGGCGCCCAACTAAAATCTTTTTCTAAATTCTAAAATAACACTTACACAAGTGACGCCCTTTTGGATTCCTTTCGGCCTTACTTTTTTAAAATCTTCCCTTGTAACTTTTCTAAATTCTAAAATAACACTTACACAAGTGACGCCCTTTTGGATTTGTTTCGGCTTTACTCTTTTTAAGATCTTTCCTTGTAACCTTTCTAAATTCTAAAATAACACTAGCTCTAGTGAAAATTTTGGTTCTATTTTTGGCTTGCTCTCTTTTGGCTAACTTCCCCTTTTTTATTATAACGACCCTGAGATTCTTTTTCCTAGCTTTTAAATCTTTCTTGGTGGGACAGGCTTTATTACTTATACTTAAATTTGTGTTTTTATAATCTTGTTTCTTTCAATTTTATTTTTACCTTTGAAATGTATTTTTCTTACAGGATATAAAAGGAATGGACTCTCAATCTAATATTATAATATTTATTTATATTTATTATACAATTTTAACTATGATAATTATTTATTCCCTTTATCTTATGCTGTATATTTTTCTTTCTTCTTTTCTTTTATTTCTCTTTCCTATCTTCATCGACATCATGACTTCGAATTTTGGCTTACTCGAAGTCCATTTTTTTATATTCATCTTGTAGTTGTAGGTGATATTTCTTTTCCTCTTTCTGAAAAGAAATGCTTTTTTAAACTGAGTAGCTAAGCTCGGTTACTTTCCTTAATTCTCTCTTATAGAATTAGGAACTCTTTCTTTGTCAGACCTCTTATTCTGACTCTTTAATAACTATCTTGGTTATTTCTTACAGAGCGGACTACAACTCTATAAATAAGCCTACGGTACGAGCGGGTTGTGACTCGTAAAATAAGCCTCCACTAACCTTTTCTACTGGGTTTTCAGCGCGAGCGGATCACAACTCCTAAAATAAGCCTATGTGATTGTCTAGTGTTACCATTGGAGTAGGCGTCATTGAATGTGAACCCTAGCCCCTAACTCTGCAAGATTGAAGTATGATAGAGAGGTATGGACAGGATAATGAATGTGGATGGTAATCACTATTTTTACCTCAAAATTTTTTGTTACAGCCAAAAAATTTTTACTTGGGTGGGGGAAATATGTAGTATATATGTAATATTTACTTCTTTACTTCCTTTTATGTCTTCCTTATTCTTTGTCCTCTTTATCCTTCTTTAGTTCCTTCCTTATATATCCTTGCCTTTGGTTATTACTTCGTTTATTGCTTTATTACTTGTATTTTACTTTATATCTGCTGAAATTGTGAAATGTTTATATTGACTACTTTTGATAATTTATGTAATTATTCCTTTGGCTTTTCACTTCTAGGACTATTTATAAATTGTAAATGTTACCTTCTTTAATGTTTTAGTACTTATTCCTTCTTTATTTTGATGAATTCCTGTAACTTTAAATATGATTTTTATGTTTGTTTACGTTGGTGACATTATGTCAATGTAATTGTTACGTCTTTGTAGTCTTTGCTTTTTTAAATTTATTCTGTATTTACATATAATCTACCAACCTTTTTAGACTTACTTATTTTAAAAATTCAAAATTTGATCAGATTTGAAAGAAGAACGCCGGCCCTCGAAGATTGAAGAAATCGGGTCAATAGGGCAGTGTGGAGACAGACATTGAAGTGTTCGGAAGACTTCTTCGGGCGAGGTCTTTCAGATTCGGTGGCGTACACAGGGCCGACCCGTGTCCCTGTTTCGCGGTCGCGTGCGTATCTATCTCGTTTCACATATCGTTCCGGTCGGGCGCGTGCTTGGAGCGCCCCTGGACCTGCTGCCGTCGACTACGTCGGGAGGCTCCGCGCGCAGTGCTGTGCGCCAGGGTCGCGCTACCCTCTTGTGCGCGTGGTAGCGCACCAGCCTCTACGCCTCCCGACCACCTGATCTTATCGAGAGACACGCCGGCCTCCACCGTTCGAGTCGGTGCTTCCGACCCTCCGCCTCCGCCTGTGAGAACACTCCAGGTCGTCTCCCCTCCCTTGCTTTAAGTGACTTTCTTTTGTGACTGTTTCTTGGTTAACTCGCTTATTTTTATACAGTGTTATTGTGACTTGTGACCCACTAAGAAAGAGAAGTAAATCTTTTATTCCTTTTAAAATTCTTTTTATTTCATCTTACCCTTTATAACGTTACAACACACGACTAAATTAAGTATATTGTTTTCCTTGCATATTGTTTAGTAATTCTAGTACAGTGTGGACTGATTCAGGATATTCAGATTTAAATAAATAATTGCATTAATTTACATCGGGATTTTTAGTAATCTCAAGTAACCAGAACCTTGAATATGTGAAAATTGAAGCTGACTAGGTGAGTAATTATAATATTTTAGCTTATTATTTTATTTATCAGAATTTCTTCCGCTGCGACGATCGATCGCTGTTTTGTCTGCGTTGCCGTAGAAGATGTACATGAATAGTATTACATAAACTTCTTCTATTGGAACGGTTTCCGACTTAGAGATCCTTAGCGTGGCTGTGCCTATGCCTAAAATCTATAAAAGAAAATGTTTTTGTGACCGAGTACTTCGCCGCATACCCTGTGTCATAATCCTGTGCACGCCACTGCAATCTGGTACCCGCACCAATCAGAGTAAGTGATACATCATTGGATAGGTATTTTTGTGTAGATTGTGAATAACCATAGCGCTTGTCCCGGTTCATTGTCCGATCGTAGCAATCTTACTTGAAAATATTTTTAATTATCAGTATAATATATAAAGCCATTCGAAATAAGTTTTATCGTTTATTCTATAGGTATATTCGTATAAGTTACTGTAAAAGCCCGAACCACGGTGACTCTTAAGATTTACCGGTCAATTTTAAGATTTACCAGTCAATCGTAAGATTCACCAACACGAGTTGATATTTTTTTTTACTACCATTTATTTGATGAATCTTAGGATTTACGTTTAGGCATTGTAAATGTTGTCGAATTATGTGCGTTTTAAGCAATTAAATGGCACTTGCTATAAACGGTTAAGGAAAACATCGTGAGGAAGCCTGCATGCCGGAGAGATCGCAAAACTCAGAGGTGTGTGAAGTCCGCCAATCCGCACTTGGCCAGCGTGGTGGCGTATGGCCCTAACCTTCTTATTTTGAGACTCCTCTCAGTAGTCATCCGTGCTCAATAGTGGGCCATGATGGATTGAGATGGTGATGATGATGATGATTTTTATTTGTTAATTGAATAAGCTCAAAATCTGTGCAAACAATGAAAATCAGTCAAACTATGCCAAAGATATGATTTCTTAAATTCTAATTCGAACTAAATATTTCGTCTTCTAAAGGCTATATTTCAAAACGGACAATTTATACGGGTTTGTCGCCATAGTAATTTTTTGTACTCTTGAAAAGACCTATCAAACGACAGTAAAGTCATTTTGATTGGACATGGGTACCAAAACGCCCATCCTCCTTTATTCAAATATAATGGTCATTTGCAAAAACAAACACCCAAAACTGCCAATCTCGCGAGATCTCGAAATTGGCGAGATCTCGCGAGATTGATATTTATAAACTCGCGAGATCTCGCCTGAGCTCCAATCTCGCGAGATTGCATTCCCTACTCCTCACTCTTCTTCGAGACACAGTTAAATATGATGAGGCACACTGCTCACATACCTACCAAACCTACTGCTAGAATCGACCGCGAAATATATACGTATGTTGGTAGCAGTTTCGGAGCTAGTAATAATGCGGGTCTATGCGTGTTTTATTATAAAAAGAGGTAGGCAGGGCATGTACAAAGTATTCTCTTAACATATTCATTTTTATATTTCAAGATAGGCCACCTGCATTATTTATCCTTCGTCATTAACCTACTTTAAAATATTGTATTTTTTTGCCAGCACTGTGCTAAACTTACGATATAAACATGAAATTCATGATATTTTCTATATGTATTCCTAGATCATAGAGCCATCATACCTTTCTGATGGATAAATATGTATATGATTTTTGCATACCTTTAGCACCTGGTAACTTAGAATTGGCTGTCTACCCAAGCTAAGTAACATGTATTTTATGTACATTAACACTATTGTACATAATTTTGTCCACCAGAAAATAAGTAAAATCTTGAGGCCCTGAAATCTTGGACTACAATATTATACATAATCAATTTTTTTGAGTTGTTTAGGCATTTGGGAATGGCTGGCACAGGAACAGCATCCCTACCATAACCATAAGATCAGACAAAGATTGGTGTAAAATAGTTAAGCATAAATTATATTATCATTACGTCTATATTATTAACTACTAGTGGACCCGGCAGACGTCGTCCTGCAACATATACCTATTATATAAGTTGTAACATGATGTTATATAATATAGCATATAGCCTTCTTCAATAAATGAACTATCCATAACGAAAATAATTTTTGAAATCAGACCAGAAGTTCCTGAGATTAGCACATTCAATTAAACAAGCAACTATTCCGCTTTATATTATTATATACTACAATGTTAATATTTCAGTGTTTAAATATATTAAGCGTTTAAATGCCACTTGCTACAAACAGTGAAGGAAAACATTGTGAGGATACCTGCATGCCGGAGAGTTCACAAAACTCAAAGGTGTTTGAAGTCCGCCAATCTGCACTTGGCCAACATGGTGGACTATGACCTTAACCATCTCATTCTGAGAAGAGACCCATGCTCAAAAGTGGGCCATGATGGGTTGAGATGATGGTGTTCAAAGATGTATTTTGGTCAGTAGATGTTAAATACTTAATATTGCATTTCACTTATTCCTACAGAGGAGATGTATTTTTTGGGCGGGGCCTTTGTACACTCCAGCATAAAAAGAGAAAAATATACAGTCATTCGGGGTAACTTTGATTCTTTAGGGTAACTTTGACAGTCGGCTACCAAAATAGTTTTTTATTTTTTACGTGAAAAGCATTTGGCGCATAAAATTTATTTATTACATTTTATGTACATAATGAACGTCGTTAACGTAATCTTAAATAAAAAGTGGTTTTCAAACAAAGCTAATATAAAAAACTTTCTTTCAAAAACGTGCGTAACTATTCGTGTTTTTTTCCGACGTAAAACTTTTTAGATATTTCTCAAAACTCTAATGCTATCAAGGTGTGTTATAATATAATACAATCTTTTACATGTCTACTTTCGATACATAAACAATTTTTATTAATTTTCAATTGCATCTTCGTTAAAATTACAAATAATACCGGTAAGTCAGATTTTGAACAAATTTTGGGTATTTGACAGTATCAATGTATGTACCTATCCCTTAGATGTATCCTGACTTTTGCGATTTACCAATTTTAGTGTTAGTCAAACATCCCAGGGCCCCCGGGACTTCTTTATTTTCCCAGAAATAAAATGAAAAAATTGCAGCCATTTTGTTTTTTCAACCTCGAAGCTGCTCGGGCGCCTGTACTGTTTTAATCATTGCTATCGATGTAGACGTCCTAGGAAGCCGAAATATGTCTCATTTCAAAGCTAACAATGTAGGTAATCAATTGATGATACATTTCATTTAATATCTTTTTCATACAAGACCAAAAAAGGTTTTAAAAACAAAATTCAATATTTTTTCATTGAATATTCTTAGTTTAGTGCCTTTTACATGAAAACTAACCCGTCAAACTACTTTTTTTTGTTGTCTTATCATAAAACAGGCTATCACCTTATTAATAAATGTTACATCAAAGTTATAAGTAAGGTAGTTTAGAAGATTTTTTGATAAATATCATCGGTGTCAAAGTTACCCATATAGGGGTGGTAACTTTGACACACAACAAAATTGCTAATTTTTAATATATTTTGTCGTTTTTAAAGACTTTTTACAATTTGACAGTATGAAAACCAGCAAGAGGGCACTGACTAACTCATAACTTTTATCTCATATGCGACGTAGTAAAAGTTTTTTAAGAAAATACGCCGATGATGTATCAAAGTTACCCCGAATGACTGTACTGATTCACAGAAAAATATCAAAAAAATTATTAAATGAGCTGTTCTCTGCAGAGAAATTATTTTCAATAAAATATTTTAACACACGACAACATTTTCAGTTCCATGGCTCCGAAATAGAGAACTGTCAAAATAAATATAAACTTGTCTGTTGTCTGTGATTAGTTATCTGTACTGTAGAATGATGAGCTTTGAAGTTTACAATGCAAGTATTTTTTTTGGCATTCCGAGATTTCCGTGTGTTTCTTTGGAGTGAATAACATCAGTGTTATAGTGATCAAGTGCATAATATATATGGTAGATACGGCTTTGTTTTTTGAACTCCTGAATTTCGCAATACTTGTTTACCCAGCTTTCGTTTTATGGACCTCGATTTTGCTTATAATTGGAATGCTGGGATGATGATGCTGTGTGCACGTAATGACCATTGTATGGTCTCTAGGTTGGACTAGGTATCAGACAAATATTGAGGCACCGGCTGCAATCCTGGATGGCATAGGTATTGTTAGGAGAAGATGATTGAAATGAAAAAAATAAAATTAGAATAAATAAAATGCTGTATTTTATTTATTTCTGTCATATCTAAAATATTTAAATACAGAAACTGCAACTGCGTTGGGGTATAATGTCTGTTAAGACAAATCTTCATTTTTGCCACACAATAATAATTATCCAGCTTCACTTTAGGTTCATACTTATTTAAATATGCATTGGCATCTTTATGTAGGTTGAATTTTCAATAAGATGCCTTCTGCTGATACTGTTTCGGTGATTTCTGCAAATAATTTTTATTTTATCATTCTTCTATACCTTGTACCATACAATACAACACTCGCCTTCATTTAGTTATACCTTATTGGTTCATGGTTATTTTCTGTTACTTTATATCATAAAAGGTCCCTACTTTATGTTTACACCTCAGATATTGCGATTTTGTTCGGATTAATCGAAGCGACGAATTGAACCGTTTAATTAGATAAGATACGCTTAATAACGTTAATGATAGAAGATAGATCCAATCCAACAAACCAAATCCAAAAAGAACGTCGGGCTTACGCTTATATTTGACTAAATTGACTATGCATTTGACATTGACACATGTTGATACACCATTTGTCCACCATACTGTCTCAGTGACAATAATATTATCCATAAATTGAATTATTGTCGCCAAACTAAGGTGAAATCTAGAATTTAGATTTAGATGATATGGAAAGTTTTCAAATAATATGAGCTACTTCCTACTGAATGTACAGTGTACCCGCCCAGGTGCCATACATTTCTGAAACATCTCCTTTACATACCTGTCTGTGCCTGTCTGTTGCCGCCTCTACACATAGGCCAGCGCATTCGCCAACGCGCTGGCGGTGCGCTTGCCAACGTGCTTATGAGTTAATCCACAAATTGGAAGGTCGTTCAGTATGCTTTGGTTCGGGCCAATGTGCGGACGGATAAAGTACGATGCTCTTACTTTGAAGTAAAATATCGTAAGGAAAACGGAATGTCCAAGAACCTTATTTATTTATTTATTTATTACACTTTATTGTACACCACAGTTACAAATAAAGAAATTATGCTACAATTCACGTAAGTTGTGCACAAAAGGCGATCTTATCGCTCAATATTTATTTAGCATTTTTAATACTTACAACATTTTTATTTTTATGGTACTTATTTTTTGGATTCCATAGGCAATTTTCACTCTGATAGAGCTCAATAAATTTAAAAGTTTCCTCATTACTCATATTATACGCCATTTTGTTAGGTTAGGTGTTAATACGCGGCAAGAAGAAAATATGCACTCTTGATCGCTGCTCCGGGCAAACTGATCGCGCGGCCAATGTGTGGATGGTGCGCCAAGCTTGCGACAAGTGTTCTTTGATGATACCGACACCGCGCGGCAAGCTCGCAAGCGCGCCGGCCAACGTTCCAATGCCTATCGCCAATGCGCCAACGCCCGTTCTACACATTGGACCAGTGGCTGAGCCAGCGCACTTGCCAACGTGTTGGCCTATGTGTAGAGGCAGCATGTAACTAACCTGCTGTCACAGAACTTCTAAATGAAGTTCTGTGACAGCAGAAAGTAACAATTTTTAACCACAATAATATGTTACATTTGCAAAACAAAATGTGCATAATGTTTTAAAACTGCACTTCCAAACAGTGAACCCTGAGTGACGAACACAGAATAACTTATGCTTATGAAAAATTAATTATTTATGCTATTAATTATATACTTATGAAAAATTTATGACCTCTTGCTTCATTGTAGGAAAATATAGTGAAGAAACATACACACTTGAGATTTATCAGTGTTCTCAGAGGTGTGCAAAATCTACCAATCCACACTTGGCTAGCATGGTGCTCACAGACTTGTGTCTTCCACATTCGACCCAAATGACACAATGGTTAACACAGCAGACGGCTGTTCAAAAGGTTCCCAGCAAGGTGGAAAGTTGAATAATTTTTCTCAGTCTGGGTGTGTGTTCTTGTTTTGTCCATTGTCCATGGCACCCACAACAAGGGAAATCCTTGTGTACAGCTATAAGTGTGTTGTATTATTATTGTTATTTTTAGAGGAGACAATAGCCCAGGAGTGGGAGTCCTAGGTTTTGCTATGTTACGATCTGCTCATTCTCATTTATCATGTACTAGCTGTGCCCGCAGCTTCGCCCGCGTGGAACTCAGTGTGTCGCAATCACAAAATTTTTCCTGTGTTATAATCAGAAAGCTTCGAACTGCTAAGCTATCGGGAGTTACATGTGTTATTGTGAGTCAACCATAAAAGATAGACATATGCTGTCGTAGGATATTTTTTATATAATTTTAAGGAAAACATTTCCATCATGCATGATTTCTGTGTAGCTTTAACCATTAAGGTTGCACATGCGATGGAAGCAAAAATGGAGTAATTTCTCCCATGTTCCCAACATTTCCCTTCACTGCTCTGCTCCTATTGATTCAATTGATTGTAGCGTGATGAAAAGTATACTATAACCAGCTTAGGAGTATAAAAAATAATTGTACCAAGTTTGTTAAAATCCGTCGAGTAGTTTTTGTTTCTATAAGGTTTATACAGACAGACAAAAATTTTTCTGATTGCATTTTTGGCATCAGTATCAATCATGAAAATAAATATATAGGTTGACGAGAAATATAAAAAACCCCGCCATATTGCGGTAAGCTCATGGAACTAATTTATTTTACTGGCAACGCTTACTTTCTAAACATCACTTGTAAACTGCTTGTCAGTGTGCTAGTCAGCGAGTTAGGCACTTCTCACACAAGTCACACAACGCTATTCATGAGATACGCTACTGCAACTCTACCCAAAATTAGTATGTATTTGACACTATGTACTGACAGGACGATGCGTCTTCTGTCAGTTAAAATGCCGAAAACTATTTATAGTTGTGAAAGAAAAGTGACAAGAAAAGAAGAAATCTTTAGTAATCACCTTTCTCTTTCTGGCTCATCGGGATCAGAGAGAGATAGGTAATAACCATTATCATTGTTTCTCTTTCTAACCAGGGGCGATTGCAATGTATGGGCAGCGGTATGGCTCACCCACTCTAGTGTAATATCTCTATGATTTTAATTAACTTTTAATTGTGACATTGTGAAGATCTGAACATGTCAATAACAGTTTTAAAAATGTATCATCTGCTAAGCAAATGTTAAAAACATTTCGATAATTTCAAGTTTTATTCAAAACATTTGTGAACAATGCTGATGTATCTCATTTTATGAATCACTTGGTTTTCAAATGCTTCAGACGAGACAACATTGGCAGATGGCAGAATTTTTATTATTAAATTATTTAGAAATAAATACTTTTAGTTTTAGCTTCTAAAACTCATTTGTGGTAGCAGAGCGTGGTTGTTGGTTGTTGCGGAACAAGAATAAATAAAAATGTCGTCAAATACGGCATACCGTATGGAGGCTCTCAACAAAGAAAATTACGACACTTGGAGATTGCAAGCACAGGCCGTACTTATTAAAGCCGAACTATGGGAATATGTGAGCGGAGCGAAAATATTAACGGACTCGGACACAATAGCCGAAAAAACCGATTTTGAAAAGAAAGACCAATTGGCAAGAGCTGAATTATTGCTCCTCATCTCCCCACCAGAGTTGAAACAAATAAAAGGCTGTACGACCGCAAAACAAATCTGGGACAAGCTAAAGGCCATATATCAGAGCACTGGTCCTGCCAGAAAAGCGACGCTACTCAAACAATTGGTCGTGAAAAAGATCACTTCTAAAGAAGACGTACGCGAGCATCTGAATAATTTCCTCGATATAGTAGACAAGTTGGCCGATATGGATGTCAGGATTCACCCAGAATTGCTTAGTATCATGATGTTATACAGTTTGCCATCAAGTTTTGAAAATTTTAGAATCGCCATCGAATCCCGTGACAGTCTCCCCAGTCCTGAAGAGCTGAAAGTTAAAATTCTAGAAGAAAATGAGGCAAGAAATAATACAAAACATGGTGAAGGTGCCTTCTACACAAAAAAGAAAGGCAAATACTGTCAAAATTGTAAAAAGAAAGGGCATACAACTGACATGTGTTGGAGTAAAAGAAAATTCAATAAACAAAAGACTGTAAAAGATGAAAATAATTACAACATTACTCCTACCTGCCTCTCCATTGCTTCTCCAAATACATGGTGTCTGGACAGTGGCTGCACTTCCCACATGTGTGCACAGGAAGAGCATTTCGATGCCATTGTTTCGGAATCTGGATCGCTGAGATTAGCATCGGACAGCCATACTACTCAAATAAAAGGCAAAGGCAAAGTTTCTCTGAAAATAGGCAGCGCAAAACACATCGTCAATTTACATGACACGCTGTATGTTCCCACTTTGTCCACAAACTTACTGTCCGTCAGCAAAATTACAGACAAAGGAAGCAATGTCATTTTTACAAAAAATAAAGCTTACGTAAAGGATGAGAAAGGTCAAATTGTATTGACAGCTAAAAAGGAGAACGGGCTATACTATATAAATACAGAAAAAGCAAATTTAGCTTGTACTAGCAATGAAAATATACTAAAATGGCATAAAAAATTAGGTCACCTAAATGAAAATGACCTAAAGATGGCTGCAAAGAAAAAACTGATAATAGGTCTGGAACTGGGAAATGAAAAATTACCAGATTGTGAGACATGTATCAAAGGCAAGATGACAAGATTGCCATTCTCTTCTGTTGAAGGACTACAGTCTACTGAGCCCTTAGAAATTATCCATAGCGACGTATGTGGGCCAATGCAAACAGAAACTATTAATGGAGCTCGATATTTCGTAACATTTATTGATGACTTCACTAAATACTGTTATGTATATTTTATTGCTCACAAAAATGAAGTTTTAGAAAAATTCAAAGAATACAAAAATAGAGTAGAGAACTTCATGCAAAAGAAAATTAAGAGCTTACAGTCAGACAATGGAACAGAGTACTGTAACAAAGATTTCGATACATATCTGAAACAAAATGGCATAAAAAGAAGATTGACAACGCCATACACGCCACAACAAAATGGGCAAAGTGAAAGAAAAAACAGAAGCTTATTAGACAAAGCCCGATGCCTGATTATTGATTCAAATGTTCCTGAAAAATTATGGGCAGAAGCAGTTTACACCGCGAGTTACCTCATAAACAGAAGTCCAGCAAAAGCCTTGGGTGGATGTACCCCATTCGAAAAATGGACTGGGCGCACACCCTCTGGCCGTCATCTTCATATATTTGGTAACAAAGCTTTTGTACTTAATAAACAAAGAAAAGGAAAGTTTACTCCCAAAGCCAAAGAAGGCGTATTTGTTGGCTATGCGCAGAAATCGAAGGGTTTTCGAATTTACCTACCTGAAAAGGATACTGTCATAATAAGCAGAGACGTGAAAGTCATTGAGAGAATGCATTATGACAAGTTAAATAAAAATACTAATACTAATGATAACTTCTTAGATGTACAGGTAAAATCTGAAAAAAGAAAGAAGATTAGTACACATGAAAATTATAAAGAAAATATACAGGTAGAAAATACACTTACCCGAGAAGTTGAAACGCCGGTCGAAATACTTACCGAAAATGAAAATGAGATGCCCTTTAATGATATAGTCCCTGCTGCAACACCTGTTAGAAACAGAAATAATAATCGGTTGACAGGAGACAACCACAACCTCGTGGAAAGGGGGAGCATCGAAGAGCCTGAAAGGGTGATGGAAGGTACCAGACCAAAAAGGCAAAGAAGAATACCTGTCCGGCTTAACGATTATAAACTAAATGATGAGTCTACCACATCATCTGATGAATATGAAGAATCTGCAAGTCAAATAGATAGCGATGAACTCACCTTACTGTGTGAAGCCGAAGTCCCAAATGAAAATGATAAAGAATGGCATGAAGCTATAAAGTCGGAGATAAAGGCTCATATCAAAAACGGCACCTGGGAAATAAAGAGTAAGGAACGCCAGGATCATAATATCATTGACTACAAAATGATACTCAAAGATAAAGGAGTCATAAAGAAAGCTCGTCTAGTCGCACGAGGTTTTCGCCAAAGACCAGGAATAGACTACACAGAGACGTGGGCTCCCGTGGCAAAATTAAGCTCTATAAGAATGTTAATAGCTACAACTGTAAGAGAAGATCTAAAACTATACCAATTAGACGTAACAACTGCTTACCTGAACGGAGACCTGGAAGAAAAGGTATTTATGAAAAAACCAGAATATCTAGAAAAATACATTGCCGAGATCATGATTGATGAAAGTTCAAATGAAGACCTCTCTATATTTTACAAAGCAAAAGAAATGCTAGAAAAAATAAGAAATATCACAAGTAAAAGAGAAGAAGTCGTTTGTGAACTAAAGAAAGCCCTCTATGGCTTAAAACAATCAGGCCGACAGTGGCATAAGAAACTAGACAACGAACTCAAAAAGATGGGTTTTATTCCGTCAGAAGCAGACCCTTGCATTTATGTCCTGAAAAGAGAAAAGGATAAGGTTATCCTAGGACTATATGTTGATGACCTATTAATCGCTTACTCATCAGACAAAATATTAAAAGAAGTAAAAGAAAAACTAACTACAAAATTTGAGATGAAAGATTTAGGAACAGCAAAAGAATATATAGGTATAGAAATAGAGAAGGAAAAGGAATGCATAAAGCTAAAGCAAAGAAAGTATCTAGAAAAACTTCTCAAGAAATTTAATATGGAAGACTGTGAAGAAGGTGCTGCTACACCTATAGAACCGTACCTAAAATTAGAAAAGGAAAAAGAAAAATGTTGTGACTTACCTTATCAAAATCTCATTGGAGCTTTGATGTTCCTAGCTGTTGCAACTCGTCCAGACATAATGTACGCCGTAAGCTACCTGTCACAATTCAATAACTGTTTTAATCATGAGCACTTCAAATGTGCAAAGCGTATCCTAAGGTACCTGAAGAATACTAAAGATATTGGATTGGAGTACGGGAAAACAGCTGAACGAGAAATGATGACTGGTTATGCTGATGCTGACTGGGCTGCTTGTACCATAGACCGGAAGTCATACACCGGCTATTGTTTCAAAATAGCTAACGCTGTTATAAGCTGGGAATCTAGGAAACAGAGATCTACAGCAATGTCAACATGCGAGGCTGAGTATATGGCACTCTCTGATGCCGTGAAAGAAGCTCTCCACCTGCGAATGCTGCACAACAACATAGCTGCCTTGAAACAAGATCAAGTCATTATCTACTGTGACAACCAAGCAGCGATAAAGCTTACTAAGAATGCTATTGTAAGCAGCAAAACAAAGCATATTGATCTAAGGATACATTTCCTTAAGGAGCATGTAGAATCCGGAGTGATCAATATAAAATACAAAGAAGGCCAGAACATGGAAGCCGACATATTTACGAAGGGGCTTCCTGGACCACGGTTCACGCAACTCAAAGCCGACCTAGGGCTGCTGTGAGGGGGAGTGTTGGAAGTTGTCTATGCACAGCATCCCTCTACTCTCTCTAGGGTTGCTAAGCAACCAATCTCTTAAGAAGAAATAACAGACTTGTCACTAAAAATAAAAAAACGTGTCGATATATTTTAAATATAATTTATTAAAATAAAACTAGTTTCCATTCAATGCTTGTTTCCGCTTCAACCGAACTTCCAACAATTTGCCTCTATCGCGAAATATGTATGGAAAGTGTTAAAATAACACAAAATAGTTACTGAGTTGTGATAGAAGACCGTTCAACAATCAGATCAAAAATAGTTCAATGCTCATAGTGGTGTGAATTCCAGCTATTTACTCACTAAACATTAACCAAATCATTTTTGTAAACAACCCAATTTTTCTCCCGTAAACATCTTAGGATATCACGTTAATGTTTGGACATGCCGCATACAAACTGTTACTGGACTTTACCTTGGATCTGGCAAAACAATTTTTTTGCTTGCTCGTGCTGCTGGAGTGCACTTCGACTTCTCCATCGCCATTAGATAGCTGACGTCGGCCAGCACAGCCTCGAGATCCGCCATTTTGAGTCTGAATTTATCACCTTCACCAGAAACTATTGAAACACTCGCCCACCACACTACCAAATCCTACAACACCAACTTTATTTCCACCCAATAGTCATAACCTTTTTCACATGACGACTGCTCACTGGTTCATTAGACCATTTGTTGATGTGAATTGACACATTTCCATAATCATAATATTGTAAGAACAACATAGGGACACACGATTTAACTAAATTTATTGAATATTATAGAGGATCTACTAAAGATATTAGGTCAATATAACTCCCGAACTTGTCAATAGAATAGTTAACATCGAATCGAAATGTACCATCCACCATCACACAACACAACACATGTATGTTCCGTCACTTTTCTTTCATTAATAAAATAATCACACACATCGCTCCCTGAGTACACCAAGTAGCACTACCACCACAGCTAAGGTATTTTATACGTATGTATATTGTAAATGAATGTATTTATGCAAACGGACATCAGTAATAGTAGCACACACCTACGTACTCCTCCAATCACAAAACCAGAAACAAGAGTAAAAAGGGTTACCAGCATAGAGGTGTAATATCTCTATGGTTACCAGGCTACAAAATAGTCTAGTCTACCTATCTCTATGACCGCAGCACCACCGCAGCACCATAGAGTTAGTATCGCAGCACCGCCCGGCGGCGCCGCGAAATCGTAGGTACCTACCTGAGGTACCTACCTATCTGTGGAGATACCATAGAGATATTACAATAGAGTGGGTGAGCCATACGGCTACCCATACATTGCAATCGCCCCCGGTTAGAAAGAGAAACAACGATAACTGAACGACCCTGTAGCCTAGTTGGTAGCGACCCTGCCTGCGACGCGAGGGGTCCCGGGTTCGATTCCCGGCCGGGGCAGATATTTATGTGGCAGATAAATATTTGTACTCGGGTCATGGGTGTAATTGTAATGTGTTATATGTGTAGTCCATGCCACCCGCGACACAGGTACCTAGTAACCTACTGCGGGGGTATGAGTGTTTAGCGTTTATTTATTATTTATTTATAACGCTAATTACCTATCTCTCTCCAATCCCGATGAGCCAGAAAGAGAAAGGTGATTACTAAAGATTTCGTCTCTTTTTATCCGAAGGACGCTCTGAAACCTGGCTTCTGCCCTCTATTGTAATATCTCTATGGGAGATACAGTGTACCTATATTTATATTCAATCAAACTTTTCAATCTATGTCGTCTTTGGCAGTGGTCTCGAACCTACCGATTTTTCGGTATTTCTACGAAATGGGCTGTGTTCTACCGAAATGCGACGATTTTTCCACGATTTCAGAGAATACGTGCAAATTCTCCCGATTTTTCTACCGATTTGACGTAATTTTTAAGTTGGTACCCCATTTCATTTATGTTTACGTTAATTAATGGGAATGGGGAATCCCTCAAAGATTGATTTAGAACCAGTAGATTCACCCATACATTTGAAAGAGCGAGATTGCCAGTTACAAAATCTACGTGTAAGACAAAAATATTATTTTTGTCCACGTCACGTCACCATGCCCGCCTAAAAATTTGCCTTGGCAACGTTGTACTACAAGGGGCTTCCCACTTAGGAATTTACTCACTTACACTTGTTCATATTTATATGAACATAAATTCTGATTTCATTTCATTAAATATTGTATAGCGTCAATTTTTATTGTGTTTATCTAACCTGTATATGACTGTGTTTTGTAATTTTACATATAATTTAAATAGCTTTTAATCTTTATCTTTTTGTGTAATTAGGTGTATTTGATGTCTATAAATTTGTCTATAAGTTTATTTTATGTAAATAAAGCGAATTTGATTGAATTTAGTATATTTTTTGTCATCTATCGATTTTGGGTACAAATATACCGATTTTAGTGGGCTATTCTACCGATTTTGCATTTTGACGTTCGAGACCACTGGTCTTTGGCCACACTATTATATACTAAAAAGCTGATATCATTATTTCTAAAATTGTCATTTGTATGTGTCAATTTATACTCCGACTTTTAATCATAGAGATATTACACACATAGAGATATTTAATTCGATGCAGTAAAATGACATTTCCAGTGTTACCGTTTTTTATTATCACAAAAATAGTGATGTAACCTGGACACAAATTATTCGATTTGATGAAAATATTAATCGGATTATAATCGTTTCGCATAATTTAGCAAACTGCTAAAATAATGTATGAAGTTATTACAGGATCAATAACTACATTTATAAAAATACGATTGATATCAATAATCTCCTAGATTTTTAATTATTAAGCGCTTTTAGTTATTATTTTTCGTCTACTATATAATTTTAAATTAATAACCTTTCTGTATTGTTTTCTGAATTTGAATTATATTTTATTAACATACATTATAATAGACATATTGAGAAAAGAATAATCGAATAATCAAAACATCGTTCGTTAATCGTGTAAGTTATCACCATTATTGAAAATCTGGCAACATTATTACAAAAAGTGACATTAGCAAACGTCATTTTACTGCATCGAATTAAAAGTCGGAGTATAGATAGAGACGCCCTAATCCTAAACGTCATATAAAATTAGCTGGCAAAAGTGTGGCAGGCCGGCCATTTTCTATACCGCTGAAATACATGTCATCTCGTGTCAAACATTACAGTAGTGACGTGAAATATGTTTATTTAGTATCGATAAAAATATGGTCAAGTGCGAATCGCATGAATACCTTTTTGTAGTCATGATAAGTAAGAACGAATTAAAAGTTTGTATATCATTAAACAATGTGTCTGGTCACCGGTGTCGGAGACTTAAGGGTGATAAAATATGGTATTTTTTATCGACAAATCACTATCCAAATTTTCTCTTACCCCCTCCATGATAAAATGGCAGCCATTTTGTTTAGAAAGCACACAGCAGAAGTTATTGTGTTTGTAACAATTTAATTTTTAATTTTTCCTAAAGACATTCCTACAAAACCCAAATTGTTACATCCAAAATTCAGAGTCAGTTTTTAAAGGAATTAAAAAAAGACGAACGACATGTATTTTTGCTGTTGTAACGTAAGTCATTAAACTAAATATCGATACTGTTTCCGTACACGTAGTGCGCACAACACTAGTAGAAGCAGCCATGTTTTCTTTCACTAAAATTTTGACAGGCACCGTCAGGCACGCTATTTTTGCTCTAGTGTCTAATCCATAGTCCTATAGATCAATGATTACACATATCTCTATGCTTTTAATTCGATTCAGTAAAATGACATTTCCAGTGTTACCGTTTTTTATTATCACAAAAATAGTGATGTAACCTGGACGCTAATGAATCGATTTGATAAAAATATTAATCAGATTATAATCGTTCCGCATAACTTAGCAAATCTCTAAAATACTGTATGAAGTTATTACAGGATCAGTAACTAGCTTGTAACTGGCACGATTTAATCTCCCATTTTAGTCTGTGGTTGATGTAAACATTACAAATTGGCAGGATTGAAAAAATAAGGCGGGTTCTTATAGGGATTACGAGTTACAAGTTACAACTACATAGACATAATGTACACATTGACAATTCCCATACAAAACAGTTGTGATTTATAAATGTTGTCTATGGTTCTCATACAAAAAGTGAGCTTCTTGTAGCTTATGAAAAGTGCTTCAACCCCATTGTGTCTACCCGTGAGTGTTGCAACAGCAAAAACAAAACGAGATAGACTTTGTACGTGTCATGGAAGAGAAAGGGATGAAGCTATTGCTTACATACGTCTTTGTAGTGGTGAAAATTATGTTAGGTCTGGTTATTTTATAAGTACATCAACGCTAAAATCCTTTCCACTAAGGTACAAAATTGTAACACATAAAGCTAGTGAAACCATAGAGATATTACAATAGAGTGGGTGAGCCATACGGCTGCCCATACATTGCAATCGCCCCCGGTTAGAAAGAGAAACAACGATAACGGTAATTACCTATCTCTCTCCGATCCCGATGAGCCAGAGAGAGAAAGGTGATTGCTAAAGATTTCGTCTCTTTTTACCCTAGGTACGCTATACTCCGACTTTTAATTCGATGCAGTAAAATGACATTTCCAGTGTTACCGTTTTTTATTATCACCAAAATAGTGATGTAACCTGGACACAAATTATTCGATTTGATGAAAATATTAATCGGATTATAATCGTTTCGCATAATTTAGCAAACTGCTAAAATACTGTATGAACTTATTACAGGATCAATAACTACATATAAAAATACGATTGATATCAATAATCTCCTAGATTTTTAATTATTAAGCGCTTTTAGTGCATGTATGTACTAAAAGCATGCATGCATCGGTGTTTATTATTTTTCGTTTACTGTATAATTTAAAAGTAATAACCTTTCCGTATTGTTTTCTGAATTTGAATTTTATTTTATTAACACACATTATAATAGACATATTGAGAAAAGAATAATCGAATAATCAAAACATCGTTCGTTAATCGTGTAAGTTATCACTATTATTGAAAATCTGGCAACATTATTTCAAAAAGTGACATTAGCAAACGTCATTTTACTGCATCGAATTAAAAGTCGGAGTTTATGAAGCCTCGCCAGAAAGAGAAAGGTGATTTACTAAAGATTTCGTCTCTTTTTATCCGAGGTACGCTCTGAAGCCTGGCTTCTGCCCTCTATTGTAATATCTCTATGAGTAAAACATGAAATGCAGACGTCGAGGGCGTGATCGTCACGAGCATTTAGTGGAACATAGCAGAAGTGTCAAGTTCAAGTGTGACAGACAAGTAAAGTATAGAAGTAAACATTTCTATCTCTATGGAAGTAAATATGTCACATTACTTACTGTGTCAATGACTCAATGTGTCAGCTGTCAGCAGAAAGAGGCAAGATTGAGCGAGCGAGCGGCGACAAGCAAATCAAAGAACATAAACAGCGGTGTAATCCGTGTAATATTGAATGTATAATTTACAGCATGATTAGAGGATTTTGATAAGGTACCTACATATTATTTTGTGCCTGACATAAGCCTGACCTGTGGATGTAAGCAGTAGTAATATAAAAAAATCTTGATCCTATTAAAATTTCATTCATGCGTTGTTACATTCCGTTGGCCTTTTGGCAAATCATATTGCGAGTGTTACAAAATTATGCGAAAATCATTGTGACTGTAGATCGAAAGATCCATCGGTAACTTTGGTTATTATTATAGTATAAAGATAGTTGATGCCTTATTTCCATTTATTGTGCTTGGAGTTGTATTAATACCTTTTGTAACTTATGTTTTTAGGTATCTATCAAAATGGAATACTGTCCGCCTAATATAACTTTGAATGAAATATGGGTAGACCATGGAATATCGCAATGTTTTATGGAAACTGTGTCTGCAGTCATCATCGGCGGGTTTCTGCTTGGTTTTGGCATGATTCAAATTGTAATGTACAAACGGTGAGTTCATTAATTTTATTATGTTGTTCAAATGTTTTATTAGTGTAGTAGAATCGGAATTTGTTGAGACATGATTTTTGTATTTAGTTGAAAAGTTCTTTGGAGCATTAGTAAAATATATAATGTAAGTGAATGTAAATACATGTAAACACTTCTCAACAGCTTCCTAATCACATCTGTAAACTTACATGTTACCTATATACATATAGTTCATATTAATATGTATTTTATTGGAACATACAATTTGTATCATTTCAATGCTTACAATGTGATTCATTATCTTACTATATTACATGATGCTTACAATTCTGATTCATTATCAATGGTTTCATTATTAATATCAGTATGATGTTCCTTTGTACATATAGACTTATAGACAACCCTATACTGCTGTATAATACAGGTTTTAGTACTTTTATGTTAGGATAGTTATTTTTTTTCATGACAATACTGTTACCAAGGCTCAGGAGTGGTATATTAGTGTAATCATAATAGAGTCTCCCACAACTTTCTCTCAGCCTGGTACCATATTCTAAAATAAACACTTTTATTCTTGCTTTATATTTAAGAGACAGCTGTGTTATCATATTGATATGAGCACCCTATGTTTGTAGTTATGCTTGCTGATAAGAGTTATTAAAGCTTCATTGAGATGTTATCATTTTACTAATAATAAGTATTGGCGGCTTGGTATATAGCTGCAGCAAATTATATTTCTTGTTTATAGCCAAAACTATCTTAATTATAGCAAAATTTAATGTATTCAATATAGATATAAAGGAGATGGTCCATTTTGGGCGTGATCTTGTACACTAAACCATGAAACACCAAAAAATACAGAAAGTTTATTAAAAATATAATAAATTCACAAATCGCAATAAATGACTTGCTAAAATAAAATTAATTTCGAGTTATTTGGTAGGTACTACTTGCAACACTTGCAAGATGGCATCCTTCACTCTGAGTTCAAGCCATTGTTCAAGCATAGAGAAGGCATATTGACAGCTAACGTCATACGTCAAAAATTATGAATCCTCTGGTCTGCTGCCCGACATAATTGTGTCACGTGGAGTTAATAAATAATTTTTGCACTGAAATAAAGATGAGTTCGTGGATTTGATTAGTCAAAAATGGTTCTTTTTTCTATTTTATTTTATTTTATCACTGGTACAAAACCAGGCCCAGACTCCATACAATTTTGGACCGTCTCCTTTATAAGAATCAATTCTTAAGGACATGAATGCTTACAAATGAAATTGCTACTTGATCAAAGCCGCCAGTTGTTATGCTTGTAAGATAAATAATTTAGTTATTTATTTAGTTAATTGACTGACAATTTATCCAGGCCACTGATTGAAATTAGTCACTGTCACACAGACATCTGTAAAAATGGGCATATTTATATTTATTTATTTATTTATTTAATCTTTATTATACCCTTATATAAAAGTGGTACAAAAGGTGGACTTAATGCCAAAAGCATTCTCTGCCAGTCAACCTTTAGATCAAACAGAGAACATCGAAGGCGGTACAAATACATATATATAGTTATAAATAGAAGGAGAGTATGTATGGCTATAGTATTTATGGCTCAGCTATTTATGTTTATGTTTCTAGGCTCTAGGCCCTAGGCTATCTACAATCTTCTGTGTAAAACTGACCATCAAATATTATTAAGCATGTAATATATAATGTTTCTACATGCCCTATATTGTAATGTATAATTACTAATTACAATATAGGGCATGTTTTTAATAGCTAAAACAAATGCATGAAGTGCAATGTTGGATTTTATTCTTTTTCAGGTATGCAACTGAAGTAGTTGATGTGAGATCTTCGCCACTATTTAGTGTACAACTATTTTTTACTCTGTTTGTACCTGTGCTGGCTGTGATAAGGTTCCTGTTACAGGCCTTAATGTTTAGCGGTGGACATATCTATGGATACATGGTAACGAACTCAAATTGGTTATAATATGCATAATGAGCATGTATCATTTTGGTGGTGACAGTAATATTAGTTAAATTATTGATAAGATATATTTTGTTGTGATCTGACCTCAGCCAAATTGATATTGTATCAATATTAATTAAAGCATATTATACATTACTACAATATTTCTTTTCAGATATTAGCTCTAGTTGTGAATCTTGTGGTTTTTCCACTGTCGGCGTATCTCGCTGTTATAGAAAGGCGGTATTTATTACCATCAGTTCCCCCCAGAGGCCATGGGTTTGTTCTGCTCATTTTCTGGGCTATGATCTTTGTGTCGGAGAATCTATCCTTTTTGAACCTCAATAAGGAAGGATGGTGGTGGCATCTCAGGAAGTAAGTACCTACTCTTTTTTTAAATAAAATATCATGATCATCTTCCATCATACCTTATCTCAAGTGATTGTAGGTATAGACCTGGCTGGCTAAATTAGAATTGGTAGACTTTATAAAGGTTTGGAATTAAAACAGAAAATGATTTTTTTATATTGAGGCATGTGACTCGGATCACATCGGAAAACCAGCCACCTATTCCGAAATTGTTAGGCGTTATTATTTGAAGTGACGTTTTTTTTATTAAGGAACTAATTAAAATAAAACAAAACCTCTTTGTTAATTAATTTATTAAAATTTTAAGTAAAACTTACCACAATGTATAAGTGAAAACCGCGCCCAGATAGCTGAGATTAGCGCGATTAAAACCACAGACAAACATAAAAACCGGCCAGGTGCGAGTCGGACTCGCGCACCAAGGGTTCCGTACCATTATGTATAAAAACCCCAAAAAAATCTTCAAAAAAATATTTAATTGTTTTATTGTAGTCACATATTACGCACAACGCCATCTCTTGGACCGAAATGTAACTAAACTATCGTCAAATGTATGGGCGCCCACATAAATATTTATTTTATTCTGATTTTTAGTATTTGTTGTTGTAGCGGCAACAGAAATACATCATCTGTGAAAATTTCAACTGTGTAGCTATTACGGTTCATGAGATACAGCCTGGTGACAGACGGACGAACGGACGGACGGACAGCGAAGTCTCAGTAATAGGGTCCTGTTTTACCCTTTGGGTACGGAACCCTAAAAAATATATAAAAATAATTATTTTATGTTCTATTGATTTACTTAATAAGACACCCGTTATAGTTTTTCCGTTTTATCTTCCATGTGCAGACAAATTAGTTACAGATTTATTATATGTAGGTATTATGTGTGCATTATAATCGCAAAGTTGAAGGTGCGTACGCGTACGTTATCACTCCTTGTAAAATATTGACATTAAATTTAAGTACATATGCCCGAAATTATCTTGGACGATAGGTATATATTATATTGATATCACATGAATATAGGTTCCGTTTTTCAACTCCCAGGAATTATAGTGTTAATGTTACACAAGACCAAAGTACGCTATAATTGCTGTTAAAAATGTTAGACTGATTTTTTTTTTAATTCTTGTAAGTTATGTCGAAGACTTAAGTACGCGGTAACGTAAGATTTTGGTTTAATTCATTAAATTCCAACGACATGAATGCATGTCACGAATGCCATAGTACGTTCACTTCGCTGGAATCCAATGGGCGAAATTCTTGCTATCGGTGTACAAAAAATTAACACTTAATGAAAAATATTATATTGGTATTATTTCATAATACGTAAATGATTATTAAAGAGGAAAAACAATAATATTATTTGAATGGAATATATTGGAGCAGAAGGTTTCTGAAGGATTAATCCAATGAAATATATCGGAACGATCCATATTAGAATATAATGCGATAATAGGAATATACTAAAGATCTACCTATCAGTTCATAAATACAGTTCTTTATCTTTTCAGTCTCCAAGACCGCTTAGAAATGGCACTGTTCGTCGGCCGATACGTGTCATGTATGATTATGTTCATTCTGGGCATGAAAGCGCCTGGTATTATGTACCAATATCTTGACTCTGAAGACGGAAATCGCAGAAATATTCCGCCACGGGTAAGTAATAAAAATGTATGTGTACGAATGTCATTTTTACACGCAATACGTTCGGAAAACCACAAAATACCATTATAATTATTCAGAGGGTTTCCAGGGGATTCCAGGTGCAGCTTACGGCGCCCCAGACTATCCTGTGTCCTTTCCAGGGTGTAAAACTGTCTCCATCCCAAACACTTTTACAAACAAATCTTTGTTTTGGGTTCTTGACCCCTATAATAGGTATTTTCAATTATATAATCTAGATTTTATTGCGGTAAAATAAGAGGTTCGTAATTCTTTTTTAATTTTCAATAGGTACTAAATTATATCCTACGTTGATATATTTCCTGGGATATTATAGAGCTATGCTATATATTTGCCATGACACCTATGTATGTGGTATCTTAATAACAATTTAAGCCACTCAAACAGGACTATAAATCTCCTAATTCTGTATACCGTTTCTGTATACAAATCGTATACCTAATACATACGAGATTTTCAAAAAAACATGTAAGAAAAACATTTACATTTAACGTTCTGAAATTAGGTAATTTTGAGTGTTTTTATTTTTTAACGATCTTTACGTTTATAAATTATGCCATGTAAAAAGTTTTATTCAACATAAAAGACATTAGGAATGTCATGACATGCCAAATCTTTATTTTATTATATCGTAGGTTAAGATGTCATGTCCATATCAAAATCATTTAAACGTAGCCGGAGATAATGAACTTAAGAAGGTAAATGTTTTAAACATTAAATTTATTGTGTGGTAAAAAATAATAAAGTATTACGAGCTTAAAACCATTAAAAAGTAAAGTACCAGTAAACATAAATAATCTTTATTGCAGTACAATAGTATGTCAAGGTTTTGTTTACTATTGTAGTAATAGTAACTCGCGCGATAATTCATTATTCTCGGATAGTATATCTTAATTGTGAATGTAGAAAGGGCATTGAGCTTATTTTATCAACAATGAGTCTGGGTGAGTTGAGTTTGTGTAGGTATATGTGAAGACCTTCGTACTCTGAGGTACTATACTCGTAATTAGTGGGAAGTGGCCACCGTAATGCATCTGTATGCATGGAAATCACGTAAGCAAGCAAGGAAAGTTGGATCGCGCATTTTAATTAATTAGGTATCCAACAATGCAAACACAAATCACATGATTATAATTATAGAAGAAGAGCTCTCTGGGAAGCAAAATAGTACATTATGATATAAGTGCGCGAAGTTGGTCATTACAGTCGAGGCGGTATTGCACAGCCCGAGCCGATAGGCGAGGGCTGTAATAGAGCCAAGACTGTAGTGAACAAAGCGCACGCGTATCATACGACGTTTTTCAACACACTTGCGAGGAAAAAAACAATTAGGTATCGACATTTTTCAGTCACAAATCAGCAAATTATAAACGAACAAATGTTTGCACAAAATGGCGCCGAGGTTTATTTTATTTTTTCGCGCGCCGTATCTTTGGTTGAATAACTATGCGCGCGCAGGCGCGCAGGTTAAGTCCAGAGGCAAAGAGCACCGCTATTCAGCCACAATATATTAAACTAAATAATTATGTATTTCTAATAGGAATTTACGGTAATTAATGATTTAAAATATTGTATTTTTTAAATGCTTTAATAGATAATTAGATGAAGTATAATCTTATCTTATCAGATTTTGACTAAGTACAACAAGTTTATTTATTTACAAAATAATAAATCTTTTGGTAACAACCTCTTTACGGATATTAAAAAAAAGTGGAATAAGAAAAACACTAGTGCGGCAATGAAAAGTAAAACGCACTACTGTGTAATAAACCGCATTCCGGGCGTAAGACTAAAGAAAAAATAGCAACTTTACGAGCAAGTGTGTTGAAAAAATATTTTCGCTATGTTAAGCACGGCAGCAGTATACATACGCTACCTACTTAAATATATACTACCTAATAGTAGTGATGCTGAACTATCGATAGTTACACTATCGATTGTTGACCTTGAAAATCAGTTAGGATATCGATAGGACTATCGATAGTATTGCTAAAATCAATACTATCGATAGTATTATACTATTGACATATAATAGTATCGATAGTATCGATAGTATTATACCACCGATACTATTACAGAATACATAACTATCGATAGTCCAAAACTATCGATAGTATCGATACTATTGCAGATAACCAATATTGATTTTTGCAATACTATCGATAGTACTATCGATAGTCTCACTATTGCCACACTATCGATAGACTATCGATGGTCGATCGATATTAGCCTATCGAGCGGCATCATTACCTAATAGCTACCAGATAAACAAGGTTATCTTTGACTTAAAAGTAAATGCATAATTTATGTAGTGTCTTTAGGACTGCAAAACGGAGTATCTAGTTTTGACTTTACGTTTACGTTACATTTTGTTCATACAGACTATTTATAATGATAAAATTATTTAACATTATGAATATGTACATTGTACATTGATTTTTCAGGATGAGAATAGGTCTACCTTCCGCAATGTATTTAGCAAACTTCGAACACTCTTGCCGTTCCTTTGGCCAAAGAAAAGCTTGTGTCTTCAACTGTACGTGTTTATTTGCATATTGGCTTTGCTCGCTGGTCGAGTCATCAACCTTTACGTGCCCATATATAATAAGAAGATAGGTAAGTACCATTATATTTTATAAATGCTTCCGCTCATGACTTCGCCAATGAAGTTTAAATTTCTTTAAAACTTCACCCACATTACTTATTTATGTGTCAACCGATTTAAATAAATAAAAACACCTAATGTTAACACTGCAATATGTATAATTCTGAAAACTGCATTCAAATCGGATAAGCCGTTTCCGAAATTAGCACGCACAAACATTCAGGTAAACTGACAAAATGAGAAAAAATATTTTGGGTTCTCTTGTGTATATACTTAAAGGTTCCCCCAGTATGATTATTTAAATACATATATTTGCCAAGTAGAGACAGCGATCAGTTACAGTTTTATTATTTATGATTTATATGTATTGATTACGTGTATGCTTTACTACATTCCGGTCGATATTATAGCCTAGTTGGCATTGACTCAGCCCGCGACGTGTGAGGTCTCGGCGTGAGAGATAATTTGTTTGTTCTCGGGTCAAAGTTGTTGTAATATGTTGTATTCAGTAATGTTTCACATTTTTATGTCAGTCATCAATCAACATCATCATAATATATTAAACTCTTCCGTTACTGATTGACTGACAGACAACCCACAGCGGGAACTACTGAACGCAACAAGTTAAATTTGTCATGCATGTTCCTTGCGTAATGTAGGGCGCACAAAAAAAATATTTTTGGAAATTCCCTCTCTAAAAGGATAAAAAGGGGAATAAACTGAAAAATCAAATGGTACGCGGGCGAAGCCGTTTGAGGAAAGCTAGTTTTAATACAATTTTAAATATCTGGTAAATGGTTGAAAGTAAGTGAAACAAAAACTATCAAAAACGTATCGCGGATATGGTATTAAATACAATTTAAATCTCTCATGGTTTTTATCTGTTCCAACATTCGAGTATCTTTAAGTAGCACTACTTCAATTTAAGAGGCTTTAATCGTTATTGTATAGTCTTATCAAGCTTAGCTATCGATTGGTAATTTAATTTTGTATATTAACTATCACAATTGGACAGAGAATTGTCGTCGTTTCGAATTTATCGTTTAAGTTGATATCCTTTAACCTCTCTCTTCGTACAACCGGTAGGTAATTGGATTAATATAATGTGACATAATATTAATAACGTCAGTTTGTTAATGTTATGTAATACTAGCTTTGCCTGCTACTTCATCGGCATGGATAACAGATTTGGGTCGAAATCAATGGACCTATTATTAAAAAAGGGCCAAACTTTAAACAGAAGCATCTCCCGGAATGATGATGATAGTTATTATATTTATCTTACCCAGGTTATAATTATGTGTAGGCAATAAGTGTGTGTCAAATTTTCCTTCTTAAAGTATTTATACACTTTGTAAATATTTCGAACTTTATAATGTTACTAAAAAAATATAAAGTATATTATGAAAATGGTTTATATTAATAACTAGCTACCCGCCCCGGCTTCGCACGGGTGCAAGTTAGATTTACCATAGCAGCGCCATCTATTGATTACTTACTCAACCCAGTCGAAAGGTATCGACATCTGTTACATATAATTGTGACTGTCAAATAATAACACTCTTAATTTAGTTCTCTTGTGTGGCGCTAGGTGTCTGTTCATCTGTGAATAAGACTGCCATGTCAATTGTCATTACTTGCAAAACTTACTGTCAAATAATAAGAGACAAATAATTAGAAATAAATTAAAATTGCGACTATAATTTGAGATTTAAAGTATCCTATCTCTCAAGTTGGATCGAACTGCACATGGTGTGCGAATTTTATTATAATCGGTTAAGTGGTTTAGGAGTCCATCGCGGACCAACATTGTGACACGAGATTTATATATATTAAGATTATTATTAGCTTAAGTGATGAGTACATAGTTTAATAACCCATATGGCTCAATGGCTCCGAAAGACTGCCGCCCGAAGGGACCTGGGTTCGACTCCCAGCGAGGCGAAAATTTGTGTATTGTCCATGGCATCCAGAAGATTGGGAATCTTAATAGTGTGTGACATGACGCTTGTATACTTAGTCTAAGACAGGATAATATGATTATTTCCACAGTGGACAGTCTCTCAATACCGCCCCTGCGGTTTTGCTGGGACCTTGTATTGATCTACGTGTTTTTCAAGTTTCTGCAAGGTGGCGGCACTGGAGGCATGGGCTTGCTTAACAACTTGAGATCGTTCCTGTGGATTAGGGTGCAACAGTATACCACGAGGGAGTTACAGGTAGGTTTTAAAATTAAGATTCATAAAAAAACTCCAAGGAATTTGGAAACATCAATGCAATTGCCACGCAACTTTTATTGTCTACTTGCTTGTTGGCTAAGTACAATGTTTGTAATACACAACTGGGCCCACTTTCTTTATTTTATTATTTCTTCATTTTCCAACACATCGGCAATACCTTGGGTGTATACAATAGGTTATTATGTTGACCAATTAGTTAGCTTGTTCTCATATACAGTTACAGACATGATTATACACACACAAACCAAAGAGTGGTTGATTGTCGTATTACTAGTCGAATATAAATAAAAATTTGTTTCAGCTAGAACTATTCCGTCATCTCCACGACTTGCCGCTGAAATGGCACTTGTCCCGTAAGACGGGCGAAGTGCTGCGTGTGATGGACCGCGGTACCGACTCAATAGACAATCTCCTGTCGTACATACTGTTCTCGATCACGCCTACGCTGGTGGATATACTGGTGGCCGTGGTGTACTTCGTGACCCAGTTCAATGTGTGGTTCGGGCTGATTGTTTTCGGGACTATGGTGTTTTATATCAGTGAGTGGATAGTTTGGTTCTGTGAGGTTTATTTAAATTTTTGTGGCTAATGAAATGTGATTTACTAGAACAAAAAAAATAAGATAGCGGAACCTGCGGGTTTTAACGAGCGGGCGTTGCCTTATGGTTAGTGGTTACCATTGTTCATGAAGATCAATAAGAGTATATCACTGACGCGTTTCCAACAAAAATGTAGCGGGAGACTCGCATTATTATGGCTAGCATGTCATTAAAAATCCTTTGCTTATTAATTAACTGCGACAAATTGTAACACGACGCTATAACCTCGTTCTTTATTTTTCAAATCACACCAAGGGCAGAAAAGATTGATTTCCACATAAGAATTATATAATGACTTACTAGTTCATTTAAACTATGTAAGTAACCAATTCCAGTCGCAACGATAATGGTGACGGAATGGCGTACCAAGTTCCAGCGGCGCATGAACACGGCGGACAACGAGCAGAAGGCGCGCTCGGTGGACTCGCTGCTCAACTACGAGACCGTCAAGTACTACGGCGCCGAGTCGTACGAGGTTGTCTCGTATCGGGACGCTATTTGTAATTATCAGGTTTGTTTGATGTTTGTTTACGATGTAAAGGATTACGGTTAGGGTAGTAATCCTAACTACAGTAGGGTAGTTCTTTGTGGTTATTGTTTATGTCCAGTATTGTATAGGATAGTTTGTTTGCATAGCGGGCGCGGTGGTCGTGGCGAGCTCGTGTTCACATTGACCGCCGGGCGTTTTGCGCGAGAGTTCAGTAGCGGTTGCGTCGCTACTGATCGCGCGCTCCGCCGCTAGTTCGATGTGAACACACACAAACATCTCATGCGTTTGATATGCAGCGAGCGCGCCGCGCGCGTCGTCGCGAGCTTGCCCGCTACTTACACCGCACGTGGTATTCCTGTGTGAACACTTGGATATTACGCCATATGTTTAATATTTCGTGACCGCGCCCGCGAGTCAGTATGAATGAGCACTATGTCACTAGATTCTTTGTTAAACATAAATAAAGTAAACTTCGCTTCGTCTAAGTACTTGGTGACTATTCGTTCTTGAATCTGTGTTGGTTATTTGGGGTAGATGAAATAAATGAATGAATGAAAGAAATGATTGGCTTACCATAAAAACATTTGCTAGTAAAATTTTAATTTGGTAGACATGTTCCGTTGATTTATCCTTTATTAATTTTTAAATAATAGTTTCAAAATATGCTGTAATTCAATATAATAGTCGATTTAAAAACAGGTACTTATGTCAACTTGTTTTGTTTCAGGCAGAGGAATTCAAATCGCTAATCACTCTCAACATGCTCAACACACTTCAAAACATCATTATTTGTAGTGGTACGTAAATATAATGTTTATTTATTCGATTTATTAATTTTTATTTGTAACAAAAATATTTATACACATTTCCGTAGGTCCAGTAATAAGAACTATTAACCGTGTTTTGTAGGTCTACTGGCTGGTTCCATCTTGGCTGTTTCGATGGTGGTGCGAACAAACGAGCTGACGGTCGGTGATTACGTGCTGTTCGCGTCCTACATCGTGCAGCTTTACGTTCCGCTCAACTGGTTCGGGACTTATTACAGGTGATCTATTATTTTTGTTTTAAAATAGATTACTGTTCTGTTCTGTTCTGTTTCTGGCCACACACAAACGAACTTATAAAATAAAAAAAAATAAAAAAAGATACAGAATAATAAAAACAAATTTCGCATTCTCATTGTCCTGCAACGACGAGCTGGTACGCATGAGTTCAGTTTTATTGTTACTGTTAGTCTTATTAATTAGTTAAAGCTTATGAATTCCTCGTATTATACAAGCTAGTTGTCTGATCATACAAATCTCGATGCCGTTTGTGATATTAAAACCTCTCATCCCCTTGACAGAGCAATCCAAAAGAACTTCGTGGACATGGAGAACATGTTCGATCTGATGCGCGTGGATTCCGACGTGAAGGACGCGGCGGGCGCGCCCGACCTCGTGGTGCGGCGCGGCGGCGTCGAGTTCAAACACGTGTCGTTCGGCTACGGGCCCGAGCGGCTCGTGCTCAACAACGTCAGCTTCAAGGTCGCGCCCGGGTCTACTGTGGCTTTGGTGAGTGGTTTATGTACAATCTACTTATATAAATATGTTGTATTGAAAAAAAATTAACCACAGATGTATGCAGAGCGGGACTACACACCTTTTTCGCAACAAGATTTGTTGTTAAATAAATCATATCATTGTTTCTTACTTTGTATTGACTTGTACAGCTAGGTGCGGACCTATAACAACGCACGTATAAGTACTGAGTATTATTATATACCACTTATTATTGTTATACCTTTCGTACAGGTGGGTCCGTCCGGCGCGGGCAAGTCGACGGTGATGCGGCTGCTGTTCCGGTTCTACGACGTGAACGAGGGCGCCGTGCTGGTGGACGGGCAGGACGTGCGCACCGTGACGCAGGCCTCGCTGCGCGCCAACATCGGCGTCGTGCCGCAGGACACCGTGCTCTTCAATAACACTGTGCGGTGAGTGCGAGCGGATGTGCGAAATTCAACCGTGTCTACTAACACGTAAAGTTGAGTCTCAATTGAACCCAAAAATATATATGATTTTTGAATTTACTCGAGCGCGTCAGATTAAGGTACAGGGGGTACCTGGTACCCAGTTAAGTAGCTCCAACAAATATGAGCCCCATATATAAGTTCGAATTTTTTTTGCACATTATAATAATGGTAGCGAGTTTGCGTCACACCGAAATCGTCAGATTATTGAATGAGAGCTTTTTTTAGGTTCACTTAACACCCCCATAGAAAATCTGACGTGCTCGATTAGATTTTTTCTCTCTCATTTTCAACCCTTACATACGGTCACCCCCATCAAACAAATGATCAGATTAACATAGTACATTATTAAAAATACGTAGAACATTTGATTGATGCTTACAATATCTGAAGCGCTCGAGTGGACATTATTATTTATACACATGGACATTATTTAAAAGCTACTAGCTGTTGCCCGCGGCTCCGCCCGCGTGGAACTCAGTGTGTCACAAAGTTATTCCTGCGTTAATCCCGACCCCACACATATTAAAACACACTCCACACATCTTAAGAACAGTTGATTTTTTACTACGTTTTAGTCATACCGTACAAAAATCCGTTATGTAGATCTTGAGAAAATCGATAAAAAGTCTTTAAGATATAAACGTCGGGGTTTTTTCATTCCAAACTATTATATTTTTAAACTACATTGGTAGTTTTTCATTCGGGTGCCAAAACATAAAGACCAGCTAAAGCGACGATGACCCTCGAAAAAGCAACATAAAGTTGATCATGAGAAAAAAAGCCGGTTCGATTCCCGATATATGTATAGATATCCCGATATATAGATATTAATGAGCCCGCGACTTCATTCGCTCATGGAAGCTTTTCCCGCGTAAATCTCGATCCCGCGGGAAGTCCGGAACAAAAAGTAGCTTATATAATGCTCCATAACCTCCTCTACCTCCCACTAAAAGTCCCATAAACATCTGAACCCACGACCTCATTCCCGGGTATGAGTTTTTACCGCGTGAATCCTAATCCCGCGGGAATTCAGGGATAAACAGTACCCTATATGTTGCTTCAAAACTTCCTCAATCTCCTAGTAAAGGTCGCATAAAAATTTAAGCCCGCAACTACGCGCAGGAGTTTATTCCGCGTAACTCCAGATCCCGCGGGATTTCCGGGAAGACAGACTTGTTAGTTTTATATTAATGTTTGTTTAGAAGCTATTTATACCCCATACGCGAAGAAGGTTTTCCCGCGTAAATTCCGATCCCGCGGGATTTCTGGGATAAAAAATATCCTATATGTTAATCTAAGTTGCCCTCTATGTGTGTGCCGAATTTCATGAAAATCGGTACCCCATACGCGAAGAAGGTTTTCCCGCGTAAATTCCGATCCCGCGGGATTTCTGGGATAAAAAATATCCTATATGTTAATCTAAGTTGCCCTCTATGTGTGTGCCGAATTTCATGAAAATCGGTTCAGTAGTTTTTGCGTGAAGGAGTAACAAACAAACAAACAAATACACAAACTTTCACATTTATAATATTAGTAGGATGTTAATCTAAGTTGCCCTCTATGTGTGTGCCGAATTTCATGAAAATCGGTTCAGTAGTTTTTGCGTGAAGGAGTAACAAACAAACAAACAAATACACAAACTTTCACATTTATAATATTAGTAGGATTGCATAGCTTCTATCGCGGGCCTTGAGCGCGGAGACCGAATCGAGAAATTTCGTAACGTATTATAACTGAGTTAACTAACTTTTACTTTATAACGGCTAAACCGATTTGGCTAATTTTAGTCTTGAAATATTCGTGGAAGTTCAGGGAAGGTTGCAGCGATGAGAAAATATGGAAAAATTGCGAGGAAAATACTAGAAATGAAAATTTTAATTTCCCATACAATTCTTATCTGTCAAACATTTGATTTTCGCCCCGTCGGTTCGGTATTTTAAGAATAATTACATGTAGATCTGGATTAAATAAGGCGTTGGAATCGACAACATGTATTCATAATAGTCGAATTATCGCGTATTTAGATTTAAAACATGCAAAATAATAAATTATTTTATGTCATATAGACATACATGACATAAAATAATGACACTATAATGACATTTGGTTGTTGTATTGCGTGCGTTCAGAAATATATTTTGTATAGTTTGCTTTACTCTTCATCATATTATGTCAAATCGCCCCGTGAGATGTCCGCCCATTATGACGTAACAATTTTCTGTTATCAAACTGGTTCCTTTTTTTAGTTTTAAGCTTATAAAATTGTCAAATCCTCAAAATAATCCGTAGAAATATTTTAACGATTATATTAGAAAATCACATTGAAATGAAAAACAAAATACAGCCACAAGAGAAATAACGAAACGAAGATTCATCAAATAGGTTAAAAACTTATAGCAGTTTTTACACTTATTTTTCGAAATAGATTTTTCTACGGGACGCAGCAATACATTGGAGGGAGCTGAAGATAAAGATTTGTGTCTGTTTTAATTAATGACCTATTATAATGGAGGAATTTTATGCCTCTACTAAAACAAGTGTGAGGAGCAAGATCAGCAGGAGGTGGTGATAAGAGATCTGCAGAAGCGAGGTAGTTAGGCCGAAACTGAAAGCTCTTTCCATAATGACATTATGTGTCAGAAAAAAATTATGTGGATGTCCGAGCAAGAGAAACATTGTGGTAGAATATGGATTAACCGTGTATATAATCAAAGGGATTAATGATGTTATGAGGAATCAAGACGAATATTAATAACAGCACTATATAAGAATTTATTTGTGATATAATAAATAAAATAAATATATAATTGTAATTGCATAAGTTGATAAAAAATGCTATGCAATAGCTTTACCCCGGCAGTCTCCGAGTGCCACACGTCTTTTTTTACATATTCAAAAGTCTATAGCCGCTTCCCCCACCGATGAAAAGGTATACATTATATAACATTTTTTTCTTCTCATCATCTAAGCTTTGCAACCCAATAGGTCTCTATGACGCTTGAGTAAATCCACATTAATTTAGCATCGTTGGCTCCCGTACCACTATATTGTCTATATTTTTTAAGGTACAACATCCAATATGGCCGTTTGAACGCGCCGTCTGCTGATGTAATCTCAGCGGCGAAGAACGCTGACATCCATGACAGAATTCTAACATTCCCGGATGCTTATGACACGCAGGTCAATATTAATTGTCTTCCTATTTAATTTTAATATAGTTATGAGTTTACATGCCTAGTTATATTATATCAAAATCTTTTTATTGGGTCACAGGTGGGTGAGAGAGGTCTAAGGCTCAGTGGTGGTGAGAAGCAAAGGATAGCCATAGCACGGACCCTACTCAAGGATCCAGCGATAGTCCTCCTAGATGAGGCCACATCTGCACTTGATACAAATACAGAAAGAAATATACAGGTATGTAAATAGACTGTAAGAAAATAGTTACACTCAATAATGTACTATATTAGATCTGAATTTGGTTTAAGTTAGGTACTGAAAAGTTTTCTATAATGATTAAGGTCAAATTTTGGCCACTAGCAATCTCGTCCTTTGTACCAGAAGTTGCATGTAAAATTACATTTAAATCATTTATTTCATTTCATTTTTTGTATTTAAATATTTCAGGCGGCTCTTGCGCGTGTTTGCGCAAATCGTACAACAATCGTCATAGCACATCGGCTGTCGACCATCGTCCACGCGGACGAAATCCTAGTTCTTAAGGAGGGGGAGATTATTGAGAGAGGAAAGTGAGTACCTTTTGTCAAGTCGTTTCTTTTTGTTTTCAGGCGGTCGTTCCCTAAAAGCGCGACACTTTGTTTATAACAGGATGTTTTAAGTATTTATTTTTGTGTGTTATTATGATGTGTAGATGGATTATAGACCCAGGGGTGTCATTTATCACACTCATACAACAAAAGCAACTTACGTCTGGGACATTATAAAAAAGAGACAGTTTACTAAGTTTTGTTTCGCTTTGCGTGACGCTTTTTTCTAGGGCAGCAAAGTAATGCACTGAACACGCACGCTCATTCGTACTTTCTCGAGCTGTCATGAGCGACGCTCAGTAGATATCAATACTCTTTACTCTTCTACGTTTCTTCTACTTTCTCTTTTACGTAAATATATAACAAGACTACTGATTCGATTAATCTGTTTAAGTCTAATTCACTTTACTACAAAAAAAAAATCAATTTCCAGTCACGAAACACTACTCGCCCAAGGCGGGTTCTACGCGTCGATGTGGCAGCAGCAGCTGGAGACGCGCAACACGCAGGACACCGGCGACGACCCGGCCGACGGCGACCGGCCGAGCGACGCGCCCTCCGCCATCGGCCACGGCCACGGACACGGGTTCGGGATTTGAAGTTTGAATTTGGAAGGGGCGCGTTCTACAAAGTGTTCCACTTAGGTCGCGTTCCGTAATTCGATCATAACACTCAAAACGTTCAAATTTCTGTAGAAAGAGTCGTTTTGGGCGTTTTGGTCGTTTATTGGAACGCGCCCTTAGCGATTAAAAATGATCAAAGCATTTTCTATTGGGAAAGGGTCGTTTTGAGCATTGAGATTGGTTTGTGGAACGCAGCATTCACAACTTTTTTTTAGAATTAGCCGTACTGAGCATTGAGATCGCCTAGTGGGACGCGCCAAAGGTGTAATGTCCATTTTTCAATAGCGTTTTGTATGACACAGCAGTGTCTTTTGAAGCTATTGCCAGTATGTA
Source organism: Hesperia comma (assembly GCA_905404135.1). Taxonomy (NCBI): domain Eukaryota; kingdom Metazoa; phylum Arthropoda; class Insecta; order Lepidoptera; family Hesperiidae; genus Hesperia; species Hesperia comma. The sequence continues at coordinate 6,451,112 of FR990027.1, read as the reverse complement.
TCTGTATTAGATATTCATGATATCTTCCACTAATGAAATCCAATATTTTAAACCCATTGCTCATTGCCGTCTCAAGTTGTTTGTTGTAGATTAAGGGCATTAAGTGCATATACCTAATACACCTTACTTGTGTAAGAAATGATCAATAATTTTTATATTATTATTTCGATAATAAACTATCATAATTATTTAATTATTGTTGATGAATTATTTTTATTGAATATATTGTTGTATGACACATTGACCTTTATGGTATAAATAGACGATCGAACTTGGTCCGGGCCGAACCAGTGTTGCTAACTATATTTTGAAGAAGATCGTATCATGAGAGTTAAAAAGATCGTATTTTGGCCGAAATTGTAGGTAAAAAATCGTACACTAAAATTTTTTAACAAAAGGATAATATTTAGTTGAGCATAGTATTATCATTTAATATATTAACATTAATATCACAAAAACGACATGAAAAATAAGGGAATATAATATATTTAGTTACTACCTAATTCGGTACTCATTGCCGAAGTATTAATTGTTTCATACAACATTAACATCACAGAATCCTCACAAAGAAGAAGCAGAAGAAATTCCAACTTCCGCCACTTTTTTAACACGTAAAAAAAGTTCAGACACTTTTATAACTGTAGGCTACATTCTGTAGCAATATTCCTTACTATTATTTAGTGTGTTCCAGTTTAGCATGCAAAACGCTTAAAACATGCAATTTTCCATAGAAAAAGGTTGCGTTTTGAATTTGGTCGCTCATTGGAACGCACCCATTATACGGATTAAGGATATGTTCATGAAAAATATGTTGCAATGACGCTATTAAACTTTAGATCTATATATATCGATAAAATTACATGAAGCATGTATGACTAAAAATATCGTATATAGGGCGTACGATTTCAGGTCATGATCGTACACAGCATTTGTGGTAAAAAAGTCGTACAAATACGATTTAAATCGTACGGTTGACAACACTGGGCCGAACCACGAACTAGGGTTGCCAACTTTTTTGACAAGAAAAAACGTATACAATTGATTGAATGAGAAAAAAATAAAGTATTTGGAAGAAAAAAGTATTTATCAATTTTTTTGTTTTTATTATCTTAATAATTCATATTAATCCTTTTTACAAAAAAATAGCCGACTTCAACATCGACAACCAGAGATAACTCAAAAACTACTCGACAGATGGCGCTCAATTCAACCCATCTAGGTGTAAAATTCTCGTAACTACAAATTAATCAACCCAAAGTGGCCAGTTGCGGATTGGCGGACTTCACACACCTTTGAGTTTTGCGAACTCTCCGGCATGCAGGTTTCCTCACACGATGTTTTCCTTCACCGTTTGTAGCAATTGACATTTAAATGCTTAAAACGCACATAACTCCGAAAAGTCAGAGGTGCGTGCCCTGGGATTCGAACCCGGAAGCTCCGAATAGAAGGCGGAATTCTTAACTACTAGGCTTTACTGTTATATAGGTAGGTACTATTATATTTATCGTGGATTCTTCAATTATAAACAAAACAACAGATAATTTTCATAGAATTTCGTCGATAGTGAAATTATGTCATCAGCTGGCACTGTCACATTCTCATCTGATATGACATCTAACATTTCGTTCAGTAAGCAGGTACCTATACATAATGAGCCTGTGCCTATTTGAGTCAATGATTTGAGTTTGTTCTAAGTCGGTCACAGTCACATGACAATGGGGGGCAGCAGAAGGTGCTAGGCTGATCAACGAAAGGTTGAAAATAAAGTATCCTTACTTCCTTACTAATATTATAAATGTGAAAGTGTGTTTGTTTGTTTGTTTGTTTGTTTGTTTGTTTGTTTGTTTGTTTGTGACGCTTTCACGTCGCAACAAAGCTATTATACGGTAAGGTTTATGTGTGTGGGGATAGTTAGGAGGGTGGAGAGTGACGTAGGCTACTTTTTACCGCGAAAAAACATCCCATTCCCATGGGAAGATCGATGTTTTGTTAGTTGCTAGATATTTACTTTCGGAGTTGTTAATAGATGGCGTTAATTTGCAAGTTCTGAATTACGCTATGAAATACTACATGTAATTTACTTAAGTCATAGGCAAATGTAATAGGCTACTTTAGCTCTGCCTCGAGAACTCCCCGCTCCGGCTGTATTCAGTGTACCGCCCGCCCGCTGGCACTATCCTGTTGGCTGATGTCCGCAAGTTGCTGGACTCGCCGACACCGGTGGTGGGCGCGGGCGACTGGAACTGCATCCAGGGTGGAATAGCCTAGCTGCCAACAGAAGTGGAAGGCTACTTTTTGATGCCGCTGAACAGCACGGCTACACTGTCGAGAGTGTTCGTGTGTGTGTGTGTGTGTGTCGTCGGCGCCCCGGAGTGCCGTTAAGGTGATCTCCAGTTTCCTTGAAAATAGAAGCTTCAGAGTAGTGGTTGAAGACGCCGAATCCACCGAGCGTCCGATCGCAGCCGGCGTCCCGCAAGGGAGTTACCTGTCCCCGGTCTGCTACGCCTGCTACACCGACGACATCCCGGCGGCAGGGGGGGGCGTCGCTTGCCCTGTATGCCGATGACGTGGCGTACATCACCACGTCGCTGAATAGAACCCACGCCATCGTCAAGATGCAGCGTGCGCTTGATGCCCTCCCCGAATGGCTTGCCGCGTGGAGACTGTCGGTGAATGTCGGGAAGACGCAGGCCGTGAACATAGGAGGATACCTCAACAGGCGGGACCCTACTCTGGAGCTTAACGGACAAGATATCCAATGGGCCCCACAGGCCAAATACCTGGGGGCAAAATCGACGGAAGACTTTCGATGAAGCCACAGGTTACGAAAGCCGTCGCGAATTCCAGAAGCGCGATGGCAGAAACCAGTGCTTTCCTCGAGCCTCCCTCTCGGACTAAAGCTCGGGGTCTACAAGACCTACATCAGATCCCGCCTCACGTACGCGGCACCGGCGTGGTACGCGCTCGCCAGCGAACCGCAGCGCAAAAGGATGCGCGCGGTTCAGGCGATTGCGCTCCGCCAGCTGACTGGTGCGCCGAGGTACGTCAGGAACGTCGTCATCCAGAGGGACCTTCGAGTCAAGAGCCTGGACGACTTCATCGAGAGATTGGCACGCAACATGTTCGGGCGTGTCGACGCGTCGCGGTTCCCGCATCTGCAGGACCTGGCGCCGCTCCACACCCGTCCACCGGACCGCTTGCTGACCGCTTGCCGACTTGCTGGTTGCGCGGGACGGGCCTAGCACTGACTGATACTGGGGCTTCGTAAGTCGTCGCCCGGCGCTGATCGGCTCCTGCTGGGCTTCCCACCAGCGGGATTCACCCGGTAGGGCCTCGATCGCCTGGGCGGCGTGGAGATGAACCCCATCCCGTTTAAGACTCTATGGCCTGTAAAAAGGCCGCCACTCACCGGACTTGACCTATTGGTTAACCACAGATGGACAACCAAGGGCCTTAGAGCCCAACCCAAGGACCGGCCCGTTTTAACGGGCCGCGAGAGACACCCCCAAAGGGGAACTAACTGTCCCGAGGGCTCCACACACCTCAGACAGGGTGGAGTGAAGAGAGCGAGTAGTAGGCTACTTTTTAGCCTAAATTCCTACGGGAGCGAGACCTACGCGGCTGTTACCTACGGGTCCCGAAGCGAAGCGCGGGCGGTTCTCTAGTTTTCACATACTTTCTTTGTATGCAAAAGTATAAAGTATAATTACTAAAAATAACGTAGGATACTTTATAATAAAGTATGGTTGGCAACCCTACCACGAACTGTACGGTGCGCTCTTACAGTTCGTGGTTCGGCCCGGACCAAGTTCGATCGTCTATTTAGGCTATTACTTATGTTGTTACATGTTTGACAGCAATCCCTCATGATTAAAATAACTGACCAAATCATTAAATTTACTGCTGACGAAAATGACGAAGTGATGCTAGTTCATGACAACATGTAATAACTTGTAATAAGTGTTAAAAAATACGAAAAATGGACATTACGCAACTTAGTGAACAATGGAGGTGCTAAATGACAGTGTCATATCGTGAATCAATGTAAATTGTATTAAATCGGTGTGTTCGTTGCGGGTGCAATTAGAGTAAAGGACATGACTGATTGTTTATAAGCAGATTGTACTGTGGGCCGATACAACTTGTACATATGCATATAAACACATCAATAGAACACAGATATTATCGAATAAATTCAGTTATCGAATTCAAGGATTAACATAAGTTGACAATGTGATTATGTAACAGTACCTTGTAGTATTATTATTGTGTTGGTAAATTACATGTTTGATTCCAATGTTATTGAAGTTGATTTTGTCATTATTTATTTTTGTTATATTGCATGGCAGCGGAATTGGAATGTAATAAAAATACATTGTTGAAAATTAACAGTTTATTATTTATTACAAAGCAATACCTCTTATAAAAAATAATGTAATGAACTTATAAAATCTTGAATAATACTTTCATTTACGTTTCTTAATCTGTAAAAGGGGGATAATTTTATCATAGTCACTATGGCTGTGCAGTATGTAAGTTTGGGTATTTATCACCAATCGTCTATCTCCAGCCAATGATTACAAATATTATTAGTAATATTAAATATTACTAATAGTACTAAACAGTGACCCGTGGAAAGAGTAACGCCCGGGCATACATCGCGCGCGTAGTCTAAAAGATTCAATGCAGATGTATATTGAGTATTGTATAACTCGTGGTGCTATGATTAGTATGAAAAAATTTAACTTTGAAAGCGGATACGGACCGCACATGCATGAATTCCAACTTGGTTAAAGTTCAAGCACACTTATTAAAGTTAGTTTAGCGTTTTGGGTTGAGCGAAATTAATAAAGGATAGTGATATATAGCTTGACCAGGAAAATAAAAAACCTGTCATGAGGGCGCTAAAGTTTTCTTTTTTATGGCAACAGCACAGACAACAGTAACTATAGTAACGCTCATGTTATTATTGTAATTTTGACAACTAAGTCTGAAATGTTTTTATAGGCATAAATGATATTTTAAAGGAAAGTTTATTTTAGCACATAGAATGACATTTAACTCGCTGACAAGCACACTGACAAGCAGTTTACAAGTGACGTTTAGAAAGTCAGCGTTGCCTGTAAAATAAATTAGTTCCATGAGCTTACCGCAATATGGCGAGGTTTTTTATATTTCTGGTCAACCTATAAAACAATAAATTGTATACATACTTCCGCCGAAGATTGAACTGACGTGTTGCCTCCTAGTGACCGCAAACCACCCGAAGATTTCTTTTTAGCTGCATATAAAAAAAATCTTATGAACTTTAAACGTGAACATGGTATTGATAGTATAATAATGAATAAAAAGTCACAACAACAAAAGTATGCATCGTAAAAATTATTAGAGCTGTGAGTGAAGTGGTAGGTATTGAAAGATAGTGAAGTGGTAGGTATTGAAAGATATTTTTGAGCACTAGGATATTTTTTTCTTAGGGTCACGCGTTGCATGCACTTTTATAAATGTACCTAATTAAGAGTGGAACACTACAAATTTAATGTGCGAATTCGAGAAAAATGCTGTGTATATACATAATTATATTATAATTATGGTCACTTGTATTTTTTTATTTGCTTACCAAAAGTTGACGATGGCGGCAATACAGTTAATATTTTAGTAGCATTCTTGTTTTCTTCGTAATATTTTAGATTTTTCAATTGATATTCGGACACTGAGATGCAGGGTCTTGTCCTTGCAAATTCCACACTTCGGATAGAATTCTCGCCTTTATTGTGCATTTGGTCCATAGTCTTTACATAATCGGAAGATATTTTGCGCGCGACCTTCTTGCTGTGTTGAAAACTAAGGGCATGTTCATACGAATGTTCAGATTGTACGTGACGTAAATATTTCTCTCGAGCGCTGTCGTCGCTCCTGATTCGGGAGTTCGGGGAATTTGTGAGTAACATGTGTTTTGGCGGTATTTCGGAAAGTGGTCTGAAATAAAGATAACATGTAATATGATTATCTGTAACTTGATGCAAAAAGACCCAATGCAAACGAAGATGTGTTTCTCAACTTATTGATGGTGACGAGAAATGATCCGATACCTAAATAGATATTGGTCAAGCAATCCGCAATGGTCTACTTAGAAGGTCGGCTGCAAAATGACAAGACCTAGCAACGTATTGACGACATGGCTACCTACGAAGCAAGCAATAAGGGATTTTTCACCTTTCGCCCCAAAAATGGTAAGTGCTTTTCAAAGTTGCTTAGAAAAATAGGGAATTGCTTGGAACATGAATTCAATATTTTGTGTGACCCACATACATTATAACCACGCTTAATTATGAAACGAACGAAAAAATCAAAATGCTCACTTATAATCTTTCAGAGTAGGTCCCGTGGGTCCATAACTATCTTCTTCGTGTGTGGCGTCAAAATCATCATATAGGCGAGACAGTGCCGACTGTCTCGGTAAGTCTATGTCCGATACTCTCACTATAGGTTTTATGTAGCCGGTCTGTCGCCGATTTGGTTTCGTGCCAGTCTGCGTAGCTATAGCAGACGGGGCTATTCGAACTTTCCTGTAATTTATTTGTTTATTGTAAAAAGTCGAGGTAAAAAGGTTGGTGTTCATATAGGTATGGAATATGGAAACTTTATAGGTAATTCATACTAGTTCAAAATCCAGCCACCACAAGCATTTTGTTTAAAAATGTACATATTTCTAGCAGGGGAACTTGAGATTCTGCTATGGACAACACTCCCGCTAGGGACACTTTTAAATGTATTCTCTGTCATTTATGACTAACTGGAGCTAAACCACAATTATTGGTTACGATTCCCCAATTAAAATTGATATTACCTAACTGTTGTTGCAGATTCTTCTTCTTCGCCTATTGAGGGCAAACTACTAGATTTGTTCATGGCACTGATACGTTCTAAGTCTTCAGGCCTTAGAAAGCCTGTCTGACGTCTTTTAATTTTATGATCTTTTTTGTCAGCGGCAGGTACTGCTATTGAAACTTTTCTAAAAGAAAAATTAAAATAAAGGAATTACCAATTGTAAAAAAATAAAAATAAAAATTCAACCCATGCTAAGTAGTATAGAAAAGTCTTACTTGTCTATGTTTTCGTGTGGTTTACATTCGGCTGATGTGGACATCGCTATCCTGTCGTTTAAAAGATCTAACAATAATAATTATGATGGTAAAATCAAGGATATTAAATAAAGGAACGTAAAAGTTAGCATGAAATACCTGAGTCTTCGTAACTCTTCATCGGTTATTAGTTCCGACCTAAAATGAAAAAAATCATTTGGATTTAAGAAGTCTTCACTGTAAAATGTTTAAAACATAATTGTAATATTTTACTTTCTGGCATCGTCGAAAATATTGACTTTTCCAAAACCTCTTGCAATACCCCGCACAACACTTCCGGCGAAGCTCACTCGGTCAACGTGAAGCCTGTTACAAACATTTTTTTTAATCTAAATTTTAATTCCTAATTACTAGAGGAGGACTCTAAGCACCCTTGCATTTTTTTGGTATTTTAAGCAGTCAAAAGTTCTTGTCTGGCCCCAATGAAGAATGTTGTGGTCAGAAGGAAAGAAAGTAGAATCAAAAGTTACTGAGCCTCAAGGAAATACAAATTGAGGTTTTTATAATTCCAAGGTTCTCTGGGGACCGATCCACGAAGTCAAAATGGCCAGACGTCATGTACCTATACGAGGCTCTTTTAAAACGGCTGATTACCTTATGAAGGTCTCAAATACATAAAGCACGTTCAACAATATTAGGTACTTTTTTGTTTTGTAATTGCCTGTTCTATTATCATTATTGAAAAGGTTCGGTATTAACTTATCAGAGATCTGTAATTTATTTTTTTGCAAAATCGTTTACTTGCTTATCTTTAAAAAAAAAGAAATTAGGGACACAAAAAATAATTTCCTTACTTCAGATATTTCTTAATTTCCACCTCGTCATCAGAATCCAGTGATGAAGCTGGGAATAGTAAAACAATAACATTAGTTTATCTCAAAAATTGCTGTTTTTCTACTTTCATCATGTTGAGTTTAAAATATCAAAAGTCCTTAGGGTAATAAAGTTTTATTTAAACATTCTCATATTATACAAAATGTGTAAAAACGCTAAACAATAATGGCAATTAACAAAAATAAAAAGCTACCATAAATATTATAAAAATAAATCAATTTAGTTTTTTACTAGAGTGTTCAGATTGGTATAATCCGAGTATTTCGGAGGCGTATGAAGCATGGCGCACATTCACATTGCCTTGTTTACCGACTTGCAAGTCACTTTCCAGGCAGTAGTCGCCTCTCAACATTCTGAAACAAGACAACGATGTAGTTGAATATTATGCATTATTATTATGTTAGCAATTTGTTTAAATATCACGTCCATTTGCTCATCACGGTGTCGGTAGTCTTCTAGCAATGCGATTATTTTGTACCTACCTATACCTACAATATCCCTCAAAAGGCTTATTTGAAGCTGTGGGTACCTACATAACATCATAGGATTGTTGTTGAGAGTCGTATGTTTATTAAAGGATTATAAAACGAATAAAGTACAAACTTTTTCAAATCAAATGTAGAATCAACGTCTCCGGGGTAGGGCACATCAGTTAGCGCAATGTAGTATGGCCTTTCAGGTTTCGCTACAACACTGCTAGCTCCAGCTAGAGACACGTGTTTGTACGATAGCTCCTCTGGTTCGTACTCATAAACTTCAACGTCGAATTCGTTATTTTCGTAATGACTGATCGCAGACGATGGCCTGCGACTATCGACTTGGCTTCTAGCTGACGATGGCCGATTGTCCATCTGAGATTTTCCAGATGGCTTCGCAGCCAATGACTGGCGTTGATTTTCAGCTTGGCTCTTTTGAAGCTGTTTGTCTATATCGCCTTTCTTGCGTAAGAATCTGTAAAATATAATTCTTTAATTGTTTGTTAACTTTTAATCGCATTTTAATTTTTAAATTAAGTAGGTAAGTATATAAATATTAGACCTCTGAGTTTCTCTAATGTCACGCTTTATTTGTTCTTCCTCAATTGACATCTCTTCGAGGTCTTCTTTCAGAAGTTTCTCACGATGTCTGAGATCTGCCTCCAAAAACACTTTTACCAAGAGCTCCTGGACAAAAATTAATTTTTAATCATAAAAAAGCCGCCTGTGTCCTGACCATCTTCTATTGAAGTGGATAACAATGGGGATTACGACGAAAAATTAATAGCACTGGGAGAGTTAGCAGACAAATTTAAGATTTAACCGAAGACTGATTTACGATAGATAAGAGAGGTAGGTAGTCTGTCGTAGCTATTTACTTTTATGTACTTACATTTTTTGAAATTTTGAAAAGAAGTCTGGGTAAGTAGGTACCATGAAGCAAAGTAGGTACCTACATGTTTAGACCGTCGAATTGCATACTTCTGATTTTATTCATGTCATGTTTATGTGTATTACCCATGCATCAAGGTTTTGGGCCCAGAAAGGAGGAAGAGGAAGTCTAGACAATAAATCTTTAATCTTGAAAATTCTGTTTATCACCTATTAGACCAGAACGTTAGCAGTGCAAAAATACGCACCTCGTATAAAATGTCTCCCAAAGCATTAAGATCTTCGATATGTCCTTGGATATATTCATTGGTGCCTTTATTTATCATGATATCTTGGCATTCCAAGTTTAAAATACCAGTCTGATACATTATGATTTCTGATTGTGGAGCTTCATACCATGTAGGTACAGATTCAATGGTTCTTAGAGTTGTTTCTCCGTCTATAAGTTGACCGAAGGCTACGTAATGATGGGCCATCCACGGCGCAGGTTGCAGCAGAACGAAAAATTGTGTAGAGCAATCCACATGCCTAGAGACGAAATGATTACTGGGCATTTTAGTACAAAATAAGTATGTAGGTATCGTAGCAGACAATTATGCAATCTATTGATATGGGTTAGAGTTAGAGCATAATATAATTAAACAGTATTCTTCTTAGTTCATTTTGTCTTTGTTTTATTTTAACTTTGCACTTAATTTTTTTTTCATTTTGTACATTATAATAGTGTAAGTAGAAGAAATGCCGAAAGAAACTCCTAAGTACGTTTTTTTAAGTCCTGTGATAATATTACTCACACCTACCTGCCATCATTAGCCATGCAAAGAACACCTCGTCGGTCGTGTGGAACGATGAAATTTTCGCAGTCCAGGTCAACAGATTTCAGACCGAATCCTCCACATTGTATCCAGCCATCCTTTACAATACGATGGATAGGTGTGCCAGAGTAACCACCCTTGGTAGTTTTACAGAGACGAAGAAAGTTTTCACATGTATTAGGCACTAAATCTGCATAGAGCTGAAAGTAGATACTCCGAAAAGTAATAATAAATTATAGTAAAAATGCTGTAGATAATCTTGAAACACCGATACGTCATATTATTTAAGTAATGTTTCCACTTAACATTTAAATGCCATTACTTTAGGAACAAGTAACATGTTTATAGCCCGGTGGCTTGTGTCGATCTGAAGTAGGAAATCGATCGCAAAAAGGGCTCTGTGAATACCGTCACATGGGTTGGCTACTAACTCCATAGATCATACACTGACTAACTCCTTCACCGTTCCACACTGAACAAGCGAGTAATGAGCAGAGACATGTACCTACCTACTCCATAGTGGGCCATAAAAAGGTTGAAGGTAATCAAAAAGCTTTCTTTTACGATATACCTGTTCACTTACCATAAATATGAGAGTTCCAATATGTTCTTCATCGATTGAAATATGCATGTATGCACAAGGTCTCTGAAATTAACTATCAATGTAAGTATAACCAATAAGTAGATCTCAAAATAATGTTTCTACAATTTTAGCTACATACTACATACCCCAGAATTGTTTATATATTTAGAAAATTGATCGACTCCTTCCTTGTAATAGTCCAGTACAATGTGGTACGTGTATTTCGTCTCTACTAGTTCCTTAAGATCCTTTTCTCCGCCCAGAAATTTGTCATTTATTAATACAGCAACTTGGCTGCATAAGCAGTAGGCTGATCCACCATACTGAATCTTGAGGTCATTCCATATTTTTGGCCATTCGACAGAAGTCACTCCTGCCAGAATGCAAAGTATTGTCACAATGGTATTGTATAGGTACGTATTCCAACCAGCGATTCCAACATTGATTTTATTATTTTAATCTAGGTGTCGGTAAATGCTTAGCTTAGCACTTGAAGACCGAATCAAAATTTTTACCAGTATTTAAACATCGTAAATCGTAATCATGTGTAATCAACATTTACCTATGTAAAGTAACGTTACCAGATGGGAATCGAACTAGGAACCCTTATTTTTTCAGGTAGAGCTCATTATACAGATTAGACATGACCCACAGTACTGAAGGATTAATTTTTAATAAATTAATTACTATGTTCATTAGTTATACCGATGGATAGATGAGCAAATTAATGTAGTGCAAACTGCAATTAAATACTTACACGTGAAAAATATTTAATTATTTAGGTACAACATACCTCTGATTACAGGATTATCGAAGCTTTTCCATCTATATTTATGTAATCCTTTAACTATATTAACACAATAATTAAATTCTTCTGTAACTCTATTTCCGATAATAGTGAATTTTATACGAGACTCGTCAGGTAGCTTCTCTTTCGTGTATGGATACGAAGGATTAAGTATAGAATTATGGCCGTATTTTAATTTATTTGCATATGCATCTTTTACTGTCCTTTCCCACGGATGATGTGTAGGTATATTTTCTTGTATTTTATTAAATAAGGTCATTTTTGTGTACAGAAATAAAGAGTTATGAAAATGTGACTTTGTTATATTTAAATAACTGTCAATTTTGATGCATACTTATGTATAGGATGTTTCAACAAGAACTTTGTTTTTCAATTGCAACCATGCAACAAACACCGACAACATGATAGTTTTGACATTTAGTGATTTATGTTATCCGAAAATATCACGAATTTTACGAAATTGTAACTCTATCAGAACCACCATTTTCATAGTGGATTTTGATTATTTTAATGGGAATTTCGAACGAAATTGAATTCATTGCAACAAATGGCAATGCATCTACTAAGATTACCTAAGTACCTACGTCGAAACTAAATGTCAAAACTATCATGTTGTCGGCTCAGGTTGTCGGCGTTTGTTGCAATTGAAAAACAAAGTTCTTGTTGAAACACCCTATATTATGTAACGTGTACCTATCTATTATCTTTTTTTAGTAATGTAGGAAAACTTTTTTGTGTATTGTTTACTAGCTGACCCGGCAGACGTGGTCCTGCAACATAAGTATATTACTAAGTACCTACACGCCCTTGCTTTGCTTCGGGATGGCTTCGGGAAACTTGTTGCTCCGCTCGTATTGCTTCCTCATAAATGGACGTTTCAACACGAAAAAGAATGCACGCGATAGCGGGCGGGCCGGCATGACTCGGCATGAGTCACTTCGGCGTAAGTGTATTAGTAATGTCTGGGATGACCGGAGAACTTCTCTTTATTTGCCTTCTAAAGCTTGGAATTCACTAGATAGACATGCCCTTCTGGATAGTCTGCAGACAAGCCCGGCCAGTCCTCGCTACTATGGGTCTGTACCATGCAAGGACGTTAAACGTCCTTGGTACCATGTCTGTTAGTGTAGGTCCGCCGCAGTCAGTTTGGCAGACTTCTTTTGAATACCAAAAACCCGACTTCAACATCAGTATTAAGTAGATATACCTAACTCGAAAAGCGCTCGTCAGGTGTCGCCGCCGTCGACTACTTACTATATACGAGACCAGATTTGAAGCATTGTCTTTTAAATAAAAAAAACCATAAATGCTTCACCCAGTAAAAAGTTATGACTGTTATGAGGTACTTAACACACAAATAACTTTGTACAAAACTTAGCGGACTTAAACTTCGCTAAGTACAGATAACATTAACACATAACTAACTCGCCAGATTTTGCTTAAATTCACATGGGACCACAACAAGCATCCAAGGAGGTTAATACAAGAGAAGCTGCACAAACGAGGTGAGAAGTTGAGCCATACTGCTGCCGTTAAGTGAAAACAGGCACCGAAAGAGCAAAAGGTAAAAGGAAAGAGGAGGAACAAAGGAAAGGGAAAAAATATTAACGGTACCCTATCTTCCTTTCTCTATTAACGCATGCACTTTGCTGATAATGCTGATCGAAAGGAAACGTTTCTTGCAATTGTGCATGCAAGCACCACTTTTTGAATAAAAAATATGTCGATTAAGGTAGCTCTGTTGGATTTTCAAACAGTCACTCTCATGCAGATACTCTGTATTTACGAAACAGGCAAATTGGACCGAACCCGGCTTTTCCTAAACTGTCACATTTGGCGCCGCTCGCCCCGCTCCCCGCTCACGACTGACGTTTTGTCCCGTCATCTGTCATCACCGGTTCTGTCAAACTTACCCAAGCTACCGCTTGACGTTTCGTCACAGATTATCGATTCACCCTCGACCACATTGCCTACCACAGATTAAATAGCATCAAACAACGTGAAACAACTATCATGGATTTGTGGATTTACTATCTCCGACAAATATATGTCGAAGACTAAATCTATGATACTTGTTTGTTGCTATTTAGTCTGTGGTATGCGTGGACGCGGATCGAAAGTGAATTGATAATCTGTGACGAAACGTCAGGCAGTAGGTATGAGCTTGGGTAAGTTTGACAGACCCGGCGATGACAGATGACGGGACGAAACGTCAGTCTAGGGCGAGCAGCGGGGGGAGGATGGGAGATGTGCCGCGCCGGGTTCGGTCCAATTTACCTGTTTCGTAAACACAGGGTATCTGAATGAGAGTGACTGTGAAACGGTAGTTGAAAGTCCAACAGAGCTTCCGTATTCGTTATCAGGCGTGGGATTGCAACGCGACGCCCCACATGACAATCCGCAAGGCCAAGACACAGTTCTGAGTGAGAATGTCTGGCGGTCTCTTTTGGAACAACAGAATCACGCACGAGCCTGGTTAACAACCTCTGACATATGTATCTCCGATGAAAATGAATGTATCCGGCAAGTTTCGTTACCCGGGAAATAACAATTGAAAGTTTCAATTCGTCAATTCAATTCAAGTGCGTCATTAACCCTCTACCGCATATGGCACCATATATGAGGGTTAAGTTCATAACATGAACGAACTTAAGCTTGCAAGTTATAACAAGCAGCAAGCAGTGATTTGAGTGTAGTTGTAGTTAAAGCTGTTAAAGAAATATGTTTCAATCAGTCAATGATAATAATTGATACGTCATATTATGTACCTAGTTTGTGTTTCGTTGTGGTACCTATTATACAGTGCAGAATAGGTAGATTGTAACAAGGTTTCAGTCTGTATTGTGGTGAAGTGCCAACCCAATAAATGACAACCCAAGAAGTCTTTGTCACATTATTGTGAAGGTATCAAAGTGTAACGGGGAAGTATCAACAAATTCTTTGAATATTGTGCAATGCCATTGTTGAGTGTGTGTATACTACATGAGCCCAAAGGGTCTGCATCATGAGCCTGCAGTGCTGATCTGCAAGGGTGCTCCTGGAGTCGGACTTGGATGTATGATGCTTCGAGCGTTGATATACTACGCAGTTGGATAGCAGGTATCTCAGTATCGTTTTTAGTTCATAGTAGTTCATTTTCATTTCTAATGATAATAGTTTGTTGCCAGAACACTGGTTATGACAGATTATTTAACAGAAAGAATATCCCAATAATTAAAGTCTCCGGGACAACAAATTAATTGAATTAAAGTTTTTAAAAGTTTGTTAATAACACAATATGATAGAATTACAACTAAAAGTACTTCATTAGTTATTGCTGGAGTTATCTAATGGGTTTTAAGGTAAAGGACACATTAATGGAACATAAAAGAAATTTTTGTGTTAAACAAGGTAGTGAATATCCATTTAAATTAATAACGAGATAATCTGTTTACTATTACTTTGTTGAATGGTGATAGTGTTCCCTATCAGTTTACAAGTTATTTGTAGTATTGATTTTGAGATAATAACAAAATCTAAGTTAATCTTAATCTAATGAGAATTAGGTATGTCAGAATGATACTAAATTATCAATATTGAGTTCTAAGTATTAAAATGAGGAAGTTATTATTTGATTTCATAACTTGGAAGAAACAAGTTACTAGATATGTAACATTTGAGATAACTACTTGTGGTATTATCTCATGGGGTTTTTCATGATATATTTTGCAGATTTAAGTTACAGTGAGACGGCCATGGAATAAATTTCTTAGTTAAAACAATCTGTAAAAAAAAAAAAAAAAAAAATGGATTGCAGTAGTCATGATATGGACTAGGCAGTTATTTGGACTCTTTGATAATGACTCATTGAAATAGATTGGAGAGAAACTTCAGGTAATAAGTTTTCAGTAGAAATTGACTCCGTATTAAGTATTCACTTTTGAATTCTTGATTAATGGCTTAAATTACTGGTTTACTTTTATGCACTGGATAATTGACGTCAGTTGACAGTATATACAGCATTATAGTGACATAGTGGTCAACTAATAAGACTTCTTTATTTTTTTTTAGAGTTTTATTAAATTTCAGTCAACTTGTCGAACGGAACTTTCGAAATTGTAATTGAACGGTTTTGTTACTTTGAAAAATGCATAACCCTTATATGAGCACTGGATAGAAGTGTTCTGTACTGTTATTGGTGGGTGCCAGTAGACAGTTTTGCATCGGGATGGACGTTGCAATCAGATAAGAGCTATGTATACGGTTGTTATTTTTGAGAGAAGTACATGATTGTACTTGAGTACCGTTCGATAAGTCAGTTTAGTTGAGAAATGATAACTTTTTAAGAAAAGTAGCTTTTATGAGAAATGTTGTTTGTTTTGGATTAATCTTTGGTAACCATTTAATTTATTTTGAGTACGAGCTGTTATGTTTTCAATTAATGTAAAGTAAAAGCTACGAGATTAAATAAGGAGAAAGTCCACTAGTTAATTTGATATGGGAGATATTGTTTAACCAGTATGTTTGTTTGAAATTATCATTGTTTTTAACCTAGTACGATTTAATGGTGGGTTTTGATAACCATGACATTGTAATTGAAGTGCCTGAAGGTGAAGCTGTTGAATTTGATGTGACGATCAGTAATGAGGAAGTTAAGGCAGATGGGCCTAGTGTTGGTCAACGCGGCTTTGGGTGTTCTTTAAAGTCATTATTATTATTTACTATTTGATAAAACAGGGCACGGGTAACAATTATTCCTGTGAGGCCACTGTAACCATTCCTGATCTATTGTGGCCACCTCATTGCAATTATATCTGGTCTCCTGCACCTACGGTCTGGACAAACCGTAGGATGGTTTTGGGGTCCAGGTCTTTAATTTGGTCAGCTGTAATTAAATACCCTCTCAATATAAGACCCCTGCAGTGAGTGATTGCTAAGTATTCACAGAGGATATAGATGGAAGTTTCCTCCATCGTACAACAGAATCTACAAGTTGCAGTATGGAATCTCAGTCCGGCTTAGGCTGAGCCCTAGATAGCAGTGATTTTGTTGACTTGAAAAGTTATTTGATAATGATGGTGTTTTTGAAGTTGACTTAATAACCTTCAGACATTCCGGTTCATGGGTGAAACGTGACAATACTGTGCTGTATGTAAATGGTGTAAATACTGGTTTGACAATAGCTCATTGCTTTGGAATACTGTTTAGTCACATGAGATGGACATGTTGACAGGTTTGAAACTAACTTTGAACCAAGTTGGACAGAGACGAGATTTTTAGGAATGCGATTATTGTTTTTGGAAAATTGATATTGATGAAGTCAGATAGAGACGAAATTTGAGTTTTGAGATACTTACCCATTTTTTTGATTTCTTTAAAATTAACATTGATCAAGTCGGATAGAGACAATATTTTAAGGCTTTAAAGTAGACCAGGAGCGACTCAAGTTTTGCTATGTTGGTGCTTTTAGATACCCAGATATAAAAAAAATGCAAGGGAAAATGAATATCAATTTATGCTATGGATAAATAATGCATTGCAGATATGCTGTGTTTACTTTATATGTTTGCTTTGTTTTGTAACTAGTGACCGCCTGGTGGAAATTTGGCCTCCTGTTTTGGGGTCTGGAGTTGAATGCGCAATGCTCAGGCAGAGCATGTATTACTACTGTTTGTGTGCATTTTTAGTTGAGATGATGATGACCTTGTTTTGAAAAAGATTTAACTTTCAGGCAATTTATCAAACAAAGCTTATTGAAATTATTACTTCTTAAATGTTACTGTTGCTTTTACACATTGCATGGCTTTTGTGTGGACATTGGATACACATGCTCCTTATGGATGTGATGTAGTTGATGATGGGATGGACATCATCAGCTGTAACAATTGACATCATCAGCTGGAAAGAGGCTACATAATTGTACCCTTATACTGGTCAGAGGTACGAGGGCTATACTATAATGAGACTATAGAACTATGAACAATATTTACTAGATATCTGAACTGGGTTAGTTGATGATTGGATGGAGATCATCAGCTGTGATACTGCAATATTGCAAGTCTAATCGGAAAGAAGTTATCAGCTAAAGTTAACATCTTGAGGCCAATTGTATGTCATGAGTTATTGTAGAATCTTTGAAACTGGATTTAGATGTAGAATTATGGTAGAGTGAACCATAAATTTTGTATTTACATTAATTGAATTATGTAACTGGACAGAAGTTACGCGAATTATTTAATTATGGTAGAGTGAACCATAAATTTTGTATTTGCATTAATTGAATTAAGTAACTGGATAGAAGTTACACGAATGAAATAATTATGGTGGACTGAACCATAAATTTTGGTGTATGTTATTTTTGTACTAGAAGGCAGTACAAAATTAAGTAACTGGATGGAAGTTACGCGAATTAATTAATTATGGTGGAATGAACCATAACTTGTTTTTTTTGTATTTTTGTACTAGAATGCAGTACAAAATTAAGTAACTGGATGGAAGTTACGCGAATTAATTAATTATGGTGGAATGAACCATAACTTGTTGTTTGTTTTTTTTTGTACTAGGAGGTAGTACAAAATTAAGTAACTGGATGGAAGTTACGCGAAATTATTTAATTATGGTGGACTGAACCATAAATTTTTGAATATGCTATTTTTGTACTAGAAGGCAGTACAAAATTGAGTAACTGGATGGAAGTTACACGAATAAAATAATTATGGTGGACTGAACCATAAATTTTTGAATATGCTATTTTTGTACTAGAAGGCAGTACAAAATTGAGTAACTGGATGGAAGTTATACGAATGAAATAATTATGGTGGACTGAACCATAAATTTTTGAATATGCTATTTTTGTACTAGAAGGCAGTACAAAATTGAGTAACTGGATGGAAGTTACAGGAATGAAATAATTATGATGGACTGAACCATAAATTTTGTGTATGTTATTTTTGTACTAGAATGCAGTACAAAATTAAGTAACTGGATGGAAGTTACGCAAATTAATTATTTATGGTGGAATTAACCATAACTTGTTGTTGTTTTTTTTATACTAGAAGATAGTACAAAATTAAGTAACTGGATAGAAGTTACGCGAAATTATTTAATTATGGTGGAGTGCGCCATAAATCTTTGTGTTTGCTTCTTTGTAACAGAAAGCAGTACAAAATTAAATAACTGGATGGAAGTTACGCGATCAAATTAATTATAGTGGAGTTGTTGTTTTGGTACCAAATAGCAGTACAAAATAATGTAACGGGACTATAGATAACAGATTTAACTGATTGCGATAGCCAGATGTTTTGCCACATAGAGGTATTGTGAGAATATGCCGTAGGAAATTGGAGGTCAGAATACTATGATCTCGAGCTCGATTGTAGAACGGAGGCATACTAACTTTAAAGCAACCTGTTGGGGGTTACCATGGGGTTGAAATAGTTAGGTGATGCAAATGAAAGGAACCGAGATAATTGTTTGAATAATGTTAACAAGCTGTTTACTTTGGTTTATTGTTGCAGCTTATCCTTCAATAGAAATTATGATGTTATTGTTGTTGAATTATGCTATGCCACATAAATTTAGCTTTATGGTTACAATCAACCATGTGTTAAGTTAAGCGAGGTAAAAATGATGTTCTCTTCATTAACTCGGTCAGGTAGGCCGAGTGGTAAAAACGGTAGTTAGGGTTAAAAAAAAAAATGTAACAAAGTTTTTGAAATCCACTCGCAGCTTGTAGCAACAGTAGTCATTTTTGATGTTAAAGATTTTGAGTTTTGTTTTGGTTTGTAGTAATTGAAAATTGCGGATCGAGCAATTGTGATGGCGATCATAACGGAATGGAGCATCACCCAGGGACGGGTGATATGTCAGCGACGGCCGTGTCGAAGACTAAATCTATGATACTTGTTTGTTGCTATTTAGTCTGTGGTATGCGTGGACGCGGATCGAAAGTGAATTGATAATCTGTGACGAAACGTCAGGCAGTAGGTATGAGCTTGGGTAAGTTTGACAGACCCGGCGATGACAGATGACGGGACGAAACGTCAGTCTAGGGCGAGCAGCGGGGGGAGGATGGGAGATGTGCCGCGCCGGGTTCGGTCCAATTTACCTGTTTCGTAAACACAGGGTATCTGAATGAGAGTGACTGTGAAACGGTAGTTGAAAGTCCAACAGAGCTTCCGTATTCGTTATATATTATTTAAAATCTGTTCACTCCTATAATGGAAAAATCTGTGGCACCAATCAAAGTCAATGTCAACAATATGTCAACTGTTAGTTGTCATGTCTGTCATTAACATGCGGTGTGTCAAATGTCAATGTCATTAGTTTGAGTCAGCTTTGCTTCTTTCATGGGATAGGTACCTATACACCGACTTTTAATTCGATGCAGTAAAATGACATTTCCAGTGTTACCGTTTTTTATTATCACAAAAATAGTGATGTAACGTGGACACAAATTATTCGATTTGATGAAAATATTAATCGGATTATAATCGTTTCGCATAATTTAGCAGACTGCTAAAATAATGTATGAAGTTATTACAGGATCAATAACTACAGCTACACATAAAAATACGAATGATATCAATAATTTCCTAGATTTTTAATTATTAAGCGCTTTTAGTGCATGTTATGTACTAAAAGCATGCATGCACCGGTGTTTATTATTTTTCGTCTACTATATAATTTTAAATTAATAACCTTTCCGTATTGTTTTCTGAATTTGAATTATATTTTATTAACATACATTATAATCAATGATGCAATAAATAGGTAGATTGAGCGTCGCCCTACAATGAAGACAAAAAAAACACGGCAACAATATCAAGCATGTGTGCGTGCAGGCGATGTTTTTCACGTTCGTCTAGTGTCTATGTTGCGTGATCAATGATACCAGTTACTAAAATTTTCCCATAAATCACACATTAAACTTAATTTATGGAGTGGTTATTTTCATGAATAAATAAAAAACCCTACTTAATTTAATTACAGTTGTTTATGTTAATGTTGTAATAAACCAGCTAAGTTAATTAAATTAATATTTTTTACGCAGTTTGTAGTTGGAAAGGAGACGGTCCAAAATTGTATGGAGTCTGGGCCTGGTTTTGTACCAGTGATAAAATAAAATAAAAAAGAAAAATGAACCATTTTTGACTAATCAAATCCACGAACTCATCTATATTTCAGTGCAAAAATTATTTATTAACTCCACGTGACGCAATTATTCTACATAATGGCGGGCAGCAGACCAGAGGATTCATAATTTTTGACGTATGACGTTAGCTGTCAATATGCCTTCTCTATGCTTGAACAATGGCTCGAACTCAGAGTGAAGGACGCCATCTTGCAAGTGTTGCAAGTAGTACCTACCGAATAACTCGAAATTAATTTTATTTTAGCAAGTCATTTATTGCGATTTGTGAATTTATTATATTTTTAATGAACTTTCTGTATTTTTTGGTTTTTCATGGTTTAGTGTACAAGATCAGGCCCAAAATGGACCATCTCCTTTTCTAAAATTGTAAAGTTACCGTCTCAGATTAAGGTGAAAATTTGAAGGGAGGACGGGTTCTACACTCTCATTCGTCCCCCCAAACTAAATATTGCTCTCATAAAGTACCTACTTACTTTTTTAAAATTATTTTTCTAAATCTCTAAAAATTTTAAGGTTATGTGGTCTCATTGGTTAATGTGTAAGCGCTCGAAGTCTTAAGTGTATGTATATGTGTGTGTGGACGTGTGTGTGTGTGTGTGTGTGTGTGTGTGTTTTAAACTACATTATAAATAATAAATAACTTAAGTAGATCTAATTTGATTTTTGGGCCTAATTTTGAATCGTGACATCTCCGGCGCTGCGGAAGATGCAGCCAAACAGGCAAACATCACTAACAATAGCGAAAAAGTAATTTGGGGGGAATGTTGGGGGAGTCACCAACCTCTCCTCCAAAAAATTTCAGCTTAATTTGAGGTAGTCACTTTATAATTTTTGGAAACTTGATTTTTTTATAATAAAAAAAGTATGCATTTCCTAGATTTAAAAATGGTGGGGGGAAGATGTGAGCGTCAGCCCCCTCCCCCCCCTCAAATTTTTAGCTTAATTTGAGGTGGTAACTTAATTAAAGAAGAGCCAATTATTTACGTTACCTATCTAATTTAATAAAAAAATTACTTGGAAAGTTAATTACATGCATATCATTAAAAAAAACTTCAATAAATAAAGGAGATGGTCCATTTTGGGCCTGATCTTGTACACTAAACCATGAAAAACCAAAAAATACAGAAAGTTCATTAAAAATATAATAAATTCACAAATCGCAATAAATGACTTGCTAAAATAAAATTAATTTCGAGTTATTCGGTAGGTACTACTTGCAACACTTGCAAGATGGCGTCCTTCACTCTGAGTTCGAGCCATTGTTCAAGCATAGAGAAGGCATATTGACAGCTAACGTCATACGTCAAAAATTATGAATCCTCTGGTCTGCTGCCCGCCATTATGTAGAATAATTTCGTCACGTGGAGTTAATAAATATTTTTTGCAATGAAATAAAGATGAGTTCGTGGATTTGATTAGTCAAAAATGGTTTATTTTTCTTTTTTATCTTATTTTATCACTGGTACAAAACCAGGCCCAGACTACATACAATTTTGGATCGTCTCCTTTTCACATTACTCTTGTACCTTTAAAAGTGGTTTATTCGACCCAATGCAAAAATAATCATTAAAATGGGCTCATAAACATACGAATATTAATGTTATATTATTATAAATAAACACAAACGTATTGGTAAACACCACCTTTCTTTAATCGATTTATAAAAGTACATGAACTAAATAATATACACGTAACCATAAACCAATTTATATACCCACAAAAATGATGTTAAGTCGGGAGCATAAAAATAGAAACTAGCAACACTGACAAAAAAATGACGTAATTTGGTTACAATAAAAATCAAAATTGAAATTTAATTAAAAATATGTTTATTGGTTACTTGCCTATGATATGTGATGTTTTTTGAGCTTTTTACCCTTCCTTTATAATTCCGGCACAGTTTAATAGCACATTTCGTCATGTTATCCCTCTTATTTGTTTATTTAAATTGCGCGCGTAATACGTAGTGACACGAAAGCGGCGCGATCGGCACTAATTGGCGGGAAAGTACTTCTGCGCCAATAGTTGGCGCAGCTTTTTTGACAGGTCTTCGCGGATTCGATTATCCATCTAGATACTTATACATCAATGATTATAATAGACATATTGAGAAAAGAATAATCGAATAATCAAAACATCGTTCGTTAATCGTGTAAGTTTTCACTATTATTGAAAATCTGGCAACATTATTTCAAAAAGTGACATTAGCAAATGTCATTTTACTGCATCGAATTAAAAGTCGGAGTATACATAGGTATTCTATTTGTTGAGTTTGTGTTGTGATTTGTATCATGTTTTAATTTTGAGGAAAAGCTGATTCTAATAATTGTCTTAGAATACTTTTAGGGTAATAAATACTGTATAAATAAGTAATGTCAAAGTTTTTACAAGTTAAATTATTATTTGTGCAGAGACATGACTAATAGAACTTATGAAGATTTCTCTAGTATGTCTGAAGAATTGTGTAGTCTTCTTTCATTTAGAGAATACAATAAAGGAAAGGTTAATTCTCTTATTGATGAATTAAATGCTAAAACGTATAAAGCCGAATTATTCATCCGAAATCAGGTAATTTAAAATTTTATACTAGGGAACAACTTGCAGAACAAAAGCACAGTTAATTAATATAAATACTTAGGATAATTTACGGTATAAGTGTGGTTTTACTAAATAAAATAGGCAATACTTGAATTCCTTGTGATTAACATAATGGTGTTTTATTGAGATGTGAATGTCAAAATAAATTCACATTAATATCTTCTCATATTAAAAAATTGTATGATTCATATAAAACATTTTATTTTCAGGACGTTCTTTCGCTAATATCTGCACTTTGCAGTAATATAAGGCCATCAGATGAATTTTTAGCTGCTAAATCTTCACATCTAATTAATAACATGGTCACAAAGCAAAATGTACCAGTCACTAGAGACTTAATGTGGAAATCCATAGCCTGGCATGTAGATTGTTTAAAAAAGTGTTCAGAAATTATTTTGCCTGATATTTTACATAATCTGCAGTGCATTTTACAGTGCGACCCTGTAGCAGGATTAAAGGTAAGTAAGTTGTCATATTATTACAAATTGTTTTGTAGGTCACATAGATGAAGTGGCAAGGCTGATATAACTACATGTTTTAAAATTCAGGAGCAAAATTATAAATTGAATAACATTTAATTGGAGCTTTTATGTATTTGTCTAATTGTTTCATGTATGAAATTTCCAGTTCAGCAGTGAATTACTTGGAAGTCAAGGTATTCTGCTTAATATAATAGATATTGAGAGAAACCATAGCTTAAGGGTACAGAATCCAATGCAAACAAGTTTGACTGCCATGAAATGTATATTATGTTTGATAGCAACATTAGAGGACAGTAAAACAGAACAACCAAACATCACATCAGAGATAAAAGAACAAATTTCGTCTGTAATTATAAAGTTTTTGATGAAAGTACAAATAAAATCTTTGGATGAATTTCTTTATTGTAAAGTAAGTATTTATTTTTTTATTTATATATGTGGATAAATGCTTTATGCTACCCATTGTTACTACTGTCCCACATTTTGTCCAACAGCCCTTTAAATTATGTAAACCATCTGAACATTACTTTAATTACTATTAAAGTTTTTTGTTTATGTTAATTTTGCCATTTAGTAAATTTATAATAGTATGATATAATTTAATATTTAATATAATTAATTAATCATCTTTCTATCTTTTAAAGGTTGTAACATATGCTCTTCGAGTGTTGGCACATCTTTATTTTAATGATCCAAAGATGGACTTTAATTTGCCAGACGTAATGGGTATTTGTAGGCACTTCATCTTGTATGGGATCATTGAACAAAAAGGCAAACCAGAAAGAATAATGCCTTCTCAACAAACTGTTGCAGCAGTGCCCGTTAAACCTAATCCCAAAGGAGGAAAGGTAAAACTTGTATAAATCTTTTATTATCTTATATAAAATATAAATATTTCAACTTATGTCTTATTTCTAGCCTTTTTAATGCTGAGGGAAAAGCTATGCTTAGCAGTTTATCAGTATGCTTAAAGTCAAGTTAATTAAAACACTAAGAAAAAATATGAAGTGACTAGAGAACCGCCCGCGCTTCGCTTCGGGACCCGTAGGTAACAGCCGCGTAGGTCCCGCTCCCGTAGGAATTTAGGCTAAAAAGAACTTCTGGTGAGAACGCACTTCCCTGGCTCTATTATATCAAGACACAAGGAGCCTATTATGAATCCTCCACCCCCAAAAACAAAACCATCACTGGAGGACTGGAGGATGGCTTCCTCAATTTTCAAGCCCGACCGAGTGCAGTGGGCGATCAATAGCTTCCAACGGTACAAATCGCCGGGAGAAGACAAGATTTTCCCTGCACTACTCCAAGAAGGGCTGAGTATAATTCTGGCAACACTCATCAAAGTTATGAGGGCTAGCTTCGCTTGGGGCTACTTACCAGACAACTGGAACAAGGTACGAGTGACCTTCATCCCCAAAACTGGTGATAGGGACAGATCACAGCCCAAATCATTCAGACCAATAAGTCTTACCTCTTTCCTTCTGAAAACAATGGAGAAGGTAATTGACTATCATATTAGGGACACCTACTTAAAGGTTAGACCCCTACATGCTAAACAACATGCATACCAGAAAGGGAAATCAACTGAATCGGCCTTAGCAGAACTAACCGATCAAATTGAAAAATCCCTCGAGGACAAGGAGATAGCACTCTGTTGTTTCCTGGACATAGAAGGGGCTTTTGACAACACCCCGACAAACATTATACTGGAGAGTATGAAAAATCGTGGTATCGATACTACCACCGTAAACTGGATGGAGTCTATGCTTAAGAACAGAGCAATTCGTACATCCATTTTTGACGCCACACTGGAAGTGAAAGTAACTAGAGGATGCCCGCAAGGAGGAGTTTTGTCACCTCTACAATGGACCATTGTGGTAGACTCTCTCATCCAGGAACTAAATGATGCATACCTGGACACTCAAGGATACGCAGATGACCTGGTCATAACCATACGTGGAGGCTGTCCAAGCACTGTGTCTAACCTTATGCAAGCAGCTTTACACAAAGTGGAATGCTGGTGCAATCGCACCGGACTGAACGTAAATGCTAACAAAACGGTCATTGTACCATTCACAAGGAGGAAGAATACACAAAGTATGTATAACCCCTCATTGTTCGGAACCACAATACCGTTCTCCAAAGAAGTAAAGTACCTAGGGATCACAATGGACCAGAGGCTTACTTGGAACCATAGATTTATTATATAACTAAAGATCGGCAATTGTATCACTTGGACGAAACCAAAAATGAATCGCCCGCTGTCAATGTCACCGCCGAGCGCGACGCTTTCCTGGTGGTTTTTATATCTAGAGGAGTTACATCCAGGTACCGCACAATAACCATCACTAATTAAGACTACAAAGAACGTTATTCCACACAGAAATGTAAAAACTAAATTAAGTATTTTGAGAAAATTGAGGAACAATTTTTGACAAGTGCCCGCTAAGCCCGCTATACCATCTAAAAATTGGTTTCGTCTACCTATCTCGCTCTGACATACGTGTATCATATGTTTTGCTCTTTCGCATTTCCAATCTATCTAAACGTCAGTGTATGCTACATCTATGCTTGGAACCAACACCTTACACAGGTGATCAAAAAGGCAAAAATCTCACTAGGGACCTGTTGCCGATTCGCGGGCTCCAAATGGGGCCTGAAACCCAAACAGGTGCATTGGGTCTACACGGCAATCGTAAGACCCATTGTGACCTACGGCTGCATAGCCTGGCAAAAGAAAACAACCCAGGTGACATGCATCAAGAATCTAAATAGCATTCAAGGCTTAGCCTGTCGAATGATAACTGGAGCTCTAAAAACAACTCCAATAGCAGCCATGGAGGCCGTCCTCAACCTGGAGCCATTACACATATATGTGCAAAAGGAAGCGAGGGCGGCTGTACTCCGAGCTGCAGAAGGAGGCAAGCAGAGCTGGAAATCGAATGTCATGAGAAAAGTCTATGAAGACCTCATGGCATGTCCAATTATGGCAATGCCAAGTGATGTCATACATAAACAGCTAAGTTTCAACAAACTGTTCCAAGTGGTTATACCGCGACGGGAAGAATGGGACGAAGCTGCACCAAAACCCTTGGGAGGAGGCGACATCGTCTGGTATACAGACGGACACAAACCTAAAGTAATGTTAAACACAAACTTAGGCCGTTATGCAACCGTATTCCAGGCTGAACTCTATGCAATAATTGATTGCGTACATCAAAACCTTAATAAAGGTTACGCTAATAAGCGTATTACCATCCTCTCTGACAGTCAGGCAGCACTTCTAGCACTGAAGTCGGAGACAGTCAACTCTAAGTTGCAGATGAACTGGCAAGGAGGGGTGCGGAGGCGCCCACCATGGGACCAGAGCCCATGGTGGGCGTTTCAAAAGCGGCTTCTCGAGCTGTCCTCAGAGCCTTGGCTCTGAGACAGGGCGAGGAGCTGTGGCAAAAGGCACCCGGACTAAGACAGGCAAAAACCCTTATCACTGGTTACTCGAAAAACTACTCAACTAAAGTGCTCAACCTAAAACGGTCAGATATCCGACTCATAATTAGGCTGCTCACTGGTCATTGCAGACTCAACCGACACCTATACAATATAGGCTTAAGTGAAAATGCAACATGTAGATTCTGTGGTGGGGCGGAGGAAACACCCATACATATCCTCTGCGATTGCATAGCAATTACCCACTACAGAAGTCGTATACTTGGAGGTCACATAATCAAACCTGACCTGATTAAAGAGATGGACCCCGGAAACGTACTACGGTTTATTAAGACTGTAGGCCTGGGGGACCAGATCTAACTAAAACTGGGATGGCTACAATAGATCAGAGATGGTCGCAGTGGCCTCGTAGGGATACTTGTTTCCTATGCCCAGACACCTAAATAATAATAATAATAATAATAACAGGCTAAAAAGTAGCCTACTACTCGCTCTCTTCACTCCACCCTGTCTGAGGTGTGTGGAGCCCTCGGGACAGTTAGTTCCCCTTTGGGGGTGTCTCTCGCGGCCCGTTAAAACGGGCCGGTTCTTGGGCTGGGCCCTAAGGCCCTTGGTTGTCCATCTGTGGTTAACCAATAGGTCAAGTCCGGAGAGTGGTGGTCTTTTTACAGGCCACAGAGTCTTAAACGGGATGGGGTTCATCTTCGCGCCGCCCAGGCGATCGAGGCCCTACCGGGTGAATCCCGCTGGTGGGAAGCCCAGCAGGAGCCGATCAGCGCCGGGCGACGACTTACGAAGCCCCAGTATCAGTCAGTGCTAGGCCCGTCCCGCGCAACCAGCAAGTCGCGCGGGAAGGCCCAGCGGTCCGGTGGACGGGTGTGGAGTGGCGCCAGGTCCTGCAGATGCGGGAACCGCGACGCGTCGACACGCCCGAACATGTTGCGTGTCAATCTCTCGATGAAGTCGTCCAGGCTCTAGACTCGAAGGTCCCTCTGGTCCGCTGGCACTATCCTGTTGGCTGAGCAACTTGCGGACATCAGTCAACAGGATAGTGCCAGCGGGCGGGCGGTACACTGAATACAGCCGGAGCGGGGAGTTCTCGAGGCAGAGCTAAAGTAGCCTATTACATTTGCCTATGACTTAAGTAAATTACATGTAGTATTTGATAGCGTAATTCAGAACTTGCAAATGAATTTTATTACCGCCATCTATTAACAACTCCGAAAATAAATATCTAGCAACTAACAAAACATCGATCTTCCCATGGGAATGGGATGTTTTTCCGCGGTAAAAAGTAGCCTACGTCACTCTCCACCCTCCTAACTATCCCCACACACATAAACCTTACCATATAATAGCTTTGTTGCGACGTGAAAGCGTCACAAACAAACAAACAAACACACTTTAATAATACACATTTATAATATTAGTAAGGAAGTAAGGATAGTAAGGAAGTAAGGATAAGGATATTAGTAAGGATAGTAAGGATAAGGATTATGCTATAATATTGGAGCTTGCTTGACTACATTACATCAGATTACACACACTTTTAACAGCTACATCCATTTAGTACATAGTATCTCAATGGCTACATCCAAATAGATCTCGCCAGTAAAGTAAAATATGGGGATATATATAATTAGATTGTATAACAAGTTAATTAAAATATTTTTATTTTAGAAACAAAAAGTAAGAAAACACAAGAATAATGCAATTGAAAGTTTGAAAAAAGAAATTCCAGTATCAGATCGAAGTTTAATGAAGGATGTGGGTGACTTTGAAAACAACTCCGCATACAAACCAGCTTCACAGAATTATTTTGAAGTGCAAAAGGGAAGAAATTGCTGGACTCTGACAAGTGATTCAGACATGTCTGACATGGAAAATGGTAGGGAGGCTAAACTGATAGCATTGAAATCTAGAGTCAGGCAAAGTGCCTCCAATTTATTTTTGGTTTTGTTTAAGGTTAGTAGAATCTTGAAATTATTTCATTTTATGATGATAAAAATTTGGTGGTTCTATTCACTACAGCAACAAAATGAACATTGATCAACTTTGCATTACTTTTAAAAACATAATATTTAAGGATTTGGGTTTATTGTGTTGTTTTAGTCTATATAAACAAATGCACTGTAAATAAGCTTCTTTGATTGATACAGAAAGTTAATTCTATGTTAATCCTACTTGTAACAAACTACTTACTTGTACTTGAAATGTAACTAAAATGTTTGTTTATTTTTCAGATAAAGGAGAAGAAAGATATATTTGGGTATTGGTGGGCTCTGCTACCTGATACGCCTGATGCAAGCAATCTATTTAAGGATGAGACTGGAAAAAAGACTCTTTCATATTGTGCCTTAGTGGACCCAATTGTGAACAGCCGAGCTAGTGTTCTCAGTGTTATTCTTGCTCTGTTGGCAGGGTCTAAAGTATACCTTGCACAGGCTGAAACTTGGTATGAAAATAGTTTATTGTATTGTGTTATAATGTATAGATTTAGGTGTGTGCTATGTAAACTAAGCTAAATTATTCATTTTTATTTTATTAAAATCATGACAGTATTATAATAGCATTCATTATATTTAAGATTTGATCAAAAGATTTATAAGTTAACATGGTATTAAATTTTTTTCCAGCAAAAAAGTGACTTCCTCATTTATTCCATTTTCAATATCGCTAGGTTATATAACGACGTGTATGCATAAAGTATTGACCACCATTCTGGATAATGAACGAAGCCACAGTGTTATCCTGGTGGCACTGAAGTGTTGTGTGGCACTCGCCCAAGCTACTCCGTATCACAAGATGCAGGAGGGACTTATCAGTGACCTAGTGAGGTCTACTAGGAAGTATTTAGTGCACAAAGGTAAGTGACAGTACATAAAGAGTGGTTAGGTAATAATTTTCTAGTCTACACTCTTTGTAAAATACCCAATATTTTTATACTCCGTTTGCGTTCGATCTGGAATTTGTTATAATTGCATGGCACACAAATACTAGCTTTCCGTCTATGCCGTTAAGGTTTATTTCAGATTGACGGCGGGAACTAAAAAGGCCCTTAGTAAATTTTGCTAACAAGCTAAATTGAACTGTGAGCACAGATATTAGTTTTGTTAGTCCTTGCAATTTTATATGCTCAGCGTCTCAAGCTGAGGTCTCACGTATATACATACGAGTATACCGCGTCATTCTATAGGGTCGTACCCTAATTACATTCTCATACATGCGCTGATAAATATACTCAAATATGTATTCCATTTGTATTTTCCAGATGTGCAATTACAAGTAGGCGCACTAATAACGATCGGATGTGTTCTGTCAGTTGATCCAAAAGTTGATGAAGTTTATAAAGCAATGGAAAAGGATTCTGTGCCATATAGAGTCACCAGTATATCGACCAAACAAGATAATACGGAAAAAACTGGTGAATGTGACGACTTCGAAGAAGGATACTCTGATGATGAAATGTTTACTGAAGTTGAAAGTGCTCCAGTCATTAAAAATGTATCAAATGAAGATGTGAAGGATGAAAAGCGTTATTATTTTAAAAGTTGGATTTTGGATATTTGTTTTAAAAATTTAGGATGGATGTTTAGAGGAAATGAAGTTATGGTGAGTTGTTCTATTCTTTCATTCTATCTTAATAGCCAACATCATATACTGGTAAGTGGTCACTATCGCCCATAGACATCAGAAACACTGGTAAAAATAAAAATAGACAGAAAACAGTAAAAACTGGCCACCTGGTTGTTGGAAGAAATCGCTATGTAGCAATAAGTTCGCCCATTGTATTATGCTTCATGTATACTTTTTATTTCTTTATCTTTGGTGTACAAACAATTAAAAGTTCATCTATCTATCTACAAACATAATTATCATGCTATACACTCTAATTTGTTCTTTCAGAGATGTAAACCCTCAGCCATACCCGTGATGCTGGAGTCCCTACAAGTGCTGTCAGCAATAGCGTTCCACCACCTGTCGTATCTCTTACATCCACACATGTGTCTGCTGGCCGACATCCTGTCCGAGTTATTGCAGCACGAGCATCAGGATTTAGTATTGCAAGCGGCGCGGACGATCAGTGTTATTGGTGATGCTGTTCAGAAATTAGGTAGGTTTTGTTCAGAGATGTAAATCCTCAGCCATACCCGTGATGCTAGCTGCTAGAGTCTCTGCAAGTGCTGTCAGCGACAGCGTTCCACCACCTGTCGTATCTCCTGCGCCCGCACGTGTGCTTGCTGGCCGACATCCTGTCCGAGCTGCTGCAGCACGACCATCAGGATTTAGTATTGCAGGCGGCAAAGACGATCAGTGTTATTGGAGACGCTGTTCAGAAGTTAGGTAGGTTTTGTTCAGAGATGTAAACCCTCAGCAATTCCCGTGATGCTGGAATCGCTACAAGTGCTGTCAGCGATAGCGTCCCACCACCTGTCGTATCTCCTGCGCCCGCACCTGTGTCTGCTGGCCGACATCCTGGCGCAGTTATTCATGAAGCAATTATAGAGAGGAGACGGCCTAAGCAACTGTGCACTGTGACTAAACTAGGTCCTGACGTCATCACAGTGGGCGTGGCCTTAAGTCAGTCTACTGACGGCTCTCACCAAATAAATTTTTACTCGACGTTAGATGGCGACACTTTGTATCAGGGCAAATAAAAATGCATAGGTGCGTAGAGCTAACAATTACTATATCTTGATAATCATATGTACTGAAATTCGTCCTACATTAATTCCTAAAGAATTTTTTACCACCAAATATTATTTTTCTAGTTTTTGTAATCATTTTGTAAACACCGCCATCTATTGACAACTACTTACAACAACAAAAACAGGGCCGTATTTGGGAAGAAATGGGCGGGATCTAATCTAGATCTAGATAGATTTCTTTATCCCCCTCGCCCCGCAAAGCGTCACGCGATCTTTCATAGAAAAATCTACATACAACGTCTCCTCTCTATATTTGCTTCATGGAGTTATTGCAACATGAACATCAGGATTTAGTATTGCAAGCGGCGCGGACGATCAGTGTTATTGGTGATGCTGTTCACAAGTTAGGTAGGTAATATTCTAGACATAGATAGAGATAGGCTAAATGTAAGCTAAATCTTTTTTTATGGAATTAAGGTAGCAGACGAGCATGCAGCACCACCCTTCCGCTGCCGCTCATTACAACTGTGACCGACCTAGAACTAGACTCAATTTAGGGACTATGATGGTTAGTAAAGTTAGAAGATGGTGTTAGAATGTAAGTTGATGACTAAGAAGGTTAGTAAAGTTAGTAGATGGTGGTTGAATATGAGTTGGTTAGTTTGTCAATAAGTGTGAGGACAGGGACTGTTAGTGATAGTTAGTCCTGTTAGTTAATATTACTACTAGTCCACTTAGTAATTGTTAGTATGAGTCTCGTTCTAATTCGGTCACAGAGCGTTGCTACCCCTGCGGACTGTGATGGTCATCTCTAAAAAGGTGTAACCGCCTTATGATAGCAGATGTCATTAACATAGCTTACCGACTGCTATCTATCGATAAGATCTGGGATCGACGGCTTTACGTGCCCTCTGAAGCACGGAAGAGCACAAGATATTTTTGTCAACACTGGTCCCTTTGAGCGTTTCAAAGCCGTCGTTATTAATATTCTCATTATATCCCAACAGAGCAAACCGACGAAGCCCCGCCCCTCAACCAGTGTGTGTACATGTGGGAGAAGCTGTTGACGCCACTGTCGTCAGTGCTGCAGTCGCACGAGAGCTCGCCTGCTAAGGCCGTTGTGTGTGACTGCGTTGCGAATATTGGCGAGAGATCTTTTAAGGAATTGCCGGTAATAAAAATATAATGCAAAATCTTTTTTTGGTTATTTATTGTGTATTGTTTTTTCTTGTTGCTACTGTAATAGTCTGTAGTAGTTTAATAAGATCTTTGATTTTTGTGTATTTGGGCAGGTTGCAACGAAGCAAGGGCTTTACGTTTTGATACTGCGTCCAAACAATCCCTATGGCTCAGGGCTTGAGAGCCAGTATTACCGAAAATTATTTTTATTTGCTGTTTACTGTATAAGTGCAGACCCGTGGACCGCAAATGGACTGACTGACCGCAAATGACTGATTACGTGCATATTATTGCAGTTAAAGTGAACCGATTTCATTTGGTTTGAAACAATAACTACGGGAGGTTCTAAAAAGGTTATGCACGCGGGTGCTCATACAGCTAACGGGAGCCTGCAATCTGCTTTAGTGACGTGTATGCTTTTATTTATATTCATGATCGACGATCTTGCATTGAATTTAATCCTACTCTAATATCATTGTACATAGTGAATTAAATTAAACTTTCTATTGTATTGTCGATAGAGTCGCCAGCAAATGTTCTGCTGCGCGCTGCTGGTGGGGTCGTGCTCGGACGAGGAGGCGGCCGTGCGCGCCGCCGCCGTGCGCGCGCTCGCCATGGCCGTCATGTACCGGACGCTGCGGGAGGTGAGCTTTGAGTGCAGGGTTTTTATAATAAAGGCTGATACAGTCATGGATCCTATGGATATCACAAATAAGATCACTAAAACCAATGAATGAAGAAGAAATATCAGTCACGTAAATGTTTGTGGGGAATCGACCCCGGAACCTCTCGGTTCCCAAACAGGGCCATTACGGTAATCGTCTTCATTTCGGGAAATTTACTACCTTGTTCTGCTAAAATTAAGGAGATATTTTTGTAAACCAATTAAAATATTGATTCCCTTTTGTTGCTGACTCGGTTGTTACTAACAAATTGGTGATAAACTTACCATCAAATGGCTCAGCTGGTTACTTATTATCACCGAAATGTTGATTTGGCGAGAAATAAATCTTTCAAAAGCAGAAATATGAATAATATTTATGCATTTATTACCTATGTCAGCAACATAATATTATGCATTGCGTTATTTATTTGTTCCAGGATATATGTTTCGTGAGCGACTGCGGCGAGAACATACTGCGGGCTCTAGCAGAACCCGTAGCGATGGTGCGGACTAAGGCGGCCTGGGCGCTCGGCAACCTCAGCGACGCGCTCGTACTCAACATGTGAGTTCACGATGACACGCTAAACATAAACTTATTACCTGTGCTCACGGTTTAATTTAGCTTCTAGATTTTAAGTTCTTGCCGTCAATTAGCAATGTATCTTAATCACAGGGGCAGAAAGCTGTAATTTGTGTGGGATACAATTTAAACGCAGTGTAGGACCCACGTGGCACTGCGTCACATTAATTATTTTTTATGTGTACCAATATGATGCACCATAAAGCACTTTCCCTATCCTCATTGAGTCATTACTAATGTTGCTGTTCCATCTACGCTGTAAATGATGTGCGCAATTTGGAATTTATCTGTAACTAAAAATTTTTCATACATTTCATGTAAAATAAATGATTTTACAAGAAATATTAAGTTACGAAAAGTAATTTATCTTCTATTAGTGTACTTAAAAATTCAATTGTTTCTCATGACTTTAATTATAATATATCTCTAACGTCATACAAACAGTACATTTCCATTCTTATTACTTTTCCCAGTTCGGTAGTTATCAACAACTAAAGATAAAACACCAACACAATTTTTGTTTAATAAACAACAAATACTTTTAAAAATAACACTTACTTTGACGTAATTCGATGTATAATTAAACTTACAAAAAACTCAACCGATAATAAATATGTCAACAAGACTTGTGCGACTATTTAGATAATATATTTATTTGCAACTACTCTGTGCAGGGATGAACCGGATATAGACAGTATAGACGATGACCTGTTACTACGTCTGCTGGAGGTCAGCGTGCAGTGCGCCAACGATAATGATAAGGTGAACTAATTACTTATGACACGTGGCTAATTCCAATGAGTTTTATGTTTTTATGCACTAGTCATAAGGTTTGAATTTGTTAAAATATCATGACGTGTGTACGAAGTAAACACGAGATTCATTTTCAGTTTGAACCGGTATAGTCTGATAGGTATAATTAGGACCACATATATTATATCTTGTTTTTGTATTATTAGGTTATTGTAAATACGGTAGTCTGGCCGGATATAATACGACTTTTGTACTCAGGTGGGATTGTATTCATATTACTTATAAAATTACCTATTGATGCGGAATGGAATACTAACCCCAAACCTTTGCGACAGATCAGGGTATCTTAAGAGGTGACGGAATCCTGCCAAAGGTGTATTACTTGCCTTGGGGGTAGTGCTTCCAGTATGCGTGAAATGTTGTGAATATTATTAAAGTCATCATTTATTAATATTCCGTGAAGCCTACCTCGTTATCTATGAACCTATATTTGGGACAGTCGCCAAACGACTTGTTGTATTGTACTGTAGTTAGAGTTAGGAACTTAACAGTCAGTATTTGCTTTCACTCTACTGTTAACTTGAAACTTTAGCGGACTTGACCTACGGTATATTAAATGGGACCTTGTTCTTCTTACGGTTGAAGACATTTATTTTCTCAAAAGAATTTATTTTTCTTCTTCTTCTTCTTCTTCTCAACCCATCATGGCCCACTCCACTATTGAGCACGGGTCTCTTCTTAGAATGAGATAAATGGAAATTTATTTAAATTTAAATGGGACCTATTTTATTTGAAAATTCGGCTCATACCTATGCCACACAAAGTACTATTGTCCAGTTGTTATTGACATGAATTCCATTGCGTCTCGTAATATACTTCTGTAATTATATTACATACTTATTTTATATCGATTGCATAATCGCAGGTAAAAATGAGTGCAACGCGCGGCCTTGGAAACTTCCTGCGATTGATAAAAAATGAAAATCTGATATGTAACGCGCAAATGAAGACCTTATGCGAGGCAGCAATAGAGAAGCTTTTAGATTGCGCGTGCAAAGTGTCCAATATGAAGGTCCGATGGAACGCGTGCTATGCTCTAGGAAACGCTATGAAGAACGACAATTTGTTTACTTGTGTCAACGGATGGCAGGTAATTGCATTTTGCTGTTAATTGGTTCTGTAATGGTGAATTTTATGTTTTGAGTTTGAATACAATGGAGAAAATGTGTTCTGTAATTAAACTATTTATTTTTGTTATTCACATGTAAATTGCTTTCAAAATTATTTACACGAGGAACACATTTTTCTCGTGTTCTAAACTAATGAAAGTTGGAAACATAATTATACATACTATGTCATGGATAATGTTGAGATTTAAAGACCCATTCGTTACTATTTATTAAGATAACAATGATGACAAATAGATTTGCTTTTTGTATAGTTTTGTAAATATGCTATTTAAAATAATATATTGGTACTGTATAAAACTGTGATCTATCTAGTACATTTCATAACAAACGTAGAAATTAAATTTATACCTATTCGATATTAGTAATAGGTAAGTTGAAATAAAATAACAAAATATCTAAAATTGTTCTTCGACAAGCTTTCTTAATTTTTTTATGAATTAATAATAATTAATGTTCTTACAGAGCAAAGTATTCTCAACTTTATGCACATTAGCATCAGAGTGCAAAAACCTAAAAGTGCGTATCAACGCAGCGGTCGCGCTACGGGCGTGTCAAGCGCGCGCGCACTACGGCCCGCACTATACGCTGGTGTGGCGCGGCGTTATGGCTGCTATGGAGAACGCTGCTAATGTTGACGATTTTACTGAATACAAGCATAAGGATAACTTGATAGAGCAGGTGAGTTCGTGTAGTAGAATGGCTAGTGTTGAGGGTACTTTTTTAGACTCATAAGTATTGGTACCAGTTTTTTCTGACGATGTAGGCAACAATGGCTACTCGTTGTTTTTTCATAATGTATCTGACGCAGTGCTCCAATATTTTTTATTTACATTAATTTTACATATTATACTTTGCACTCTCCTTTATCTCCAGTGCTATTTTTGTTAATGTGTTGTTTCTTTTTATACGCATTTACGTGTGTAAACAGTGTACACAAGTGATTCATAAATACACATATAATTCCAGTTGTGCGTCACACTAGCCCACCTGTGCTGTCTACTGAAACAGTCGGATCTTACGGACATACTAGATCCTCTGGTGTTCCACTTCGACTGCGCCAAGTCTTTATTGACACAGCTGTACCATAAACTGGCGCCGGAGAACTCCTCGTGTCTCAAGATATTACAAGCAGCTCGATACGTCACTATGGACTTGACTGCGGCGGGCGACGCACAGACACAGTCGTTGGGGATGTTACAGGAAATGTTTATCTTGGATGTTTAGTTATACACACACACACTCTCTCCCTCACTCTTGAACACAAACACACACAAAATATTGGAAAATGTGTGTAAACTAAACTTGTGTACTACATTAGTATTCGATATGGAATCGGTTTTATCGGCATCTCACGTAAATGCCATCTTTTCAATCCAGTGATTAAAGTTCACTGTGGATTGACGGCGAAAATTTAAAATGAGCGAGTAAATTTTGCTTAAAAGCTAAATTGAACTGTATGTGTGTTTAGCGGGGAGTACTTTTAGCGTCAATATTCAAGCATTTCATGAAGTGAGCAAATCTACGATGTATCCGACATTATTATATAACGTGTAGATTTGTGTACGCGTTTATATAATTTGGACACACATAAAATACTTTGAAAGTGGATGCTGTGATTGATCTGTGGTCTTACCGTACTGAATATTCACCAACATTTACTGCCAAAATTTTCTATATATTATCAGTAGGTTATTGATAGTATAGTTTATTTCTAGCTATGCACATTAGTATCCTTAAAGCGTCACAAACGATTGTCCAATTAAACGGTAGTCCAATAAAAAGTAATGTTCAGTATACTTTATTTCACATAGGATGGGTACGGTGACACATTTCAAATTAACTCTGTAGTGAGGTGACCATGCATAATTAATTTATGTGATTCGATTATCGAATACAGTTGCGGTTAACCTATAATCGATTGAAATTAAAAATATTCAAATCTATATCTCAAGTCAGTCATTTGACGCGATTCACAAGATGGCCGTTACGATTATTCGTTTTTGCCGATTACCTACTACGTGTCCAGTCCCTAACACATTTCGTTTCATGCATAGGTTTCATGCCTCTAATTTTAGGTTATTATATTCTGTACCTCTTTTAATTTGTTTAAAATGTAAAAACGCATATTTAAATACAATTTCATTACCATTCATCTAATCAAGCATTATTGTTAACTTTGGAAATTAATTGGTGCTAAAAAAATATATATTTATCTGATTTGTTGAAAATAGTGAGCGTGTATTGGAACATAAATTAAATGTCACCGTACCCATCCTATATGAAATGGAGTATAGTTTATATAAATTATGTATAGTGATTCTTATCGGAGTCTTGAACTTAGCGATTAACAGTTACACATTTTGTAATTAAGATAGCGGTAGTTACTTATTTTACCGTAATGCAGGAGCCTAGAATGTACTGGACGATAATGTTGCCACTATTATTAACTCTTTTCGCCTCCACATAATTTAAGTTTTAAGTAAGTTGTTATCACGTTTATGTATAAAGAATGAATTCGATCTGATATCTCATGTTACAACATGTTAAACATATAATTATTTGTTTTGCACACAATAAAAGGCAGACGTCGGCGTCGTAACTATGTTGTAAGTTATAAATTTTACATTCGTTACCTACCTTTGTTTACTTAAAGCTGTAAAATGTATGAATACTTTTTTGTTGGCGAATTGTGTACCTATTATAAGAACTAGACAAACTAATTTATTTATTACCGTAGTTTTTATACCTTGACTAAGTATAAAGTTTGTTTTAACTAAGTATACTCTTATTTATTTTAACATTAAATAAATGTTAAATATACTGTTTACTTGTGTTTTATTTCATTGTATTTTAGATTACGTAGTGGGCGGCTTTGTAATGGAAATAATTATTAATGTTGTTACATTTAATTTAAATTTAAGCGCTGCAGATCGCTAGTTAACCATCGATAGAATATCGATTGTCCAGACCCGTGGTCCAGACAAATAAGACTGCTATCGAAATTTTGGTAACACCACCTAAATTTACGAGAACTCGAACGAAAATATAAGGTTAACAGGAGAAACACAAAAAAGTTCATATTTTCAATTTGTTAGCAATCTGTAAATTTTGTGTCTACTGTCTAATTATAACGAATTTTATACATATACACGAGATATATACCTAATCAATTTGGTTTTTGAAATTACCCTATTTATAAATGGGGGGGTCTAGCTGAAAAAATAATCACCTCCCCTCCCGAGCACCGCTTTTCTCCACATGAGATTTTATGATTTTTTTTTCAGCTTTTTACAACTCACGAATAAAATGCGTTCCCTGAGCAAAATAGAAGATGGGAATGGGAATGAGGAAAGTAAAAAGCTGGACTTTATGTATAATTAATTCTATAGATCACATTGCCACTCCTTGTAAACAAATCCACAATGCTCCCACCCCCCATTTGAGACGCAGCGGGTGATAGAAACGGTGGGAATCTTCCGCTAATTTAATTAAAAGTTTGACGTAAGTAGACTGTAGGTGTGGTCGGACTGGTCGGTTCTTTCCACAAGCTCATCGCCGGATTAATTACACCGATAAGGGTTCCACGTACATTTGTAATTAGAATCCGGTTCATACTTATTGAGTGTATGCTCCATTGGCTAATAATAATTAAGATTATCCAACGGTTATGCATCACAGTTTAAAAGATAATCCCAATCATATTGTGATCTCGGGGCATTGACGTAAATAACTTAACAACCAATAATTATCATAGTGACTATTAATATCGAATGATCATTATTATAGGTAGGTATGTAAGTAGGTAAGTACTTACTATTTAGCAAGCCATCTGGTGAAAGTGACCGTAGGTCATAGAACTTTGTCTATCCTCTTTCCTATAATCCAGTAATGTGATGTTTATGGATTGTAACGATTTGGTCTGTACCTAACGCGTGTCTTGTATCTGCCCAGAATTTAATGCAATGTATGTTAATGTTATTGCAATTTATTACAGTACTCCTACTATCAACCACTGTTCTCAACATTTTATCTAATTATACCTATTTTTATACTACTTATAGTAGTGCCATTTTCTTATGGATTTAGCGTGGCAAACGAGCATGCAGCAATATCGTTCCCCTACCATCCGTGCTTCGGAGGGCACGTAAAGCCGTCGGTCCCGGTTGTTATCGATTGATAGCAGTCGTTAAGCCATGTCGGAGGCCTTCGGGCGGCTTGAAAACTTTCGACACTGGGTTGGCCACTAACCCCTCCATCAATCCGCATTGGAGCATGCTCTAGGCCTCCTCAGTAATGAGGAGAGACCCGTGCTCAGTAGTGGGCCATTAGTGGGTTGTAGCTTAGCGTAGCTTACCATCCTTGACAACAATTATTGACAAAGAACAAGACTAAAATTGTAACAAGGCTACGTCAAGTCAGCAGAGGGTGTTATTAATAACGTTGAGTAGATTTTTTGTACACTTAACAAAATTTACCCTGATATTACCTAAGTTGATGATGAATCCTATAATTACCTACTTATACCTAAATAATTACCAAGTCTACGAGACACCGGATGACTTTACGGTCGATAGTTATGTGCGGTCCAAACGAGTTAAGTATACCTATACTTACTTATCCATTTTGCTTGCCATTTTCCTATAAGTACCTACCGACGATAAAAATGCGGCGTAGACAGTAAGACAATGATGTCATATAATTATACTAGCGGACCGCCCGCGGTTTCACCCGCGTGGATCCCGTTCTCGTGGGAATATATGCATGTATTATACATAAAAACCTTCCTCTTGAATCACTCTACCTATTACAAAAAACCGCATCAAAATCCGTTGCGTAGTTTTAAAGATTTAAGCATACAGACAAACAGACAAACAGACAAACAAACAAACAGACGGACAAAAATAGCGACTTTGTTTTATACTATGTAGTGATGTAGGTACTCGTTGAGTATTCATGTGAATGCATGTGAAATGGAACTCTCGTCGAAGGTTACCTTACAAGACTTCTTTTAATTTGATTTTGAACATTTAGTGACATATTAAAATGCCTGCTCAGTGCAAATATGAAATTTAAAAATATGAAAACAACTACGTGTTAAGTCGTGTGCACATTTTTTTCTGTGCCTTTCCTTTCCAGCTAAATGGGAACGGAAGTTACGAAAACTTTAAATTTAGGTAAGTCACCTCTTTATAATAAACGAGACATACCTAAGTAGATACCTACCTACTGTAAGTATTTCCCACTTTGGATAAGAAGCTAGTTATTTTCAAATGATAATGGTGTCAATACAATTTATTTCCGCCGCAGTAGGTATGAAAGTATGAAAGAATTTTAATTAGGCCAGCTTGCAGTATCGGAAGATCAATAAAACGGTTTTTTTGAGCTGTCAACTCGTACTTGATGTCTTGATCTCGTGCTTCGGTTATTGGTAATTGAATTTGTTGTTGATACGCTCAT
This sequence comes from Hesperia comma, assembly GCA_905404135.1. Lineage (NCBI taxonomy): Eukaryota > Metazoa > Arthropoda > Insecta > Lepidoptera > Hesperiidae > Hesperia > Hesperia comma. The sequence goes on along the minus strand of FR990027.1, from coordinate 6,409,428 downwards.
AGCGGCTTGCGTCGATCGTACTTATGTGATTGAGAAGGATAAGCAACTACGAGAGCAATCAGTAAGTAGTTGGATTATTTAGTAACCGCTTGTGGTAACAATTTCTTGAGCGCTTCCGGGCTTCAGAGGGCACGTAAAGCCTTCGGTCCCGGTTGTTATCGATAGATAGCAGTCGTTAAGCAATGTCGGAAGCCTTGGGGTGGCATGAAAACTTCCGACACTGGATTGGCAATTAACCCTTCCAGCATTCCAATCCGCGCTGGAGCAGCGTGATGAAGCAAGCTCATTGCTTCCTCAAGAACGAGGAGAAACCCGTGCTCAGCAGGCCAATAAAGGGTTGCAGGTTGCAGCCTTGCAGCCACTATCATTTGTTCCTTCAGTCATTTTTGTCCTTGTTGACTTCTGACAAAAATTTACTACACACCAATTAAATAGGCAGCGGTAAGTACATGTAATTGTACCTACAACGTGAAATAAGATGCTAATCCGATAAAACGATTAAATAACTTAGTATCGTAGTTCAGATAATATTAGTTCAAATCGGTTTTTATCTGCATAAAAGTTAGGGAAGAGAATCTAAATGTTTTGTCAACAAGTCGTAGAGTCGTAGTCGATTTATCTTTTATTTAACATCTGATTTTCAGCAGTCACCCGCGGAGACCGTGATATTAGGTACTTACTCCTATGTATCGTAGTAGTTATGTAGTTTATTTAGTCGCCAAGGTGTTACATGATATATTATGGCTAGGATAACACTAGGCTTATGATTATGGTTAGGCACGAACATCATTCGGAATGATAATATATTACGAAGGTAAGGTAAGGTCCGTAAGGTACCTACACCTTAGTGTATGAAATGATCCCATTGTAAAGTACTAAGTAAACTTCCAGTTAGTTACTAAATGGGTATAGGTACTCTCTGAACACGATAATTTAATCAAAAATGCAGTTTAAATCAAAGAAAATTTCAATGCTAATCAATCCCGTACAACAACAACTGCGGCGGAAAGCGCCCCAGTACCTATTTATTATTTGGAAGGAATCTTGAACAGGCGGTTCCTGAGTTATTTTAAGATAGCTGTCGTCCTTGCAGAGGTATCGAGCCAAAACTTTTCACATTGTTTGATAGTGATGTGAATGTGACCTTATATCGTTGCAATTTATATATTTTTAACGGTAGGTTTGTTCTGTACGTTTATATTTCCATGATTCTGAGTCCTAATCCTGACCTTCGGTACTTCACAAATCAAACAAGTGATTTTTCAGATAAGGGGGAGAACTATTGATAAGTTTATAGGATTTTTTTTTAAAATTTAATTGTAGTAAACTTCAGTTACCAAGTTATTTAATATCAAATCAATTTAATATCATTTTAGTTTTTACTATAACTTTTTTGCCTATGCCTATTGTTAACAACAATGGTCCCAGGAATTTTTGAATGTATTGTGTTGATTACTAAGATTGTCGGAATTCGACAAAAAATGTCGCCCAGGTAAGTGAGTCCCTACAAATGCGAACCACTGTGCACTGTCCCCCTGTGCACAGTGCATGTGCAAGATTCCTCACACCTCACATTGCAGCTATGTAAGGCCAATTTGTATTGCAGCGGTTGCTAAGTTATTATAGTGCCTATTGACTATTGACATTGTTATAAGGAATAATGGTAGCAAACGCGCATGCAACACCGACCTTCCGCTGCCACCCATGACAACTGTTAGCGACACTGAACAAGTCTAAAAAACTAGGAGAGTTAGCCCAGGTAGTAGATAGGTAGGTACCTAGATGTTAGAAAATTAGTTGTGTAGTTTTATTGATTATGAGATCTTTTACAGGGACTTTTATTTGTTGTAGGTACCTAACTGTCCTATTATTTGTTGTTAGTAATAACGTACTAATAACTAATAGGCCAGTTAGCAATAATTGTTCTAATTCTGTCACAGATGCGTTGCTACCCTTGAGGGCTGACTTGTGTCTGCAAGTAGGGTTGTGAAACTCTCCATCGGAACCCTCCTACGAAATAAATAGGTAGTTACATCAATCGTGAATCGATTATTATAATAGAAATGTTCGAATTGTATAAATAACTAGTTGAACCGGCAGACATCGTCCTGCAACATATTAGGTATAGTTTCTACATTATGTAGCTACATAAAGTAGACACTCTCCCTTCGCTTCGGAAATCTTGTTGCTCCGCTTTTATTAATCGTAGCGTGATGTTATTTGGCCTACCTTCCTCAATAAATGGACAACACAAAAAAAATTCAACTTGAACCAATACTTCTTAAGATTAGCTTTATACTCGTATTATTAGTAGGTAGGTATGGATTAAGCGAGTCAGTTACTTGGTCCTTTGCTACTACGAGTATCTTGCACGGAAACATCAGTGGCAATACTGTTAATTATTATAACAAATAAATAACATATATTTTGCAAAGTAACAAAATTCATTGTTATGATATGACATATTGCTATATATAACTTTTATTTTTATTGAATTAATAAATTAATATAAATAAATAATAAATGGACGATAACGTAGCACCAAAATATTTTTACTACGCTGTAAATTTATAATCACGCAAAACAAACGTGCGCTTTTCAGCCTCTTGGCCTATCTAAATTTATTTAGGTATATGTATATGTGAACACAAACCATGTGATTGCATCGGAAATATTGTTCAATGACGCCAGCCTCAAAATAACGCTGGTATTTATGGAAAAAATGTTTAAAAGGACGTCATCGGCACGATCCATGTTACTGAGGTAAGAAAGAAGCATTATGTACCTACGAGTATCACCCATCCGTCCGTCCGTCCATCTGTCACCAGGCTGTATCACATGAACCGTACTAGTTACACAGTTGAAATTTTCACAGATGATGTATTTCTGTTGCCGCTACAACAACAAATACTAAAAAACAGCATAAAATAAAAATTTAAGTGGTTTTAAGTAGTTTTAGTATCTAGTAGATTGTTTAGTTACCTTTCGGTGTAAGAGATGGCGCTGTGCGTAAGATGTGGCTACAATAAAACAATTAAACATTTAAGCGAGGCTTTCATACAACAGACCAGATTTTTTTGGCGTTTTTATACATAATGGTACGGAACCCTTCGTGTGCGAGTCCAACTCGCACTTGGCCGATTTTTTTATAGACTGAGCAGGCAAACGAATTGGCGGGTCACCAGATGGTAAGTGATCAACGTCGCCCGTGGATGTTGGTAACACTCGGGGCGTCACCAGCGCGTCCTGGCCAAAAGCAAGCACTTTATCCAACGACATCATATTTTTTTTCATTTTATGGGCAGAATTCAAAGCACTTTACATCAATTTATTTAAGTTTTGTAGAAAATGACCGGAAGCAGACTGATATAGACATACATAATTATACCTACTTTTAAGTTTTAAGCACGGAAGTAGAGCCATTTCGTATTTTATAAAGGTTTGACATTCTTACCATGCTCGTAAAATAGTCAAATAAATAACATCAACAATATGACCTTGAATTTGAATTTAACAGTATGAAAACCAACAAGAGGGCACTGATTAACTCATAACTTTTATCTCTTATGCGACGTAGTAAAAGTTTTTTAAGAAAATACGCCGATGATGTATCAAAGTTACCCCGAATGACTGTATGTTATTGTTATTATTATGTTATTAAATTTCTTATGTACCTACCTATTTTTATTTAGTTTTTTATCTGTAATCTGTAAGATCGATATGTTATCCGAGAATGCATAAAACTTAAAAAAATTCAGCCAAGTCAGTCCTCAAGGTGTTTATAAAACACCACCTTCCAAGAACAATCGGGTGTCAATGTGACAGACATCTTACACCTGCAGATTTATGCGTATGTTTTATGTAATACGATCCCTTTCCTGAGTATTGTATTTGTAGTATTAGATCGGCTTCGAGAAATGTCTTTTTATGTAGGCATAAATATCTGGCTACGGCATATACTTACATATAAATGAGTTATAACAAATACCTTATTGTGACATAACCTAAGTAAATATCTATCTATAGGAGAAGTCCAAGTATCGCATCGTAGGCATTAGCTGAAACCATAGTATGTAAAATTTTATCATCTTGAGGCATTTTAATGGCCAAAGAGCAGACGTATGTGATCAAAACGATGGACTTCTTGAAGGATTCCTAGCCAACGGGGCACATGAGTCGCTCAGGGGAATGACGTCCCTCCACGCTCGTCCTCTTGAGGACTACCCGCTTCCGCGGGAGCTCTTAGAGTCAGGAGCGTCCCCCGACCATCTGGGGGGCGACTAACTGACTGCGACACCAGCTATGTACAAGGGACTGACAGGACCTGCTCAACGGCGGGTCCGCTCCTGCACTGGGAGACACTTGTTCTCCTGAGTATGTCTGGGTAAAAAGGAGACCCTTGAGATCCGAATATCCCTCGCCTCAGTCCGCGCAAATGGCGAAGCAGCGATGGAAGGCAGCGTTCGTTCGTAGGATTCATAGGATTCCAGGTCACTTCGTTCAACGGTTTACGTATCTACGTGGCAGAAAATGCCGTGAAAATCGAACTGTGGACGCATGCCAGGTGTCCCGGTGATGTTAGTGGACCTAAATGCCTGCTTAAATAACTTGTGACCTACACTCGTTCTGCTTCGTAGAAAACCTACTTTTACTATTCAAATATACTAACCTAGTGACCTGTCTTCGATTCACTTCGGGAAATCTGTGCCTAAGGTAGTACCCGGCCACATTCGAAATAGTTTAGAATGTTTAGATAGAATTATTTAATACTTATTGATATACTTTCTCATTAATTTGTCAATTTATCACCATTTAATAGATTTTTCATATATCTACTTAAAGATATCGATCACTTTAATGTATGTAACTCATCATCATCGCATCCCGTAACTGTCCCACTGCTGGCGACGGGTCTCTAGCAATGTGAATGGTAAAGGCACTCTAGTTAATATAATAATATGAACATACTACTCATATGTTTATTTGTACACATAGATTTGTACATTCCAACTTATACACATAAATACATTTTAAACTGCTTTTCAGAAGGCTATGAACGGTTTTATATTTAGCCTGAGAAATGATGAATTTACATAAATGTAGAGTCGCATTACCTTGTGGCGATGAATGATATTTTTACTGAGAAGTGCTTGCGGTTGCTCGTATTATTTCTCAATTATATAAAGGAGTCAATGAATATGTAATCAATTTAAAGTGTTGCTTACACATACTGTAATACCTACTAATCATAACAATTTTCTAAGTTAAACAATTTATTATTTTATTTAAAAAAATGTAAGTATCATCATTCGCTTGCTGATTGCTTAGCTATTTACATAAGGAAATTATTACCTATTCTAACGATTGAGTTTGAACGTTTGAACTAATTTCGTTGACTTTTCTAAATAACATTTATTGAGGAAAAAGTCCTCGATGGTCATATGCATGATGGAAAATCCTTATGAATGCAAAACAGAGATGTGCAGCGATTGTTAAGGTGGTTTTTCTAGTAGGTAGGTGGTACCTATTTGAAAGGTAACCGTAGTTTTGAACCAATGTCCTAATGGAGAACGAAGGTTCAGCCATCTAGCTATTTCTACTTCGCACTAGTCATCTTTATGGCAAACTATATTGTTGCACAAGTACCGCTGCTCTTCGAGTGATAAAACAGGTGTAGAATGGATACTTCCGTATTCGAACTCCTTATAGACGTGAGAGATATTTGTAATTTTGTTTGCACCAATTCAAATTGAGAAATATGGTCATGCAATTTTAACGATTATTTTTCGAGTCCAGAGATATTTGCAGCAAAATTCTTCAAATGTTATGATTATAGCATAAATAGGTTAATACTTCGTCAGATACTACTAAGTAATAAATTCCTCAATGTTAAACAACTACGGCTTCACGTCTAAATATTTAAATAAACAAAAGAAATGAAGATATGATTCCCTAGTAGGTATGCTCTATTACTTATATGAATGCTGGCTAATGAACGCCACAAAATTGTTGATTTTAAATCCATTTAGTTCTAGGTATCCTGGTTTTCAATGTTAAATGTTACAATATTTAATTTAATTAAAAGTACAAGACTTGTTTAATTGACGACACCTTGTTAAAGACCAGAATATGGACTCTACTGCTTTTCCCTTGATATCACCACGCGTAGCCACGCGAGTAAGCGAAATTTACTAGATAAAACCGACCACACTAAACAAACGAAGACGTTATCGGTGTACATTGTAAACCAAATACAGAATTTTAAAGCGGTTAACTAATACACGTCGTAAAAACTCTGAAGTATCAAAGTTCATAGATAACACAATAGACTGAATGCCTTATCTTATCTAGAAGCTGCGCTAGACACATAGACCGTAATTTTATCAGCAACGTGTCATTAAGTAAATATTCCAAGCTCGTACGTTTTCACACTTTTCACCATTGACATACCTACCAAAAAAAAGTACAAATTCGAAATACGTCTTTTTCACTATCAAAATAAAAACACACGTCTTTTTACGTTATACTTTTCTTAATAAAATTAAAATACAAATCGATTTCCCTCAGTATCTCTTTATAAACGAATGTTATTAATCCGAAAGCTCTTGACTTCAGAAGTGACACTCGATTAGATATCCATAAGTACCCCACGAAGCACAAAAATAGTCAAACTGCCCCTATTCTATCCAACTACGTGGCCAATGTAGCATAACTGGGTCAAACATAACCGACACATGAAGTCTGACTAACAGGGCTTCAATCTTATTAAACTAAATGAAAATGAAAGGAGAAATCTTACTGACTTATCTGGTCGTGTCCACAACTATCTGGTATCCAAGATTGAGTTTTATATTCTTACAAACTTATACCTTTATTGCATCTTTAAAAAGTATGTTAAAAAAAATATTTCTGATTTCTTTCATACCCAATAAACAAATCCCTTGATCTGTTGACAATTAGGTAACCAAATCATTTTACTAAATGGATACAATATGCTAGTGAGACGTCAACAGTAGTATTCATATCTACTAAGTCCAGAAGTTTCTACTCACTGAGTACTTAGACCGTTATTAGTATTAGGTATGGTCAAACTTAAGCAACAATTTGTGGTCGTTAATAGACCAAAACGGTACTTTCACTAATCACTTATAAGGAGTTAGTAGGTCATTAGAGTAATTTCTCCTACTTCTGGGTAATTAGTGAAGTAAAGGAGATAGTTTAAAATAAACAATACAAGAATAAAAGCCTCTATGTCTTGAGAAAGTGGAATCACGTTTTTATAAAAATGTTCTCCGTCAACTATTCCTTTCAAAAGTACTTTATTGTGTCCTTCTGCTTAGCAATGTTGATCGGTCACAAGTATTTTATCGACTTGTTGCCTAATTCAGTAGTCGGTCTGTACATGGAAAATTCCACAACTGTTTTATTCATATGACGTGAACAGATTCATCATTCAGTTAATTCAGTACCACTAGTCCATGTAAGCACACTTCGAAATACTATTAGCCTTATTTCGATTAATACAAAGGTATTATTTAATTCAAACTTTATGGTTAATATATAAATTATCTCATTACCACTATAGTAATTAAAATACAATTTTTCTGTTTTACTTACTTAACTGTAATTTGTGTTATTTGTATCTTCAATGTTTATTAGTTAATTATTTTATGAATTTGTTAATTCTCTGTATAATTATCATTTAATTCAGCTTAAAGAGGAAAATGAAATTAATCTTTATTGGCTTCAATAATTTATTTATTTGTATACGGATTTTATAAGAAGGAAATATGTAGTATACAAACACAATTATGCCGATGGTGAAATATTGCTTAACAAACTTTTTTTAAAAAGCTTTCAACTTCGTCATTAAGGGTGAAAAGTATTTTTTTTAAAAAGCTTTCAACTTCGTCATTAAGGGTGAAAAGTATTTTGATGTTAGTACACCTCGTCAAAATATTTATAGCATTTCATCATTTTACATCGCCATAAAAAGTTTACTCTGATACGTAGATACAGTATTTTTCATTCAAAAAGATAGATTTATCATATCTTTTTTTTTTTTTTTTTTTTTTTTTTTATGGAATTAAGATAGCAAACGAGCATGCAGTGCCACCCTTCCCCTGCCGCCCATAACAACTGTGACCGACCTAGAACTAGACTCAAAGGGACTAGGATGGTTAGTCCAGTTAGTAGATGGTGTTAGAATATTAGTTGGTTAGTTTGTTAATAAGTGCGAGGACAGGGTATGTTAGTGATAATTAGTCCTGTTAGTTAATGTTAGTAATAGTCCAATTAGTTATTGTTAGTATGAGTCTTGTTCCTATTCGGTCACAGATGCGTTGCTACCCCTGAGGTCTGAGATGGTCGCCTCTAAAAAAAAGTGAAACCGGCTCCACAAACCTTCCTATCCGGAACACAATTGCTCTTAAAAACAATTATTATGACGGTAGGAATGGTACTGAGTACCTTGGCGGGCGGTGGTCCTACCCCGGGCGAACTCTATGCAAGGATATCGTCTGAACTTCGTAAGTTCGTATCGTACTGAAAAAGAGGACAGTGACGTCGACCTCGACGTATCGAGACGTATTCAATAGCACGGACGCATGCGTAACTTTTGGTCAATGTGTGTGTTTGAGCACGCGGTCCCTGCGTGCACTATACCCGTCTCGCTTACATCCAATAGCTTCATCCTTTTCTTTTACGCGATCACGACCAGGGGTTCACGGATTACTCAAGTTTAAAATACTTCCATCGTTGTGTCAACCCTCAGTTGAGTACGAGCAGCGCTGCAGAACGTTCGCTGAGCCTTGCCGTGTGAAACAACCGCTGGATTTGTGTGACAACTTTTTTTTATTACAGAAAATTCTAAATATTATTAAAATACACAGTCAGTACATCTTCTACGTGATTTTAAAGCATCCAGCATTAATCGCCAAACAGCTACGAATTTTAGAAATTCATTAGGACAAGGTAAGATTTTGGGTTATTGATTATTAACCAAAAAAAGTGCTTGAAAAGACGTAATAACGTCTTCTAAAATAATTTATTACCGTCTTCTTTTCGGAAATATTTTGCAATATTTTCTAGAAGTTCGATAGCATACCTTGTTAGGTGTGCGCTGCAAATGGCCGACATTTCCCGAAGTGCAGCGAACCGTCCACTGCTTTCTCTTGTGACGTTAGATTGTCGCAACAAAACCGTGAGAACATCTGTGAAATGTACGCGTTGTTAAATCAATAGTCAGAAGTGTAAAGACAGGGAATTATAAAATTTATTGTGCAATCAAAAATAAGCATTGGATTAATTGAAGATTAGAAAGTGATTTCAATTTTGCCTCGATGCGTCGAGAACCTTCGTTAGTAGAATGAATTTATTGATCCTATTCTGGGACGTCGGCGCACTGGTTAGGTTTATTAATAAGTAATCGTTAACATGAGTCATGTGGCTGGATGAAGTTACAGGGGATTTTCAATAAAGCTTCGATTTTTCGATTTACCTCAACTCATAAAACGCAAAATGAAGTAAGATTAAAAGGGAATTAATTAAAACTGTATTAGACGCTACATATTTCAAGTAACGCTACGCTTCACATTAAAATTTTAAATTAAAACTTTTGGAAATAATATGTATATTGCAAAGTTAAGAAAAAGCTAATTTAAAAAGAGCAATTTGCTGAACTTTGTTAGGGGGTAACATTTAGTTATAATAACTTGTTATACTATTCGTTATTATCAGCTAGTTTTCTTGTCTTTGCCTTAAAAGGAAATTCCCGGTTCAACCTCTTTAAAGTTTATCTAGTTTAAAGCTGATATTTATATTGTTAATTTATAGTGTCTAATATTCCCTCTACTTGCTACTTGGAACTTCATAATTATCCAGTGGTACCTATCTTCTGATTTACATTTGGGTATTCAAAAAGTACCTGTTTCCTGTTTAAACTATTTCCAAGGCACCGTTACAAAAAGGGCTTCATTTTTTGTGATCCTCAACACAGATTTAAAGGGACCATTTTTTGTTTGAAACAACCTTTACCTGGTTAGGAGTGCCCTCCTCTGCTTACGTGGCGGTTTTCAAGTTTATTCACCTGTTTAAACACAGCAGTCAGAATAAATGGTTTCGATTTTATAACGACTATAGAATAATACTGTACAATTAATCATCTTTATTACATTTATTGTTCCATGAGATTATGCGGAAATTCAAAACTGAAACCGTTTGTACATTAGTATTTTATTAACTGAATTCAAATTATAACTCTAGTGAAAGTTTAGGGTTTAAATAAGCAAGGAACTCAATGTAATAGAAAGTCTACGTCTTGTTGAAATCACGGAAGATAGAAAAATTATCTTAGGAATAGGAACACCTTGGACAAATGGACCACCTTGGACTGGATGTTTTTAAAATTAACGTTTATTTAAAGAAGTTAATTGAAGTTTTCATATTATGTTAATACGTTAATAGTTTCTCAATTAGAAATTAGGTACGAAAACGCAGTTTTTGAACGTAACCGATAACGTAATCGCGTGTGAGGAAATTTGTCGCGGAGAGTTCAGTGTGACGATCTTATTTCATATTTTACACTAATGCTAACAATTCTTATCGTCACGTGTAAACTCAGTCAAAGCCTCACAGCACAACACGTTACGAAAATTAAAATTATATTGTATTACAATTTAAATGAATATGTATGTCCTTTCGAAATAATTAAAATTCGTGGACAATTTACTACACCATTATGTTACCAGTCGAAAAATTAGCTGGCAGATTATCATTTCAGATTATCCGTCGTCTATTTCCATTTTTAATTTCTGCATCATAAATTAATCGAAACATGAAGATTCGGAAACTTCTCGACAAATCTGTTGGCCTCGATGATCGATCATAAGGAAACAAAATTTAATGTCTAGGTCAGTTTTATCTGGAAAGGTGCTGTTAATATGCAAACGTTACTTCAAAATAAAATTCGTAACATTATGAGGCGTGCTCTTTACGCAACTTACTTTTTACTTAATTCCACCTGTACCTATACATGTACAATTGTACATACACCTGTTATTATTGATTTCTTATTAGATAGGTATATCACAGCATTAATTAATACATATAAGGGATTTAGATGAATTCGGAGGTTCAGCTCATTCATCAAATTTAAATCGAACATAATTCAAACATTTTGTCACCAACGAAATGTTCAATTCACAGTGTATTGTGATCTGGTTATTAATAAGATCGCCCATTGGCAGGTAACTGGAGACCAATATCGTCAAGATGCTCGCTAGCCCCGCAATGGAACTGCAAGTGGAAGAGACCCCCTTGGCCCTCCGTCGGCTGTGGAACCTGACGCGCGCGCGCCTGGCCGGCACGTCTACCGCCCTCGACGAGGAGCAAGCCCTTGTCGATTCTCTGCCGTCCGCTCAGGTAAGAAACTGAACATAGATATTTAGCATCCGAATTTTGAAAAATGCCTGTCTTATACTTTAGATTTTAAACCGATTAAATTTATTTCATTATTAGCTTTATACATTTTTACAAGTGAATAGAGAGTAGAAATACTTCTTAAAAAGAATAGAAAAAAAAGTTAACAATTCAATAAAGAATTTACATTCATTTATAGGTATAACTTTACTTATCACGACGTTTAAAAAATAATAAGGCTAGCATGAGGAAACAACAATATTATTACTTAAAATTAAAATAGAACGTGTCATAAATTCAGTTTGGGATTATAATAGGTATAACTAAGATTGCACGTTGAACTTTATACTGTGTGACACTTGAATAAGGGACTGTTAACCTTCCTGATGCCCTTCAGATAACTAAAGCAACGTGGCAACGAAGCTTAGATTTTTTATGCGTACATACCAGGAAGAAAATATAATCGTCTTATAATCAAAGATAATCGTTATTTATCAACAACATATTTTTATATATAAAGTCATTATGCCACACTACTTTTTGCCTGTGGTGGTGTTAGCAATATTTAGTAATTTTACCTGTCTATTTTAAAGCGAATAATTTTGTCTTTGCACTTACTTCTGTCCAGTTTTACAGCGGCATATAGGTATAAGTATAACTAATGCGATAAAAGTTACAAAACTTGTGGGTACAAAAAAGCAGCTAAAATATTTGTACCTTAGTAATCAATAAACAACTTCAATATCAAAGTATGCCCTCATATTATGCCCCGGGAATAGATTAATTTCCCAAGATGAAACGTTTCCAATCTGTTTTGAAATTCCATCCGCTATTAAGGTGATTTGGAACAATAACAATCTGGTGAAATTTAGTGCAGTAGGTTATAAGTCTTGTTAAAATTTGACTATTATATTAAACACACAGACAAACTTCTCAACAGTTTTATATCAATAAATAGATATAGATAGATGGGTGACAGCACTGATTCATTTGTGTGATAGAGCTCGGTAATGACTGCTGATGAGGGTTACGGAGTCAAGGGCCAGTAGTACGATAATAAGAAACGTTTTGCCCTCAATTTAATATCAATGATGTTCTTTAACAACTTTTTTTATAAAATAATCATTCGATTGGCATAGATTTACGTCACAATTAGAGTTTGAGGTGCATATTAATCGTTCGACTTAAAGATCTAGAACTAATGAGAATAATAACTAAAAATACCCCGTATATCGCTGCTTTTACCCGGTCTAGGCAGTTTTATTGTTCACCATTTTTGTAACCATTTTACTCTTTGTCTACCACAGGAGCCGGAGGGTACTCTGAAAACCTTCAACTATGTCCCCAGTGACTATGAGAGCGATGGCGAGGAGGCCTTCCCTGAACTGGAAATACCCGTAAGTTATAACAATATCCTAGTTTGTATAATATAGAGCATATTGAAAAGGCCAGACAGGAAAATACACACACGAGAAGAAAAAACTTCCGATCGATTGTTCTAAAATACTCGATCATTATTCAGTCTTGCATAGATGGAATGTTCATGAGTAGGTATTCTATCATATTATTCATTTTTACTGATTCATTGAAGTAACATTTATAATCTTAGATTAAAAGTTTAAAAATGCTTTGTTTTTCTACTTATTTTTGATAACATTAGTTGTTTTGATTACCGTGTTCTGATTATGACGAATTTACAAGTACCTAAAGTGCCAAATTTGTGGTTAAAGATATTTATTCTCAAAAGAAATTTACATTTCGCTGCATGAGAATGAACACTAATATTATAAAATTACAATAACGAGCACACAGATCGGTACAAAAACATGATGTAGGTAAGTAAGTAAACACTAAAAATAAAAGTTGAAATATTTTTACAAAATTTTATCTCCTTAGGCAATCCATTATATAACTTCGCTCCTTCAAAGTATATGCTCTTTTTTCCATAGTTTGTTCTTATTTTAGGAATATAAAGGTCATTAGCATTACGTAACAATCTTCTACCTTTGGATTTATTTGTTATGAATTTTATTTGTGTATTTATTTTATTTTCTAAAATTTTCTTTATCAATATACAGGTATTGTAATAGTAGGTGTTGTATACGTTCATAATTTTTGTTTGTTTGTAAATTTGTTTTGTTGGTGTGAGGAAATTATAATTGAACAATAATTTTAAAATTTTATTTTGAGTTATTTGCAAGTCTTTTAAGTTAGTTTTATAGGCACTACCCCAAACCTCAATCAAATAGTCCAGATGCGGCTTTACAAGTGAATTATATATGATGTGGCGAATCCGATACGGAATGCATCGGATGCACCCGTAGAGTGACCCAATTAAAGAGGATAATTTAGATTTTATTTTGTTAATATGAGCCTTCCAAGACAGTGCGCTATCTAGAACCAACCCTAAATACTTTTCTTCTTTACTTTCTTTTATTTGAGTGTCATTAATTGTTAGTGGGGAGTAGTTATTAATTATTTTATTTTTAGCTTTAAATATGACGTATGAAGTTTTGGTTGCATTGATGGTTAATAAATTAGTTGCATACCATTTATATAATACATTTAAGTCTTGCTGTGCTCGCGGAATGATTTCATTTATAGATTTGCCAAAATAAAAAATACAGGTGTCATCTGCGTATAAAGAAATTTCGCCATTTAATTGAAGCTCAGAAATGTTATTAATGTAGATGAGGAAGAGGAGGGGGCCTAAAATTGATCCTTGCGGGACACCGTTTCTCAAAGGTTGGGGAGGACTTTTATATTCGCCAATCTTAACAATTTGACTCCTTCCGGTTAAGTAACTTTCGAAAGTTTTCAATGCGATTCCGTTGATGCCTATGTGAGAGAGCTTTTGTAGTAATAATGTATGACTAATAACATCGAAGGCTTTTTTGATGTCTATAAATATACCTAACCCTATGTTCCTAGCATCTACGTTTGTTCTTATCTTGGTAATTAAATCTACTGTTGCAGCCAAAGTATTTGATCGTGGCCGAAATCCATATTGTCGATTAGAGATATAGTCGATTGATTCTAAGTATTTGCTTAAGCGTTTGTGCAAAACTTTTTCAAATACTTTCGATATAACCGGCAATACAGAAATAGGGCGATAATTTTCCATCAATATCAAAGGAATAAACTTTTCGCATGATGAACAAAATTTCGTCAGTGTCTTGTTATCGAGTTGTAATGTGTCATTACTCTTTATCTTACATACGTCACTACCTGACCCCCCCGGATTCAAATGAAGTCTAGACACGCTTGACAATACAAAACAATGCAACGTGGGTACAGAATTTGATAAGATATCTGTAATAGTAAGTTGTAAGCATGTATCCGTATATCAGACAATTTGATTCACAATTGAGCCTTGTAGCGCTTCACTGATAAATTATTTGTGGATTCATGAGCGTTCAGGGTGAACGATATTAGTTTGTAGGGCTTCTCACTAAGTACCTATGTATTGATTGAACTATGGTTCTTTAGCTACATGTTCACACATTTCATCCCGTTTGGAGCCTCGCGCTGCTTCTTATTTTAGATTGAACTACCGAGTAGGTAGATACTTTAGAGCAATCAAGATAAGTGATTTTTTTACATATGTAGGGAGAAGCGGTGAATCTGCGTACCTATATGTATATGGTTGAAGATTGTCTGTAGTACATTTTTCTGTTAGTTTTATATATCACGTTTTACTAATTAATTGTATATTACTTCGTGTAAGTATTAATAGAAAATGTAAATAATGGTAACCCGTATCTCTAATCCGGGTCCATGTTTCGCAAGATACAGAAAACGTTCGTAGAGAGGAATGTCATGTCTGTTGTTAGCTTGCATCGTCTCACACCTGTGTGGGCGTGGCGATGTCCGTAAACTGTTCCAGAAATAACATGAACGAAACGTAAATAGCGATAACAAATCTGAAGGATGGACTTTGCTCCAATTTCTCGGAGGCGTTCAATTTGTCTTGATTGCTACGTCCGTCACTAATAGTACCTACGTCGCAACGGCGTCTACTGGAGATCAATAACAACAGTATTAGATATTAATTACAAACAATTGATAGAATTGGCCTGTTTCAATTGGTCTGTTATTCATATGTTCATTTAAGTGAAGTCCACATGCGTAAACAGGACTAACTTTGTTGATTTTGAGAGAATTTTCGTAGCTGATATGACTCAAACTTAAATCAATACATTCCTCGCGACTTACGAATACATTCCTAAATATAGTTTATATGACATATTTGCTCCCTTTATATTTCATTCACTCACTCATACCATCTCACTTCATATCAATGATTTATTTATCCTAAACAATGTTAGTGTTGATAGATGCTCGTCTTTGTCGGAAGCTAAATAAAGATTAGATGTAAAATTGACATAATCTTCTTTTCTCTCAGTTTTTTTCTTGGCGCCGACAATAACACTATGACGTTTCAAGTTCAAACATTGCCAAGAATTATTCAGTGCCTAGATTCCCAATGACTTTTAGTTCAGCACTCTTCTTTCGTGTGACGGTCACCTGTCTGGTCTTGTGCACTAAGTTGTCTTGTAGAATCCTTGAACTTACATAAAAATGATCAAGACAGAATCAATTGAATTGGAGACTTACAACTGCAATTTAGTCTTTTATGAAGTGAGAGTAGAAAAATATCTTAGAAGCTCTAAATT
Organism: Hesperia comma; assembly: GCA_905404135.1. Classification (NCBI taxonomy): domain Eukaryota; kingdom Metazoa; phylum Arthropoda; class Insecta; order Lepidoptera; family Hesperiidae; genus Hesperia; species Hesperia comma. Next base: position 6,393,334 of record FR990027.1, on the reverse strand, counting down.
AAGAAAGTGACTTTTAACATTTTAAATAAATTAGATTTGCGTTTTAGGCAAGACCTGAGGTTCACCAGAAGAATTATTGGATTGAAAGTACCCTGGATAAGGAAGTGGTTTTGGATGCCAGCACCCTTGGGGATGTGCCCGCTGTGTACCGTGTTCCCGCTCCGGCCCCCCATCAGATGCCGGTGATCGGAGTTTACATTGACCCTCGAGTCAGAACAGGATTCAGATACAAAATCAGACCAATGCAGGTGAGACGAGAAATCTGACAATAATTTAAAATTCACCAACAATCATTCGTGTTGCGTTTGATGAATCGTCGAGAATTTTATTATCACAAATATGATACCTAAAAGAAGTGTTGATGATTGCCCAAAGTGTATTATCAGAGTATACGCAATCTTCCACATTTCACAAATAGTTTTTTTTAATGATTTTTATTGTTTAAATTTGTAAGTGTAATATAGTACGACGATTCTTCAACAATTTTCAATGTCGCTTAATCGTAGATTCCTCTATGTATGTAAAGGAAGGCTTTTGTGACATCAATGTGTGTTTCCAATGAAAAACTACGAAGATCCATGTTAGTATCGGGCAAAATTTTGTTATGCTAAACTGCTAAAGAATCTAATGCATATGCATGAAAGGCAATTACACAGATGAATAAATTTCGGACGGTTTAAATGTTACAGCTATCTTTTAACATAAAGTTGTGCTTAGATATCGAAACATAGTAACAAATCGGCTGTTTTTGTTGTGTAACTTTGTAAAGTAAAGAACATTTTTGCAAGGTTTAATCTTTTCAGAAATCAAAAGGATGGTGAGTTTTCTTTCCGCGACGATCTTACAAAAATGTTCTGGAACTGGGCGAATATTTCTTAATAAAATTTAAGGGATTGTCATGCCTGTAGTTTACGATTAAAATAACATTACAAATAACAACTCAATTGTTTTTCGAAGGGTCATATTTCATCTAACTGGGAATCATTAAATGTCGAAGCATGCAAGTATCATTAAGGTCAAAGATTAAAAAATAATCTATAGAAATATTCTCAGTTCTTCAAGAGGTGCTGTTTAGTACGCAAAAAAAAAAACAAATACTGTAAGTGGACATTATAAAAATAGCTGATGATTTGTAAATTGGAATAAAAGTAAGGTTGTCATATAATATTAACCGTTAAGTTTTTGTGTTGTTTCCCTTTAATATTTTTTGATGAGTAAAAGACGAAGTTTTTGTATAATCGACTCATACCATTTTAAGTTATAGAAGATAATTAAAGAAAATATAAAAAAATTAAAAACCGCCTTTAATGGCAGCCTTACATAATAAATGTTAAAAGATGCTGTTGATTTAGTTTTGGGTTGCAATATTGATATATCCTCAATGTCCTTAAAACTACGTACGAAATCAATTCGTGTACTTGCCCAGAAAGATTTAGCAGTTCAGTTTGATTCGGTAACGTTAGGATTTCCGCGTTAGCTTAGAAAGTAGCAGTGTCCGTTGCTGATATTTACAGAATGAAAATTTCATCAACGATCAGCACTGTTAACTTGCGTGTCACGTACCACTGGTTGTGTACACTTGCCGATGTAGGCGATGGTATGTGGATCGTCCAGTTTTTCAGAACTACGCCCAGAGAGGCGCTCACATACAAACCTCAAGAACGCTTGCAGAAACCCGACAGGTCGAAAGTGAACTGGCTGGCAGCATGCTAAGTCCACAATAGGTAAACCATAAGTATCATTCATAAGGGCACCATGCCATTTTATCATGTTTGTAATGTAACGTTCCCATTTTGCAACTTACAGTTAAAGTATGATTATTTTTTCATTAAATTCCACATTTCATTAAAATGGGAATCATTTCATGTCCGCATGAAATATTATGACTTGCGATTAATATTGCAATATTTTTTGTACTTTACGAGTACTATGAAAAAATAAACATTGTAATTGTCAACATGATTATTGTTTTGTTCTTTATTTTAAATAAATTAAAGAATTACTTGAAAAAGATATTTGAAGTAAGTTTTTGAGAACACTAGCTATAACATGTGTCTAAATATTTCAGGCTTTGGATGCACCACCACTTTCGATGAAGCCAAGATATTTGTTTGGAGGAAAAGCCCTTACACTGCAATCGATTGGCCGTGGCTTTGCGAGGCGACTTACTTTTGAACCTGTTGACTCTACCCTCAACGAGAACAACAACTACTTTTGGACTGACTCTAGGCCGGAAGGATTCGTTTTTGAAATCGAGGCAGTTTCTGTTGGGGATAAGTTTACAATCTATGATGCTAACCACGAACCACAAGGAACCTTAGAAGTTGTTCAACAACAGGTATGTATTTCATTTAAATTAAAAAAGTGATATCTAAGTCGAATTTTACCCAGATGTAATAAACTTTGTGTTTTTTTTCAGAAAAATCAAATTGAATTGGAACAAAATATTTCTGATGATGGATCCATCGAGAAAAAGGTGAAAATTAATACCCTCTGCAAGGTTGAATGGTATGAAAATGAGGGCGCTACTAAGTTAGTTCCCGTTACCGGAATCGCTGTTCTCACGAAAGGACGAGGAAACGCAACTGTAACAAGAGTACTTAATGCTGCAATTGGGATTAAGCAACTGAAGAAGGGCTATGAACTGAAGCCTGGTATCAAATCTTCCTTCAGAAGGATCACTGTTAACGGAAATGACATAAAAGACATTCCCTGCCAATATACCGTTGTAGGCCTTGAACGATATGAACTTCCTGTAATAGGTAATTCATCAGAATTTTTATTGTTCTCTTTGTCATTATTTTTATACACTTACTAAAAATGTTAAATTTATCAAAATAATTAATTATTACCCCTTAAATTCTAGGCACATACATAGATCCTCGCATTGTCCCTGGATTCTATTACCGCGTGCGTCCTGCGAACAACCGTCGTCATCTGTTCGAAGGTCGCAGTCTTTTGCTCCAGTCTATCGGAATGGGCTATGGCAAACGTATCACGTTTAAACCTGACACCCTCAATGCCCCTGAAAATTACTTTTGGTCCGACTCTCATCCCGAAGGCCTTGGTATGGAACCTCGAGCAGTACATCCCAACATGAAGTTCTCAATTTCCGGAAATGGGGTAAGGACATTAACTGGATTAAATTAAATTAATCATACTTCTTGCTATTTTAAAAGTTCATGGATGTTGCCAAAAATTGTCATCGGTCTACATCGCAAAAGCTTACGTATTAGCAGAGATGGGCGTGGCTTAATATACGTCTATCGTAACGTATTTATATAACTGAGACACAAGTTTCTTTTTGGACAGAAGACAGAAGCCAAAACACCATTGTATACACATTATACGAAGCACGTGCAGTCGTTGTTTACGGGTTACTCGTATGATTTGTGCTTGTCTTCGTAAATTATTTTAATGTTGGCAGGATGGACGTTTCTAATTCAACCTTGGAGACCAGCCATGAATTAAAACGCATACCATCTAAATGTAGTTATAATTGTTCCCAGGGGCTGCTCGGTGAAGCAAGTGTATTCAGAGCTGATTTACCGCAAGCCGAAGAGAAGACACAGTACGTTGACGTGCCGGGAAAGTGCGGCAAAGCGGTTGAGAAATACATTCAGGTCGACGTCACATGTCACGTTAAATTAGCCACAACTGGTGGTGGATCAGTAGATTCCGAAGTACACCTTATGAAAGTCTCGGGCGTTGCGCTGGTACGCAAAGAACCTGGTCAGGCTGAAGCTAAGTTGGTGAAAGTATTCAACGTGGGATTGGATTCGCAGCTGAACCTGCTATTCGCTCACTCACAAACCGAGCTGACATTCCATCCTCTGCCCTAAATACTATTAGAGAACTGAATGGTATTGCGATATACGTGATGACAATTGCCACTGACTATTGTAATACCAAAAACTAACCAGGCGCGACTGAGGCTCCGTCTAATGCCAACCGATATAGTTGCGAATTTGCAACCGAGGAAAGGTCGAAATATACTTGTGTATTATCAGAGTTTCGGTTGTAGATTCGCTTCGGCTGATCTCTAACACGACTATGGGCTACAAATTCTTAGTAATCACGATGAATGTCAAACTATATTCCATCGCGTTAGACTGAATTGGCTGCTTATAATGATCTTCGCTTAGATCTATTATCTTCTTAGATAGTAAAACGCTGAATAAAGCATTTTAATATTTTAAAGAAGATATTTACCGTACCATCTTGCACAAGGTATCTACAACAAACTTATTCGGAGAGAGTAGCAAAGACTAGTATTTCTATCAAACCTAAAAATATACAAGACGTAATGTATTTTAACCTTATTTCTCAAATAATTTATATTTCTTATTTTGTTAATGTCATCTATGAAACGTATATTGTACTCTGTATTGATATGAAATAAAATAAATTTGTTTTTCGATTTATGTCTTTTTTTAATTAAATATTACCCATACATTATTCATAACATAGAGAAATATATTTTGACTAGCGGACCGCCCGCGGTTTCACCCGCGTGGATCCCGTTCTCGTGGGAATATATGCATGTATTATACATAAAAACCTTCCTCTTGAATCACTCTACCTATTACAAAAAACCGCATCAAAATCCGTTGCGTAATTTTAAAGATTTAAGCATACAGACAAACAGACAAACAAACAGACGGACAAAAATAGCGACTTTGTTTTATACTATGTAGTGATACCTATTACAATTATTTAAACTTAAAAATTATTGAACGCAACACTTTATGAAAGTAAACATAATTGAGGCCAAACAGCCACACTTTTATAAGAAGTGAGTTTCATAGTATTATTTTTTGTTCAGATAAGAGAGTTGTTAGATCACTAATTTATTGATCTCTAGGAATGACTAGGACAAATCAAATTCAGCGAAAATGTTACAAAAGTGAATTATCAACTAAGTAGATAATAAGACAGGTACTGTAGAATCAGATGCTGTTCAGATACGAACGTACGAAGCAACCTTCGATTCCCATTCTCTTCGTTACATAAATAATTTCATGCAGATATTTGGTGGCCAAAGTCAAGAAAGTTTATGTACGCCGACAAGGAGATTTAAGCCATTGGTCGGAAAGAGTTGAACAGTAATAAATCAGTCTATCTGAACTTACCTGTCCTACAGGACATGTAACTAACTATTACAATGATGCCAAACCTATTATTCTTGTCGATGTATTTCTTATAGACGAATGTGTAGGTACATCATGAAGATTGCAGAAAATAATTAAGAGAACTCGTTAAAATTGGTTCCTGGCTAGAACATAACAAAAAATATAGTGCTGGGCGCACTTATCTCTGAAATGGCAAAAATTGGAACTAATGTCGCCATGTTAAAAAGTCATTCATAAGTACGTTGTGGTCATTCATCTGTCAGTTACTACCTTTCGATGATTGGTCCAATGCGTCCGACAGCGCCTCTCTTCATTTCAAGGTTAAGTTGGGTTTACTATAATAAAATTTTATAATTGACATGATCTATCCTCTATAGATCCAACGAACATTCAGTCTTGCGTTTTCGGAGAGTTTGCTAGCGTACTAAATATGCAGTTCTGTTCTATGAAGCTTTATAAAATTCGCTTTTTTTATATCTTGAATGATCATCAAAATTTTGTATATTCCCGCGCTAATATAACAGTTGCAGACATCTGTGTTTTAATAGCAGAACTTTATCAATTCATTGTATTGTAGAACTCGAAGGACCAACATCAATAAGTTGTAGATGGCAGCACTAGTCAATGTCCATAAAAGTGTTCGTTCAATAGATGGCGCTCACAAAGTCAGGGCTATTTTATTTTATGAGTTCACTCGCCTCTCCTGTGTGTTCGACTGCGTGTAGAGCATGTTATGTCTACGTAGTACGTAGTAGAGTCAACATAACGCGTAAAGTTGAGCGGGAATACTTAGCCGGCAAGCGGCATCGGCGCTGGGGGTCTCGTCTCGCGGCTCGAGCGTTCAAACGAAAATCGCGATGTTCCATAACAACTGATAAACAGTGAATTGGTGCGATAACTCGATATTAATCTCGAATATATTACGAACTGAACGATGGCGGCAAAAGTTGGGTGTTGGAGTGTTTTATTTTTGTGCATTTTATATAGTGCCTCCAGTTTCAACTTGGAGCCGAGGATTCCTGTGATAAAGTATGGCGAAATCGGCTCGTACTTTGGATTTTCAGTTGCAGAACACATCACTTATAATAAGAACGGAGATAAGTCAAGCTGGTGAGTACGAAACTTATTAATCTTAACATAATGATCGCCGCTATGATGTCATGTGCGAAGGTTGCCGCCTCAACATGTGTTTTGTTTCGTTGTGGATCTTTTTCTACAAATGTAAAGTTCTCAAAGAACACACATGCAGTTTCTTATCAAATTATCTGAAGTAGTTGGACGTTATCAAGAGCAGTAGAGCGATACTGTGTGCATATTCGCGGAACTGTATGGATACAGTTTGATTCGTTGAAACACAATCATTTATTCCAAAAGACGACTTGAATTGTTTTGGACGTGATGTTACGCGATTGTATAAATTACGTTCATTTACATATACGAGTATAATGAAGGTGTAAATGGTTACCTAATTCAAAAAAAATGTATGTTAAGTTTTAATGTTTAAAAGTTTTAATGTTTGTGTTTTGCTAGGTATTTTTATTCAATCAATTAAATTTACAATATAAACGACTTAAAACAAATAAAAAATGAATATAGATTACTAAATTACATATTATTAAATTACATTTAAAATTATAAAAAAATAAGAATGAAATTATTATTGATAACAATTTTTGATATTGTAGAGTATCTACGTAAATTTAATCTAGGTTAATAATTGGTTCGCAAAGTTGAAAATATTAGCAACATATTTGAGCAGTAGGTATATCACGATTATTATTTTAGCAATGTGAGTTAAGTAGGTAAGTACCTTAATCTTCCAACCGGAACTCTATACGGTGGTTCTTGAATCTTGATTTCCAAAATAACAATAAAACAAAATTTTATATTCATTATAACTTCGTTGGTAGCTTGGTAGTCTTCAGAGAATCAACGAAAATACGAAAGTTTTGAGTACATATTACTACACAGTACATTATGGCAAGTGAAAAATAAGGAATGTAGAGTAGTTCCTTTTAATTTGAATAAATAAGTAGTTGTACGAAGAAGTTGGAAAGTGTCGGGATGAATGCAAATAGATTGTGAGATGGCGCCGGGATTCCGTGACCCAGTCTCTGTAAGTTATGTGTGCAATAATGTTCGATAACTTGCGTCAAACGACGATGCGACAATAATTGAAAATTTTACAATTATGAACTTTAACTATTTCAGAGTATGTGCTTGACTCCTCGCTTTTCACTAAGTATTTGTAACTTACCTATGTAGGTTCATTAATATGATAGTTATTCAACAATGCTCTTATTAAATGTTATTATCATATTAAATACCAACAATCGTAGCTTTTTATCTACAAACTACGTAAATATTAGTCGATAGAGACATTTCCATAATATTTATAAATGCAAATGAAACATGATTTTTTTCGTAATTTAAATGTAGGAGGTATGGACGAGCAATCGCAGTTAGTTTAAAATTAATTCAATTCATTTTGTAATGTAAATGGAACATTTATATATTTTGCAGGCCTAGTATGTAAATAGAGCAGTCCCAATATTAACCTGGAAATTGTCCAACTTTTTCAGCTTAAAGCATGTATTCGTAATATTATTCTCGAACTAGTCTTACCAATTCATTGAATTTATTACAATTTATACATATAATAAAAATCGTGTGTACCTATGTGTTACCTCATTTGATAAAGGCGGAAATTAACCTCACTTAATATTGCTAATTTTTACGAGTGTTTGAATTCGTTTCGACAACTAAAGTACAGTGATGTACAGATGGATTTATTTTGGTTAAAATTAGCCTTAGAGACCAAACATCAGCTAACCAATTTAGGGTTATTTACCCATAAATATACACTTGTCAGTTGGACAGCTTATAGACTTTATTCTTTACATTTTGTCGTGGATGTTCAGGCCTAGATATGGGAAAGTTGTGGGAAAGTGGAGAAGAAAGTTTATAATCTACTTAATTTTATTCTCCTGCCAACTTTATGTATGTTTTGTTGCTGTGTTTGCTTTGTTGGAATAAAATGACACGACTGATAGTAACAATTTTTACAATATTTGCTTTGAATTTCTGCCAATTCGCGGCCAGACTAACTGGTTTATTGATCTTAAGACTGCGTGAAGCAGTACCGGTGTACTGATGTTTTACTACTACTCTAAATATAAACCACAAGGGTGTAAACTGGACTCATTACTGAAACACGCGGTTAGAATCGAGGTAGGTAAAAACCTACCGCTCTTCTCTGCAAATATTTGTCTTTCCCTTCATTCCTTTGTGGGACCTGGGTTAAAGAATATAATATACTAGAGAACCGCCCGCGCTTCGCTCCGGGACCCATAGGTAACAGCCACGTAGGTCCCGCTCCCGCTCTCAGCTAAAAAGTAGCCTATAATATAACATTTGCCTATGACTTAAGTGAATTACATGTAGTATTTGATAGCGTGATTCAAATCTTGCAAATGAATTTTACTAACGCCATCTATTAACAACTCCGGAACTAAATATCTAGCAACTAACAAAACATCGATCTTCCCATGGGAATAAGATGTTTTTTCGTGGTAAAAAGTAGCCTATGTCACTCTCCACTCTCCTAACTATCCCCACACACATAAACCATACCATATAATAGTCATGTTGCGACGTGAAAGAGTCACAAACTCACAAACAAACACACTTTCACATTTATAATATTAGTAAGGATGTATGTGCAGATTAAGTTTACATTGTTTGGCTTTCATTGTTGTTATTTAAATTAAATTTAACAAAAATAAAAAATAAATGACAAAAATAGTTTAATAAATAAAATCAATAATAAATGTAGCAGACATGACGATTGCGATTGATTCGAGAACGATTCATGATCTATCTACATTCTACACCTACGCAGGTATACATATTATATTATTAAGATATATTTCCACGTTATCACTTCACGACTTACCGGTCAACCACTATCTTAAATCCAAAAACGTAAATATGGTTTCTGATAACGTTGATACGTGACACTGTAAATACTGAAGAAATATTTAGATAAGCAGTGGCGGCTGTATTACTGTGACTTATTCATAGGAATGTTTATTTCATGAAGGTATAAGTGTTGTTTGTAAGCTTGCTTTGAGTGTTACATATGACAAACGTAATAAAATCCAAATATTAGATATGTATGAAAATTATGAATTTTGGAACCCAGGGAGTCTTTATACATAGATCAGAGAAATCAGGAAATTTTATGATGACAATGTGTGTATAATTTAATTGGAATTTTTATCTACTATTTCTATGCCATGTCTACTATAGATACAATCTCGGTACGCTATATTTATAGAAACGTCACTACACTAAACGTCACTAGAACATGACATACCTAAAAGTGCTTACAAAATAATTACTTTAACATCCAATAAGCCTTTTATACGACGACGGTTCTTGTCGGAAATAACAACGCATGACGTCTTGACGACTAACTCGTGAGTGCGGATTAAGTTTTGTTTTACATAAAACCGCGCACGAGTCTGGTGTGCTCAATCTCTCCCGTCGATGACAAGAGCGCATTCGTAAAACTTGATTTATGTGCTTTCCGGCGCGGAGTGACGGTCTCACTCTACTCAGCGTAATTTTGTTTATATTCGAATTCAATTGTGGAAGACATTTTCTACTTCTGTGATAGATTGGCACCTTGCGCTACATTAGCGGTTGTTTGTTTACACATTAATAAATACCTACTATCTAAAGAATTTTCACACTTGGCATATTTTCGATAAATATTATTGCTTCATGATTACGCAAGATAAGATCTATTGTTAGTTCGATAAGTATTGACTAAAAGTAATTCACAACTCGGATAAAAAATTTAATACTTTTTTATTGTAATACGTGGAAGCTTCGAAGTGTAGGCAGAAAATCGTGACTCGAACGCAATATGTAGTATAGTATTGTATTTTACACGTGCTTACCAAAACCATCAAGACTTACAGTTACCAACGTCATCTCACGAAGGCACGTTACGACAGCTTTACACTAACTGCATAAAGCACATAATCGTTTGTAAAAGGAAATAATAAAATATAGGTATATAGTTTACGTGGGCGTAATACGTAACATTGTGAAGTTTGCTCACAAATAGAGACATTTCTCAACGTTTTACTCGATCTCGTAAAAAATTTGTTGACGTAAATATATTTGGGAACTGTATAACTACAGAAGGTATAAATTTTTATTACGCAAGTTTTGAAAATAGCGCCATATGCGGAAGCTCAAATAGCGTTATAGCTGTAGCATGCCTAATAAATGGACACTACCTAACATTAGAAATCATCTTTATCATTTGCTACCTCAATTTTTTGTCTAAATAGAGAAAACAACTCCATGATCCTAATAACGCTTACTGGAATTATTAAAGTGCACGTACAAAAACTTTTGGGACTTTTTTGAAGTTAAATAGAATTCAATAAGATCTTACATAATTAACGCATATCTAACATAAATATTATTTGAGTTTTATATTCATTAAAAACCTAGACCCGTTCAGTTCGAAACCACAGTACTTTCAGTAACCTTATTTGTGTTCAGAGGGGTCGGTCCCCAACCAACGATTCTCTCCAATTAAAATGTTCACACGTCACGCTCAGCGGGGCACTGAGCCTCTCATCTGTGAAGCGAATGTGTCTAATAGGATCCCATTATTTGGGGACAAAACAACTAACGACTCAGTGAGCAATAAAAATGTACATCCGAGAAAGTTGATTTCCATGAGGATTGAGTTTTTAACGATAGTTAATAAGTTTATTATCAATTTTGTGTTTATAAATGACTTCTGTATTGTTCTATGATTTTTTTAATGATTTGTTAAGGTAATAACTGTTAGTTGTTTGATAATCGTAGACATATTTTTACATTACATTATATTTGAGGTAGCCTAATGAACTTGTTGTAAGAAGTATGAGATGAGTTTTTTAAAGTTGTATCTACTCTTTTTGGGACTTCTGGAAACAATATGAGAGTAAAATAGTATAACAACAAATGAGAAGTGTTTTTCACTTATTTTTTTTTATAGCCTGAAGGGCTGTCGTAAAAGCAGACAAGCCACCTGATGGTAAGTGGTCATCGTCGCCTATGGACACGAGCAACACCAGGAGAGTCACCAGTGCAACGCCGGCCCTGAAGGAGAACTCTTTTTACACCTTTCTATAAGAACCCCATGTCATAGCGCACCGGGAATACCTCAGAAGGAAGCTCATTCCACATCTTGCATATTCGCAGCAAAACGATCGTGAAAAACGGACCGTAGTCGTTCACCACGAGTCCAAGCGATGTGGATGGAACTTCAATCTTCGGCGAGTGGTGTGATGATGGAAAGGTGAAGTTGGCACCAAATCGAACAATTCCTCGGAGCACTCACCGTTGTAAAGTCGGTAGAACACGCAGAGGCATCCTCCGACTTAGGTGTTCTAACCTGTTAGTGACTCGTGGGTCATTGACAACTCGAACCGCGCGCTTTTGTACGGCGTCAAATGGACTAAGCTGGTATTGTGGCGCCCCTGCCCAGAGATGAGAGCAGTACTCCATGTGAGGCCTGACCTGTGCTTTATAAAGCATCAGTAGGTCCCTCGCAGTGAAGTACTGCTTCGCCCGGTTTAGGACACCAAGCTTTTTGGAGGCCAATTTGGCCTTAGCTTCCAGATGACTCTGAGACTGCACGTCGCTCGAAATGTCAACGCCCAGAATCCCAACACTTTTGCCAACGGTGAGCGCGGTACCCTGGAATTGAGGCGCCATGACAAATGGGGTTTTCTTAGCGGAAAACGCGCAAACTTGTGTCTTCGTGGGGTTGAACTCAACTAAATTGAGTCGACCCCATTCCGAGACTTGCTCCAGAGAGTTTTCTTCTTCAGACACAAGTTTGATCTGCTATCCACCACTTGTGACCGAGAGGTATTTGCAGGACCTGTATAATAGGCATCTCCCGTGCTATCATCCGCATAGCAATGAATGCCGTTAGCACGCTCAAGCACGTCATTGATATGCAGAATGAACAGGGTAGGAGAAGACAGCACAGACCCTTGGGGAACACCAGCATTTATAGGTTTCAAATCTGAGCAACAACCGTCGACGACGACCTTAATATGTCGCTCAGATAGAAAGCTGGCTACCCAACTGCATAACCTCTCAGGGAGACCGTAAGATGGTAACTTCGCGAGAAGAGCCCTGTACCAGACCCGGTCGAAGGCCTTAGCGATATCTGGGCTGACTGCCAGTGCTTCCCCGTTGCTGTCTAGGGTCTGAGCCCACCGGTGCGTGAGATAAACTAAAAGATCGCCAGCTGAACGACCATGACGGAAACCGTACTGTCGATCATTAGATCATCATTACTTACTTTATTCTTGATCATACACCAGTGTATCAGTAATCCTCGCATGAGTAAGTAGAGTCGACAGTGTTTCCTTTTTCCATTCTAAATGTATTGTTAACTACATACATTTAATTACCTAGAAGCAGTTTATATTACTCTGGTTTACGCACCTTAACTTTTAAAACGTTTTTACAGAAAGAGTAATTGTCTTGTACGGCTTGTACCTCTGTATCTAATGGCTTCCGTTAACGATTTTACATCCCAATTACTAAAGAACACAGATTTCGACGGCGATCACTAGTTTACTGGTTTGTTTACTCACATCTATTAACGTGGCGTTTGATATTTATCGACGTACTGGTTTCTATTTGTATATGTAATTGCCATGAAAATATCTTAATGCTTATCCGTTGTCTCACTACTGGGTACCTACTTTATATACGAAATATGTCAAACTATTCCATACGACGCAATTGAAGCTTTTATGCAGACTTGGTCTCGTCATCGGCCGTAAAAATCTGCAATACCTACAGACAAACAGATACAAAAATCGACTAGTTTTATTTGTGTTGTCAGATTACCTATCTTTAGAAAGATATTGTAGAAAGGCAACTTATTAATAAAGAGTCATCATTATGTTACTTTACAGTACTTAATTCTGATAAACACATTTCAAACAGAAAATCAAATTATAATTCCACAGTAATTTATTAAATCAATTTTATACAGCAGTAAAGGATTTAACCATTAGAGAATTATAACAACCATTCATAACTTTGTGTATGCAACGATACGCCCACACTCGCAATGGTAACCTTAAGCCATTGTTTTTGTCGGTTTGCGAGATAATAACGACATTTGATTTATCATAAAATGTTTGTAGGTGTTGCTTCAATAGGTCAGGGCTTAGAATAACCCCTTATCCGTTTACACAAGTCATTTATCGGTCGTTTATTCCGCACAAAACGTATTGGTACTTGGTAGCGTGTTTGTTGCTAACAATAAGAGTGATTGTTAGACCTCTAGATACGTAGGGCCTATTTATCTGATCGTAATAAACTACAGGGACATTCTAATATTCCTCTACAACGAATCTGTTAAGCAGCGAAGTTATTGTGACAAGTACAACACTGTTACTTGTTGCGTTCTTGATGGTATCGGTGAAATACAATGAGCACTCGCCTTCGTGCTTGGACTTGGGTTCATGCAGGTAGGTACTTTTAATTTATCAAAGCTCGCAAATTAATTACGGTTTCATTCCATTCCATCAAATTACACGATTAATTGTTATTTATCGCCATCATTACATACCGAATACCTAGTAGATGTTAGAATTAGTTGAATTGATAACATAGGACACGTTTGCAAGGTCTTCAATTAAAACTCTCTGGTTATACGGTTTTCCTAAATAACACCATTTGACCGAATCAATCAATTCTCACTCAAAAACACAAGATCGTTTACAAAGTGTCTTTGTATTATGTCGTAAAGTTAGCGAGTTGTTTATCGCTGAATGCAATGTCTTCGCTCGGGTTACTAATGGTTGAAGATCAAGCTGGCGCGGCTGTTACGCCCACCGCGTCGCTGCACCGCGCGTAGGCAGGTCCGGCTTGAGAATGCAAACACAAAAATCGTCAATTCCAGTATTTACGGGACTTTTAGTGCTGCGAGGTTCCAATATTAAAACAGATTATACAAAGTTGTTAGCGTATTTTATGATTAAGAATACCTGTTCTAATGTTTTTAAATCTATATGCAATAAAAACATTTATTTTTCCTGTTTAATAAGATCACTTGTGTGGTTATTTGGCTTTTTATCGTGTCCAATTTTATCCGAACGTATTCAAGAGAAAATATAAGTTTGTCACGTACTCATCCATTTTGGTGACCCGATGGAATAAATGGGTCACCTTATGATAAGTCATCACGCACGCGGCTTAGTGTCCTAATTCCAGGGTATTCTATTCAGATGCATAATGATATCGTGACATGAAAATTACGAACTAAGTTTATGACCTTAAGGAACAACTCATTCGTAACTTTTATAAGGCATATAGGATGTAGAGGCGTAATACCAGTTGGACGTTACGCCCATTTGTTACATCCATACCAATGAAAAAGCTTGACAATCCGTTTACAAACACAATGTAGTACGAGTATATCAACTGGTACTTCTGCTTGATACATATTCAAATTAATTACTTAAAGACGGCAGTAAGAATGTGTCGCGCCTGTGTCGTAACAGTTACCTATTGAATTAATGCTGCAAACTTAGCTGACCGGTTTTATGGATTGTTCATAATACCTACTAATAATATAATTATCAAAAACAAAGTTATGATATGGGGTGTCAAAAAAATCTTAGGAAGTGCTCTCTTTCAAAGTTATACATTAACAAGGCTCTTGGTATTTTCTATTGCCCATACCGTAGTTATAAAGGTCCGTGTTCGATTTCCGATAGTTTATGGTGTAAAATTACTGATTTTTGGTATCCCTTACTTAAAATATGCTATCATTTTAAATTCTAAATCAATCTCATTTTTATTTACGCCCATTTTCGAAAAGCTGTTTTTATACGTTTGTTTTATACTTTTAAACTTCTAGTTTTAAAAAAAGCCTTATTTGTTAACACAACGTTAACGATAACAGCTGATAATGAGTTGAAATGGATAACAGTTTAGCCGGCTATCCGGCCTACTTTGTAGCCGGATATCCGTTGTAAATCGATTTGTGCAATAATCTTTCAGCCCCTTACAACAGTTTGTACAGCGAAATACTTTTTTATGAAGCTGGTCTTATTTGCGAAAACACCGAAACCGTTTGCTACCTCTTAATGCAGAGAAAATAGTATAGACATCTGTATAATAATAATCTATACTAATATTATAAAGCTGAAGAGTTTGTTTGTTTGTTTGTTTGTTTGTTTGTTTGTTTGGTTGAACGCGCTAATCTCAGGAACTACTGGTTCGAATTGAATTTTTTTTTTTGTGTTGAATAGACCTTTTATCGAGGAAGGCTATAGGCTATATAACATCACGCTGCAACAATTAGGAGCGAAGAAATAATGGAAAATGTGGAAAAAACGGGGAAAATTATTCATTCTCGAGGGCTTTCGTTGCATGCGTTGCGAAAACGATTCAAGATACCAAAAATATATGTATGAAAGAATTATTCCTCTTGAAATGATCTAAAAAAAATGTCCACGACAGTATATGTTTATCTTTTAAGATTAACACACTAGAACCGTTTTTATGGTAATCAAATTTGGTCGAACCCACTGCCATACCAAACTTGCCGCGTTTCCAAGTTTAATCTGAATTAATCTTGCTGTGATCCTTTGCTACTTTGCTATTATTTTGTCGTAAGCTTTATTTCTAAGTTTAATTTAATTTAACCTCAATTAATTTTGGTGATAGTTTATTATCTTCCCGAAATTCCTACGGGAGCGGGACCTACGCGGTTGATACTTACGGATCCCGAAGCGAAGCGAGGGCGGTTCGCTAGTTAATAAATAAAAATTATCTGGTCGTAGGTACTCAATATCCTTATCTCAACTCTAGTTCAACATTGACTAATTTATCATCATAATTATCTATCACTAACCCAATTCGCAACGCATCTGCCCACATTTCACGTTGATATCACATACCTATACAATGTATAGCATACACTATACAATCACATAAACATATAAATATATTTAGCTAAGTTAGTTGTTTTGTTTCGTCCGAAAGGCTTAAGTATTGTTTTGTAAAAAAAACAAAATACATCAGTTCCTAACCACAAACACAAACTTATCTGCATCTAACGATTTATGTTATTATTCAAAAATCACGAATAAGAATGATAAAAGGGTAAAATAAAAATTCGGTTCGTCGTACTCCTCGAACACCGCTTTTTATTATTTTTTGTGTCAGGCTTGTACTGGCTGGCTTATTTCTTTTTGTGGGCCGTGTGCGGCGCAGCCTTCGTTAGCCGAGCAAGGTCATTGTGATTTGCTCTTACGAAGGACCTCGTCCACAGGTTTTTGTGGCACCGTTTACGCGTCGACGTCAGTACAAAAACGCCACGTCCGATAGTCATAATGAAAATATTTTTTGTCCAGTTCTGTTGACTCACAGTTATGTAGGCAGGTAAACCGTTGAAGGCATCGCAATGGCGTATTTCGGTTTGTTGCTTTAACGCATTTAAGCATACACCATTAGTAGATATTCATATATTGTAATATTACGTTCTTCTAACGATGATAATTCTGACTTGTGACTATTCGAATCGTAATCTTATTCTGAATACATAATCGACAGTCACGACGTACTTTTATGCTTGATATCCAAGCGATAAAAATCATGGCGCCCGGCCCGAGTTAATTTACCCCGTTATCGCGTTCAGATAAATAGTGATAATCCTGGTGATATCATATTTTGGCGACGGTGCTGCCCTCTGTTTATTTTGGGTTTACGGGATATGCGTGACGCAAATGCGTTTGTGTGCATAATGTTGAACATTTTATCTTGAAGTTCGCTCCATTTAACGAAACATTGATAACTCGGAAAATTTTTACACAGCATTAATTTATTGAAATTCGCCAATCCGCACGTGGCCATCGATCGTGGTGGATTATGGCTGTACCCCTCACACTGTGAGATGAGACCCGTGCTCTGCAGTGGGACAGTTGCGATTAAGATTCATCAATATTTTTTGTGAGCAATAAGGTGATGTCGTATCACATTTATTTTTATTTTAAAAAGCTTTTATTACAGTGAAGGTAAGCTCAAGTAAAAGGCCTGCGCCATTTTATCGCGTGTCTTTAAATGGGAGTCATTTATTCGCAACATACACTAATCACACTCCTCATGTCTTCATAACACGTCTTCGCAAGGTTCCATTTAAAAGCGATTTAGCGAACCGAGTCGGACACGACGTAATATTTTCTCCTCAAATGAGCTGAGTTCCCATGCCATTGTCGACGAGCCGCCTTTTATGGACAACTTCGTGTACAGGCGGATCTCGAACCAGATTCTTTCGCTTTAATCTCCCGAGATATTTCGATGGGCCGAGTGCTGATAACTTTATACCTTAACTAGCTTTTGCCAGCGGCTTCGCCCGCGTGAATTTCGTTTAAACTTCACCCCTTTATTTCACCCACTTAAGTGTCATAAACGTAAGAGTAGATAAAATATAGGTATACTTAATCAGAAAGCTTCGAACTGCTAAGCTATCGGGAGTTACACGTGTTATTGTGAGTCAACCATAAAAGATAGACATATGCTGTCGTGGAATATTTTTTATATAATTTTAAGGAGAACATTTCCGTCATACATGATTTCTGTGTAGCTTTAACCATTAAGGTTGCACACGCGACGGAAGCTTAAAAAATGGAGTAACTTCTCCCGTTTCCCCAACATTTCCCTTCACTGCTCTGCTCCTATTGATTGTAGCGTGATGAAAAGTATACCTACTATAACCAGCGCGGGAGTATGAAAAATAATTGTACCAAGTTTCGTTAAAATCCGTCGAGTAGTTTTTGTTTCTATAACGGTTATACATCAGACAGACAGACAGACAGACAGACAAAAATTTTACTGATTGCATTTTTGGCATCAGTATCGATCCCTAATCACCCCCTGATAGTTATTTTGGAAATATATTTAATGTACAGAATTGACCTCTCTACAGATTTATTATAAGTATAGAGAAGATTATTTATTCTGAGGCTAAGTTTCCTCTTTTGCCGCATGTACGGCGGAATGTTGACGCGAAATTCCGCTAGTGTTGATTAAGATATCGCCCGGTCCAAATATACATTGTAATTAAAGCTTAATAACGTTTATGCCTATTGACTACACACAAAAGTAAGAACACACACAACCAGATCGGGAAAGACAGGAATTTAAAAGCTTCATTCTTACGGCCTCGTTCGGAATCGAACCAAGGACGCTATTAACGATAGCTTGGCATGTTATTTCACTATGATAAAACCACGACAGACTTGGTAAAAACCCAACTTCTCCATTAGGTACATATCTCAGTTCTTTTTATAACGCACTAGACTTAAAGCGATATTGTACTTCGTATCTTACTTTCCTGTCAAGCTAAATTGTATTACCGGTTTTGCCTTAAACTGGCGCTGTATAAAACTTATTAGGCAGCGTCCTGTAGAGTGTCCCAGGACGCATACCCTCTAATTAGGCGCGAGTTTGTGTCAGCCCGGAATGGCATAGGCCTCCGACCACTTTCGCTTCCTTTACTGTTCGCAATACGTTTGCGAAACTCCCAGACTACTTTTTATTTTGTAGTTTCACATGGTGACTATCGACTTTAGAAACGTTAACTGACGTCGCTCGAGTGTGTTGTTTTCTAAGTTCTAGGGGAGTTTTACGTTAAGGAATTACGTTGATTACGTTGAAAATGAATATGAATCTGTTTATTTAAAATTATAGCATCTAAAAGTATTTGAATTTTCATTAACAAAAATTGGAGATGTTGTAAAACTGCTAAATTTTTATTTTTTATTATAAGGTGAATGATATGAATTATGTTTTGTTTAAATTGAAATAATTACCTATACTCGGATTTTTAATAAACGGAGTAAAATGACATTTCAAGTGTTGCCACTTTTTAATGAAATTAAAATAGTGCTGGGGCAAAATATCTCGTTATTCAACTTATTTAATTCTGTTAAATACTAATTATTTTGTTATAATTTTTTTTGTTCTCTATTGGTAAAATCATCTTCACTAACCGCTAAATTAATTAAAAATGTATCGGAAGTAAGAAGGCGAATGACCACAAATTGATACTATTATTTTCGCAAGAGTTTATTTTAAATTTCAATTTGAAATATCGTTTATTACCGGTATTATTATCAGTTATATCGTTTGTAAGAACTAAAGACAATCACTATGATTTGAAAGTTGGCAATATTATTTAAAGAAATGACATTTCGATGTGTCAGTTTACTCCGTTTAATTAAAAATACGAGTATAGTTTCATTTGTTTTTTTTGTAAAATATATTTTGTGATTAAAATAAAAATAATTTATATATTTCTTTAACTTTTAGTTAGGGAGACCGCAATATTTAATAAGTTTTAATAGTTAAAAAATTTGAATTACCTTCCAATATAGACGCCAAGTTCAAACTTTCGAGGATATTTCCTGTGAGCCTGTGACTGACAGATGTGACACCGAGGTGATTTGTCGTCTGCTCTGTTTTTACAATTTGTGTACGGAACAGTAAAAACGAAATGCTATAAATTACTCTCGTGTCCACTCTTTGATTCATGATAATATATTTCCGTGTCTCTTTAAATTGCGTTATAAATTATAGTCACCTAAATATGTTCTTGAACAATTTTCTTTCCATTTTGGTTCTTTTTTTAACTGTAAAGAAAAACGTTATCAGTTCCAGCTTAGTATGGCCACACTCCATACGTTATATTTCGGGATTGAAGGTTTTTTTTCCTGTCACCAACCTATAAATGACACACTGTAGGGTATGCATCTCTTTACTAGGGAGGTCTACATCGTACCCCATCACGCTGTTCCAGTTCCATTGCTGCAGGCTTACTTGAGGCAGGCGTACTCAAGAAATATAACTAGCGGTCATCCTTTCAACTATAGACGGCGTTTGCAGTTGCTTTACTCGATTGATCACTTAATATCGACAATTTCGAAATTCAATTATACTTCCGGAGATTGAATCACGTTTTAAAAATATCGGGACATTCAAGGGTGAATCCGGAAATGTTAGACTTTTAAAAACCGAAACGTCTCATATAAATCGGTATACTTGGCTACATTATTTAAAGATCGACTAAAGTATTAATTGCTAACAATACATAGTTTCACTAAACTATTTCCATCTCTTTAGTCACGCACGTGCTTATTTCAGTGAAGATTTGAACACGTTCTTATGCAAACAAAATAATACGAGTAACTTTAAAAGTAAAAGCTCCTATCGCTACTTCGAATACGAAGAGATCGTATTTTTTTAAATAAATGTTTTGTAGTCTTTGTATAACATAAAATGTTATGTGTCGGTCACAATTGGCATTAATACAATATTCCTATTTAATACTCTACATGAATAGTACTTTGGAAACTTGTGTGGTGCAAGGACATAGTCATAAAGTGAGCTTACATTGTGTGCAATTTTATAGGCACGCATACTTATAGTTATATCCCGGCTTAAATCCTCATTATACTCGGCAGGAAGAAGCATAAACTGAAACGAAAGCAATACAAGTCAGACTTAATCTCAAAGATCTGGTTTACAGAACACAAAAGGTTATATCTCGTTAGTATCGGCTCGTTTTACACCCAGTTAGGCGCGTTCCTCCTACTGAGGGGCCATTGTATCCCTTGTTATGGTAAATACTAGCCCTTGGGCAACCGCTTCTCATATGTTCTGACCTGCGCTCGTTAAGCTTACATAGTTAGTGTTTGGCTATTACATCCGTATGTGGTATCATCTCTAATGATACAATGTTAACGGGGGTAAATGGGTACATCGAAGGTTATTTCTTTCAAAATATTAATGAAGCTTTTCCCTTTGTTATCGACATAGTACGGCATAACAATTTTTTGGGTTTTATACCTGTTTGTCTGTTATACTGGAAAACTTTTAATCAGTAATTTTAGGTTCAGGTTCCCGATGTGAAACGAGACCTGATTAAGCGATATTTATTTAGTTGTCGATTTAGTTTTGTCATAAAATTTAAACTATAAGATAGAACGGGTAGGTAGGTACTCCTTATATTGCTAGAAACTCCATTCGTCATATTATTATCTTTTCATACTGCAGTGTGCAGCGGCAAAAAAAGCAAAGATACATATGATAAAAAAACTAAAACAATTCTAGAAGTGAAATCAAAAACAGAAAAAGTAATACTAGGCGTGCCACAGGGTAGTATTTTAGGCCCTCTCCTTTTCTTGGTTTATGTAAACGAACTGCCAAATATAATAAATCATCTATGTGTGATGTTTGCTGATGATGCAACCGTTTTTATCTCTGATTCATCGCAAAATATAAATCATCTTAAAAATGAAATTAATATTACCCTTACATTGATAGTAAATTGGTTAAAATCTATAAATCTGAAAGTAAATTTATCGAAGACTAAAATCATTCACTTTAGAAACTATAAATCAAAGGCAGTTGATATCAACATAAAATATGATACAAACAATACGATAGAGCAAGTTAATGAAACAAACTTCCTTGGAGTATCTATAGATTCCCATGTAAGTTGGAAATCACATATTAGCAAAATAAACGCAAAAATTTCTAGTTGGTGCTATGCTTTGTCAATTCTTGTTGAGACTACTTCTACTGATACAGCACGAACTGCTTATTTTGGTCATGTTTATCCGCTTCTGACCTATGGAATTATTTTTTGGGGCAACTCTGTTAATGCTAAACTTACTTTTAAACTCCAAAAAAAATGTATTCGCATAATCTACAACATGTTCGCTGATGATTCTTTGAGAAATATATTTAAGGAAAAAAAATTTTTAACTTTGACTAATATTTATATTTTAGAATTGTGTGTATTTGTTAAAGAAAATATGGATTACTTCATGAAAAAATCTGAGTGCAGAACTAGATACGATGTAAGAGAACGATATAAATATGACCTTTGTATCGAAAGAGCCAAAAGTAATATATACGAAAAAGGTGCGTACAATTCAGGTATAAAAGTATTCAACCATTTGCCGTTAGACATAAAATCACTTAATGTCCGTAATTTTAAGTTTAAACTAAAAGACTGGCTCTATAAAAATGTATTTTATGACCTAAATGAGTATTTTGACATGGACACTTGATAATATAATATAAAAAAGATGTTTTAGCAATAATTGACTATACTATAAATTATTAATAAGTTTTTTATTTATTTTTTTTGACTATTTGCATGAGATATACCTATATAAATTTGACATTGTATAAATAATAATTATTTTGTTAAATTTTAAAAATAAAAGAATACATAATGTAATAAATATAATATAATAAATGTAATAGATATAATAACTAAATAGAAATTGCATGCCCGACATGGGTAAACTGTTAGTACTAAAATTAATCTTAGAAATATCACCTTGTTATAGAAACAGTTTGAGCAATAAAATTGATTTGATTTGATTTTTTGATTTGAAGGAATTGCTACCTTTACACTTGTTTATCTACTGTTTAAGGGGCGTTAATAAGAAATAGTAATATGATACGAATTTACTATTGTTTAATTATTCATGGTATATTGTAAGTGCAAATTAATATAAAACTCTTGTGCTACTAAGTAACTGACTGACAGACAACGCACAGCTGAAACTACTGAACGGAAGAAGCTGAAATTTGGCATGCATGTTCCTTGGAGAGTGTAGGGGAGGACTAAGAGAGGATTTTTGGAAATTCCACCCCGAAGGGGGTGAAATAGGGAGGTGAAGTTTAAACGAATTCCACGCGTGCGAAGCCTGCGGGCGGAAGCTAGTGTTTTATAAATTACTAGCTTCTTTTTGCTGCATACTCTATGATTTCAAACAGGTTTGTTTCATTGTACACACGTCTTTACACGCATTGAAGTTATACCAAGGTTATATTTGAAGGACGACTTATCCGGTTATACTAGGTGAAACAAGATTTCAAAGTTGCGTGAAACCAAAAATGTAGGAATAAAATTTTTATGTTCATAAAATTTACATTCGCAATTTACGTTTTTTTTACAATTTCCCTTGAAGCTTACATAACTTTGTACTTTGAACAAATTTAACTGATGCAGTTTTTCGTATCACTAAGAATTTCTTCCCGAAGTCTGTTAGAAGGCTTGACACCTACCTATATTTTTATTCTTTGAACTTAAATACGTTTAAACAAAGAAAATAAATATCCAAGTAATGTACAATGAAGCAATAATTATAATACTTCACAGCATAGTTAAAATTGTTTTTTTTTGTAATTAATGACAAACTATATACCTAAAATATACCTTTTTGGAGATATTTAGACATAAATTGATTTAGTATTTATCATATTCAATTAAGACTTAGATAGGTAGGTACCTACCAACTAGGCCAAAGCTTTTAACTTGCGATTGTTTAATCTCTATTAAACTCTACCCAGAACTGCTAAGAAGATTTATGTACAACAGTGTTCGACACAACATAAATTCCAACCTTTCAATTTACCTGAAAATAAAATTAAATAGTACTTTAACAAAGGTATGCGGGCTTCTTAGAATCACTTGCAAAGCCGCCAACACCTCTGTTAGAGCGGTGAGAGCGGACAGTGTAAAAGTACTTTTACAATAGCACTTCTCAAAGTTTAAGGAGTGAATAGATTAAATAAAACGTGTGTTGTAAGACTTGTAAGGTTGTGTCAGAAATCGTATAATATTTTTGTAATTTAAGGTTTATTTGTGAAATTAAAATTACATTTATTAATCGAAATTTATAAATAAATTTTACAATAGAAAATAATGTCAGCGTTTTTTTATTACAGTAGTAACAATATAAAGTACAGTATATAGTACAGTAACAGTAACATTATATAGTACAGTAGTAACATTATATTTACAGAAATACATAATATTGGACATAGGTAATAATGATAGGAAATAGGACATAAAAATCAGCTCACATTACCAAAGCTTTTTTTAGGCGAAGCAAACTTGTGTAATAATATTTTTAAACATTTTTATTACTTAGTATTCGACGAGTAAGAATTCTTAGCAGTACTTAATAATATTTAGCGCATAAAAATACTACAGCACGTATCGTGCGACATATTTTGCATTACAGACGCATTATTAAAGGTAATAAAAGTAAGGGATAAGTTGTTAAGTAATGCATGAATAACTTATTATCTGTTGCAGCAACTCACCATTAGGCGCGCTAGTGACTTTGCATGTTGGTTGAACGACATTGCTTGCGACAGCTCGTTATGGGTAATTGGACGTACCTACGTACTGAGACTCTGAGAGCTCGTCTCGGCGACCTTTTAAGGCTTAAATTATCAGTTAAGCTTCATGCATCTATCACGGTTGACCTTCTGAACGCATCTCGGTTATTATAATCAAAGCTCATCTATGTATGTTCTACGTACGTTATTGTACCTAAGGTATAGTCTGTCTTTTGTTATTTTTAACCCCCGACGCAAAAAGAGGGGTGTTATAAGTTTGACGTGTCTGTGTGTGTGTGTGTGTGTGTGTGGGTGTGTGTGTGTGTCTGTGTGTCTGTCTGTCTGTCTGTGGCATCATAGCTCCCGAACGGATGAAGCGATTTCAATTTAGTTTTCTTTGTATTAAAGGGGACTTACGGGCGCGTGTTTTTAGATATGTTTGATGAAAATCGGTTGAGCCGTTTAAAAGTTATTGGGGCTGAAAGGGGGGAAGAATTTTCATTCTGTCTCTTTGTGGCATCATAGCTCCCGAACGGATGAAGCGATTTCAATTTAGTTTTCTTTGTATTAAAGGGGACTTACGGACGCGTATTTTTAGATATGTTTGATGAAAATCGGTTGAGCCGTTTAAAAGTTATTGGGGCTGAAAGGGGGGAAGAATTTTCATTCTGTCTCTTTGTGGCATCATAGCTCCCAAACGGATGAAGCGATTTCAATTTAGTTTTTTTTGTATTAAAGGGAACTTACGGGCGCATATTTTAAAATATGTTTTATGAAAATCGGTTGAGCCGTTTAAAAGTTATGGGGGGTAAAAGCGGGGAAGAATAGCCGAATGTATGCAAGTATACTCGTGTGGGGTCTCAAATGAAAGGGCACAGTAAGAGAATATTTATGACTTAATCGAGAATATTCTTACCTATAAAAAGTATAAAATAAAAATTAAATTAAAAATTTAAAAAACCCCCGACACAAACATTTAAAAAGTAAAAAATAATATCTCTAAAAATAATACGTCGCGTTGGGGGACCGCTCCATTTACTTCTAACTTTAACACAAAAAAATATTGATAAAATATGATAAGTCTTGGGTAAAGGACTAAGTAGGTAGGCATGTGATACTTATGAAAAAAATCGTAGATAATGAGTAGTTAGGAGCGGTCCCCCAACGCGACGTATTATTTTTAGAGATATTATTTTTTACTTTTTAAATGTTTGTGTCGGGGGTTTTTTAAATTTTTAATTTAATTTTTCAATTGTTTGCACTGTGGAATGGTGTTTTCTGAAGTGTGAAGAATTAAAAGCCAGTCTTCTTAGAAAGCCTTGATTTTCACACCAAACCACAGGGTGAGTCAAAGTACCTACAGTTTGACATAAAAATAAATTATTTGATTTTATTTTTAAATGCAAAAAATTATAACCTAACCATGGTACATAAATTCAGAACAATTTACTTATTGTGTTATTTCAGTTAAACCATTAGATTTGTACCGTAGCGTAATTTATTGCACCATGGATGACTCACTGTAATGCAGAGTGCCGAACACTAATCTATAGCACATTTCCTTTTAAGAGGAAACAACATGAGTCACTGACGTCATCTCGGCAAGTAATCCCAGGCTTAAATGGTGACCTTCAATTTAGGCATATTGTAAGATAGGATGACAATTAATTAATTGGCGTGACCTTGGTGAGTGGGGTTGATGAACCGAAAATAATTACCCTGTGATTTTTTATGTAAAGCGGTTAAACTATTCACATGGCTTATTGGCTTGGTAAAAGCCGCCCTATTATTTGACAAATGACTTGTCGTGTTCGGCCTGGGAAATTAAGTGCAAGTTTTTTTTAATCGATTTAAAAAAGGAAGAACTTAATTGGTAGTTTATACGTAGAGCGATTCTAAAATCTTAAATTAAATTGATCTATTATTTGGAACAGTAAACCACTTCCGGTGCAGCACTAGTTTTCGAACAGTCTTACTGTTTACATAAATTAAAGAGAAAAATTACTCAGTTTCTCGTGTTTAATAGTTCTCAGAATCTGACCGAGAAGTATGACGCGTTCCTATCAAAACGGCTGAATATCATGAGTAATGAAATGATCATATTCCGTGTTGATGCATAAATATTTTCATTTCCGCTTCAAATTCACTGCTATGCCAATTTGGAAAGCAACTGAATGTTTTTAAAGCCTTGCTTCTAAAAATGTTGCATTTAAAATTAATCATTACGTGTAGTCCCATATCATGCGTCAATAAGTAATGTGAAATGATTATTTTGTCGGAATTAAAAAATTTAACACAATCTACACGTCAAGATAAAGTAATCGATTATGAGACGGTGATAGCCTGGAGCCTAAATGGTTTGTGCGAAGCCACATTTGCCCTTCGCTGTAAGGCACAAAAACTTGCAGTTATTGGATTGGCCGTTAACCTTTCCACTAATCCACACTGAACAGCGTTGTTCCCCCTTGCTTCACTTCAAGAGCCTGCGTAGCGTTATTTCAAATTTAAATTTTTCAAATCCGATTGATATTGCAGCAGGGATTACCACTAAGGAGGGTTTTTGGAAATTTCTCATCTAAAAAAACAGAGGGTCAGTTAGTAGATACCTACTAGATAAGTCAATGTTTTACTACGAACCCACTTGCAAGTTGTGCTAAGTGGTGATATTGTCTTGAGTGGTTGGTCACATTACCGTAGTAGAGTCATGATAATGAAGAATATAGAAGAATTTTCAGCTTTTATAATAATAACGAAGGTCTGGGCGTCGCGGGCTCTTACTCTATAATAGTAATTCATTGAGAGAAAATTGTATCAACCGTAATTCCTTTCTCATCTCAATATTGTAAGGATGTTCTGAAAAGTACCCAAACTTTGAAGACCACTGCTATCTGTACTCGTACTTATAGAATTTGCGGCAAATATTGAAATAGACAGGCATGTTTAATCGGACGGGCAATACACGCCAGGCGAGCGCGCCTGTTCTGTCTGTCCTGTGAAAATACTTGAAACCAGTAAAATGCCTCTTGCTCTTGATCGGTAGCGAACTGGTTAATGATTGGACGTAAACGGCGACATTTAGTACAAATTCCTCGACACGAAATCGACAGGGACCCATGACAAAAGTTCATTTCGTCTAAGAAACTTAGATTTATTCTGAACTTAGATTTGTGAAAAAAAAATCTAAGTAAACTTTGCCATAAAAAATGAAATTTTAGTTATGTATAATCCGACAATAAGTAGTAGAATAATTTTCTAGGTAATTTAATACCATGATTTCAGAATTAGAATCCCATCTATGAGGCACATATTAAGGCCGAAATCCATATTGAAATGTTTACATAGAATGTATTACTATTAGCTAATCAAAATGCGGTATAAGAGTGGCCAGCAACGCATTAGCACTGGCTGACCTATGGGGTAAATATCACATTACACTAGCTGTTTCTACGTATCCGCTATCAAATGTACGAGATAATGTACGAGTACGTTGTTTGTAGCAGACATTGCTGTCTCGTGATGAATATTATTTTTGTAATAGGTAAGTTTGTATTATGATAATTTAATGTGAATTTGAGGCATTACGTTTCGTTATGCACGGCAAAGTAGTAATCATAAAAAGCAGAAATAACTACTTAACCCTCCTTCAATAATAAAAGGAGGCTTTCGGTGTCACTGCATTTTTTACATCTTACCTCAAAACTTTTTAATAGGTGAATTGATTTTGACGATTTTCATGTGATTTATCTGATCAGCTGGTGTTTATTATGTGTCATGTGGAGTTATTTTCCAATCGATTTTAATCTAAAAATACTGATGTCCTTTCATCAGCTATCAACTGAGAACTGAGCCTCACTAATCCTATATGAGTTTTGACGATGATTGTTTAAATTTAGATCTTGATTTCATAACTGCCACTTAACAACCTTTTACCGCCCTAGTAAACAACGATACACCCAAACCCACGCCCTCTATAAAGTACGCATCTAACGGGTACAGAGCTCCAAATAGCTTCACGCCGCTATGCGCTAGGGCTCGTATTAAATAGCAGCGAGGTAGTTAGTTGACATTGCAACTTGATCACATTATGTAGTAGGTACAGTTAGGTGGCGCTAACGGCCCGGTCGCGAATCCAATCTTGTTACGGCCGATTCATGTACGAGTAACTAACGGAAGAAGTTAATATTAATCATATCTTGGTAAGCAGGTTCAGTAACAAGTAGTTTTTGCTTTAATGACTTACTGAGGCTATAATTAATGTGACAGTTGACATAATTTTCTTGGCATCTACCAGGGAAGATACACAGAGATACATAAACGAAGAAACCGACAAACAAAGAAAATCTAAGAATATTTGTTGTGAGATCTATTTCATTCACGTCTAATCTACCTAATAGTTTTTCTTTTGATTTGTGTCTGTATTATCCATGCACAAACATCAATCAGTGAAGTACAGTTTTCTTAGATAGGTACTCGAGACCCACCCTGACTCTGCGTGCTAGTATATTCCAACAGGAAGCATCGGCAAGGGGAGGTGGTCGCATCAAGCAAGTCTGGTCATTGGAATAAGACCCCCGCGCTTAACTTAATTTGCGATAACTTCTAAAATATTCAATTAAATTACACTAGCGGCACGCTATGATGGCCGGTTTGACACATTACAACAGTGATGTGGAATGTCATACGTTAATGTTAAATGGAATGGCGTACGTTCGGTCATATCGACGAAATCCACAACAAAGGGCTTGAACAGAGTCCAAATTAACGAGCAAGGGTCAACAGTAATGCAGTATCAATATTTGAAATCCAAAGCCAGGTCAAAACTATATCACAATCGCATTGCACTGACAGTTTATACTTTTCGAAGCAACGTCAATTCGAAACTGCTTTGTTTTGCATTGAGCATTGACGCGAGTTTGCCGGAGGTAGTAGTTGTGCTAGCCAGCGATCCTATGTGACGATCGTATTAGATTCCATTTTTAAAAATTTTCAATTTAGAAAACCAAATGCCGAGTTGTGGTATATATCATATTTGTATGAAACAGCTGATATTTTTTTTGCGATTTCAGAGGTTTGTCCACATAGTGAAAATTGTTCATATTCACAAGTACATTCACCCCTTAAATGGTGCAAACTGATTTTTCTACACTTGTATACATTTTAGAAATCAATTTAATAAATAAATTTTGAGTCCTAAACCTAAAACTACATTCGATAAAATTTATGAATCTCTGCACATCACTATCGTCAATAAAGTAATACAATTATTTCCTTCAAAGTCGTTATCAATTAATACGGAACTTCATGAGCGGACAAACGTCAAACCGGCCATCATAGCGTGCCGCTAGTTTAGTGTAAAGAATTTTCATAATATCTATGAAATGTTTACTAAAACTAACTAAAGTCTTTAAGCTATGTAAGTGGCCTATCCTGAAGATATAGATATAATTATGCCTTTACGGACTCTTCTGTAGACCTACAAAAAAGGAATATTCAAACATACTTACATTGTTTTGTATCTCAAAGGGATTATTATTAGGCAGCGTTTATAACGAAAGTTGGCTCATCTTATTTTACTGGGACGGGACTTTGTTCTGTATTTGATATGTAAAGATATTATATTGCAAATATTTTAGCAATAAGATTGGAGGTGAGAGCATTCAGTTATTTAAAGCGGTGATATTGCAACTCGATTATGTTACGCACAGTTATGTGGTCAGTAACGGTTTGTGAATCTGAGACTGGATCTTGTTAGTTAAGATAAACTTGGTTCACATCTATTAGCTGCTGTTTGTTAAGCAGTCTAACTGTAGCTTCGTATGTTTGCTACGAAATATATAGTTAAGAAGTGGGATAAACCAAGATGCAATACAAGCGACTTCGAATATGAAGAGGTACCTACATAGGTATTCCTATGATAGGAAGGTACCTATCATCAGAAAGGAGAATATCTTATTAGATACTTATATTATACTACATAGTTTGACAGGAACTGAAGCCTAACAATTAAATTGTGATTATTTAGTGGGTTTATAAAACTATAAAATTTGTTACTTAGAGAAGAATTGTAGAAAGGTAAAGAAGACAACACATTCATGTGTGTCGATGTGAATTAGTCCCTATAACAAAATAAATTATGGTCAAATTTTGACCGTAGAGTCACTAGTAACCTATATACAGTTAGTGTAACAATTGTGACCGAGACAAACAGTTACAGCAGTTACACGATCGAATTTACACACAACAAACTTATTAAGACGAAAGTTGCTACGCGCAGATTTCAGATAAGGATTGGATGTGTCGTGTCGACGTGTCGGCGTGTCGACGTGTCGCGCTGACAGCTCGGCCCTTCTGACGGACAAGTTTTTCAATCCCATTGACTGGACCTCAGCTGGCCCTAGTCCGTTACTCAGTACGAATGCGCGGATTTGACCAGTTTACTGAAGTAGCTCCTGGTCTTATATACAGGATGTTAGCGATCGGCGATATACATATGAGTTCATTCTTTTATTTTATTTTTCTTGCGTTCGTCGTCTTGGATATCATTGACGCTTATTATTACGTGGGAGTGTTGTTGTGCTAATAAATAAAAAATAATCTTTAATTAAATGAAAATAAGTAAAAAAGTTCGAGTACACAATATGTTAGGCGTTTAGAAGCTAGGTTCGTTTTCAGTGCGTATTGCACACCGGTCATACATTGTTTTGCACTTCGCAACGCGCATTGGCAAATTGCCTAATTCTGTAAGAAGATTGCACAAATTGCGAACTGAAGTATCTAACCAAAGGGTTTGTGCTAATTAAATTAACTTGTTATCTAAAGATATTACAATTTCTAATTTAAATTTAGGTTTCAGACTTTTTATATTGCAAACAGGTTTCTAACCGAAAATCTTTAGGTCCGTTTATTTTACATTTAAGCACTCTTGTAAAATCAGGGGTATTACGAATGCGCTATTTTCTCTGAAAACAGCAAAAGATCCCTTTCTATTTCCTTACTTTTCGCGAATTCCTTAATTCTTTATTGAATCTTATTGAAGTAGGTAAAGGAACAAAAAACGGACTCGGTGATAACGAGTCAACGGAGTTAACGCAGAGTCAAATATTCACACGCACTTTAGGGCAGTGGGAGTTTGAAGAAAGCGTCTGCAATAAAGCGAAAAAAACCGTTGCTAAAACTTCCTTCCACAGCTCACACATTAAAAGCCGCCTTATAGTATGTATTAGTGCAAAAGTTATAAAGCCTTATTCCTCGCTTGCCCCAATAACTCGCACCAACGTGAAACGAGGTTTATAGTTTTTCTTCATTCGTGGAACGTTATGCGTTTTACGTAACTGTGCTTCTAATGGTTGTTAGTTTTTCCGCCGAGATATCCAGAGCGCCCATCTATAATTGATCCCGTGATACGGATTTAATAAACTGCGCTAACTGTACTGTAATATAAGTGATGGCAACTTTTTTTGCTTTAAGGTCGATATTTGCACAGGGCCCTACATTTCCTTTTATATTTCACGTTAACACCAATAACTTTTAACCAAAACTTATTAGGTACTTCTTCATTTTATCAATAGTTTATTTATAATTGTGAATGATCAGAAGTTAGTTTTAGGAGGACCGAGGACATAAACTCGAAAATAAGGATGAGCTCACAAATAACAAGAGTCGTTTGAGATGTTTCGCTGAGTCACCAGTATCATCCGAATATCCATTGTACAGCCATATGAGCCATGGTGGTGAGCTTAAAATAACGCATTACAGTCACACTTCACGGATGTAGTGAATAATAATAAATATTTTGTACCTACCTACAACATAAATTGACCTACAACATACTCGTAAATTGACCGATAAGCTTATTTTACTTTATTATTATGTTAGATTACTATAAAAAAATGATTAAGATATTTTAGGCTTATTAATCCAAATTTTTAAAATAAAGATAATCCTTTTCAGGATAGTAACATTCCTTGAGAAAAAAGAAGCTGAATCTTAATTTAATCTAAAATGAAACAAAAAATAAACTAAAACACATTAAATATTTATAAAATTCTCAATGAAATCAATACGTACATGTAAAACAAATAAAAAGGCACCGAATCATTATTAATTGCTCAATCAAGTAATGAAAAATAAACAAAAAGAACACTGACTCCTTATTAAATGCTTAATCAAACTAATGAATGGAACAAAAAAGATACTATAACCTAAGTGAATGCTCAATCCTAACACGGAAAAAATAAGTAAAACACTCAGATTAGATACTACTTTAAATTTGAAGGAATGACTTAAAATATCGTAACCTCGCTGATCGTAACAATTTGCGCCAAACATTTTGGCATCCAGGATGGCAAGTGTTACCCTTCCGCTCTATATTTAGATATCAAGCTCGAATACTCGTCCTAATCTCAATTTTGTGGATGAATCAGAGTCCATTGACCTTACACATTCATTACTACTTGTGTATGCTGTATTTGCATAATACATTCTAATTAACCTGCCCGTCAAGTTGGCGTAAACTTCATTTAAATATCGACCTCACGACAGGATCTTCCCCTGTATTACACTTGCTAATATTATGGTATCTATATTTCATGCTAGCTTCGGAATCATGTTTGCCTGGTAGGTATTAATATTTAAAGATGTTTCTTCATGCCTCTTCATGACCTCAGAATAGTTATTGTTTACATAATATGAGTAACCTTAAGTAGTTTGGGCCGATTTAAAAGCAAGTTTTATAGTTTAATTGGTTGGTATATAGAGTTTGGTTTAATTTGACACCCGAATTTTTTGGGAAGTATAATGCCTGCCAAGAAGCAATGACATTTACATAAATATTTTTATTTGGTAATTCATATTTTGTCTATGAATAATTATTTCACAACTATTACAGGCCTTCGGTTTGCCTTGGGAAATGTGTCTTAGTAGGCATATTGGAAAAAAGATGTTTAAATACATAAATTTTACAACAACAGATCAATGAAAACAGCACTCCAATCAGTTCAGTTGTTTTGAGTTCAAGATATCCTCAGAAGAACTGTCAAAATAAACAAAAATTCTAAATGCTAATTGTAATAAAGAGATAGTATTTACCTAATCTCGCTACGATTCCTAACTAGCAGTGAAATGGTATAAACGTACTCTAAATTAGTAAATTCCGAATTCCGAGTCTTTTGTATAATTAAGATAGAACTTCACGTACAGGTAAGTTCGTTAGATCTTTAATTATACATAGCATACATTGACTCTATTTGAGTTTAGGTTAAGGTGGAGTGAGACCAGGTCAGTTATTGTGGGGCAGGTGTAGTACATCTTGGCAATACTATCTGTCGCGCGGCCGCGGAATTCGCGTGGGTGCGCCGGCGAGTACCAGTTGTCGTTCTTTTGTACCCACGTCGAGAACTCGGCGCATCTGTTTGTGTATAATGAACGGAACCGAACACGCTAATCGAATGGTTCTGTACGAATCTGTGGACGTTTTGACAACTTTTTTTTGGCATAATGTCGCGCTAATAACTTTATATCTGGAATTTTGTTGCGTTCATGCCTTTTTGTTTGGTATTTTGTTGCGTTAAAAATTATATGAATACTAAAAAAATGTTACCACTATAAAAAAAGTTTTGAAGGAAAGCATGCGTATCGGTTGCGATTGCGGTTCAAAAATCAATAAGTCTGTGTATTCTAACTCTCCTTACCTATCTTGCAATGCAACTTTGAATCTAAGAAAGCAAGATTTTTTATTATTTTACATGCTCCCTAAATGTAAAAAAGTAGGCCTTAATTTTTTTTAATGATTTATCTTTATTACGTTTCTAAGTCTAGTAGGTAAGTGTACCTATTGTTTGTAAATAAGAAAAAGAAAAGATCAATTTTAACAGTAACATTTCCAACCACTTTGAACTTATTCAAGGGATTAACAAGATTTGTCTTTATATGTTTTCCATATTTTAATTAATAATCAAACATTTTACGTGACATTACTTGTAACAATTATGTAAGGATGTATATTAGCGACCAATGCTTGATAAACCTCGCACATTTAACTGCGTGTAGCAACAGATCTTGGTGCACTATAATTACCATAAATCGAAGCAATCTAAAAGCTAGACACATGTTTAATTTTCGTAGTCAACGTCTTATCAATCTAGATCTTAGATCTGATCTCGATTTCTTGAAGTTTCGTTTCATTAAATATATACAAGTTAGTGCACAAATTTTTTTGATGTATAAAGTAGTTTCTTGAGAATAATCGCGTTCCTATTTGTGAAATATAATAAACAGTTTTCCTAGTATCATTTGGAGCACAGCCAAATCCATGTCATCCTTTGGGTGTACGTTAATTTTAGAGATTGATATTGTAACTGTTATTTAATTAGACTAGTTTAAGTAAACGTTACATCGAGTACAAAATTATTCTTAAAAAGCGTGAGTTTTATACTTCCGTCGATTTTTATTTATGGACGATAGGTACAAGTATGCAGCGTAACCCTTCCGATGTCGCCATTGTTAACTGTGGCAGACGCCGTACAAAATTCAAATCGAGATGAGGATGGCTAGTCTGGTAAGAAAACGGTATTATTACTGCAACCGGATCTACACCTTTCTAACCGGAAGACAGTTGCTATTACAATAATTATTACGCAGTAGAAAATGTATCAGGTACCGTGATGGTTGGTGGTACTACCCCGGGCGAAATCATTAAGCTCTACCACCAATATTATAACCTAACACAGATGTTTTAATCCAAACTAACATTTAATCCGATTATTTGTGTTTTTTTATTTCTAAGATCTCTTTATAGACCTGCCCTACACAGATCATTTTGAAATATTTCACGAAATTTACTTTCACTTGAACTCATTGTACAGGAATGGACTTACAACAATTACAACTTACAAAACTATCTTTCATATATAATTGGAGAATAGGTACTTATTAACCCATATCTATAAAAGTAGATAATGAACTGTACATTTATGAAGTTTTCGTCATGAAAATAATGATTATTACAGAAAATTGGCATGCAGTTTTACCGTTACGCCTCCGTTGTTCTGGCGGACGATCGTTAATTAGGTATGTTATCTTTAAGGATGTTTCGTTCGGTATTCACGTCATGATCAATAAGCCATATTGCATCAGGATTAATAAAAATTTATTTATGACGCCATTATATTTATGTATTAGGTAACAACTTTTTATTTAACTATAAAAAATTCTTAAAACCATAAGACAAAACTTAAAAAAAATACTTTTTTTGCGAATACTCGACAAAGCAATGAGCAAATACGAAGTACGAAGTGCTTATTGCTTTTGTTAGTGGTGTTCTAACACTGTTCTGTGGTGGTGGTGGGACTCTAAAAGATAATGATCAAGCGTTGCCGGCCAAGAAAATACGGTTCATCCGCTTATTGCTACTCGTTTTTGATCCATTGAAGATACTGTATACACGCCTTTATAGTCCATAAGTGCACTGACACTGAGGATGTAGGTAGCGAGTAAATCGAATGCCGAAGAAGCCCACCGTGCGATATCGTGTAATTAATCACGCCCTTATAAGGTCATGAAAAAGAAATTGCAATTCGTAATAAGCTGCGGACAACGAGGTATTACTGAAAACATAAATAGCGCCATTTACAGCTTGTAACTTATGATATATAAGTTTTTATTTTAAATACAGGATTGAACCGCTTACAGGTAATTATACCCTGCTGTGATGTCGGCGGCATTCATGTCTGACATAAATCGTGGATATATTATTCATTTTTTAATGTGGTCTGGAGGTCAGAGGAATGTTTGTAGTGTATGTTTGTCTATTGTTATCTCAATGTAATACTATTTTATTACCATCTGTTGCCTATTAAATTCAATAAATTAGCGGTTTAGATCCTTTATTTCCCCTTCATTAAGTACCTAAGCGTTTTTAACCTATGTCTAAATTTTTGGGACGGTAATCTTGGAATTAAAATACCTTTTTTATTTGTGAACTAAAATTTTACCCTAGTTTTACTAGGTATTTAAAATGGTTTAAATGTTACTGAGAGTAGGATCAAACAGAAGAGAATCTAAAATTTTTTACATACCTATGTTCAGTGAGTCAGTTTACGACACATCATTATATCTCCATAACAAAATCATTATTTAATAATATTATATAACGTGTCTTAAGGTAATTGCAATGCTCCGAAAAAGTTAGAATTTTTTATTACAGTGAAATAGTACATTATGATATAAGTGCGCGAAGTTGGTCATTACAGTCGAGGCGGTATTGCACAGCCCGAGCTGCAAGGCGAGGGCTGTAATAGAGCCAAGACTGTAGTGAATAAAGCGCACGCGTATCATACGACGTTTTTCAACACACTTGCGAGGAAAAAAACAATTAGGTATCGACATTTTTCAGTCACAAATCAGCAAATTATAAACGAACAAATGTTTGCACAAAATGGCGCCGAGGTTTATTTTATTTTTTCGCGCGCCGTATCTTTGGTTGAATAACTATGCGCGCGCAGGCGCGCAGGTTAAGTCCAGAGGCAAAGAACACCGCTATTCAGCCACAATATATTAAACTAAATAATTATGTATTTCTAATAGGAATTTACGGTAATTAATGATTTAAAATATTGTATTTTTTAAATGCTTTAATAGATAATTAGATGAAGTATAATCTTATCTTAACAGATTTTGACTAAGTACAACAAGTTTATTTATTTACAAAATAATAAATCTTTTGGTAACAACCTCTTTACGGATATTAAAAAAAAAGTGGAATAAGAAAAACACTAGTGCGGCAATGAAAAGTAAAACGCACTACTGTGTAATAAACCGCATTCCGGGCGTAAGACTAAAGAAAAAATAGCAACTTTACGAGCAAGTGTGTTGAAAAAGATAATTAGGTATTTGCAGACCTTAATAAGTAATGTAATGTAACATAGTGCAAATGCTTACTTAGTAGTCGTTCTCACAACTCATTTTACGCTGGAGGTGTGAGAAATCTTATTTAGTCTACTTTGACACGGCTTTTAAGTTGACGTGACCTACTGGTGTTACAAACATGACAGTATTACTTAGAATTTATTTTAACCACTTTGTATTTTATAGGTCTGAGAATGAGTGGTCTTGTGAATAATAAATAAGGAACTTTGTGAGAATTAACTTCAATATCAATTTAGTTTCAAAGATTTAACTACCATTTATTTTAAATTGTTAATTCGTTTGTTGGTAACATGCTTCTTAAAAATAATAATATGTGTACAGGAACAAGTAAAAATAAATACTTAGTTTTAATTAAGAAAACCATGTACCTAGATAATTGTGCTACGAACCAAACCTAAGTTCGAATATATCTTTTATCGTTTAATGTAAAGTTGCAAATCCAAGTCTAACTAATAACATAATATATTAAGTAAATGTGAAAGTTACTCTGTTTGTCTGCCTGTGAGGCTTTCACGCCTAAACCACTTAACCGATTTTATTGAGATTTGGTACGCCTCGGGACAGAACATAGAATATTTTTATTCTGGAAATTAGAAGGGGATCGAAAGGGATATAATATTTTCAAAATATTGATACGTCGATATGTCAAAATGTAAGTAGATGGCGCGCGCTGTCAGTCAACCATTCATACTTTGCGCACAATGCCGCGCTTAATTTTCCCCACATCCCCTCAGGTGTTTTGATGTTGTTTGTGTTTCAGGCAAGCGAAGCCGCGGGCTAAAACTAGTGTGTAATAAACGATGCATGTCACTCAACATCATCAACTTTTTACTTCGTACATATGTATATTACAGTATTTCGACATTCTTAGGCAATTTTCACCAAACATTTGCGTTAAACTTTACAACGGCCTCAGTTTTTCTCTATATAAATTAGTATTAACGAAGCTCACAAGTGAGTTAATAACAGGAATGTCCAATTAAAAATGATTTCGATTCGGTTAAAGAAATCTCTGTCCTTTTATGGAGGACATAACGAGATGAATTCCCGGTCTTGTTGT
The DNA here is from genome assembly GCA_905404135.1 of Hesperia comma. Taxonomy (NCBI): domain Eukaryota; kingdom Metazoa; phylum Arthropoda; class Insecta; order Lepidoptera; family Hesperiidae; genus Hesperia; species Hesperia comma. The sequence goes on along the minus strand of FR990027.1, from coordinate 6,354,958 downwards.
ATTGTTTTTTCCGTGTCTCTGCGTTATTTCTTATCTCTTGGTTGTTTTAACATTATTTCGATTTTCTTTAAGTTGTGTTTTGCCTTAGATCCTTACATTTTTATTCTTTGTTTTTAATTTAGTTAATTAGCGCTATCCTCTCAGTCTTTCTAGAGCAAAAAGAATTAATTTGTCTCTCCAAATGCGATAATACATTTTATATCCCTACATTTTCATTCTGAATTATTCTGAATTAATTATAGTTACACGTACATCTAATAATAAATGTCCGTTTTAACTATTCCCAGGAGACAATCCGACGTAGACACGAATAGATTTAAAATTTAAAGCATTTAAAGAACTGTCACTCTACAAACGGGTACGCGACATGCGAGTATCAACTAAGACTAGTGGTAAATAAGCGGTCAAGCTAAAAAATATCATTAATAAAATCAATTTATTTGAATTTACCAAACAATGGTTATTGGCTATCGTCACCCAAAGATATCAGTAACATAAAGAAAGTACTGGATTTCAACCCATCAGTCGCAACACAATGAGTCGTTTGACTCTTATTAGCAAAAGAGCCCATATTATGTAGGCCCTTCATCACTAAATATATTGATTAATTAATAATCATGACATGACGTTACGCTTCGAAGTAGCCTATCCAACATTGGTCCCATACGCCACATCGCAACATACCTATACCTAATCCTACCTAACCATTCTGATAAGGTTGTATAGGATTAGGAATAGGAGGCCAAATAGGTACGAGCACGACCAAAAATAAGTGTTATTTTTAATAATGACTAATCCTCACAAATGCACTCTTTACTATCCCACATTAAAACCGGCCCTTTATTTACGAGGGTTTCGGACAAGGACCGGATTATTTCTGGTTTACAATAACTAAACAATGGTTCAACATAAATATATTGCTGTGAAAGACCGTTAATTACTGTGTAGACACCGAGAATGAATAATATTGTTTTGTGGATAGGATAATGCGCTAGTCGGAGATGGATGTTTGGATGAAGGTGAAGCAAATGGATGTGTACGAAATGTTTTTGGTAACATTAATGGATCAATTAAATTTCTTCTTAGTTGTATGTTTATGAATCGGTGCATTCACATTAAGACGTTTAATGTTATGAGTGATCATTATGACGTGAATTAAAATTTAATAGCTGTTATTTCTTTCAAAAGACTTTTCACACCAAATAACACAAAACACAAAATAAATGATGCCATTATAATTCGACCAGTCACTTTCTTACTATTGCTGAGGTAGATTTCCTCGCTATCACAATGTTACGCGCTCAGGACTGAAATCATCACGTTGGTCAAGAGATTGGCAGGCTTCCTACCTTCAACCTTTAACGACATTATGAAGGGTTCTTAAGTATGCAAGTTTCTTTATAATTTATCGCTTTACAGAAGCGATTGACATATAAGTAGGTACCTATTTATAATTCGAAATCGGATCAACCATACGAGAAAATTTTAAGTCATTACCATAAAATATAATAATTAGGTAATCGGTATGGTATTGCATAATACACTTAAACACTAACATCCACGAAGTATTAGTGAATGGGATTTAAAATTTTAACGTTTGGATTGAAAAGTAATTCAGTTGAATAAATTGTTCATTAAATTGAATGGTATGGCTACAATGATATCCCAAATTGAGTTCCCTCGGGTCCGTCAAGTGATTGGCATGTAAACAATGGTTCGCCATGTTGGTCGCACATAAACTACCGGCCAGTGACGATAGATTTACAAATACAATACACGAACGTTTAATTACTTACTTTCTTTTCACCCTCCCGGGCGATAGGGGCCAACTGTCATTCACAGAATCAATTGAATGACTAACGCACTGGGGCTCGTCAGCGAGAAAATTGGTGAAATTGATTCGATTCGATAGTTAGATCGTTACTTGTGTCATAGTTACAAATGTATAACAAAGAGTATCTACATGTTGTCTCATTGATGAAACTTATTTCATATTTTACCTAATGTATAGAGACAAAGAAACCCCTGTCTATCATATATAATAGTAAATTTAAATTTAATATATTATTTAAATAATTTATTGAAATATAATAACGTAAGTAAAAATATGTGTGTTTAAAGAAATATGTCAGAATATCCAAAATAATTTTTAAGTAATATTCTTAAATTATATGGTTTGGGAGTATGCTTACTCATTTTATTTTATTTGTTTCAGGTGAGTACTTCATACAACAATTTAAGATTACAGCAGTCATAATGACCGGTAAGTTTAAGCATGATTATTCATTATTTACAACTTATTTTGTAGCCGCCTACGCCATGCTCTAGTAGTGGGTCTTCACGACACTCAACGCACAAAGGAACTGGTATTTTCTATCCAGTTCGGATCTAGAGCAATGCCACTGTATGGAAATAAAATAAATTAAGTACGAGAAATGAATCGTAAATATGTACCTATTATAATTACACTGTTAATTATTGTTGACTTATATAGTTATATCCTGGTATATATTAAAAGGGTATTTCATATTATTTTTACCGTGACGTAGAAGCATCTCTATGAATCATCACATTAAGTAACAATTCATTAAATTAAAAATTAAACAATTTAAGTACGTTGTACGTACGTATATAGTCCGTTTTTTTTCGCTGCGGACTAAATTGACATTAGCTGTGTGGCCACTTTTTTGCGAATCATTAATAGTGATGTGCCTCTACCGTAACTTTACGTAATTTACAATCTAGTATCGTTTTTCGGTAATAATAAAAAATCTGTCTTTAAAATAATATGACCGACAGGCATACCTATTGTATGTATAATGTACCTTAACCTTGTTATTGCGTATTCCTCAACAAGAAGTCAATAATTTTCGTATTTAGTTAGTGTAATACGTAATTAAAATTTATAAATATATTTTTTATCTGTGATACTCCATAGTTACCATGATTTGTAAAAGATTCGTCTATTATCAAATAAAAATAAAATTATCTGATAAAAGTAAAAAGTTACGTTTCATAAAACCGGTATCGTAGAACAACACTACTATTAAAAAGCTGGTATCATTATTTCGAAAATTGACATTTGCATGTGTCAATTTAGTCCGTAGCGAAAAAAAACGGACTATACGTACCTTATTATTAAAAAAACAGAAAGTAATTTCCATAAAAATTGGCTTCCTATGTTGTATATCTTTTTATTTATTATAGTACATTTATTTAAATTACCTCTATTTTATACTCGTACAAGTGAGCTGTTATGTCGAGGACAAACAAGTAGGTACTATAATAAATGAGGGTCGCCGTTTTTGTGCTCACCAGTTGGCGCCACCGTCGAGGTGAGGTCTTGCTGTCAAAGCCCGCCCATACATAAACAGTGACAAATGAAATTCAGACAAGCGAAAAGTGACAGACAGACCTCCCTTTTCACTAGCGCCTCTAGCGGAAAATTCACACGCGGTTACCCTCATTAATTCCATCGTAGATCTTGCCCATTCGCAATGATCGAAAAAAATACAGTTTACTATGCCCGGTCTTCGCATCTTTTTTACTTCACGTCAATTTTCGTACATTGGCCTATTTTTATTCCTGTCGATGTTTGTTGCCTATTTATCATGTGTTAAATGTAACACAAATGTAACTCGAATCCACACAGAATTCCATTTGTTGTTAGTTATGTAGTTCATATTGTGTTCATGTAGCTATGTTGTGTTCCTGTACAATATAATCCGGAGGCATAATGTACAGTGGTGAACAGTGGAGCTTTGTTCCTGTTCGTTCATATTGTGGAACAGCCGAACAGCGCTTTCTTTGTCCCGATTCGCAGTGGGGGCACCTGGCCCTCCAAAGGTCAGCTCGCTGTCAGTACTTGAACTCTGATGGATATAAAAAGTTTAAGCTGCGCGTTAGTTTAATCTTCGAACTGGATGGTACATTGTTTTGCATGATATATGAATGATTGATGTTTAGACTTTGTGTTTTGTTAATAAGTAGCCAATGCAAAACAGTTTTATGACGTGTCAAGTACCTACTTGTATGCATAAAAGTACCTAGTACTGCTTAGTAATTAAGTAAGCACGTAAATAATTTATATCAGTACTTTTTTAAATAGCCGACAAACTAGTAGTCATCGATGCATTCCGGTCAAGATAGAAGGAAATTAAAAGAAAGAAAAGACTAGAGCTCTCAAGCTCTTTTTGTTGCTGACTATAGTGTAGTATTGCTGTGGTATCAAGGCAGCTGGATTACAGCATTATCACCAAGCAGGAACCGTATCCTCTTGCCTCTTATAACACCCTGGTCTGCGGACACCTATTTAATTCGGTTCGGTTTTCTAGGTCGCCCCAAAACGACAAAAAGCCTATTTACCCATTTAAAGTTACTTGTGGCAACTTGAGCCAAGATACCGGTGAAAATGAATACAAAAACTGCAAAAAACTTTCAAACACCGTTGACAAAAGGTGTTTTACTAAATGGATCTCGAGTTATTTCTTTTGTTGGTTTCCGCTCTAAATTATCGATACAATAAAAGTTTGTAAAAACTGGCCATAAAAATCAGACAGTTTAGAATTACCTTGAGTGTTTATGGGTACTTTAAAGTTATTTGTACTTTAAGGGTGTTTATACATTTGTAGTGTCTGTGTTTATTAAATTAAACTTGCTCATAATAATCTTAGAATTATCAATGTGTGCGTAGATTATGACTATGGGATTGTGTGTGACAAATATTGATTGCTTTGCATTAATTAAATAACATGAATTATTGCATTTGGATATCTCTTATCTTATGGAATGTAAATTTATTCTACTGTGCGATACTCCAGTTTTCAAATTATGTTACTGAAACTTCTAAATTATTAGTTTACAAAGTTTGATAATCAGCACTTGCATATCTATAAGGTAGGCAAATACATGCATTTCTCAAAATATTCTGGAGAGTATGATTGGGGTAGTATGCCCTAAGTTCAGTTTTATCGAGAGGTGAACGGAGCCCAACCGTGGAGCAGTTGTGGTATTAATGATGACGATATTTCTGCATAGCTACCACTAAATACCGTCATAATTATACATATAAATTACTAACATTGTAGTAGAACTGACAACAATAATAGCAGACAGCTACAAATCTTTAGAAAATGAGTTTACGCTTCAGTAGGTTAGGCGAGAGACTTTTGAACGTCCATCAATGTTTCAATGTCCCAGTTTCTCGTACACTGCGCCACTGGCTACTACTGAGCACGTTTCATTTGGCCACGTGCCGATATACTTCATTGTATTTATTTAATCACCAGTGAGAGAAAAGAAAGCGTAAACTCAATACTCCCCTATGGCTATACTTAGGGACTCAGATTCTATAATCTGAGCTTAGGGACTACAATATATTATTACTGATGCTGTCATGTTGGTAATGACTTTGATAGTAAGGGTCAGTAGTTTGATTTCCGGCTGGAATAAATATTTATGTAGCAGAAAAATGTTTGTATTTGAATCTTGCTTTTTTGCGATCTCTTAATTCCGGGTGTTCAGCGTAGTTTGCCATTATTTTTAGTCTGCTAGTTTTAAAAATAGTCTTTTTTGAAGGAAAGCACCAAGATTGAACCTTTAACAAAATATTCACTAACAGTTTTTTAAACGAAATTTTGATTTTTCATACTTACTTGTTACTTATTACACAGACGTCACAGACCAAAATTGTATCCCCAATCATATTGTATGCTGTATCATCAGACAGACAGATTTTTTGGCTCTTCAGATGTTTACAAAATGTTAAGAATCTTAAAATGCAAATAGCTATTGAGTTTTTATTTCTCAATAAATGATATATTTGTAGAAAGGATGCCGGCTATCTTGAGTACAAATACATGAGGTATCGATAAGGAGACTAGGCCTTGAATACAAACGAGGTCCTTTAGATCTGCTTAGTACATTTTATAATTCCATTCAACAACTATAACAGATTTAACAGAATATCACGGATTGTATCTTCATATCACGGCGTTCCACCAGCACACGTAAGGAGCCTCCACAACCTGATGACAGCTCCTCTTCTTGCTGTCGCCATGTCGTGAATGGTTCTTTAGCACGCGGTGTTACGTCAGTTGTCAAACTCGTCCAGATATAAGGACCTCCTTTTCACTGCGCCGTCACGGCCAACCCTGACCACCGCGCGTCCTCGAGCGGTTAGTTAGATTTGGGAGTCACCTAAAGAGACAATCATCCAATTAGTAATTGCTCGTCCATACCTGATACAAAGTAGCAACACACATTAACGTTGAGTATGCTCAACTTTTGAATCTGACCAAATTAACCTTCAATATCAACATGCGTGTTATCACTCAGTTATTCCTATTTTATTCACAATCGTGCTCGTTGGCTTTCGACCACCAAACTGTTCCAAATCGTGAATCCGATTCAATCATGCCACATAAAAACTCACTTACAACAACCTTCATTCGTTTACACCAAAAGCGAGAACCGGGCGTGTGGAGCCCTCTGCACCAACTTACTCCCAAGGCGTGGACCGGACGTACAAAGCCCCTTCGACCAGCTTACTCCCAAGGCGTGGACCGGACGTACAGAGCTCCTTCGACCAGCTTACTTAAAAGCGGTGGCCCGGACAACTGTAGCCCCTTCAACCAGCCGAACATAGGTATCTTCCACAGCAGGCAGCGGGTTTTTCTCAAGCTCGGCAGCTATCTTTCAACCAAAGGCGTAGTTCGGGCGTGGTTCTGGCTTATGAAGCCTTTTAAACCAGCTTGTTTCCAACCAGATGCGCATCTATTTTCTCTTGTCGCTTGCTCGACACCACCTCTAACAATACTTACTCATTTCATACTGATAACCTAAGTCAAGCATTCGTCCCTCTAGCCATAAACGTGCGCCATAATTCTGCCACAATTGCCACGGATAACCACTCTAAAACTCACTATCTGCAGCTGAAAGACTGTTTGAGCCAGCTGTTATTGCATTATCACTCCGTTTTGAAGTACCACTATCACTATGAGCTTGGTTAATATGAACATCTTGTTCCTTATTGACCGCCGTCTCGGCCTCCTCACCACCGATCGTGTTTGTTACAATTTCAACTAAGCCTCAAACTCAAACTCACACACACACTATCAACGTGTTCTTCAAATAGTAATACTACCTCAGCAGGAGTTGTTCGGAGGAAATAACTTTACTCTGCGTTATTCTATTGTAATGATATTGCACATCACACCACCGTTGAATTCTACATCACTCATATATTTACACAGTACCAAAAGCGAACAGTCGGAACTCAGCCACTCCCCAAATAATGTCGTCTCGTCTGGCGAGAGATTTCCCTTTACCCTATTATGATACTTAGTGTGACCCTTGGTTACAAAATTCACATAACCATTACATAATTACACTAGCCGGGCTCGAACCGGGAACCACTAGCCTCACGGGCAATCATTATGCAGCAGGGTTTATATTCGTAACAGAACTAAAAAAAGCTTTACGTTTGTCGTCAACGTATACTCGGTGACGGTGTCATCGCGTTCAGTACCAAAATTTACTGTAAAATTGCTGTTTTCTGCAGAGAATGAAAAAAAGAATTCAAAGACCTTACCAACAGCTTTTACTAATGTACCTTCCATTACACTCTGGTCAAAAATTGGAAAATCCTTGCGTTTATTTACTCCATTATCATTATACAATTGTCAATAGCTGTGCCCATGAATTGCAATGCTCGAACGTTAGTTTTTGTTGAGACATTCAGCCTCAGTTATCCGTCATGACTACCGCTGACAACATACATCCACGTTCCCACATGGCGTATCTGCAACCAATAATTTTGAACAGCAATTTCCAATATTGAAGAGCTTCAGTTGTTAGACAAACTACAAAGTTACTACAACATATCGCCCCAATATCGACATTAAGAATGATGACTAGCATAAACGCCCATCACATATCACATGCCCGATGAAGAATGAAAGAAAGCGTTAAAGAATCCCCAAATACCAGTACTTAGAATGCTCCAATGATGATAGCCATGATCACGGTCTCGAGATGTTGTGTCTATTGTAAATAGAACGTTCTTGTTTGAGAACCAACGTCAGTGGTATAAGAAAGGCACACTAATATTATTGAAAGCTGCAGTGTTAAATTGATCAATCGACCGCTGACCTTGTTAGAACATGGCACCCTCAGAGCTGTTAGTGGATAAGAAACTTTCTTACTGCGCGACCAACCAGACCAAATCTTTACAACCGATACTAACCACATTTGCCTTATTATTCTGAATAATTTTCAAGTGCGAAGTACCTAGTGTGTACGCAGTATTTCCCATATGGTTAACTGGATAAATGTTGACAAAATAATAACCGATTCCATATTTTAGAAGGGATGAATAAGTCATCGACCTTGGTTGCCATAAGTTTTATGATCTTGCCGGGTTTCAGGTACCAGAGACGCTTTCAACATTACACACTATGGTTGCAAGTTAATTGCAGTCCCCTCACTTTTAAGAAAAGGCGTGCCCAATCGTAGCTTACAGGCTAATAAAAGCATGCAGTGGACAATAATAATAAATGTTCATACTATATTGCCATTAGCAAGCTGAAAATTAGATAGTCAAATTAATTCACGTCATATTACATTAGCTATTTCAATGTCTCCTATGTTCCGTAGTTAAACCTCGCATCCATAGAATCGGAGCGTATTGACACTAAACTCGTGTTGTATGAATGTACCGTATCGGTCATTTATCTTGGCGGTGAAGGTTGAAGCAACTTTGCAAATCCACAACAAGACTATTCCGTCGCGTTCATTCCTCTGCTTCACTATATACCCCAAACCACGTAACGAAACTCAACGCGATCCTCAACATCATACAATTCTCTGTTCGGTAGATTTACGAAAAGATCAGGGAAAACTTCAATGTTTCTTAATAAAATAGAACTACCAAGGCTGCTAAAATGCTGACCAAACCTCATGAGAACATTTAATTAACGATTCATCTCAGAAATAGAACTCAACTCATAAAGACAACAATCTTATTACATTTGAACCAAATAGTTACGTTAAGCATTTCTACGTTCATCGTACATCATTACGTTAAGCTCTTAGATAAACTTCGCTCTCCATTGCAAGTCACACCATTAACATTCTGGAGATATTAGGTATTCAAAAGTACTTTAAATCATTATTTTGATGCCGTACATTGCCTCTAAACCAATCCTCAAGAGTATTCTAGAGCAACAGTCAATCCTAGCTCAAGTTACCATAGAAGTTACTCAAATAACATTACTGTCATTAATATTCTTTTACTGTTGGTCCGTAACATCCGAATGATATTCATCTCATCGTTTCTGAAATTATTATTCTGTACACAATAATCATAAACCTCAGACCTAAAACTTCACATTGGATCCAATGGTAGTTACAATTTAATCGCTCCATAATGATCCCATACTATATCTTCCTTGTAGCCATGCAAAACCAGGGCATGTCACAATTTTAGACAAACATTATTATCCATTACTATTGAAGCCAAATCCTATCATAATTGATTCATCAATTTCAAAGCTTTCAGGCTATAAATCTCATCAGAAATATTATTTAGCTCCTTAAACGATGTTCAAGTCAACATCTTGTAGGACGCAGCAATTCAACACTTTGCAAAGCTCAATGACATTACTCGGCTGAAGGTCTATGATATCCCTTTTAAGGCTCATCATCGATATATAATGTAACGACATTTGAAGTAGAATTAAGAGAACGTAAATAAGTTCGGATCGAATTAAACAATAGAAACGGAAGTCTAAAACAACAGCGTCTTAATCTCGTATGCATTTCGTTCTGATTTCGTTACAATTATTCCATACTTTATTATTGATAGTTAATAGGGTAAATTATCTACTAGTTAAAGAACTTACAACCCTCCTTTTTATGGAATTAAGAAAGCAAACGAGCGTACAGCACCACCCTTCCTCCATCACGCATGATAATTGTGCTCCTTCTGTCCTCCTCATCTATTCAGCTAGGTACTCTACAGGAATCCCCATCGCAACGTCGCTCTCCAAGAAGTATACCAATGTTAATAGTAATTATTGCCTTACCGACATACTCACCTTTAGTGACTTACCCACTCACCAATGTTATTAGAAATGCAATAGGTACATACAGATAAGCGTTTAGTATTAACGCATAGCAATAGAAAGCCAGAATTTATTATGTTGACGCTGTGCCCTCTCAAAATTTAGCAGCAATCTAAGAAGCATACAATAATGAAAGGTGCGTTTTGGTGCACATTAGCGCACATTTCCACACATTTTTGTACATTCGTATTATACACGACTTTCTGCATATCCATGATACGCTGGCCATGTGGCTTTTACAACCGCCATCACCTTTACAGCATAATTCTTCGTAGTTTAGTCGAATATCGTTCATATTTTCATACTTTACTCACGGTCATAGTCGTGTTCATGAATCGTCTGAGAGTTGTTGTTTTTCCATACCTCTATATCCATGACACTGCTTGCACATTCTGTAACGGAACAATATTATCACAACCAATGGAACAATGTTACCACAAGAGCTCCATCGAACACACATATTATGGAAGTAGGTGTTCACTATCCAACAACACAATCCTTATTTGCAACCTCAGTTTGCAACAATCATCGTTCCAATTCGATCATTTCCAATGCGTTTGTAATGATTTACATCGTAAAATATTCACTTCCAAGAAAATTTCAAATGACGTATCTTTTGTCAGTCCTCTTTTATTTTTCACCGTTTATTGTAAATTCATTATTCATTATTTTTTATGTTTTTATGCAAGGTTTCATGAGCGCTGGGTTCTTTGTCCAATTCTGATGTAGAAAGGATGCCGGCTATCTTGAGTACAAATACATGAGGTATCGATAAGGAGACTAGGCCTTGAATACAAACGAGGTCCTTTAGATCTGCTTAGTACATTTTATAATTCCATTCAACAACTATAACAGATTTAACAGAATATCACGGATTGTATCTTCATATCACGGCGTTCCACCAGCACACGTAAGGAGCCTCCACAACCTGATGACAGCTCCTCTTCTTGCTGTCGCCATGTCGTGAATGGTTCTTTAGCACGCGGTGTTACGTCAGTTGTCAAACTCGTCCAGATATAAGGACCTCCTTTTCACTGCGCCGTCATATTTGTTATTCTGTGCTGTGAATAGAAGTTTTATGAGTAGGTACCTACTGTTTATCAGAAATGATTCCACTTGAAATTCAAAGATTCTTTAAGGCCTAGGTAGTGTATCAATGGTAAGCCGTTAATAATGTGAGGTAACATTACTACAACTACTTTATTTCATTATTTTGCAAAAGTAACGGCTTTGGTTGTTAAGCCGGCGAAAATGTAAACAGCCTCTACCTCATTGTATTAAGTTTTTCCAAAGCCTTTTTTTTTTTTTTTATGGAATTAAGATAGCAAACGAGCATGCAGTACCACCCTTCCCCTGCCGCCCATAACAACTGTGACCGACCTAGAACTAGACTCAAAGGAACTAGGATGGTTAGTCCAGTTAGTAGATGGTGTTAGAATATTAGTTGGTTAGTTTGTTAATAAGTGCGAGGACAGGGTATGTTAGTGATAATTAGTCCTGTTAGTTAATGTTAGTAATACTCCAGTTAGTTATTGTTAGTATGAGTCTTGTTCCAATTCGGTCACAGATGCGTTGATACCCCTGAGGTCTGAGATGGTCGCCTCTAAAAAAGTGAAACCGGCTCCACAACAAGATAAAGTGTTTTCCACCAATCTCAAAATTGTTTAGTACCTAGTTTAGGTATTTTGTCAATACATTTAATTATGTATTTTGATGCTATTACTTTTAAAGATAAACAATGCTACCAAAATTACACAGATTTACAATCCCCCGGGGCTCTAGCTATATGAAAAAAATATATCCACATCAACAAGAAGGTAGGTGTATCGTGGTTACTGCAGTGCGTTCACTAATACATTTCAAGTGAGTTTCAAGTATAAGATTACAGATAAATCGTCTGAAGTTCCCTTTTTGGTTTTGGAGGCCTCTTTAATACTTTCAGAGAGTTTTAGTGGGGGAGACGAGCAGGGTCACAATATTTTCAAGGCACCTTTTTATATTTGGTATTTGTACATATTTACACAAATTATAATTTTGTTTCCGATTAAATACGAGTGCCATTAATTTTTCCAGATAAACTTTGGATATACCAATAACATGAGAGAAAATAGTAAAATAAGGATGCTATGCCTTTTATATCAGTGAAAATTTATAATTTACTAGGCACATATGTATGTACATATTAATGTATAGAAGTTTAAAGCTTTGGGGTTAAAACCTAAGGCAGAAATATACTAACGTATAGGTATCGTAGGACTCAAACTTCTGACTATTATAATAGTAACTAAATAGTTCCTAGTTTAGGTAAACGATAAAAATAAAAGTAAATTCCAGTGAACGAAGTCAGGAGTGTTAAGTTTCGATGTATTTCCTAGTCGACACCAAGCTTGTGATAATACTTTGTACCAGAAACTGGATTCAGTCAACCTTTAAGAAGACAGCAGTAAGGTCTACATTCCTCAACATAATGGTGACGTTAATGTTTGGTCACGATTCACGCTGAGTAAACAAATAATACAAACGGCGCTCCCTCCGCCCGAAGACTACTGTGTCAGCTGTATCATAGTAAATGCAATGTAAATAGTGGTTCAACTTTCTAAAAGAGAGCCGAATCGATGCTACTGGTAATGTAAACCATTAGTAAAAGATATGTAAATTAAGGAAACATTGCGTGCTTGGCAATTTGTCGCTGCTCCTGTTGATATTTTAATTTAACACAAGGGGTAAACAAATTAGTTATGCACTGCTCATTTGCATTACAAGCGACATTATCTTACAGAAATACAGACAGAAGACAATTGTATATCTCTACCATAAACGTTCATCTGTCACATAAATAATTGTTTTGACTGGCAATGGGACCCAAGACTAAGGGTGGAAATATTTTGGTATGACAACGAAAGAGTAAAGTTTCATGAAAGTCTAAGTACCTACCTACATACCGTCTATAATTTTCACACTCAGTTTCGTAGATAGGGACCTTCTACTTAAGGTTTGTTACTCTACTAAATATACTTCTGCTAAATTCTACTAACTTTTAACGAATTTGCTTTATAGTTGTTATATTGTTCCGGAAACTAGAACCAATTACATTAGGTAATGGGAATTACAGTCATGAATGAATATGTAATTCATAATTCATTCACCCTCAAAATGATACGGACTTTCCGCCCATTTCATCTATACTCGTTAGTTAGTACAGTAGTTTTATTCATTCATATTAGGGCTTTGAGTAAGAATTTTATGAGGTATAGATATTATTATTAATTATGACAATAATATTGCTTGCTACAACACTTGCTACATGAATCTTTATATAGAACCAGTCCGACTGTCTTGTATGATACCTACCTCCCTCTTGCTTGAGTTAGTCGCCAAAAGCCTGGTTGTGTTTCGGCTGGGAGTAATTGGACCATTTCTTTCTTTTTTTCTTCCTTTTTTGGCGGACAACTGTATTTTACTAGTATTATGTTTCCTTAGGTTCAATTTATTGATGTCTGTGGGCTACGGCGCGGTGGGTGCTTACATTCGGTGGCAAAATTCGTTAGATGTCGGATTACATAAAAAAAATTAAAACAAAATCCACGTTAATTTATTTAAGCCGCGTTCCTACACATATTAGATGTACCTCCATAATATTTCATATGTACAGTTTGTACAGTGTATAAATGAAGTGGAACCACTGTTCTCGCTTCCTATTTGTAACCGTATCAAGTTCCTGTGCATTTCCGCGGCGTCACTAGAGGCGTGTTTAATTTCACTTAGCGATCGCATCTAGTTATTGCGTCCTAGATACAGAGGAAAGCGGCTCAAAGTTGGCCGCTACTACAAAACTATTTTCGATCTACCACAAATTCGTGATCATGACACAAATCGTCATGTAACGATCGCTGATCTCTTAATGCCTGCTATCATGTAGGTATTACGTAATCAGCTTATGATTTACGCCATCTCTGCGGTGATTACTATATTTTATTTTGTAGCAAGAAAGCTGTGAAATTAATTGGAATTAGGATAGTGATCAAATAAAGCAAAATAAGTCGTATAGTTAGACAAGAATTTAATACTTTGCGTATTATTATTCATGGAACTACAAGTTGGATTAAATAAATTGACGGCTGCTAGAATATCTACTCAAGTACATTCTCAGAGTTTGTTACAGCGATCAATGAACCGATTTAGCATCATTTTAGTTGAATGTTACCTAAGTACCTAATAACATTTTTGAAACGGAAGAAAGCGGTTCTTCCATAAGCTACCTCCAAAACAACTTTACTGTACTCTCACGAGACTTTTGTTCGTGTATTGATTTGCATGATCTAGTCAGAAGTTCAACTTTTACGAATATGTAGCGGTTTCTAGTAGTAACTTTTATGTAACTACAGATTTGCGTTACTAGGTACCAGTAGAAAAAAAAACATTTTAAGCAACGACCAGAAAAAGCGTTAGATAGACACATAAATGCATAAAACTTAATAATTTCCAAACTTGATGGATTGAGGTCATATTCACTTGCGTTTTTATTTCGTCGAGTCGATCAATGGCTCTACCATAGAATCTGATAAGTTGGTAGCGCTGGCTGCCTACAACTTGCATACCTCGCGGACTGTATTCAAACCATTCATATTCGATAGTTAAATTTAAACGCCACCAAGCTCAGACATTATAAAATATTATATTTTATGTCAAATTCTCTATTCATTTCTTCAAATTACTCATTGATCATGTCAGGAGTTCATTAAGTTTAATATATTAAGTTAAACCCGACACTTAATTATATTCATCTTAATGAAGTTCGTATAGATTAACTTAATGTTGAGCCATGTTCGTTAAGTAATTTGGTGGTAAATGTAAAACGAAGATGAGCTTACGATGGTTTTGTAATTACCATACGAATGTCCGGCGCGCAGGTCATTCGGTCATGTGCGTTGTAAAACTAAAAATATTTGAACCTGCAACCGTTTACAACTGTTCGGTGTACGCTGTGCCATCGCTCAGATACGGGTAGTAGTTGTTTATAACATCACTGGTCGTAGTCCATCAATCTATATTGGTGATAAAAATGTTTTGTTTACTATCTTGAAGTGTTTGTAATTTTCATCACGTTTTCATATTGAACAATGTTTGAACATGATGATTCCTGACAGTTGTCTATTGCAAAATAAAGTTAGACACATTTAAATACATATACTCGTATATTTAATATTTATATTTTGTTCGATTCCCGACATATTCAATGTTTCGCCTCTGGTTGTGGGTCTGGTTGTTTGTGACGTCAACAATATGTTTTACAAGAATATTTAAGTATCCAGATTTCCTCTTGAGTTTCCCTTCACTGATGCTGATGTTTGATGTTGATGACATTTAAGCTACTGGTAATTATTTAATTATATTTCTATCTATAATTTATTTGTGGGGAAGTAAATTAAAACCCCGTATGCGGGATACCGGCCGACGCGACGGTTAAACCAATTTAGGAATCCATCAGTCTTAATTTAAATACTGGGAATATTATTTGCGCAACATCAGTTTCCTATAAAATTCATTTTTTGTGATACAATCTATTTGCGCTCCAAACCTACACATGAGTAGTACAAAATAATGAATCACGATGGGTTAAGTGAGTTAATAAACTCGATGTTAGTATTCGCAACGCGCAGAGCAAATCGATTTACTATTAACAAATGACACTTCGTATAATATGATCATCTGAGTGGCTGAATCATCGATAGGTGCTCAAACTGTTGCACAAATTCCTTCTGAGGGCTAATTACGATGTTGGTCCAATTTCTGTCTTACATAAGATTTATCTGAGATCTTTGCAGGCCCTACTATTTATGACATCGGTTTCAACCATCTATTCTGTGATTCAACATTAAAGATGAAATTATATACTGCGGAGCCCTAGAGTATACTCCAACACGCTGTTCCAGTGCGGTTGATAAATTTTAGTAGGTATGGTATATTTTAACTTAGGCAGCTACCATCTTTCACTTTATTGCGCAAGTTCCTATCACATAGTTGACTGTTTAGTAAGTGAACTGATTTTGATAATTATTTTTATATTCTGAAGCTGGTGCTTGGCATCTGGTTGCAGATAAAAATAAACGACACCTGACGATTACTTTTAAATTTTTAAAGTACTTGTCGATGTTGTCGGTTAATAAGTTGAGAGCCACTGAACGGAGCCATTGAAGCATCACATGTATTCAGTCATAATCGCTTATCTGTGACACACGTGTATGACACAACGAGTTTGCTTAGATACTAAGTATTTAAGCTAAGCAACAATGTTAGATTACATTTAGGAAGGCTCTGTGATCATCGCTCATACATTTCACAAAGCTAATTTCACAAGACTGAACAAAAAATTTTCGGTTTACATATCAACAATTTTTTACAAAAAACGCAAACGTTAATATCTAAACAAAATTGAGTCTTTTCATAACTCTACAATCGAGATATCGACAAAACGCACAAATTACATAAATAGCAGCGCGTACCTACATGTAGTCAAACATCAAAATTAAATACCATTAACTACATTGATGATAAAATAAAGTCACGAAAACAAAAGGCGAATGAAAAAAACACTCAACGTAATGTTCCGACCGCGGTTGAAATTTGAATACAAGAGCCGGGGCGTGAATGCGCTCTAATTGTGCGCGCTTCAATTTAGTTTTGATTGCGTGCGCGTTGTTTCATATGCTTTTGTTGTTGCATACGTTTTTTGAAGCGTTGATATGTGTTTATTTGGATTTGTGTTTTGACGTCAATGTGTTTTTTATTCGTTAATATGTGGTTGTAGCATGCAATACCTACGCTTGATCAAGTAACATGACTACAGTAGGTTTGATTAATCTTTTTAGTCCTGTTTTATTAGTGATTAAATTAGAATGGTTACTCAAACTATAATCAAATCAGAAATATAGAGCAAAACCTTTACTATAATATATATTATTAACACTGAGTTGGGGATTCGTCCCAGGTAACAACATCACCAGTCAAAGACATCCCACTGCCCAGACCTACAACGGAAATTGAAGCTCTTCATTAAAATTTACACCTCGCTGGGAATCGAACCCAGAACCCTCGGAGCAGCGATCCGGCGTGTTATCCATTGCACCATTCGGGTCGACGAAATATTAAAAATAATAATAAATATTTTTTTAATAATTTAATTATTTATTTAAAAATCAGACAATTTAAGTTCTGACTTGTGAAGCGCTACTTAATTTGAAAAGGTCAGCAGTAAAGCCCCTTAATTGGAACTACTAGGTATTAAATATTTTTATTTTTAGTGTTGTTACAATCGCAAGATTTTACGATTGGGCATTATAATTGCTTGCGGAAATGGTCGAATGAAGCGATTTTACGACTGTCGAGTCAGGGCACTTCCCGGTCGATATTTAGGAGCGGCCATAAACTAAATAACAATGCATCGTAGCGCTACTTACCGTTCAGTCCTATTGCCACAGAATAGCTTCTAGCTTCTATACATTGAAGTACTAACATAGTACCTCAATTATGCTTCTGTAATGATTCATTGCTTTAGTAATGATTAATTATTTAGTAGGTACTTTATAATAACTGTTATAATTACTACGTAAACCTTTAACGAGGTATTTAAGTCAATGGATCCTATAGCAACAATTTTATAGCTAAATATTTTGTTTGTTGGTACATTCGTTTGTTTTCGTTAATTGTAGGCGTGTTTAGAAATTTCTAAAAATATTAATTGCTCACATTTCGTTTGTGGGTACTAAAGCATAAAAGCATAATAGAGTGGACGGTGGTATTACTTGAAAAAATGTAACTTCAACGCTTTCCCCAATCCCTGAAACAGATTGGGGACTCCGTGTCACTCCACATGCCCCGTTCCATTTACACGTCAATACGTCACCGTTGGCCCACTGTGGGTTGTTTAGGCTGTGGTACAGCCGTGCGGCCGTGCCGTGACCACTCTGTCAGTTAACGCTGTTTGCACTTAAGTTCACGGTACGAAGCTTGGGTGAAAGTAAAATTTTGAAACTAGATTATTCATAGATTTATATATTTGTACAACTGTGTGGCAGATGCCACGAATAGATAGCGTTTAACATACAACTAGAATCAGGTATTACCCAACATCAAAACTTTGTCTTATTCATAGATTAGGTATTAATTGTGTGGTATTAATAAATATGAAGCAAGGTGTATTTTGTGCTATAGATCTATGGTTGCAATAGCTAGTTCTCCATCAACTCTCCTCTGCTTCTACTTGTGAAAGCTTTAATAAAATATAAATTTTACATTACACGTAACTTTAATAACCAACGAAAAACAAAATATATTATTTTGAATACGTTTGTTCGTCTATTCGTGTATTCATCCACTACACAATTACAGATCAATAGGAACGGTTATTTGGAAAACTGGTTTTTTTCATAAAAGTTTAATTGTTTACACAATATTACTATTGTTTTTGTCTATAATATAATGCGATTTGTTTAATGATTACATTTAAGTTTCTTGAAAAGTTAAAACTTTTAAAACTCAAGTTTCCTTCAACGTGTGCAGAAGCCTATGCTAAAGATTTATACCAAATTTGTATTCATTAGCATTCATGTCGATACATCCTATATCGCTGATTGATATTCTCGATACCGTTGCTAATATTCGCGTGCGTGACCGGATATTGAACACGTCATTTAAAAATCTAATAAATTGTCAATTGGTAGTGATCCTATCTGCAAATCAAAACATTCCAGGTTGCATTTATATACCTTAAAAGTATTGATATTTTTGGGAGGGAAGGGTTAGGTATTCCGCTCGGGTCCTCAAAAACTGAGTGTGCTAACGTTTACTGAAATGGCTTAAACTCATTTATGACATTCTACAGGGCATGGTCTAATAACTGAGAAGATTTAAAATCCACCTCCATCACGCTGCTCCAGTGTGCATTGGTGAAGGTAACATAGTATGTTGGAATTAACACCTCAATTAATCAGGCAATACATACCTGTGACAATTGTCAGTACAACCTACGAGACTGTGAGTAACGGCGAGGTTTGAGTTGATATTGCAGTTTATCTAATTTAGCGCGTTGCGACAGAACGCGGTATTAATTAAGCACAGCCCAGTAATGGGGTCAAGCAGTAATTATACCTGCTAATGTCAGCCAACACGGACACAGTACAGGTACTCGATGATATATCGCGGGATTGATAGTAAATCACCAATTACTGGTTACATAAATTATACGGAACGCTAACATTGAGTTACACTTACATGACTGAAATAATTAAGTGTACTCATAGTCAATTCTTAGTGAACTTTAATAAGTCGGTGTGCTTTACTTCCTAAGACTATCAAAACGGCTGTTTTTATCCTACTTTTTATTTTTTAAAGTAACAGTCTGACATTCAGCAAACATTTATGAGCTACGCAACTGCAACGCAATCCAAAATTTGTATGTATCTGACACTTTTCACTGACAGGAGACGCGTCTACGATGCCAAAGTCTACGAAGTAAAATAATGTATAATTTTCTAAATTACAACGATATAAAATAAGTAGATTTATGCAACGCGTAATGTTAGTGGAAAATAGGCATGCAAGTAACAGCTTTCTCGCAAGCTTTCCACGATAGTGTTAACAGATAGCTATTAAACTTGAGCAAAGAATTTGTTTAGACATGAAGGAAAGTACGAAGAAAACTAAAAACATTTACATAAAATAAAATGTCAACAGAAAGATTCTTTCATTATTAAAGCGCCACGCCAAAATCCAAGCATATGCCATACTATATTGTTTAGAGGTAATTACTAATCATAAAACAGTATATAAGGGCCAAGTTTGCACATTATTTTTTTATTAATTTTGTTTTACAAAAAAATCACATTTCCTAAAAATTTGAATTTAAATAACAATCTTTTTCCAAAAAAGAAATAACCGACTTAACATCGACAAGCAGAGATAACTCAAAAACTACTCGCAAGATGGTGTTCGATTCAACCCATCTAGTGGGTGATCGATCCTTTGTGTAAAATTGAGTTAAATGAGTTGCAAAGTTTATTATTTGTGTGCATTTTACTGAAGCAAAGCGAGGCGCGGGCGGGTTAGAGGCACCTACCGAAGTAATCTTATTTATGTCGGCAATAGAACTCTAAAAATAAGTATGCTCTTATCACCAATTCAATAGTTTAAATGATAATTCAGCTGTTAAAGCAATATCGATATTATGCAAGTGAGTCATAAAACGTTAGAAAGCATTCCTTAATTAAGAATACATGTTTAAATAAGATAATGAATATTAAGACGTTAAGAAAGCGGAGTTTAATTTTCTAAATGAATGGATGATATCAGGATCTTGTAGTGTGGATCATACCGGAATAACTCCATTTTTATGACATTTATAGTTAGCAAGTGCCCAATATGAGTATAATAACTTTAATTTCAATTACTTTTAATGTACGCACAGAAATGAGTAGGTGAGGATACTTTCAAATATGGTATCATAAACATTTGAGTGTTATAACCACAGCAGTGTTTTTTAAATCATGTTTGCGTTGGTTTTAATTAAAAAAAATGGACGATGTCGAGGTTTTATGTGTCCATATTTAAATAGTTTTATTGAAGGTTCTGTCAACGGCCATAACCTTTGAAATATAAACTACTTTTTAATACTATCTCGATATTTAATCATCAGGTTTGTTTGGTGCAGTGTAAACTTGTTATAGCTCATAGTTTACATAAATATTTTACGATGTTAATGAAAAATACTTCTTTCAACAATACCTGTCTTTAATATTATTATTTTTAAAAAATAATTTCACAAATAAATCAACTATAATAAAAAAGGACATAAAAAGCGATAATTTTATTTATTATCGACTCTACACAGATATAATTTTTTTAAATACCATCTCTAACAAACGAACTTGGCAATCGAATACAGGTTACCGTAAAACCATAATAGTTCGCTAAGTGATCGCGTGTAGAAGTGGCAAAATAAAACGATTCGCGTCACAATGTACCGGGAAACGCGAGTTTATGTAGAGCTGCTCCCGGGTGTGTCTGGAAGGCTTGGCCGAGGACTGGCACGCCATCATCTATTCTTCATTTTCAATAGCAGCATATTACTCATAATGATGATATTCTAAAATTGTAGCCTGTGTGTACGTTTACATAAAGCAGAGCGGATACTATGTAGGTATAGAATAATAATTATAGCCTATGTTTCTCCGAGATATTGTACCTACAATTCTTAGGATGAAAATATTTTTGAGCTAATTAGTTCAAAAAATCAAAAGACTTATAATATAAATCTCTTTCTTTATAGGGTAGAAGAATAAGCTGTTTTCCATGACGAGACATGCAGCAGGGGAATCGCTATTGCCACATCAACTTGAAAAGAACACTTTTTACGTCCTTTTTTACATAACAGGCATGACTATGTGCGTAATCTTGGACAATCTTGGAGACTTCTCTCGGATTTAGATTGTTCAAACCACGTATAAATTTATCAATAACCCTAATGCTCCTTCTGATTTATGTTTTAAATTAAATTGTATTCAACCAGTATTCAACCGCAAGATAGTCAAGCCATCTGTCTTCTTTTGTCGTCTTTGGCTTTGTTTTACGTCAATAACTTGTACTCGTGACTATGATAGAATAGCTGTGTCACCCCGTCACTACAAATATTTTGTAGTATTGGGGTCGCCAAGCAAATGGAAATAAATCGTCCGTCACTGTTTTCTCACTTGGGGTGAAATAGATAATGATTTCTATTTTAGTTTTAGTATTCAGTTTTAGTATTGCAATGTAAGTATATGATTTTTGAAGTACAAGTTCGATTTAACTAAAAAAAACTTAATCTTTAACACAATACCTACTCAAAAATCTTTTATTGGCAGATATTTTTCGTTTATTCACTTTTTATTTTGTTCTCAATTTTGGTAGGTACGGTTCCTTGCTGCGTGTAGGTATATTCTAAAGTGCCTTTCTAAAAAATTTTCTCTCTTTTTTTTATTTTTGTATTCTAGCCATATCAGACACTAATTCTTAATTTCCGGCCTTCTCATTTAAATAATAACATCCACAAATAGGTTGTTTCCGCAAAGATAAGAAAGGAGAGATAAAGAGAAGATAAGAAATCTCAATATATGAACTCTCAAAGGCAATGAAGTAACATTTATAAAGAAATAGTTGTATTTTACTCAGGATACTTTATTATTATGTTAGTTTGGTTAGAATCTAAAGACTTGTGATGAACTAACTCTGTGAATCTTTTTACCGATTCAGCATAAAAACTGACGGAGTTATTTATGTACGTCGGGGGTACGTCTGTAGGTACCCCCTTACTGGCGAATTTCTTTAGTTCCGTTAATGGTGGATTTCAAAAATACTTCTTTAGTGCTCATCAAGTCCTTGGTGCTCATACACTATCGAACAAAGGAATCGTGATGTTAAATATATGTATAGTTTCTAATCCTGCTAATTTGAGCTGTGTGTTGATATGTCAATGAGTCAATAAGTTAGTTTACTTTTTATAAATAGGTAGGTGAGCAGTCAAACCCTTCGGTGGTAAATGGTGATACCACAGCAAACAATGGCTGTCCGTTACTAGCTGCAACTAAAACTGCAGTCTTGCATCGTTTGGTCGTAAATTTCCTGTTATTTTTGACGATCAAGATTACGTGCGTATAAATGTCAATGACCTCAGCACTATTCAAACCGAAATTGAACTAAAAAATAGGTACGATTAAAAACTACGGCACGATTAAAAACTTTGCATTATAGCTATATCAATTATGATTTATGTATCTTATCTTACGTAGATATATCATAAATGTGAAAGTTTGGATGTTTAATTTTTAGATTAATTTAGATTAATTACGCCAAAACGGCGGGGACGACATTTAGCATTTATTTATTTATTTATTTATTGTTAATTAGAACGGGTTGCCCCAGTTCTACTAATTAACACAATCTATAACTATAAAATTAAATTAAACATAAAAAAGTAAATGTAAGAGAAAAAAAAAGAATACAATAAAATCAACATAATATGTCACAAAATATAAATAATCAAAAACAATAATAATAATTATATAAAAAAAAGCATTAAAACAACATACAGTACGCCCAACTTATCTCTGAAATGGCGAAAATTGGAACTAACGAAAAGTCATTCATAAGTACGTTGTGGTCATTCATCTGTCAGTTACTAGTGTGCAATGATTGGTCAATTGAATGTCAAATGCGTCCGACAGCGCCTCTTTCGTTTCAGTCTTAAGTTGGGTTTACTATACAAAGTCATATGTCAGATTCGTTATTAAGTATTCATTATACAGATTCATTATTCACTAAACAAAGTCAGATGTCAAGTGATATGTCAGATTTTCGGAAAAAAAAATTAAAATTAAGATCTTAACTAACACCCATAACACCAGTCATACATCTCGCTCACAGAATTTCAGGCACACCGACAAAATCCCAGCCCAGTCATCTGCAAATAGATCACACTCTTGGTGTGAGTCCAGGAGGGCATTGAGTGCAGTCAGGATACGGGGAATGGGAGAATGAGAGCGCGCTACTGTGCGTGCTGGCGGCACAGCAAAAAGGGGGAGTTTTCTGTGCCGACGATATTTGTCCGGCACGAAGAACCGACACAGTTCATAGTTAAGGTCTGGAGCGTCAATTTTACCTCTAAGAATTTTGCATGCCGTAATGATCTGTCTATATTCCCGTCGGACTTCCAGTGTGTTATAATTCAGGCAACCCAAAAGAAATCGCGTAGGATACAAATATGGATAGTATCCGTATAAGTGTT
Organism: Hesperia comma; assembly: GCA_905404135.1. Lineage (NCBI taxonomy): Eukaryota > Metazoa > Arthropoda > Insecta > Lepidoptera > Hesperiidae > Hesperia > Hesperia comma. The sequence continues at coordinate 6,331,018 of FR990027.1, read as the reverse complement.
TGTAGAGGTACCTGAGAAAGGTCTTTTGGACTTTCTCTAGAAGTAGCGCGTAAGTCCTTTCGTACGGGTTCCAGATGCAAGCACTTGTTTCGAGTTTAGTTCGGACAAGCGCGTTGTATATTAACTTTATAACAGTAACACTGCGAAATTCTTTAGCATTTCTTAGGACAAAACCGAGACGTCTGTAAGATTCACTAGCCAAAGCTTTTATGTGATCACGGAAAGTAAGCGTTTGATCAAAAGTTACTCCTAGGTCTTTCATGGCACACGTTCGCGAAACATTATCGGAACCGATTTTATAATTGAAGTGTATAGGTCGTAACCTTCGACCAAAGCTCATGATGAAGCATTTCTTAAGATTGAGCTCCATCTTGTTTGCGAGACTCCAGCGTACTATGGCATCTACGTCGCCTTGCAATGCCAGGCAATCTGCCTGTGATCGTATCTCCAGAAATACTTTGAAATCATCGGCATATAACAGGCACTTGGAATGGGCAATAACGGATGGAAGGTCATTGATCATGATCAGAAAGAGTAGTGGTCCCAAAACTGAACCTTGGCTGACTCCGGAGCGCGTGTGATAGGGACGTGACTCGTATACCCCGACCCTGACATACTGCTGTCGGTCGCGGAGATAGTCTGCTAGCAGTTGAAGAAGACCAGGCGCGAAACCAATGTTTGCTAGCTTCATAAGCAGAATGTCGTTGTTGACCCTATCAAACGCCCTCCGGAAGTCAAAGTAAAGCACGTCAACCTGGGATCTCCTATCTAGACACGAGGAGATGTAATTTACCATGGTGAGGAGATTGGTATCTACTGATCTTTTGCTTCGAAAACCATGTTGCTCATTACACAGAAATTTGTCGACTTGGCTGTACAGGTAATTGTGTATTATTATTTCGAATACTTTGGCAGGCGAGGATAAGATTGCAATTGGTCGGTGTTCTTCAACTGCCGTGTTATTAGGGATTTTGGGTATAGGTGTAACCCTGGAGAGTTTCCAGTGGGGTGGATAAATTCCAGACTTTATTACTAAATTATAGATGTGACAGAGTGGGCTACAAAAATATTTCTTAGCACTTTTAATCAGATGCGGTGGTAGGCTATCGGGGCCGACTGAACTCTTAGGCTTCAGTTTGTTTATGGCAAGATTAACATCTACTGGAGTGATCGCGGGTATGCTAATATAGTTACTATTTCCACATTGATCCAAGTTAGAAGGGTCTAACACGGGAGTGTCAGGTAGGAAAACGCTAGCAAAGAAGTTTGCGAACGCCTCGGCGGTTTTTGCACCGCTAACTGGAATATTCTGAAACGTGACATTGGATTCGAAGCCGCCCTTACGCCTTAAGCTTGTCACGTGTTGCCAGAATTTATTGGGGTCCTTCATGATATCAGACTCTATACTTTCTGTGTACCTACTGTAAGCGATTCCAATGCGGTATTTTAAGTCTGCTCGTAAATCGGAGAATGCACGATAATCTTTGTCGGTTTTAGAGCGCGTCCAGACAGCATGTAATTTAAGTTTGCGATTTGTGTCTCTGATAATATCGTGTGTGAACCAGACGGGGTATTGCCTACGTATAGTAACCAAGCGGCGCTTTTTGGGCATGCATACGTCAAATATACTATTTATTATATTATAGAAATGTTGACATGCACGCTCAACATCCTCGGCTACTAGGACTTCGTTCCAGGTGACTTGGGATAGCAGGTTCATTAAGCGCTCGTGGTCACACTTCCTGAAGTTCCAGTCTTTAGCCGAGTCTATATTACTAGGTTCGATGCCTGTTGAATGACGCTCGGTATCGACTAGTATCTGAATATCTAGCGGCGGGTGATAAGCATCAGGGAGCACTAATCCCTCAGTCAGAGTAACAGTTACGCCTGACGCCGCAACACCTTCCCGGACCAATACTACATCCAACATACCTCCATGGGAGTTAATAACTATATTTTTATCACACATGTTACAATAAGACAGGAAATAACAGTAGTAATTATTAATGTTAACTGAAGCACTTTTAAGGTTCAGATCGCCTATGATGAGCAACTGACCTTTCAGCTTATTTATGAAAGTCTCAACTTTAAGGAACCAAGTCATATACTCATCGTCTGTTGCTGTTGGTTTCACATATATCACACAAGCGAAGAAGGTGCGTCCTCGCCACGTAAAGGTCGCCCACAGGTCTTCTCCTGTACCTGTTTCAAGGTCACGTCTTCTTTCCAGTATTATAGGGGCTCGGGCCGCGAGTAGGACTCCTCCACAAGCCGTTGGGCGATCTCGGCGTAGGATACTCCAGCCAGCGCACATTAGTTCGCCATCCTCAACCGAATCATCCAAGAACGTTTCAGTTACTCCTATCAACATATGCTCCGAAACTGCAATATTATTTCGCCACGTTTTAAGTTTCGTTTTAAGTCCACGTACGTTTTGATAGAAGGCAAATATACGACTAATATTGTTTCGACGTGGGTGAGCTCCGGGGGTTCTTCGTGGTGCTCGACTCACGAAAGGGCTGGTTATTTTGTTGCCCGTGATTCTTATAAACGATCCATGTCTTCAATCTAGCGTTAACAGGCCAGACATTTGGAGAAAGGCAAGTTTCAAAGTAACCGACAGGAACACCTATCTTGTAGGATTTGTAGCTCCCTCTCGCCTTAAGTTCTTCAACTGTACACGTCCCGTTGGGACACAGCTGGCGAATGTAGGTACGGATGTCTTCTAAAGATGACTCCATGTTTCAAAGGTGGATATGTTTACGGGTTTCAACAGCTTTAAGTGATGTTACATCAGGGCCTGCCAATCCAGTCAATGAGGGCGGACGCAAGTTCTTCTTTCGCTCTGCGGGTTGTAAACTCGTTATGTGTGTTTCACACGGAGTGACCTCGAGACTGTTAGGGGGCGTACAGGAAGCTATAGAAGCTATGACAGACTCTGGATTGGTATTTGCTGTACGAGTACAGTAGCTGGGGAGCCAAAGAGGTGAATCTGGGATTTACGCGAGCGCGTCAGATTAAGGTACAGGGAATACCTTGTACCCAGTTAAGTACCTCCACCAAATATGAGCCTCATAAATATAAATGTTCGAATTTTTTTTGCACATTATAATAATGGTAGCGAGTTTGCGTCACATCGAAATCGTCAGATTATTGAATGAGAGCTTTTTTTAGGTTCACTTAACACGCCCTTAGAAAATCTGACGTGCTCGATTAGACTTTTTCTCTTTTTCAAACCTTTCTTTTTCTTTTTTTCAAACCTTACGTATGTATGGTCACCTCCATCAAACAAACGATCAGATTAACATAGTAGATACATTATTAAAAATACTTAGAACATTGATGCTATCAATATCTGAAACGCTCGAGTATGTCCACATGGACATTATTTTTTTACATATTTAAAAGTGTATAGCCACTTCCTCCACCGATGAAAAGGTATACATTATATAACATTTTTTTCTTCTTATCATCTAAGCTTTGCAACCCAATAGGTCTCTATGACGCTCGAGTAAATCCACATTTAACATCGTCGGCTCCCGTACCACAGTGCGTTGCCAGTCGATTCGTCGATATGGAATCCGTTTTATGTGTATCACACACAATTGCCCGTTTTCCGCCCCTGTGATTAAGGTATATTATAGGTTGACGGCGAGAATTCACCTAAATGCCATTAGTAAATTGAATTGTGCACAGAGACAATATGTAAATTTGGTTTTAACGGAGAGCGCTTATTTCATATTCTCAGCATATCAAGTAATCAAGTACTATTATACCTTATGTAGTTTATAACCAAATGAAAATTGTAAATTATCTTATATTCTGGTAAATTAATTAATTCCTGCGGGATATGCGAGTTTGAAACTACCTTAATTTGTGGCCACGGAAAAAGCAAAATCGTAAGTACCCATTAAATTTTAAATATTAGGGAAAAAGGGGAATAATATTTTATTTATTTTACTTCTTTTGTTCAGTAATTGACATGGACATTTCTTTATTCAATATTGTTTTTTTTTTTTAAATAAAATACAATAAAAACATATAAGTCGAGTGTGATACGAATGAGTGTGTAAGGTGCACGTACGGACCGAACATCAGACGTCTAGGACGACAGGATGCGACTGTCACCGGACCAGTTACTAATGAAATGAACATTTTAATACCTGTCTTAAGCACTTGTCGTACATACTACAAGTACTTAAGTGCACTGTACTGTGCGCTGTATCATTAACAACGCATTTATTTAACTTGAATTTTTTTTTATTTAAGGTCTTGTTTGAATTGTCTCTAACTTTATGGACTTGAAATTTTGCATGTTGCTTTAGGTCCAAAGATAATGAAATATGACATACCGGCACAGGGGACCCAGTTCCTGATCCAGGAGAAGACCAGGGTTATGAATTCATGATCGAGAGAAATAAATTTTCAAAAATTTTCGAACCACAGTTTTAAAAGTAACTGTAGGTAGTTCATCTGTTCCCCTTTGACCCTACCAAACATATACTCAGGAATGGTTCCAGGCAAGGGAATTCCTCAAAGGTTATCAGCACAGTGACTAAAATTAAGTAGGTATTCGTTTGCATTTATAACTTTCTGCATTATAAAAACGTGTATTTTGTTTTTTAAAAGATTAATTTTACTTGTATTTCAGTCTTGGACGTGATCTGTGCTTCCTTAATCAGTGCACTTAAATGTTAAAATTGCATCGTTTCCATTTTTAACTTTTTACACTTTGGTGCAACATGAACCTTATCCAGTCCGATGGACATTATTAAACTGTATAATTGCACATCTCCAAGGAAGTCTTGTTGGTTCTTTTTTCCTCAAAACTCAGTATGAATGGCTCTGGAGCTTTCTTTATTCGTTTTGTATTTTTCATGAATGAGCCGGGACTTATCTTTATTCATTTTGGAAGCTTCTTGTTTCCTTGGTATCGGATTGCAGACTAAACAGGAATGCAGTTTGTTTGGTAGTCAACTTAATGTCTTCAAATTTTAATGAAATTTCGCAGGTAAGTTACTTACCAGTCTTTAAGGTCTTACTCAAAAGTAAGTATACAATATTGAATTATTGTCGTTGAACATCGTTAAGTAATAATATAGATTAATTTTGGAACTTTACATTGTGGCTAACTGTTACGACATACATAACATACATAACATAACTGTTACGATATACATGTATATTTAACAATGGTCGTAAAATATTATCAGAAAAACATAATTTAATTATTATTACTCGTAAATGATGATCTTTTATCTGTCACAATTTTTTATGTCACGGGTTTTGGCTCGCAGGCAGGGTACTCAACCTACTGAGCTACAGGGGCTCCTACTCATAAAAAAAAACGAAAACTGCTTGACATATAAAATGAAATTTGACAAGCCCTTAGTTCATAGTTAGTTAGCTAGTAGACGTCCGCTAAGGACAGACCTTGTCATATTCCATCCCTAAGGGGGTAAACTAGGGGTTGAAAGTTTATTTGAAAATCAATTAAAAGTACCTACCTCTACGCGGGCCAAGCCGAGGGCAACAGCTAGTGACTAATAAAAAAGATTAATGTTTAGTTAACAAACTGACAACTATATGCCTTGTCCATAACGGTACGAAAGATAAGACATGTCAGGAGACTGGTATGGAAGCACGAAGGGCGAGAGATACGGACATTTTCAAGACGAGGATATCTATCTTATGGAGCCTTAATGTGATTTGTCGGAGACAGATTGATGGGCAGCGAGACTGTTTGATCCAGAGTGATGCTAAACAAACAGAGATAAGGGGCGTGATAAAATGCAACATTTTAAAATCATTAAACAAGAACTTTACTGAGTACTGAATGGACTTAAGTAATGACTTATGAAATGTAATGTTTCTAAGTCTCGCAAAGCATGGACGTTTGATTTAGAACATTTGTTAAGAATCGCAATGATTACGAAAGTTTTGACCTATTTCACCTGTTTATCTCCTGCAAAATAGATGCGGGTACCTTCTGCTATTTTTACCACAATACCTTATACATACTTTGAAGATTCAGAATTGAGCTTCTTAGGTGAGTTCTAATAGGTAATACTTAGGTACCTACTATGTATGAGGAAAAATACTAAATGTCCAAACATGTAATTAAGTCCTATTTATTCATAATATACTATAATACTAACAAATATAGTCGATAACGAGGATTACGTTAAATGTCAACAAAGTGATGATCAAACTGTTTTATTACTCTTATACCATGCAAACAAACACCGAGTGCCTATTCAGTAAGATGTGGACAAAATTTAACGTCATAAAATGCACGTCCATTGCCAAGTTTTGTGCAAATAATTCACAATTTTATGTCCCATTCACATACACTTACGCGGAACAATGTTCACAGGTGTTCAATGCGTACATGTCACTATCTTTCTAGCTTTACTTTACACACTATTGTCTCCTTAGAACAATAGCGTATAATCAAATTAAGTTCGGTTCACCACAAAAGGGACGTTCTCACTAACGCCCACAAGCAATAAAGCTGTAATTAATATGTAAAGGGCCACCAATCATTATCAAGATTCTCCAAATCGATATGTTATTAAAATGTAAATGCGTAACATGACCACACAAGGGGTTGCGTAAATATTTCCCATTAACAGATAATAATCGTAAGCCGGCTTTAAGTAAACCTAAACCAGGAGTTTAGTAGCACTCATCGCAAGAAAAACAACTTACCTGACCAGTTGGGTTGAAGGGAGATGTATATTTCATTGTTGTTTTTTGTTTGTGGGGTAACTCGTTACAACAAAGTCAAATCGACTTTTGTATGAAAGTTAACAAGTTTCGGGAATTTCGAGAGTATATGAGATTTAAAATTCTTTAAACAATTTTAAGCCTAACCTGCGGTACAAGGGGTTTCAGGTTCGATTCTAGACTGGAGTAGATATTTATAAGACGGATAAATACATATGTAGTTGGTAGTATCTGTAGTAGTAGGAGTATGTATGTGTGTATCTTTATATATTTAACAGTTAAAGCTTAAAAGTTAATACGTGTGAAACCAACGTAATATAGAGACCTTGTAAAGATGAAAACATCGAATGATCTTGTAAAAACTGGTTATAGAAGGAGCGACTGAAGCGGCTCAAGAACAGTCCATCTCTCAGCGTCTCTTAACTTTAATGTAACAGCAATACAATGTCATTTTCCACAAAACATTTTTCTAACTGACATTGTTAATAAAATATCAAAATAATTGCGTGAATACAAAAAAATGCAATTTCTTTATGTGAACTCTACATTTTATAATGACGCGGTTAGCGCGTATCAATTCTCGGACGTAATTTCTTTGCAGTGATGATGGACTTGATGGAATGGACATTTCTGAATGGATATTACATAAGTAAGTAGAAAGAAAGAACTAATAATATTTTTTTATATTTTCTGATATTGATAATCATCATCATCAACGCATCTCATAACTGTCCGAGTACTAGTTCTACTGTTATTACTAGACACGGGTCTCTTCTCACGATATAATGAAATATATGTACGCTTGATAGAGTAGTATAGAAAGAAGTATATCAGTAAAACTACCACATAAATAACATGTACCTAAAAAGCATTTCAGTTGTCATATCAACACCACAGGGACAACACTACATGCATCATTACTTTAGTCACATTAGTATGGAGTCAGTCCTGCCGCCGAAATCAACAGGTTGTTAAATTAAACGAACTGACCCTACAGAGGTGTACAAATTGCTGGGTACAAAGCGCCTCCAATTATGGAGTGAAGTGAGCCGCGAAATGGATTGCTGGCGGCGAGGTCTCCTGGTCAATACCGACGAGACATGACGGTATTATAGAAATTAATGGTATCGTGAACCATTGTAAAACATATGCATGAATAATTTAAAATGAAACGAAAAATGCTTGTGTGATTTTGTAGGCAAATTTTATTGGGTAAACCTTTTTTTTTTGTCGAGGGGGAAACCTTCAAAAGGTACCCAGTGCCGTGGGAGCGACACAGGGTTATGTGGGATTTTTACCCACTAAAACCCCCCCCCCGGTGGCCTTCCTCGGCGCTTGTTGGAGAACTCCGGGATCTCCAAACGGAACACAACCGGAGCCCTCCAAGCGCGGTGCCCTTGTCTTCGGGCTCTGCCCGCGAGGGACAAGAAGCCCCATCGCTTGCCATCTCCATACGACGGTATGCGGCCACACATACCCTCATCCTTCCCGGGGCTGGTGATGGACGGTTCGAGCTCCCACTCTAACCGCCCCCAACCCCGAAAACCCCTTTTAGTCGCCTCTTACGACAGGCAGGGGATACCGAAGCTCGTATTCTGGTCCCGAGCCCGATTCTTTTTTGCTACACCTTGAATCTTGATTGCAATCCCAATACTCATTTATGTAGGTACTGAGCTCCTCTTATTTTCTTCTCTGATAGGTAGGTCTGAATAACGAATATTTATAGGACTTTCACTGGGAGTAAGAGGGGTTTGAGAAGAAACATATTGTGTACTTTTACCCCAGAGTATCCGGGTTATCGGGATTCACACAGGATTTTTCCTATAATACGAAGTCGCAATCTCAATTAGTGAATTAATAAAATTCAATTTATTTTAGCGTTTTATTTTAGCGCTATGAGGGAGTTACTATTGATAGTAGGTAGGTATAACTTAGTTACTCTTTGGGAATATAAGCTTTTTTAAATTTACGATTACGACAGTTAAAATTCCCCGTAGTATGATAGGTCTAACTTAAATAATAATGTTGATTAATACCTTACCTTACCTTACCTTTTTAGAATAAGTAAGTTTTGCGCGGACTTGTCCGTGTAGTCACAAAAGGGATCCTGCGGAAGACCAGCGCTGGTTAACGGTGTTACACCAGCATAATGCTGAGCAGAATCCTTTTTGTAACATTAGGTACCTACAATTCAGTGTTGTATCATGCTGTAACAGTGTATTGCCTTTTGGCCGTATGTACTTTATGTTACAAATAAAGTGATCTATCTATCTTACGAAATAAATGAAGTACTTTATGAACCTATCCTATAAATTAGCTTTGTTTCGCATCCAGTTTTTCCGCGTTTATTAAATATTATACCTACTATAAAAATGATAATAGTATACCTATTTAAATATTGTGCCAGAATTTAAAATATCATCCAAAAATATTTTAGCACATATCTAATTAAAATTTTACGTTACGAGTGACGAATAGAAGAGTCAGGAAGCGATTCATTAATGTACCTATGTAATTAGCAAAATGATAAGCTCTAATAAGTTATAATAATACTTATAATCCCAAAATTATATTTTTAGTTCTATGGAAGTGTAAACTTTAATGTCGTCGTCGCCACGGCATAGGTAAAACATAATATAGATAAGAATTTAATCTCGAAAACTATTGAGTAGGGAAATGAAAAATAATGACCAAGGAAGATTAAATTTAGTAGGGTATTTTATGGGTAAGAACACATCAGAACAGATTTTTGCTTGCCAAGTTTTGCTTAAGAACATTAACTTTTCATATTATAAATTACGGTTCGAAATTATCTCAATTTAATTCGCAATACGTAGAGATATAAACTTAAACGCCAGTATATGAAGACTATAAATAAGATATTGATCTCACGATTCGTATGATCATATCATTTGAATAGCAATCGCATGTTTTGTATTCTGCTTGCGGTTCCGTTGCATCAAACTCATAGTATATAATACGAGTATATACATACACCAAAGTTAGTTGGTTAGGTGCTGTGGTAATTATTCTACAGTTGACTGTATCTTCAATTACGTATCTTTGTAAATTGGTTGTAAATATATTATGTAAAAGTTATAAATTTAACCGTGTGCATAAGATTGACTTTCTTTCAACTTTCGAGTTGGCTCTTTTTTTGCTTCACTTCGAAAAATTCTAACTTATGAGTACCTGCCCTAAATATTGCTAAGTAGGTATTTATTTCAGGCGATAGAGCTATTACTGGTTTACATCATTTTACCTTTTTGTAGAACAATATTCGTTATGTAAAAATAATAACGATAGGAATACATTTTATTGGTTTTAAACTAATAATAGTCTATTATTGGGAATCGATCTCTCCTCATCCTTGAGAAGGTCTCAACTCCATCACGTTGCTCCGGGGCGGATTAGTAGTATGTATTAGGTACTGTAGTTAATTTGTAATAATATTGTCAGATTTTTTATCGTATATTTATGTTAGAAAATCGATAAATTATATCTGAGAATCTACAATAAACATAAGATAATTTTTTTCTGGCGCAAAATAAAATCCTTTAGGTATAATACATACCTAATAATGGGCGTTGGAGTACGCATATTTTAAGGATTGCCTAACAATAGCTGTATATAGTTTTACCTTGCCTTACCTACTCGTAAATCAATACTAAGCATTATTCTAATCATATACATGGATGCATGTAGTAATTGAGTCAATATTGCAATTTCAAGCTTCGAAAGACATTGGATATGATTAAACCCCCACGGACTTGGCCTTAGGAGTAATGTCTGTCAGGTTTTAAACGCGTTCGCGAAGTGTGGGCGATGGTACTCTAAAATCGATGTTAGGTATTTTATACTTAGAACTAAGTTAAGCTGTGCATTTTGAAAATGTAAGCCGGCGTGCTATCTTTATTCTTTCTATAACTTCTTTTGATGAAAAAAAAACGTTATTTAAATGTATGATTTTATATCTATAAAGGAAGTTCCCGATAACCCCACGAAGAGAAGCATACCAAACTAGTCTTGGCCGGCATCCTACCGTATTGCCTTAGGTACCTACTACTGAAAGTAAGTACGATAGATGAACCGCGACCAGCTATAGGAGTGGATTGATTGGATTGTAGGTGCCATTATTGTATTTTTTTCCTTTTCACAACAACAAAGTTCCTTGAAGCAATAAAACAATGTTTTGGAGTGCTTTCATTCGTTTACAAACAGGAAAATGTATCTACATTCAACTTGGTAGAACGGAGAAGCCACTAAGCTAAGAGGAAACCTCCAATGTAAAATATACTTCAAGATTTCCATTTTAAGTTTTATTTTTGTTTGCTGAAAAACTTACCGATATTATTTGTTTTGACTGCGAATTCACCGATCAGTTTTACGAGCAAAGAGTTCGTTGGCCGCGAGTGACGTCATCGTCTGAAACCAATATTGCTTGTTCCTTCAGGTGAATGCCACGTTTAATAAACATGTATTTCGTATGCCTGGTGTTATTTCTACAGAATAAACTCAATGGCCGACTCAAATGTTGAATGACTTACTAGCCATCCGAGTGGCTTATTGAATTTTACATATCTAATTATTTCAATTATATCTTTGAATGGAGTCTTTAGAAAAATGAAATAATAGATTCGATACATATTTTACTAAGACATGGCTACTGACCAGCATTACTATAAATTGATACGAACACTAGTGAATAGGTATAGATAGGTATAGTAAACCCGCCCTCGCTTCGCTTTGGGTAACCAGTCCCTTCAAAAATCTCTATAAATTTTAATAAATTATGTTATTCCGATGTATTATTACTGCAAAGAGATGCTATATTACTGCAAAGTTTCATGAAAATCCATTCAGTAGTTTTTGCGTGAAAGAGCAACAAACACACACACACATACATCCTTACAAACTTTCGCATTTATAATATTAGTAGGAAGGATTGTAGTTTTATTAGAATCCTGTAAACCGATTAACACGTCGTGTCAATTTTTTCTCACCGATCCTCTGGTTTTCGTCCCGTTTGTTTAAAGATCAATATTTTTAGAAGCTACCAATATAAACAAATAGGCGTCTCTCGATACGCTGGATGATCGTTTGTAACTTTACACGGGCTCATAAACGACGTCTATCATCTCGCCCGGCGTATTACGTTCGTAATATCGTGGGTACTCAAAAAGAGCAAGTCTGTACTAAAGAGCGGATGTATGGATGGGAGGGACTCGGTTCAGTGGCTCTATTTTTGAAATGGTGCATGGCGTCTGACGACACGAACACTCGTTTGGCGTCATTTTCATGTGACATAGCAAAACTTGGTATTTTTTAATCATTCGTCTACTAGGAAGTGCGGTCATAACGTCATAACAATTCAACTAGGCAGGCGAACGATTACCTTCGAGTGTTCGAGTGTTTTGGTCGCCAAGTGGAATGCCCAGAACGTGTAGGAACGTTGTAAATTCAGTAAGTATAGATAGTTTCTTCAATTTTTATTTATTATATTATATTATGGAGATGTTTACACAAGTGACAACTACGGAGACTAATGGTTCTGCACAAAATCGGCGTCATGCGACTGAAAGCGTATACGACGTCCATCGAACGCTCGTCGCCAGACGCCATTTCAAAAATAGAGCCACAGGTTCGACTTTACCCGGCTACCGAAATATGATCTGTATAGAAACATGTTCGATCAGATTTTAAATTGTTGTGTTCGGCTTTATATTAGTACTTACTCTCGTAAAGCCAAAACGGTTCTGAACATAACCTCTGGTTATTTGAGTACATTGAAAAAAATTTTGTACACAATAGTGTGCTGTGGTTGAGTTATTGTTATGAGATGTTCCACGTACATTACATAGGTAGGTACTTACAGATTGAATGGATATTACATAAAATTGTTGATTGTAATTGAGTTGATAGCTACTTAATTATTGTTTTTTATAATTTATTTATAACAAATTATAAGTAGGTATACAGCTCTAACACAATGTAACCTAATTAAGGGGATTGTATATTTTTATTAATAATTTTTGTTAATCGTCAATCAATTGATCTTTCTTGTGTTTTGTTTTCAAAAAATAAAATAAGTACATTATCTTTGTACCTACTGAATACATAATTACTAAAGTAATTTCTAAAATTATTTTTCTTGATGGAACCCATATCACGCCGAGAAAACTGTAAATCTACAGTTATATCTCTCTTTCTTGCATTGCAAGAATCTTATTTTTAACCCACTCCTAAACGCAAAAATTTAAATACCTAATTATAGCTTAGGGCCAAATATTATTCTACCTGATTTCCATTGTCTGATTTACATGTTTCATTGTAACTGGTTCTTGATAACAATCTTGGCATACATCCATAGGTTCGTAAGATCTCTTACAGACATTGAAAATGCAGTTTAATGTCGCTACGTGGGAGTGGAGATCCTATTCGCCAACTAACAGGTTTATTACACGCGATATCTTTTACGTGGTACTTTATACTCTTAGCTATGAGATAAAATACTCCCTGGACGCGTTCTTATAATAATTTGCACTTCATTATAAACATTGTCCGTAAGTCACAATTTCTAGTACCACATCATTAGTAGATATGCTTTGGTTTTATATCCATATCCTTAAGTCTAACCACACTACTGCCCGATACATTTCCAGCCGATGAAAGGATGAAGCCGCCAGGTCCTTTTCATTGAAGGTCATTATACCTTTCTCTTTTTCTTCCCGTCCGACACTAGCGATATGGTTTTGAGTATGGCTTCTTCTCTGATCAACCGTGAAATGTTTCTTACGTGTTTCGATTGAAAAATTACCCTTTCGAACCATGCTTTTGAACAGAACAGATTCATCATAAGTTTTTGGTTTGTAAGTTATTGGCCCTGATTTGTAATGGGCATTTATTGTCAACCGGACCGACTGTTTATCAACTATTTATGTTAGGATGCTGTAAATTTTCCTTCGAGTTGTTAACAGCAGACAATAAATAATAACACAAAAGATATCCAGATATTATCCGCAAAAGGACGCCGCATCGTATCAGATGAACGGTCACGACACCGCTACAAAGGTTCGAAACAAATTGTTTTTCATGCTGTAATTACACTATTTACACACGACAAAAACTTGCGATACGATCTCAGTGTATCCCTATCATTATTATATTTAAATCAATTATTATGATTATATTTGTAGAGTTATCGGGCAAAGTACAGTCGTAGGCGTGCGTTTCGACCCAGCTATAATTAATGGGGTTCTGATAACCAGTAAAACACTTTAGATTAAAGTGGATGGGCTTATTATATCAGTATAAGTACATTACTCTTTTATACAAAGCGTTAGTCAATCAACTGCCAGCTCAAAACGAAGCCATTATTTAACCCACGCCGGAAATTGTTAAGCTTTAAAACTACACACAATGATTTTGTTTTCGTAACTGTAACTTTCACAATCATCTTTCAATTAATGTGTTTGTTTACTTTCATAGAGCTTTGTACGAAGGGTTTTTACTTGATTTTTTGTGATAAATATTCTTTAGCGCTATGATTCATAAGTTTTCCATAGATCCTGTTTCAAATAAGATTTCCATTACACCTACACTGTACTTTAGTTCCTATTACCTATTCTAGTTAATATTGTAGTCTTTAAAGCTGCCGATTACCGTTAATTCTAAATCGTCCGTGACATAGATCAACATTTTCTAAATCATGTCACTGCTATGCATGTTGAAATTTAAGAATTCTATCACTGCTAATAAAAAGACAATAAATTGTTATATATAGATCTGATATTACACAAACATTAAAAAGACAATTTTAATAGACATAAGACAAACGTTATACCTACAATAGGTAATTAGATACAAAATTTTTGAATAAACATTACTATTGTAGGAGAAATGTGTGTGTGCCAGAAATGCAAATAAGTGCGTGTGTGCGCGCTCACGCAGATTTTGTGAGTGTGTATTCTGTTGGCGTTTATAAAATTTTGCTCTCCATCATATCATGCGTTATACCTACCTACTCATCTGTATTCGAAATTGCCATTGCTTTGTTTATTTAATAATTACCATGCATTTCTTACCTTAGTGTGTACATACTCATTAGGTAATAGGTACGTAACTTGTGTAAATTTGATTTATTAGCAATGACCCACTTAAAATTCCGATGACTGTTGTTTTTTGAAACATTGTAAGTTTGTTGTCCTGATTTACCTACCAAATAAAAAGTCAATGTATTTATTGATATCTATACGTACTTTTACATACAAAAATCTCTTTTATTATTTTAGTGCAAACTTCCTCCTATATCAAAATTATTGAATCCATGTAGTGAAACTGAGTGAAAATCTTTGTAATTTATAACGTTTGTAATGTATAACTTTTTCTTTACTTCTTTCTTATTAACTTAATTAACAGTGGCACAGCCGCATTTAAAGAAGCTGTACAATAATATAACAACTATAACTATGATTAGGCCAAGGAATAAAATCAACTTTGTAGCGTCAGTTCTCTTTAGTTCGGTTCATATCAAAGTAATCACACAGTATTTTAAGTATATAGTGACGCCGCAGTGAAGGCGGCAAGACCTGCTGACAACATTGTCATATTACCTGGCTATCGCGAGATCAGTTGAACGTTCGATTTATGTATATTCGACCCGCATTTACCTATTTACAAAGTTCACATATCTTTTACCTTATCTTTTATGATATTGATACCATTCCCGGGTTATATCCGTACAGTCGATACCAAAAGTCGAAAGATCGGTAATAAGCAATAAGCGACTCGTAATGTTCCTTATTGTGGTAATTAGCATATTGTCGTAGGTTTTTAATTGTGTACATAGTGTGATCACGCTTTCTTTTTTATATTAAAAACTTTTCTGCCCTCCTTAACATTGCAATGCCCGGGCGGGGTTAATTCACGCACAGCACATAAAGACATTTATAAAGAAATATTGTGACACCTTTTTTAAAGCGTGTCAGTAATAAATTAATTGCGTAATCTATGTATTATTTTTAGACTCGAATTTTGATGATTCACTTTTATCGCCAGTTGTACCTTTATCTGTACTTAGCATGCCTACGAGTTGGTAACTTTTCCTTATTCCACGAGTCAAGACCTTATCGAAATCGAAACAAGCTTTAATTAAACACTAAAATACACAGTGTTCCTGAGAGAACAACACATTGAGTCACAACATTGTTTGTATACTGAAAAGTTGTCTTATTGCAGTTTACGTTCGCAAGTCTGGCAACGTCCGAGAAGGAGCCCATAAAATGCTCCGAGTGTTCTTTATGAGTTCTCGTAACTTGCGAGAAAAATAGTTAGGATTCCATGAGACCACAGACGATATAAATCAATATTAGGTATATGACATCGCGAAAAGAGCGTTTCGTAAAAATAGTTCATTCGTAGTTAAACTCTGTAATCAATTAAAATTTGAGACAGTGTTGCATAATACTTTTATGCCACTAATGCGTCTTTGAAGTAATAATTCCATGCGATATGTAGATTATTTAGTTACATGTGTTGCCCTCTATTTATCGATATACATAACAGGTAGGTATGATTTCAATCATAATAGTACATTACGATACGGTGCGTACGGCGTATATCGCACGAGCGAATTCAAAAATGCAACTTTACGAACGAGTATCGTATATTATTTTATAGCACAAGTGACATAAACCCGCTTTATTCATGGATGTAGAAAGTCAAGATGGGCCCGTAACATACATAAGGCGCACGACGAGTGGTCAACATTAGGTTGTGTGATTGAGTGATTGATCAAGTCAGTCTGTTGTAGACAGCAGCGAGTTACACATCTTCCTTACGCAAAATTGATTTCAGTAATTACGTCCGCAAATGTAGAAAATAGGGCTTCCTGTGCCTTCAAAAATATTATTTCAATTCAAGAAACACAAATAAAGTCCAAAGGGATCACATTTCATTATGTAAACATTGAATTGTAAATTATTTTCACTATTTCTAAAATAATAACTTTATTAAAATGGCGCGTGACATATGTAAGAGTGACAGAGACAGCACGACTAAAACTTCCAAACGCGGAAGCGAGATATCACTATGTAATCTGTTCGTTTTCAAATATAGTAACAAAATTCCATTGTGCCAACTTCACGCACAAACCGATTCAATTCAAAATTGGATTGTTACAATTTGACACACATTCGAACGTGCAAGGCCGGTCTATATTATGTATGTCTATGGCTTTATTGTAGTTATAATAAATAAAAGTTATAATTTGATGCTTTAATTTTATAAAGATTGTTGAGTTGCGATGATGATAATGTAATTTTATTGTGCGAAAGAGAATTACAAAGTGTTCGAAACATGAAGAGCCTCCTGAAAGGAATTATTACGAAGTTGTTAATGTTTATATTCATGTTTTGTACAACATAAAACTGTATTTAGGAGAATCTCTAACCTATGTAAATTGTTGCATAACCCGTATTAAGCACTAGTTTAGTATACTGAACCAACAATTTGAGAAGATAACTAATTATGAAATATTTTTTCGCTGATTTCACCAAACAGTGTCCTTTACCCTTTATGTGTACTTACCCATACTATGTTAAGTAAGTAGGTTATTTGTTTGCTCAATAATATTTCCCATTAAAATATGATAAAGTAACAGTTTTCACCAACAATTTCACACATAGGTTCCTACCTACAATACACAAAACATACTTCAACTGAATTAGTTTAAAAAGCAGTAAAGATAAATAATTATGACTAAAGCACAGTATAGATAATTATAAGTGCAGGCATACATGGTGACTATTTTCTAACCTGTGGTGCGGTTTTGACGCGGGTTTGCGTCACTCAGTGTCATAAAGTACCCTCATGTTATATATTTTTTAATTTCTACCTTCGCGTTTGCGTCACACAATGTCATAAAGTACCCTCATGTTATATATTTTTTAATTTCTACCTTCGCAATTTTCAATAATTTATTTTTGAACGGCGTGAAGTTGGCGTCATTTGCCATGTAAAAATGAACTACTTACGCCACTGAAAACTGTGACTTAAGTGCGGGTTTAAGTCACGCTGTGCTATAATAAATTATAAGAAAAGGAAGTAGACATATCACTAGCTCACGAAAAGTAAGGAGGTAAAATTCTTCTGATTATCATTTTAATTTAACTTTATGTCTTATACGCTGTGTAACCTCATATGTATACCTAACATTAAAACGGATGAAACGTCACGTTATAAGTATTAATTCGTTACGTTACACACATATAGTTACAATATCTTTGTAGGTATGATAATGCTATTTAAGAAACTAATTGGTATTTTAAAGGAGGGAATGTTTGTGAGAGAACGTTGTCACAGTTGTCACGGCGAGTCACGAGCGCCATCTGTAGTTTATTATAAGGAACTTGGATAGGTCTACAGCAAATAAAGTAGCTGTTATTCGAGATAATTAAGACGCTGTATAGGTACTCGTCACATTTGTCATGTTTGTATTAGTATCAAATTCCGTTGAGGATCTTCGGTAAATACCGGAAATAACCGATAAACTAAATAAATAAAATATAAATGTTCAATAATACCTAGTTCATTTGAAAAAGGAATTTCTTTCAAGTGGTAAGATCAAATGTAGAAGCGAGTGAGATTAAATCTATTTGAGGCGTTAGAGTAATCTCAAGTGGGTAGTTTGAAGTGTGCCCTGCGAGTAGCAACCAGGCGTGAGTGCTTCCGTTTAAGCACATCTGTAACTTAAACCTGTTTCATTACGGTTCTGATAATATAATGTAGAACTGTAGAAGTAGTTTATTAAACACGTAAATGTAGCGTGAGTAATAGCTGTATAATTAGGCTTCATGTCGATTAGAGTTCTTAATCGATACCTAACGTGTTATAGGTATAGGTAAGGGTTAAATTTGCACTAGTATATTTGTGGGTTATCTATATCAGTTATTCTTGTAGCGCTTGTAAACGTTTCTTGTACATCATGGGACGATACCTATGCCGAAAAACTCATGCGTATTCGTAATTCAAAAACATTTACTAATTATATTAGTATTAAGGTTATTGTCATAACTGTGGTCGTCATCTTTCATTCTACTGCCTCTTCAGAATATACTTTATCATTGAGAAGAAATGGCGAAAGAATTTATCATTTTTATTACCTGCTCTTCGGGCGTAACTTATAGGTACCTACGTGATAGTGGGATTTACGCACGGCACTGCTTTTTATATCTGTATACGTAAAATGCATATCTGCGTATAAAGGTATTTTACACTCGTAATGTTAAAAAAGAAACCGCTCAAATTGATATGTTTACATAGCTCAAAGAATTAGCCGGCTATAGTGCCAATGGGCTGGTCATATAGCTCGAACGACCCATATTAACCGCTGGGGAAGAACGATCCTTGAATGGAGACCACATTTCGGTCAAAGAATTATAGTACGACTCCCTACATCGAAAATCCAAACAGTTTGACGGACGACCTGAAGATGACGCTGGATTGAACGCTCAAGGCTCAGACAGTGGCTTCAGTGAGGGGAGGCCTATGTCCAGCAGTGGACTTGCAAGGGCTGATACATAGATGGATGGACCAACTCAAGCTGGCATTTTAATTTTTAGAGATCACTAAAATTTTCCTTTTTTCAAATTTGGTCACCTTGGGAATCGAACCCACAACCTTTCGAACAACAGTCGGGCATAGTAACCTACTCAGTATGTCTATAATTAAAAAACTTAAATGAAAAATTAACCTGACAGCCATTAATAACAAAACCAATGCTCCGAGTTCTGACATAATTATAACCACGTAGTTATAATCGCAAGCCCCGCGGAACATTCCATATGCGTACGATACTTAAGCTTATCATTTATATAACGATCCCCTCTAACGATTATCGACCACCCACTCGGTATCGAACATATCTAGATACGTTTCCGTATGCGTACGTAGAAATAAACAAATGCATTGTGTACTGTTGTGATTAGAGCCGTATGTTTGTCAGCGGCCGCTATCCATATCCGTTTCTTGGTTGCTCCAACGTTTCCATGTACAAATTGAGGTACATGAAGAATGAGCACGTTTAAAAATCACGATTGCTCTAGGCCGACGCTGTAGGTCTGGTTATTATTGGGCCATTAACGGATTGAAGCCAAGAGTTAAATTTTAAATTATGTAGCTTCAAAATCCTAATTGGGGTGTTGTAATCAATACGCTGAAAGCATTGTTTCGTTATATCTCTGAACACATTTTGTGAGCAATATAGTAGCTGCAAGCTCTCTGGTGTCCTGAAGTGAGGACCAATAAGGATTTATGAATCATTTTTTTTTGTAAACATGTGATTGTTATGAGCTTGAAGCCTTTTTTGCAAGAAAATGCATATGACTGACACAAATGCGTTGAGAAAGACGCATGGAACCTTCTTACTAGAAATGTAGTTACCTATCTGGAGATAGGTATAGATACCGCGACCGAAGACAAAACATTAAGTACACAATTGCTTGTACAGGAAGGATGATATCAAGCCAAGTGATAGGAAACCATGTCTTCACCACAGAACATCAGTTTTACGTTAGGTATAATACATACCTATATGTAGCGGAAACCTTCACGCATGAGTATCATTGCTGTTTAACTCAATTACATAGAGTCAATCCTGTGCCCTGCATTAGTGCCCCTCAAGTCACAGCTTCATTTATGTTTTTTATCAGGGTGCACAATGAATAGAGGAACTTTGGTCGGCTTCTACAGATTTATGAATCAAAATAATCAGTTTACTTACATTTAACCAATTCGTCATGTGTGATTTACTACTAAGATAAGTTAATTTCCTTCAATAAAGATCTTAAGTCTATTTATAATATCATACTCATATGCAAATAAAATACCTACTTTGTAATAACGATAACATTATGAACTATCGATTTAAACTGTTGATTCATAGCAGACGTTCAATGAATGATTAGAAATAGCTTCCGAACTCATTGAGATGATCGCGAAGATAAAATCCATTTAATAAATTATAAGTAAATTAAACATGAAAGTATGTAATTTATTTGTTAATTTATGATACTTTGTGGACCCTTAAAACGGTCATATTAGTGTCAAGTCTATCGCTCTGTCAAGAATTTCCGCACGAAAATTCAGTCGTAAATAGGTAGGTATGTACCTACACTTGTTAAAATATCGATTCAGAATGTTTGAATGCACAAATATTTTCAATTGTTTGCTCCAATGGTATTGTAACATCTTTGGGTTACACACATTTCTTTCCCATCCCCATATGTTTCAGATCTTAAAGTGACTCATAGCGTAATAATGAGAGCAATTGCCCCTTTTCTCACATCGTGATTCATTATTGACGAAACGAGATGCAGGGCACTTAACTTTATTTGTTATGATCTGTTTAATTATGTGTGAGTCAACGGATAATACCCACTTGCATTGTAATAAGTTATAACGAAAGGGTTTTATTTCCATGCCCTAGTTTGGGAATTGGGATGAAACGTGTCCAAAATAGCAGTCAACTTGCACAGTTGCTTGATGCTTGGTTACATCATTTATGAAGAAAATAGAACAGTTAGAGTAAACAGTTTTTAAATGGTTGCGTTCGACGCGGAATTGGCCCATTTATGATGGAATTGGGTCTTAAAGAATTTAAAATTCGAACTTAATATATTTTTTCAACACACTTGCTCGTAAAGTTGATATTTTTTCTTTAGTCTTACGCCCGGAATGCGGTTTATTACACACTAGTGCGTTTTACTTTTCATTACCGCACTAGTTTTTTTCTTATTCCACTTTTTTTTTAATATCCGTAAAGAGGTTGTTACCAAAAGATTTGTTATTTTGTAAATAAATAAACTTGTTGTACTTAGTCAAAATCTGATAAGATTATACTTCATCTAATTATCTATTAAAGCATTTAAAAAATACAATATTTTAAATCATTAATTACCGCAAAATCCTTATTAGAAATACATAATTATTTAGTTTAATATATTGTGGCTGAATGTTCGGTGCCTTGGACTTAACCTGCGCGCGCATAGTTATTCAACCAAAGATACGGCGCGTAAAAAAATAAACCGCGCCATTTTGTGCAAACATTTGTTCGTTTATAATTTGCTGATTTGTGACTGAAAAATGTCGATACCTAATTGTTTTTTTCCTCGCAAGTGTGTTGAAAAACGTCGTATGATACGCGTGTGCTTTGTTCATTACAGTCTTTTCTCTATTACAGCCCTCGCCTTGCGGCTCGAGCTCAATACCGCCTCGACTGTAATGACCAACTTCGCACACTTGTATCATAATGTACTATTATGAGTTTTGTATAAAAGTATCTATTGCCAATAATGTTTCATTTATGAAATTTGATTAAAGGCTCGGCTATAAACAATCTTGTAAATTAAAACGCGTATTACAATATTTTTTTCTTTTTATTATGTTACTTACCTCATTTTAATGATATTGATAAAATCTGATTTTCGTCTATAATTATGTGTATGTAGGTTAGGTATACATATATGCCGCTTTAACCTGTATAATTAAAATTTCAGTTAAAACTATCCGGTAGGTACTTAAAAAAATCGTCTTATCTTTATTACATTTACCCCCTATTGTATTATCTGTATAAATTCATTTGCGTACTTACGGGACAGAAACGAGCGTATCTTAATAAGCGGGCTCGTTTGATCGTGCGCATGCGCAGGGCATACATAGGTTATTGCCACTCGCGCCGCGTACTCGATGCAACTGAAGCAGTTGGTCGTGCCCTCTGCCTCCTAAAATAGTAGTTGTTCATTCATAATGTAGTAGTTGTTCCTATCACTCATATGCAATGCATTGTAATGAAAAAATAGCAGCGTTGTTTTATCTGGTTCCACAAAAAACAAAATGACAATGTAAATCGGTACCGTCGGTTTGTTTATAATTATATCACTTTTGCACAAATTACTTACACATTTAAGATGCATAATAATTTTACAACCAGATAGTGCAGTCCCTTTCAATATGAAATTCCGAATGTTCAGTACCTATAAAAACCTACACTCTTCTACTGTAATTAAATTATTACAGCTTTAAAAGATATGAATGAAACTTCATATATTATGTAGAGTTAAAAATAAAAAAGGTGAAATAAAAGTGTTACCGTTTTGAATTAACCCAATTAGAGAATGTGAGTGCCTATCACCTCCTTGATAACGGAGTTCGAGAATGGACTAATGAATGTTCGGATTCATTGAATAAATTTACTGACGCCACGCGCCGCTTAATAACTTAAGATATAGATGGAGATCTTATTAATAGTTATGTACTCTATAGAAAAATTAAAAGTCAAACTTATCATGTAAACTTGAACTACGTAGTGGACAATTTGACAACCCGTGTGGCGTAATGGCTACCATGTTGAATCGCCGTTCCAATGGTTCTGGGTTCGAGTATCAGCGAGGTGGAAATTTGACTGATGAAATTAAATTTCCGTTTTTGGTCTGAGTATTTCCGAGTATTTTGTGTTTTCCATGACACTCACAACACAGGGTATTCTAGTGTGGAGCTATGAGTGTGTAGCGTTAAATATGCTCAATTTTATCTGTACAGTTGAAATCTTCAGATAAATTTATCAGGTACACCGTAGCGAGTATTGCTAGCTTAAAACTTAGTATTACCTAAGTATACTACTTAAGTTTTATTTATACTAACGATAACATTTATTAAAACTGAAACTGACTTCCAACTCAAAAGCAATAAGAATGCCAAGCTATATTTCACATACCGAAAGACGAAGAAGGGTGTTTGTAAAGGTTACCTTTTATGACGGTTATTAGGGAGGGACGTACCTTTAGTAGATAGTTAAGGGGCCTTGTTTCGCTTCAGGAAACGTGATCCTTATGTTCAAAAACAATAATCCCCACAATACACTAGGATTTCGTATATTTTGTTTCTCATGTACAAAACAAAGACAAATGCTAACATGGACCACGAAAAAAAAAATTAAACTCACCATTTAAATTACTTAATTTCTTCGTCAGGAATCGAACCCAGAAGCTAACGAACTGCGGTTCGACATGATAACTGTTGCGTTATACAACTCAGTCGTGTATGATGAGTTTAATTCGTATGAATCAACCATAATTTTGGCTAGGTTGTTTTCAAGTACCTACTGCAACATCTGCATTTAACAATTCTACATTATAATATAATATTACAGTCATGGTGAGTCAGAGGTCTTCAATGAATGATTGATGTTTCCTACCACATCATGCTTAGAACAAATTTCGACCGTATATGGCCTACATTGATGATTGTATGTAAATCTGCTATGTACAGAACTATTATATCTACGACTGGTCGGTAATGAGATAATTAAAATTTGACTATGGTTTGATTTGTAAATCAAAGGTAGCGTATTTTTTTCTTGGTGCATAGCTGTCCTGGTTAGTGTTGCTTGTTTGTCTACATTATATAGGGGAAGATGGGCGAATGGCGTTCACTTTAAGGAAAACATGGTGTGTTTTTTAAATTGTTTATTATAAGTGGAAATTAAGAAAAATAACAAAGTCTTTAACTGTCTAGTAATCAACTTTTTAACAACAAAACCATGCATCTTTGACCTACTAGGAGTAAGAAGGCATTTAAAAAAAACAGGTTTGAGCAGCATTACCCCTGACTATGAGTAATGCCGCTCAGAGTTCCCTCAAACATAGTTGTTGGAACATAACAAGTAAAATACATAATATTTTAGATCAATCCTATACAATCAAATTAAAGTATATAATCTCAAATTAGCATCAATTATCCCTATTTCTACGTAAGATTAGCCTTTGTCAAGTAAAAAAAAATTATTAAAGTCCGCATTGTCAAATCAACTTCAAATAGTATGATATAATATAGAATAATAATTGTTATTAAGATATGGCAACTTAGAAATAATCATATATTATTTTTGATCACATAAATCACAGATGTATCCATTTGGCGAATCACATCCTGAATATGAGCCTACAATCCACAGATGGTGCCCATAATTTTTTCGAATTTCAGTTTCTTGGTGGGTGAAAACGGGTTTGCGACTAAGTCTCGAGTTGCTTGCTCATGTTTGGATTTTTTGATCAATCTCTCAAAGTAGTAAATGGCATATTGTGTAGTTTTGCGGCTTTTCTTTTAGAAAACATCCTTCATCGCAATCTTAGCAAATTTAAGGTTTTCTTCGGTCCACGCTGCTTCAGCGGTTTTTCTTTGACGATGTCTTGGCATATCTCCAACAATTAAGGTGTGAGTCACCAAGGAGTCATAGAGCTCAGGTGAGCGATATTACCCCAAACAATCGTTTTGTAATTGATTTGAAATTTATAAAAAATCATACACAATTGTTGAAAATTGATTGCACTATCAAAATTAGATAAGTTTTAGTATTAGAAAGCACAATTTATAATTAAATAAGCATTAAACTTTTGGTCTAACAGACAAAAAACTTGAACCAAAAATTAGATCAGCGCGGTCGAAAACAAAGAAATGCACTTCCTGTTCACAGTACGCGAGCTGTCTGTCTGTTTGCAATGTTGACTGTTAGACGCCCCCTCCCCTCGCGCTTCCCGCGAAGTGGCATGTTTCTACATTCCATTTTGACAGAGTTACAGGGGTGAGCGCCATTACCCAATGAGCGCCATTATCCCTGCTTACCCTACGTATTTGATGTTTTGTATAAACATTTTTTATGGGATTAAGATAGCAAACGAGCAGGCAACATCACAGCGTCGCCCATGACAACCGTGACCGATCTAGAACAAGACTCAATTAGTAAGTGTCACGTTCTAATTCGGTCACAGATATGTTGCTACCCGAGGTGTTAACCGGTTAAACCAGCCAACGGGTTAAAGTGTAACCGGCTACACACCTTTCTATCCGGAACACAATTGCTGTTAAAAAAATATGGTGGTAGAAATGGTACCTAGTACCTACTAAGTACCAAGGCATGCTTCCTCAGGTGAACTTAAGGCTCTAACTATCTATTATACTTCTCAAATATACATATATTCTCTCATACATACATTCATCTCCGACAATTCGCACCTCTACACCAATTTGCAGTAGAGTAAGCAGCCCAAGCTGCTCTACTGCAAATTGGTGTAGTAGAATATGGTGTCGTCTAGACCATAACTAGAGTTCGAATATGTGTGATTAAATTGAATAATCTTCTTACAGATGAATATACGAAAATGAATACATGACTATAAAACAGAACATAATGGTTTTCTCTTTGTTTACTCTTGAATTAAGTAAGTTGTGGGGACCAGTGCCGGATTTAAGCATAGGCAACATAGGCAGTTGCCTATGGGCCGTCACCACAAGGGGGCCGCCACCACACCACAAAAACATTAAATTAAATCGATAGAGGCTCAGTAGAGCGAGAGAGAAAAAAATACTGAGTTTTGTTACAAATAGACGAAAATCTTTTTTTATATTTAAATAAATTTTGTTACCCAACTTATACAGTTGCTATTTTTTTACCTTAACAGGGGCGCCGTCAGGTGTGTCGGCGCCCGCGTGCGAACCAGATTTGCAACCCCCCCCCCTGGTTGAATACGAATCTCATATAAAGATTCATGATTGTCGCTCCGCCGGGGTCCATTTGCCGCCCCCCCCAAACTTTCAACAGTTAACCACACTATTTGAGGGCCTCCACCACACGCTCTGCCTATGGGCCGCCGAGGTAAATCTAAAGCTAAATCCGGCGCTGGTGGGGACTTCAGTAGCTAAACTATAGAGCACACAGATAGGAAGAACACGTTCGCCCACGTCCGAATATTACACTGAGTAGTTCGCTATCGAAAAATAGAAAGTTACAAATTTCAAAAGGGCCGCTTTCCCTTATTAACTGGGTTACCGTTAACTCACTGTTGCTACCGTCAAAAAACAATATGCACACATTTATGTTGTTTTTCTAAAGAACACTAAAATGATCATGGATGCAATTGAATATGAGATGAGGCTGATTATCATTTTTTACATAGTATCGTGTGAATGAGAACGCTGAAAAAACTAACTTTATGCACTATCACAATAATTATATTATTTAAAATTACTACAATTGTATCTCACGGTAAAAATTGTAAGTATGTTATTTTATAAATATATTATCTATTATTTTTAACACGCACTTCATTATGATGAGTGTATAGTGAAGTAAGGCACGAAACGTGTTATGGTAACGAAACGTTTGTTATGGTAAATTTTTGAACTTTCGTTCCATTACAATACAAATAATATTTTTTGAAATAAAATTTGAACTACAATACTACTACTACAACTACACACAGTTCTTGATCTAGTCGTTAGAAGCGATCTCTTCCAAATAAATCAGAGTATAAACTAATTTAGATAAGTGCTGGACAGATAAAAAAGTAGAGGTGTATGTACCTACTTATACGTTAACAATAGGTATATGTTAATATTATGCTCATGAAAGGACTCTCAAAAAATTTAAAGGACCAAATTTCAAACAAAACAACAAGGATGGAGTAACAGATCGTCTATAACGTTTAAAAAAGACAAGGAAGTAATTGAGAGAAGTTAAGTACATCGAGAGACATTCTAGTGAGGGGTAGATTGCGTTGATATTAAAATAAGCATAAACAAGCTGGCTACTGCCGCCTAGCGGTGTCCGACGCGAGCGCAATAAATTGCATCCAATTAGCAAGCTCAGGCGCAAGCGGCGGCGTTATCTGACGACAAAGCGAACTTAACATATCTTTACATTTAACAGTCACTTTACATATCTGCCGGTGCTGCCTAACAAGACACGCTCACCCTGCAGCCGCTGATATAGATCGCCACTAGGCAGTAGGTACGTACATGCAACCTGTCCTTATTGTAATACACAACTTTAAGGAACTGTCTATTCGAATTTCGAATAAAAGGTCCCTGGATAGGGTTATGTTGTAGTTGGCCATTATTCATAATTCAATTGGAAGATACCTATTAAGTATTTGAAGAGAATTCATAAACAATAAGTATAACATCAATGCATTTTAGTTTTTTTTCCTAGCAGGTTTTTTTCCTAGTAGGTATTTTTTGCTTAAACCCCTATAAAAAGTGCACTTCCTATTGAATGTAGGTTAATAAAATAAGTTTTATGTGTAGTTTATTTGAGTTATATTAATATTAGGAAACTTTTACTGCTCAATTTTTATAGTCGCGTTTACGAGACACTGTGAAGGGGTCAAGGGATGATATTTATGATTATGGAACCGGGCGAACAATAGTTAGACAATGGGGAACAAGATACCCGGCCCATCTACTTAATTTTGGGTAGACACCTTTGTCATGTGTTTTTGTTCGCGGTCATTTAAATAAATTATTGAGGACGAAACGGGCAATGTCAGTGTTATGCCTAGTACCTGCCATTGTCATGTTAAATAGAATCTCGAGACGTGACGAGTAGTCTTCGGAAGGGATTCGGCAACGCACAAATCACCGCAGTCGCTTTGAGGTTTTGAAAGGATTATTTCTTTTTACAATGTGAGAAATCTACACCTACCTGTATTTTGGTAAATGGAAGAGTTTTACTACAATAACTCACAAAGCTAGCAGTTTTTAACTGTATTTCAGATGCAATACGACTGAAATTCAAATGCTATATTTAGTTTAGTTTTCCTTATCATATACACACAAATAAACATGCTGTAAGTATTACGTAAATAATTGTTATTACGGAAAATAACGAAACTCTGATTTACTTGTAAGCAGAGCGAACAGGGAAATAAATAGTTAATATTCATTAGTCAATAATATTTATTCAATTTGAAGTAAACACCTTGATACGAACTTTAATTGCGTATTCTGATATATTATACACTAGCGGCCCGCCCGCGGTTTCACCCGCGTGGATCCCGTTCTCGTGGGAATATATACATGTATTATACATAAAAACCTTACTCTTGAATCACTCTATCTATTACAAAAAACCGCATCAAAATCCGTTGCGTAATTTTAAAGATTTAAGCATACAGACAAACAAACAGACAAAAATAGCGACTTTGTTTTATACTATGTAGTGATACCTGAATAGCCCTGGTAAATTTCAACAATACTTACTGGTCATACTGGTATGACATGCCAGTATGGCCACATGCACTGTATGCTGAAGGGTTTCAGACGAGCAGAGGCACTGCCGAAATATGTAGGTATTTCTTGGTAAACCCACGAATATCAGCATGAATTGACTAGACTAAATAAATAAATAAATAAATAACGCTTCACACTCATAGCCCCACACTAGGATTTCCTGCGTCGTGGGTGCTATGGACAATACACAAGACAAGGACACACCCAGACCGAGAACGGAAATTCAAACTCATCATTAAAATTTCCGCCTCGCTGGGAATCGAACCCAGGACCCTCGCAACAGCGAACTGGCGTGTCAACCATTGCGCCATCTGGGTCGTCAAACTGTAGTTTTAGTACCTACGGTCTTAAACATTCTGTACGCTCATAAAATGTTGGTTCTTCAAGTACATATGTACTAGAAATAATAATATTAAAGGTTGACTTAAGATACAAAGATTCAGTATTGTTAACGTACGAGTTATCTTCCGTAAGATATTTTAATGAAAGGAAAGAAAGGTCACACACACATCGTAGAAGCATTTATATCAGTGCGTTCATTACGGGTTACCATTGGCGGCTTACACCCAAGTTAGGGCCCAATTAGTAGGAATTCCAAGGGGTTAATTTTGAATAGTTTTCCAGTAGAAGCGGTTCGTATTGTTCAGTCACGTTTGCACCCAATCAGTTTAAATTTTGCCCGATACAGAGGCGCCTTATACGGCTCAGCTTGTATTATTCAGTCAGCTTTCAATGTGGATCAGATAATGGTAAGAAATGTCATATTGTGGATTTATGATGCTAGATGTAATGTTATTTATGTCATTTTAAAATTGACAGGTGATTGAATAGTACATAGGTAATAGGTAAGTACGATTATTCCTGACTTTCCATTTTTTGTACCGGTAGGTAATTATTATTATCTACTCATTTATTTGATTAGGTACTAATAACTTCCTTCAATAAAGTAGATACATTTGTGCAGCTATTTTAATATAGGTATCATTAAGTTAATTTAAATATATCTCCTCTAATACTTATTCTACAGAAAATCGTAATTAAAAAATTACACTTATGTACAAAAAGCTAAAAGAAAAATTAAAGTGGTAAGTGGTTGACCGCCTAGGCATTTATTATGATGGCTATGCTACTCCTGGAAAATGGGTGCCAATACCCACTGTTCCTATATTTTATCTCAAAGGTCGTCGACTTGGCACAATGACCCAATTCACACGTGATCACCCGGCCATTGAACGATACAGTCACGCTCATTCGCTCAATTGCCTCTTCCTGCACCGACAATGCTGATAGCTCAAGGTCGGTGTATTTCTGTGGTATTTGAACTTGTGATCGAATTAGCACATGTCTGTGACAATGGACAATTACATTTTCTACGTCACACGAGGCGCCTGTGACTTCGTTCACGGAGTTTTATTCCTTTTACGATAATTTTATTCCCAGTGAATCAAATCCACTTCAAATCCAAATCAAATTCAAATCAAATTCAATTTGGAGACACTAACTAACTGATAACTAAAAATCATTCGCAAAACGCTCAGTATCCCAAAGTTTTGCATTTCGTGCTATTAAGGTAATTTTTCCACCTATGCTAATTATGTCTTCTATATTATACATTATTTTTCATAAGTGACATTGTTTATATATTATATTTTGAACAATTTGTATTTTATTTATTTGTGAGTTGTATTGCCTTTATAGCTACATATATTGTGATAGAAGAGATTTTTAAATGTTTTTTATGTAGGTACCTTCTTGCACGTATTATAAAATTGGCTCATAATTTTGCATTCAGTCTTCGCGTATACATACGACAATGCACACATTTTTCACTAAATATCATTTTAATTACAATGCAAAAGTGACATTATGTTGGCGTTAATTAAATTAATAAACAAAAATTCCGCCTAGACAATTACACGGTGTGCCACTCAGTATTTCATGCGCTGACCCGCATCGCGAGTTCACATTCACACCCTACTCGCGTTCTATTTGCGTTCTAAAATTAAGCTTGACGCAAGGGGATGACGTACAGACTTAGCCTCAGAAGTATTTCTGTCGACCCGACTACTACAATTAGTCTTATTGTAATGACAGATTTATAAGCCCGTGAGAAAGCGGCTGCACGCTGCTAGTATGCGCTTATTTAAAATAAACTAAAATAAGTTATTTTAGTGTAATACCTGTAGTACCTGAGTGTACTTGTCATAATAGACACTTTACACATTCTTACAATGTTAAGTAAATGCAACTTATTCATAAAGAAAATAATACCTTATCTAGTGAAAAAAAGTAAAACTGTTTCAATAAACGCTCAAGTGACGCGGTATTGACAGTCACTGATCGCTCCTGCCTTGATATGACCCGTGAGAATGGCCCGTCGTGAGTAAATATTGTCCTCTGCCTGTGAGACAGTGAATTAGCACCACATTACCATACTTTACCAAGTCTTTTACTGGAGGATACCGTTGATGACTAACATTATGGAAAAGTCCACACTGTGCTTTTCCGGAATGTTTTAAACTTGTTACGTTTTAGTTACTTGCACTTGTGCTTTTATGTTTTTTAGGGTTCCGTTCCGTACCCAAAGGGTAAAACGGGACCCTATTGCTGAGACTTCGCTGTCCGTCCGTCCGTCCGTCCGTCCGTCCGTCCGTCCGTCTGTCACCAGGCTGTATCTCATGAACCGTAATAGTAACACAGTTGAAATTTTCACAGATGATGTATTTCTGTTGCCGCTACAACAACAAATACTAAAACACTGAATAAAATAAATATTAAAGTCGAAATATGGCTTCGACGCTTGAGCGATAAATTAGTTACCTTTCGCTCCAAGAGATGGCGTTGCTTGTGGCTAATATGTAGTCCGATGCTTTTAGTTACCTGTCGGTCCAAGAGATGGCGTTGCTTGTGGCTAATATGTGGCTACAAAAAACTTAAGTAAATATTTAAGTGAGGCTTTCATACAACGGGCCAGATTTTTTTGGCGTTTTATACATAATGGTACGGAACCCTTCGTGCGCGAGTCCAACTCGCACTTGGCCGGTTTTTTTTAGAATTTTACAGGAATAATTTAATTCTTGAGATAATTATATCAGTTTCAATATTGTTCATATAAAAATATGTAGGTGCACATTAATATATTTTTATTAAAAAATATTTTATTATTCTACTAGCAATAGATAGCGTTTATTTACAGTAATCCATAGTTACGAGTATTAGGTTAGTTTCTATACGACAACTTTCCTACAAATAATGCCCTTGATTGCAAACTAGACTAAGGAATAGAAACTTGACCATAATTTTTCTTTACCACAATAAACTGTACTACAGAAAACTGCATTTAAATAAAGTGCTTTTGCATTCCCGAGCAGTACATAATATTACAACGACACTTAAGGATAATTTATGACAATACTCTGGCAAAAGCTTCTTGGCATAATATATAACGATGTTGTCGCCCACACGCAGGATCGATATCTGAGTAATGTGCGCCCTGGGCTGTTGCTCACGCGTGGACAAACAGGTTCACGATAATCTGCACGGACGATTCTCTCCCAGCAACTATTCGTTCACTCCTGAGTGTAGGTACACAACCAGTTAAAGGTGACACATGAAGTTTTTCCTTATCGTTTGGTGCTCTTCGCTCATGAACAAATGAACATCCGCTCCATCAAGTGATAAAATGACTGCCGATGGGTCGAAAGGTATGTTTATCCGTTTATCGGCAGAGAAACATTTCTTCTTCATTCAGGTTCTCTTTTTTGGGAATTAAGAACGTCCCCAAAAATAGATTCCTTAAAGTAATCAGATAATAGGCACATAATTACGGGAATTTAGGAACATCTTCACTATAAGTTTATTCCTAGATACCAAATTTGAATTGAAATTGTAAGAAAATGTTTACTTCTACTTCGTCGTTATTTTAATACAGTAAAGGGGCTGTTTCAGTTACCTACTTTCACACACATTGGCCATTTTGCTCAACTGTTCGTCACGAACCTCTTTGCATTAACTGTAAACAAGGTTATAAAGAACAATTAATGCGCTCAATGCAAACTAATATAAACCTAATTCAGTGTAGAAAGTGTGTAAGGTTAGCATGGAACGACAGCGCCACCCACACTTGGCGTTGATATCTATAATTCACGTGAACCGGTTTGCGATAGCTCGCACGATGCTTTCCGCGCTGCACGTCGTCTGCAGCGTCTAATTTATAGAGGTTGATTTTTAATTCGTTAAAGGGTTTAGAAGTTAGCAGTGATTTATTACTTACACATGCTGTTTTAGATACGTCTGTGTAGGTACGTGAAGGTGCAAGGAAAATGTTAGTTTTTGCAATTTACATAGATAGAAATACAAGATAAAGTAAAATAAAATAAAGTCTAGAATTCTAGATGATTTGCTATTTTAGAAAATCTATTTTTGTATTTTTTATGAGAGAAGTGTATTTAGATTCCACAACATACGTATTTCATGTAAACTATGTACTTACGTGATATCATGAATTTCACTGAATGAAATGAGTTAAGTGAATGAATATAAAAATACAGGTAGGTAGATAATTATGAGTTTTTTTTGCATTTGGTAATTCGAAAGGGCTGTAATAAAAAATAAATTGATTTTATGAAAATAAAATTTAAAATCTGATAAAAAAAGTTCGAATATTAAGCTTTTACACGATGCTAAATAGGCTAGTACCTAACTATGAACATTATGTTTAATATCTTATATGTTTATCTTATAATCCTATATTATTTCTTTAAAAAAATGTGAAAACTCAATAAAATTGAACATAACAATGTTCTTACTTTGTTTCTACTAACTAGATAAAGCGTTAAAGCAGCGTCTTAGCGTGTGCGGTTGCGTGTGAAAGCCGAAGTGAACTTGTGTAGTCGGTAGCGAGCGACCACATCTTACCGCGTAACGTTTATTTCTTTGTTTTACACTCCCACCGAACGCCCAGAACCCATATTCAATTTGCTTCCTTGGGAGAATATTTTCTTGTTATTTATTCTGGGTGTAACACGATCTTTATAGCCTCAGAAGAACATCTTTGTTATTTACGTAAGAAACAATTTTAAAATGTGTCGTATCTTTTACCGTAAGCACAGGTAAGTTCGTAATATCGACATTGCTCAATATTCATAACAGCACTTGATGGCTCAATTCAACTCAATTATCAAATTCCAAAAGTGGAAACGAAAACGGAAAATTTTAAAGATTTGTTAGGTACTTTTAGATTACAAAGAATAACGTTAAGAATCGTGGTTAAGAATAACACACACAATTACACGGTATTCATTGGACCCATAGCGCTTATGAAACTTTTTTTCAGGAATATTTCCAGTGAGTGAGGTCTAGATTGCATAATAGCCCAAGGACACAAGCAAACAGTTCTGTTGTTAATTCACCACAGAAACAGCGAGAGCGTACGTGAGTCACGATTTGACGTATCGGCGGCGCCCGCTAATGAGAGATCGCAGCGATGTATCGTGACTTGACCCTTTCCTTTCATTTATTAATATTCTGGTAGATGCTGACCACTTCGGTACTTCATGACATTCTGTCTGTTTATAACAAGGACAACTGGTGAGAATCCGTGACAAGGTATCTTAAAAATCCTTTCAGTTATATTAAATATCATAATACAAAAATGAATGAATACTGGAACGAAAATTCAGAGGTTTTTTAAATTTAAGTTCAACTAATTAAATTATTGAGTTTGACTTTCACTTATTTATTATTTTTATCTTTTTCTTTGTAGGTAGGTATATTGGCAAGTATGCAAATTGTTTATTTGTTTTCTAATTAATTAAACACACTAACTAATTGAATAAACAATTTGGCTATTTAATTACTTCAAAGTTTCTAAAGGAATTGAATTTAAGAGTGATGATAATAAAGATGAATCTTTAATTTTTTCATTTGCCGTTGTCTTAAAGATATCAGTTCTCAAACATAAACAAACATAACGCTGCACACTCAAAGCCCCACACTAGGATTCCCTGTGTCGTGGGTACCTTGGGCAACACACAAGACAAGGACAAACACCCAGACCGAGAACGGAAATTTAAACTCATCATTCAAATTGCCGCCTCGCTGGGAATCGAACCCAGGACCCTCGGTACAGCGCTCCGGCGGCTCCTTTCTCTTCATAAATTGCAAATATGAGAAATTGCATTTCAAATCTAAAGTGCTCCAGTGCATTCTTATGTACATAGGTATTTTGTTACGCGAGCCAGCTAGGATTACTACACCAAATCCATCTTAAGGTATTTGTAATAAATTTTAAATGTCACAGAAGATGATGCATAATGGATTCATGGCCTCAAGGTGTCATTTTGGAATCAGACAAATGATAGACTTCCCTATTGTTTCCTTACAGAGTTCATTGTTATTTGGCAGCTTTGGTTTATTTGACACTTTTATATATAGATATCTAAAACGTAAAGTGCTGGTGCCTCGGTGACAGAATACGAGTATGGAGCTCACAAAGGTTCTTGTGGAGTAATAATAGGTAAAGTTAATAGAAAGGTTATAAAGTCTGCTATTTAAGTACCTAGATGTTTATGCGACTCGAATTTTGCTTTTATGTAGGTAAGAGTTTTCTTTAGAATACGACACTGTACTTAAAGTGTGTGAATTCACAATAGACATTATTGTTTATAAGTAAGTACCTATAATTTGTAATTCTTATCTATTTCATGTTAGCAATTTTCTAGAATTAAATTAAATTATAAATTATTCTTTAGAAACCTCTCTATAGTTGTACTTACTTCGAGAATAAGGAATTTGTTTGATTCATAACTTTGTTTCATGACATTACAAATATTATTATTCTGTATTAAGTTTTATTTACACAATTAAGTTAATTAATAATTTCAATGAAATATTTAACGATTGCTTCTCGTTGGAGAAACATAAAGAAAATATTTCAAATTTAATTCGAAGACATTGCTGAATAATGTACGAGTTTTCAAGCAATTTGTAATACGTGAGCAACATTGTCTGGCGTTGGACAAATGTGCATGTTGTCGGCTTATTTCCATACAATTTGCGCCACACACGAGGGGACTTGTTCATCTTCTTTCTGAGAAATGGTCATATTAGTAGCAATTACACCTGTCTTGTTTGTGTAATTTAAATTACCCATCTCAGAAAATCCTAATTTGATCATTACATGCATTGTTGAATTCGATTTTGAACTTTTGAAATTTCACACTGTTTATTGGTTTGTTAAATTTTGCTCGCTAAAAAGTAACATTACTGATAATGACTGTAAATAGTCAACAAACAAATAACCACCGGAACTCACTCATCACCAATCGACTAACACGAAAGATATCATGAATGTCAAGAATGAAGAGAGAAAACGACGAGAGAAAAAAAATACCAGTTAAAAGTATGAAAAATCAACATTAAATTTGTTCGTTTATCAACACTTATTTCAGTAAGCAAAATGAAAATTGTTTCTTGCCTTTCTGGCCACTTTTATTGAAATAAATCTGTTTACCGCCGACCTGTAGGGCCCGAGGGCCAAATATTCCGGGAGTAATGATCCGAGAATTCCTTAAGGGGGGTACTTACGACAATAAAGTTGGACAATGGTCGGTTGGAGCGATGTTTGCGGCCGCCAGACCACCGACGATGAGGTCGCCGCCATCACATAACTTCCCCAAGCATAATATTTATGCTCTTCCATACAGACTTGAAGAGCGATTAAGAAAACAATTCGATGTATTCTCTTCAAGATGTGTACCAGTGCGAACCGTTGACGAATGTGTGTATGACAGTGTCGAAGGCCTTATAAAGGATGCGAAAGTAATAGGGCGGTACTTAATAAAATTTCCTGAGGGAAAGTATTGTACGGTAAGAAAGTTTCAAGTGACGTACCGCATTAACCACATCACAGCACTTATATTGATTCGACAGATTAAAAAGTGTAATCTGCGTGTATTATTGTTTTCTTTTTGCTTACTTTTTATTTGGGATAACATTATAATACCTAATATAATTAATATCGTAATATTATATTAATTTCTTCTTAATTGTAGTATTTTTTCAATTGATTCTTAAGAACCCTCTAAAACTAAGTTTGTTTTTAGATACTATAAAAATTTCCAATGTTTCGTAACTGCGATTAAAAAGTGCACATTTGTGTTAAGGAACTTAACATTTTGAACTATTTTCTGTTTTGCCACTTTCTATGTTAAAATCCTTAAAATGGATACATCTGTCTAGTCCTGTCCAAATTCTTACGTAAGTCAGAATGTCAACAATCCAAACATTTACTCGACGTTCGTGGGGTCTCGCGTCGTGCTCACATCCTACGTGCTGGTATCCTACAGCGACTCGTTTTATTTCATGTTCAGACGTCGTCGACAACTGCTCTTTGATCTTTTCTGTTGACTTAATCTCATTAGATTGTACTATAAATTATTGCTATACGAGAGATCGTCCCCAGATTTGTATACTTGAAGCATGTAATTTTTGTGATTTGTGTTCTTTGGCTCATTAGTACCTATTATGTTAATATCATTAGTAGTTTTTTCTCTTTCATTTTAAAATAAGACTACATTACTGTTAATAAATCGTAACTGCTCTAGCTTGGCTTCGGATATGCTAGGTACAAATCCTTATACTATATTCTTATTAGTATTAATGTAATTATGGTCTAATTGTTCAAAATTAACATTTTTATATCAGAAAAGTAAAAGTTATACCCACATGATTGATTACCCTGTTTATCAAATGCATTTATAGTGTAATACTTATCTAAACGGTGCAATACGTCGGTGATATCGGTCGATGTGGAATGGATGGCGTATTGATGGAAATTTATCGTTGTTTGAGGGGCGAGGCCCAAGGATGCGATACGCGAGACGCAAGGTAGGAGCGGTCTTTGATACGACGTTGTTTGCGTATTGCTGCTTAATGGAGGGATCGGGTGGCTTGTACGAGTATTATTTTTCACGTCATTTGCTCATAAAGGGCAAGACTGAATACCTGGTGCTAAGTGATTAGGTAGGTACTGACACTTTAGATATACATTACATGTAACCGATGTACCCATGCGATGTCGGAAAAATGAGTAAAGATAGAAGGTGGAACTGTTTCTTAAGTTGGTCGACTTTGCTATGAAGGGTGTGATAGCTAGTCAAGTAGATAATAGTACATTACGATACGGTGCGTAAAGTTGCCCATTTTTGAACGGCGTGAAGTTAGCGCACGAGCGAAGCGAGTGCGATATACGCCGTTCAAAAATGCAACATTACGAACGAGTATCGTATAATATTTTATAGCACGAGTGACATAAACCCGCATAATTGTAGTTACAATAGATAATAGTTATGTCATGATTTTCTAATTTAATTTAATAATTTTGATAAAAGTATCTGATTTTGTATGAAAGGAGGTATTGACATATGAGTAACTGGCAGGTTAGCAAGAAAAGAAGAAAAAGATTACATTGGGTAATGGCATGAATGTAAATTATTATAGCGATTGTAATGTTGGGAACACAGGTTGGGAAATAATAAATGTGTAATATGATTAAAGTATAAACAGGTTATTTTCATTATAGTTATGATTTAATACTTTAATTTCATATAGATAACATATCTTTTTAAGTTGTTACAGAGTTAAAACACTTTTTAAGTTGCGATGATGTTATTTTTGTTTTATGGTGCAAAAGAGAATTATAAAGTGTAACATGAAGAGTCAGATAAAAAAATACGAAAGGAATTATCACGAATTTATTAATATTTAAATTTAAAGTTTTCTACAAGTTCACACAAAATTAGCAGTAAGCGCTAAGTTGGCAATACAGCAATCAGGTGTCAGTGACGTTTCGCTAGTGTCAAATATGGCGACTGCGATTTGTCTCTCAGATCAATTACAATTTAACAAAACTGGACAATAAGAATTTTGCAGATATATGTTGTCGATTCAAAATCTTTGTTTTTTTTATGTTTTATTATTCAGGCAAGAACTGCACGAAATTATGAATATAGATTCATTTTTGCACGGTGTGAAGTTAGCGTCATATGCAATGAAAAAATGGGGTATTTAAGTCACAGCTAAGTGTGGCGTAAATGCGGGTTTAAGTCACGCTGTGCTATAAAATGTTTTGGTCGCAGTGTCGGAGAACTAATAGCAATGTGGGTCTCCTTTTTTTGACCAGTGATGCCTTTAGTGTTCAAAGCGACTAAACTAAACTTAAACCATTACCATACAGGGGACGAATTTGCTTATTTGTGGAGAAAAACGTAAAAAAGGACTCCACAAAAACCACTTTAAATCTGAAGGATTGTTTTATGTTAAGAACAAAGGAAGATCTTGGACTGAAACGATGATTTTACTGCTTTCATCACAAACACACTCATTGCAAAGCTTTCGCAAAAACATTTCTAGCACAATCCTAAATTGCTATTACCGTAGTTTCTCTGGAATATTATTCACAGAGAAGCGTAGGCGCCGCTTCGTGTAACCCGATGGGGGCATGATCGACCGTCACAATGTGGGCGATGAACACCGTCGCACTATAATGAAACCCTTTGTACAGTAAATTGGTTATGAGGGTCTGACCGATTGCCTTTTGCGGTTTCAAAAATTAACCGTCAATGTACCCACGCTTTTGGAGCTCTCAGAGAAGACGCATTACAAGTAGCTACGTTTGCTTACCCCAAATTTAGGGCACGACTTTCTCGGGACGGTCTTAACTAATTGTACAGATAACAAACGTTAACTAATGTTAACGTTGCAACGACGGCCAAAACAATGGCGGTTTAATTGTATATTTATTCTTTCTTTTCACGTTTATCCTGAGAAAACAGAATGTCTTTAACCTCTTGAAAGAGTGGGTGTATAGGGCCCTTGATTACGACGATTTAGAGATCACGAACAATAGCAGCCTGATAATACAACGAAAGTATTAAAACAATAACATGTTTCATCCAACGTATGGGTGTCAACTTTTAATGTTTGTAACCTATTGGTTTGACTAACTAAGATTAATAAAGAATTGATTGATATCATGTTTCATTTAACCGACTTTAATTAGATTGTATTGCTGAACATCAAAGGGAAAAGCGGGCGATATTAGAAGAGATTTATGATAATTTAAATGCATAAGGGCTTGTTTGATGGTCATACAATCATAGGGCCCGCTCCATAACCAATGTTAAATTGAATATGTACGGACTAGGTTATTTGGCGTCGTATGATCGAAGAGCTGCGTGCCCGTGTAATCGATTCGTTACAAGATGAAAGATGGATCGGCCATGCTCATAAGTCGAATCAACTAATTTAACGATTAATTGATCTCCCCTAGTGTGATTGGGATATTTTCGAGGCTAATGTACGCAGGTACATAGATATAAAAGGGACTTTGGATATACATACTTTCAGGATAATTAAATTTATAAACAGTACGTCTCTTTTAGAAGTTTTGCTTTAATTTTAGTAAATTATCAAAATTATATATTTCTCATAAAAGCTTTTGTAATTTAAAGTTGACCATTTATAATTTTTCTTTTAATATTCAATAAATTTAGTTGCATATTCGTGTATTGTGTTCTGTTCAGTTTATTTATCTCGCTGAGAGTTAAAAATTTCTCTCAGCACACAAAATATTTTAATCCTGAAGAACTTCTATAGATATTTAACTTTAAATTCACCCAATGCAAATGAATAGCGTGATGGCAGTTAATGGCTGAACATATGAATAGTTCACGGACACTGCAATGCAATTAATTGAACTAGCTTAATTGAACTACGAGTAGGTATATCTAGTATGGTTAATTAAAACCGCCGCACATACCTTTGTCATTAATCCGCCGGACGCTTTTGTTGGTTTATTTGATGCACATTTTTTTATTTAATTGAAAAAGTAGAATAGACAGTACAGTTGTGTGGCTTTTTTGTTAACTAGCCAGGCAGCAATTTGCACGTTATTTTAATAAAGAACAGTGGCAGTTAGTCGTGTAACCAATTAAATTTACCTGCCATAAAATAGCGTTAACTTAGATTATTAACGGCTACAAAAAGTTCTTGATTCGTTTTTATTTGCTTTTAAATTTAGTAAATGAAAAATGTCCCCATTTAAAGCGGTATAATATATTACAGCCGTAATGGTAATTTTCATTTCTTTTATTTCCAGGTTACTGGTAGGTGCACCTTTAGGACAGAACTTGCAGCCGAATACGAACAGATCAGGAGCTCTTTGGAAATGCGGTCTCACACCAGCCGTCAGGGACTGCCAGCAAATTGTCACTGATGGCAAGCGAAGTGAGTACAGGACAGGACACTTTACTGATATACAATAATATTCGTTATCATTATGAATTTACGAATGCTACTTGAGTATTTCATACCTATCAAAGAATTTTGATCGTTTTTAATGGAATGTTTCATATTGAATTTTTCAAAATCTTACATATTCAAAATCTTGTTCTCTATATTATGAATGTCTAAAAAACCTTTTTTCTACATTATAGGACTACGTTGTATGGACAAAAAAGTAATGTAGTTAATATGTTTGGTATCGCACACGTAGATGCTGCTGTCATCACGTTTAGTGTAAATCGTAGATAGAACACAAGAGTGAAAAATCCTTCTATAAAGAGCACAAAGCGTTAGTGATTCAATTATTTTGTTCATAAGATCTTTCGGAATAGACGCTGTAGATTGAAAAATCAATCACGACATTAAATGCACTGTAGAATTTGATTACAAAAAAACTGTAAATTGAAAATAAAATTGTAGAAATAAAATAAATTGTTGATCACACTTAGAAGAAACTACGTAGTTTAAACAAAAACACGAATATATCTTAAGTACTTATCTTACCCAGATATAGCCGTTCTGGGCTAAAACAGTATGAGTTTTAACTAAATTGTTATCTTTTGTCGGTGGTGCCCCAAACAGCGAAGTACGGCAGTAAGATAAACAAGAGTAAGTGAGCTGTGGTCTCAAACTCCTTTACTTCATTTGCTCCTTTTACTAATAAAAACTAATCGCTGTTCTTTACTTTGATTCCACTAATAGCGACCTTACGCTGAGTTCCAACTGTCCCGCAACAATACATATTATAGCATGCACTAATTTACTGATCTAAAATTTTATTTTGCGTAAATTATATGTATGATAATGTAAATACATTGTTAATATATGTACTTGAAATAGATTTCTTTTCTATTTAAACTTAAAAAAAACATAATGGAAGTTGGCTACAACTTTGTAAGCTTGTAGACACATATGAGTAGTCACATATGTAGGTATTTGGTGTTGGAGGAAAATGAAACAACGAGGCACAACGAGTCGTCACATCTAATCAGCTCACAGTAGTACACAATACCTTTGTAAATCCAAAGTAACTCGGAATATACGGTTATAAAGCTAATAAGGATCATTTAAATACTGCCCCGAAATGCGATTATAAAATTTCGCCGAGTGGTTGAGGGGTTAGTGGCCAATCCAAGTTTCAGAAGTTTTCATGCCGCCCAAAGGCCTCCGATACGACTTAACGATTACTATATATTGATAATCCACGGAAACGAAGACTTTACGTGTCCTCCAAAGTACGGAGCCTGATATACGTCCTTATAACGACGATCATTTACCTACATAAGCCACCGGGCTATGAAGACAATAATATAATTTGTAGATATTAATCAAATTCCATTTTCCGCGAGGAAATCTGTTCCAAGTACCATGACTACCATCACTAACAGCTTGCACAAGCATCCACATAATAGCTTTAAGCCATTCATCAGCACTGCACTTAATAATTATAATTATGTTAAATATTTACGCTACAAAATATAATATATTTTTATCCACAATGATTATACTATTGTATCAGTTTTAGGCACTTTTTGTTTTAGATTATTGAGGTTATAATTTACAACTTCGGATTGAGTTCAGTTGTAGTGGAAACGCTTTATTTAAACACAGAACTTTAGAGCTTCGCTAATAGGATTAGAGCTTTATATTAGTTTATTAAATAATCGTTATTTGTAGATATGAAAGTTTATATTTGAAAAGTCAACATAAAAGAGATCCACCAAAAGTTGATAACATTACATTTACCGTAGAGATTTTCAGTAACATTATCTATTACACACAAATTTACTAAAGGTGACTGGTATTAAACACATAACCCACCGAATTAATATTAAAATGAAGATTCATTAAATGCACAAATAAAATAACAATTACCTATTAGTAGGTAATCCAAATAATAGATGGTAACAGTAAATTAATATCGTCTAACAATCATCAACATTGAAAGTAATTTGGAGCCGATTAACAAAATAGTGCAATAATGACCCATACTCACGTTCAATAAAACTGTAATTGGTGTATTTTGGTGAATTAACGAATCGGCCATTAATTAATTTGTATCAGTATCAGCTCGAAATTAACATAATGTAGATTTTGTTAACGTCCATTAACCTGAGACCACACGTTTGAACAATAATAATGTCACGCCGTATCTTCACAGTGATTCATTACAGGTTGCAGGAGTGTCACCTTTGTAACACAGACACCAGAACTCAAGTCGTTGAGAACCGAAAATGCATGTTTTTTATCCAATGCTTTAAAAGCATTCGCACGATATTTATGCAATGTGAAAGAAACACTTCCTTAATTATTTGCAAGGTTTTCGTTTATTTAAAGGTTTATATCTTCGTATGTTGCATACGCCTGGTTGCAATGCTTTGCATTTGCCACAATACCATCAGTATGGTCTGTGATTGGGATTCAATTTATATTAATTTAAGCAAAAGCAACTTACATCAGATTGTTTAAAGATACTTTTGTTTTGTTATAAATATCTTGGACATTGATTGAATTCAGATTTGGTTTAAGATTGTTGTCGACTGTTTTATAGCGTTTGGGAGGATTATGAATAACTCTTTAATTTTTTTAACTCCATCCATGTTCGCTGTTGAATTAAGTTTTGTGTCTAATAGGGCTTTGTTGAGCTTCTTTTGAATAATATTACTTTGCCTTTATATAAAAGAATATAAAACGTCATTACTAATATTTTTGTGTTCAATCATGTTTTAAAAGTTTTTTAATTGTCATTTGCTGTAACGGAAATGCAACGCCGATTTAACGTATGATGCTTTAAGGTTGCTTTTTTTGGTTATAATGAAAATTAAGCAAGATATTACTTTGTATAGCTATAGACTCACAGCACCTGTCTGAACCCCACCCTGATGAAATTAAGGATGGCCAGTGGCTCGGAGTCTCTGTCCGAAGTCAGGGTCCTGGAAAGAAGGCTGTCGTGTGTGCTCACAGGTGAGAAACCATGAAATAAATAATAATTATAAATTTATAACGCTTAACAGTAATAGCCCCACGCTAGGATTCTCTGTGTTGTGGGGGCCATTGATAACACACAAGGCAAGGACACACACCCAGTCTAAGAACGGAATTTCAAACTCATCATTCAAATGTCCAACTTGCTGGAAATCCAACCAAATTGATAACCATTGTATCAAACGGATCGTCATGTCGTCGTGAAATTGCAGCGAGTTATTTTTAAGTATTTCTGTAATGTGCTGATACTCGTATATAAACTCAACAGTTACTTATTGTTGTTTTCCAGATATATCCGCAAATCCGGAGAGTCGCAATTCGGCCAAGGATTATGTTACACACTAAGCAATGAACTTGAATTGGACGACGTTTGGGAGCCGTGTCGAGGTCGCTCCGTGATTAGGTTGGTTTCTTGGTTACGTATTAGATTGGTTATTGGGATCACACTTTATTGCCTTTCTCTTTATTCGTGACCATAACTTTATTGCAAGATTGATATTAAAGAGAGAACCACCTAACCAACTAACATTCTAACACCATCTAATAACTGGACTAACCACCCTAGTCCCTAAATTGGGTCTTGTTCTATGTCGGTCGGTTAATTCCATAAAAAAAACATATTCATATTGGAAAATTATTCCTCCAAAACTTTACCAACTCGCTGATAATTTAATTTTTTCTATTAATCGTGTTATCCAATGAGTAGGATGTGCTACCTAACTACTAACT
Organism: Hesperia comma; assembly: GCA_905404135.1. NCBI lineage: Eukaryota > Metazoa > Arthropoda > Insecta > Lepidoptera > Hesperiidae > Hesperia > Hesperia comma. The sequence continues at coordinate 6,286,108 of FR990027.1, read as the reverse complement.
ACCAAAAATTGGAATTTGTTTTACAATGAACAATGTCAAGTAGTATATCTAAAAAAATTCCACGTCAGTTAATTTAAATTTAAACTCCATAAGATGAAAATGTAGGCACTTTAGTCGAATTTTCAGTTACACGTTATATAGGGTCTTTCAACAAGAACTTTGTTTTTTAATTGCAATTGAATTCATTGTTACAATGAATTCAATATCGCTCGAAATTCACATAAAAATAATCAAAATCCACTATGAAAATGACTAATTCTGATAGAGTTACATTTCGTAAAATTCGTGTTATTTTCGGACCTATATAAGGATAAAATGGTTAATTTTCCTGAAAAATAAATTCGTTTCCAGTTATCAATCTTTAATAAATATTCAAGAAAATCTAAAGATCTAAAGACATGCTGTGTTCAAATAATCTGATTAAATTTAATTCCCAGGGAACACGAAGAATTTGGTTTCTGTCAAGTCGGAACTAGTAGCTCGCTTCTGGATGACAATACATTAATTTTGGGAAGTCCTGGCCCCTATACTTGGAGAGGAACAATTTTTACTCAAGACACAAATGATGATTTACTAGAAAGTGATCATTCCATTTATATGGCTCCTGTCGAAGATGGAGCCAGTCCCGTTGAAAAATATAGTTATTTGGGTAAGTATTTCCTATACTAACATAAGAATAATCCATATTTATGTCATGGCTTTACTGAAAACGAACTTCTGCCCGCGGCTTCGTCCGCGTGGAATTCTTTTAAACTTCATCGCAATTTTTAAAAATCCTTTTTAATTTTAAATTTACAGTTATAGTATAGATAAATTATGAAGTAGTTAATAAACATATAGGTATTTCTTTTCAGGAATGTCAGTAGCAGGTGCTTCTTTTTTCGGTCATACTCCATCATACGCGGCAGGAGCTCCGCGTGCTCGTGGCACGGGTTCAGTTGTGTTCTTCAGCAAGCAAATTATTCACGACTGGACTAGGCCTGACGTTGACATACTCAACTTTACGCTGATACTCAATGGCGAACAATTTGGCTCTAGTTTCGGATATGAGATTGCAGCAGCCGATGTTAACGGTGATGGGTAAGTTCTCATGGATTATAAGATTTATTTACAAGATATAAGCTTAAATTTTAACATTTTAAAGTCTTTTTTGTGCTCATAATTATTTTTTTGCGTAAATACTTTTAACTAAATTAACTTTACTATTAACTGTCAGGTTACCGGATCTGCTAGTTGGAGCCCCATTTTACTTTTCACGCGAGGTTGGCGGAGCTGTTTATCTGTACCTCAACGTTAAAAATAGTTTACCTTCAGAATATAATTTAAAATTAACGGGAAAACCAGAATCACAGTTTGGTATTGCAATAGCAAATGCTGGAGATCTAAACAAAGATGGATGTGAAGATATAGCAATCGGTAGTCCTTATGAAGGCAACGGTGTAGTTTACATATATATGGGAGATAGAAAAACTGGGCTTAAATCGAAGCCAGATCAAATTATAAGAGCAGAGTCCCTTCCGAGGGTTATGAAAACATTTGGATATTCCTTATCAGGTAGCTTGGATTTGGATGCAAATGGTTATCCAGATTTATTAGTTGGCGCTTATGAAAATGTAAGTTTGAAGTGTAACTATATTTTGATAGGTATATCATTTTATTTATTTGAATTGTATGTCTTAAAGATAATGTTTCAAATTATTTCACAGAGTTCTATCGCACTCATCCGGACAAAACCGATCATTGATATAAAAACTTCAATTAAACCATCGAATACAATAATAAACATTGACCCAACGATACAAGGGTGCGAAAGGGATCCATCGTCAAAATATACATGTTTTCATTTTCAAGCTTGTTGTATAATAAAATCACTTGTTAGATCTGCGCAAAGCAACAACCACGAATTAAATTATGTTATCGAGGCAGAGACTTTTCCCGGCGGCAGAAAGTATTCAAGAGTATTCTTTGATACAGAAAAATCCAATGTAGTAAATAGAACAATTCAGCTGGCGAAGGATATCGAAGTTTGTAGGGAACACGTTGTGTATCTGAAGAATAATACTAGAGATATACAGACACCTATTAAAGTAAGTTTAACTACATACATGTTAAACACGCAACGATTTCATAATTTCTATATGAATTACATACATATTTTAAGGACAAGGCCAGAGGTCGACACCTTATTATGTCATTAGTGATGGCCGTTATTTTCAGTAAACCATTGTTTCTTTTGAGGTTAATGTTGATGACTAATTAGCAGTAAACATGAAAATAAAAATGTATCATTCATAATTATTATTCTTTAATATTTTAACTTCCGTAATCTATTTTTAATTCCCTAAATTACGCAAGATAACATTTTATCTTCATAGCGATATTTTTATTGTCTTACATGTTAGGTAATAATTATGCTATCTTCTGAGTCTTCGGAAACAATAGCAAATGTTTGAGATTCCCTAATATTATTATGTTATGTTCAGTTCCAGGTAAACTATAAGATAGTCCATGTTCAACCTCAATATTCTACAATCGGAAGCTTACCGAATATCGACGATTATCCAGTACTAAACGCTACGGCCAGAACTTCGTTCAGTGCAAACTTCCTAAACGACTGCGGCTTGGACGGCATATGCGTCAGCGACTTGGTCGTGGATCCAGTACTGCAACTTCCAAAAAGTATGTATTTTAAAAATTCCATCACTATTTAGATATTTATCTTGTTATGGAGAAATCATAATTCAACGTAGTAGAAGTTCTGTGAGCGGAGATTGTTTTGCCAAGATTGCTTACAATCCCATTCTATGTTGTTGTAGAATGATTATTGAATTTATTTCTAAGTGTTAGAACTGGGATTTACATAAGAATGTGCATCTCTGCTTAGGTAATAGTGCTTAATCCCCATTTTTTTTTCGTGGCCGTGAATACGTCGGTGATGCCTTTTGTGTCCTCTCATTCAAGAGGGTCGGTGAAATCGGTAATCACTCACAAACAAAGAGAGAAAGAGAAAAGCAAAAAATATTATTTTATAATACATTTTATTTTTCTTTTTACAGCTGAAGACGGTAAGGCCTATTCATTAACATTGGGCCAAGAAGAAGAGATCAAACTATCTATATCTGTGGATAATAATGGAGAGTCTGCTTACGAAGCTCAACTCTTCGTGCAACACCATTCTAGTCTACATTACATTGCTGCAAATATCAGCGTAAGTTCTGCTTAAGTCATCCATTTTTTGATAGCATTGAAATTATTAAAAATAATATTTCTGTTTATTATAATAGTAAAAAACACTTATAATATATTCTAAACGTTTGTAAAAATTGGAATGAACTAAACACGCACAACTAGTCTGAGCTTTACTTATCGTTGAGATGACGAATAAACACTAAGAAATATTTTTTAATATTCCTATTAATCTTACCGTATAATTTTGCGTTACGAATTTATCTTGTTTAAATGAAACAAACTTATGTTTTCAGGGTAAACATATGATTTGTACGAGCGTGAACAAAACTACAGTGTCGTGTATGTTGGAGAATCCTTTCAAGAAGCAACCGGCTGGATCGTCACCGATCACGTTAAGATTCGATGCTAGAGCTTTAGAAGACAATGAGCCTTCGGTTGTGTTTACAGTATGGGCCAACTCAACTTCAAAGGAAAAAAATATTCGCAAATCACCCGTGGAAGTTAAAGCATTAGTTATAAAGAACGCTGAACTGCTTATAAAGGGGTAACTATTTTTCATTGTTAATTAAACTGTATTTATTTCTATGTTCTTAGCATCTGTAACTGTTTGCGATAAACGAAGGGCTTTTGATTACGTTAATAGATTATAGGCCAATGTTGTGTTCTATGTAATGTGTATATTCCATAGCTTAAAAAAATTTAGACACATCCAACCCGATCTTTATAACCTGATGAATACAAATGAGGGAGGGAATTGGATTTATGTTAAGCATAATCTTCCTCCTCCTTATATATTGATTTTCTGTTTTCTGAGGATTGTGATCCACCAGAATCGTGAATTCGAAGAAGTACCATAATTATGTTAAAAATTAATGGTGAATAAATTTATCAATATATTTTTTAAGTTAACATCTTTTCGTAGAGCAGCACTGATGCATGCGGATGGACACATTTTTGTAACTGTATTTATTATTTTTTTAATTATTTATGGTTTAAGCAATTAAGGTGTGACATCGATTTAACCGACTGATGTATCATTATTATCCAAATTATTTTTGCTACCATGTTCAATATTATAATTTTTATTTACTACGAAATTCTGATTCGCTTAAGGAACTCAACGGTATTATATAACTATATAGCAAAAACAATATTCAATACGTAATTATGTAAAGACATCTTATTATCTGCTCAAGTAGCTCAAGTGTTCATCAATCATTGTATCATTACGTTGCAGCGCCGCGCGACCGGAGCAAGTGTTCTATGGCGGCGAAGTGAAGGGAGAATCTGCTATGAAACACTTTGACGACATAGGAACAAGAGTAATACATACATATCAGGTAAATATTACAAGCCAGCAATCAATACCTCAAAAGGTTATGCTAATGAATTACTAAACAACACCAAAGCATGTTGCAATCGGAGGTATGAAGCAATGACGTCATATTGGAATATTTCACGATAGTCGCGATCTTAGCCTGCCTGGCTCACTACTATAGCTTCTTAACAACCAATTTGTATATTAATGCAACTGTTTTGACTGTAGATCACAGAACCTCTTAAGTAGCGAGTTTGTGTAGAATGTTACCGATATGCACATAATAGTAGTTTAGCAATGAAGTAGGTTTAAAATTATATTAATTTGCATTGTATGCACTTGCAGCGACTTTTCTCCAACTCCTAGGGCTAACTGGCAGAGAATGACATTTGATATTGTACTTTAAGGTCAAGTGCTTTAATGCACGTAATGTAATAACCGATTATGAATGTCACTCAAATGTAAAATAAAATTAATTTCAGGTATTTAATGAGGGTCCTTGGCGCGTCTCTTCCGTCCAAGTGGTGATATCCTGGCCTCATCAGGTGGCTTCCGAGAACGAGCAAGGGAAGTGGCTTCTCTATCCTGAAGATGTGCCTACCGTTGATGGAGAAGCAGGTAATTTATTTACCTATCGGAAATATTCTTAACATAATATTTCACGAAACATCATTTCATTCAGTATTTTATATTATTTTTTTATTTAACAAAATCTATTATTATCATAGAATACGATTAAAATATACCTACCTGATGAAATACGATGATACGTAGTAGGAGTTACCTTTTAGTTTCTTTTAACTTGTATTCCATGGAAGCTTAATTTACGAGTATAAGCATTTTTTTCCTATCATGTCTATCTAAATAATGCTATCACAAAGTGTTATGACATTCCAGATCAAAGCAATGGGGAGTGCTTCATATCGGAAAATGAAATAAATCCTCTGAAACTGACCAAACGCCCCGGCACACCAGAACCTTACCTCGAGAATCTAGAAATGGACCCGTTCCGAAGTACAGGCAAGTTGAGCGTGAGTTCCAGTGAAAAGGAATACAATGAAACCAGCAGAAAAGTTATGGAATATTCTTCTTCATATGAGAATAGAGTGAGAAGGAAACGCGAAAATGATATCGTGAAAGCTGAGGCGTATACTGATAAAGATGGGCAAAGAAAACATGTCGTCAATATGGTTAGTATTATATTTTTTTTATATAGTAAGTTTGGTAAGTTTTAATAAACCTGTCTAAGGGGAGGTCCCTGTTCCAACCGATATATGGTAATGTAGATGTGTCATGATTATCTTTGTCTGACAACTATGCTAAAGATCTCCGTTTGAAGGATCCTACTTAAAGGAGGAAGGGATTTAATTATCCCCCTTCCCCAATCAAAAACTATATAAAATACTCTTAAATTTTATCAGTATCAGTACCAAATACGTTATCAATAAATCACTTTAATTTCTTAAATACAACTTCCATTTTTTATATACCATTTTTATTTTCCTTTTTAATTGAATTCGGATAACTTTAAAGGGCACTTGAAATATTTAACTTTAACTTTAACATAAATACTTATCTCGGCGTTTTCTGTTTTCAGAATTGTTACAACAAGACGGCGAAATGCATCCAGTTCCAATGCGTAATATACCGACTGGGGCGGATGCAAGCCACCACTATTACGGTCAAAGCGCGCCTTTGGAATGCTACGTTGGTGGAAGACTATCCTCGGGTCAGCCACGTTAACATCGCTTCCACGGCCTTCATACATATCCCAGAACATTACAACATCCATCAGAATAAACATCACGATGATAAGGCTACGGTAAGTTAACTATCATTAAAACATTTCAAACTATTGTTGCTCTTTGAAACCTATCTCCAATTTTCAATTACACGAGCGATTTTAGAAGACATTACGCCATCTTTATTTATATTGTGATTAGGAATAGATTTTAAATTTAATGTCCTTGAGTATCTCTTAATTTTTTAGGGTAGGTAAATGGGGATTGGATTGACATGACGTCTTTTAGATCATTGTACCTAACTATTTTTTTTATATACGAGATTTACAAATGATTAGGTATAGTAACAGAAAGCCCTAAGAATGATTTTAGGATGTCGTGCTATTTGCGATTTATGCGGTCTGTCTCAAAAAGATCCGTGATGAGTATGCGTAATTCAAAATAATTATTCAAAGCTATGATTACTTGCTAAAACAAAATCTATTAACTCTCCGTTAATTTAGAGACCTGAATGTTCTGTATGACTAAAAAAACTGCGTTTATACTGATTTCCGCGATGGATAATGGTATCATTACTTTTGACGTTGTTACTACACTTGCCTCGCGTAATTTGTTTTGGTAGATTTAAATTTAGATAGAAACATAATACTTTGGGTAACATTTTCAAAACTTACGGTAATATTTTCTAAACGTATTCCAATAACTTTTTATTTGTTTATTTTTATTATCGTAACAACTTTAACCAGAAAATCATCGATTGTAAATCGGTGAAAAATTCTAAAATATTTTTTCTATAATTACAGGTAGAAACAGTTGCCTATCCAGATTTGAAGATAAGTGAACCAACAGAAGTGCCGCTATGGGTAATCATAATATCAGTGATTGTAGGGTTGTTCGTGCTTGTGCTTCTAATAATCGCACTCTGGAAACTCGGCTTCTTCAAGCGAAGTCGACCTGATCCCACTCTCTCGGGCAACTTGGAGAAAAATAACCACGAATCGAGTCCGTTTATTGGTCGGGATAGAACGAGTATTCGATAGCCAACGGCAAATCATTATATCGACATAGTGCCAATATCTTTTCCTAATGAAGTCAGAATCCACGCGATGTGAAAACCATTCTAAAATGAAAGAGCAGTTTATTTAGATTTTAAGTTAAATGTTATTCTCTCTATGACTAAAAATATTTTTTAATCGCGCGATACTGATCATTATATAAATTGTCACAAAATGGGATTTTTGTACAATGTTAGAAAAAATGTATGGGCACTTTGGTGGATATATTACTTGTTGAAAGAACTCTTAAGGTACTGACATAAAAGTAGTTGAAGCAAAACTGTGTACATATAAAGAGGTGAAAACTGTTGTAGAATCGACTTCGTATTTTTACGAAACGGTGTTATGTTAGTAATATAATTTAAATATCATTTGACTGTGATGTCTTCATAGAGGAAATACGTGTGTAAGAATGTGATGTTGAATACGGCCGCGGCGTCTTGTTTTGTTAATGTTTGATGGTGCACGAGTCCTTTAATGGAGTTTTTATTGTGTAAGGACTTTATAGCTGACGGAATACAAGTGTGCATGGATTTATTTACGATTACTTGTAACTTGAAATATGTCGCCTTAACGAAAATTTGTGAAAAATGTTAGTGATTCTTTTAGAGCCATTCTTTTAGAGTGCTTTATCAATGAGTATTTTTACCTAATTAGGTAAGTTCTTTGTATTATTTTTCACAAGCAGAAAAAATCAATGAGTATTAAAATTAACCATTATGATTTAATTGAAGTTATTGATTTTAGAATTAAATATTTTTCTGATGAAAGAAAAATTTTGGGTTGTAAATAAATTGATAGAAATCCAATGTACTCCGTCAGATATAAATGTGCCTGCAAAGTTGTTTTTTATTGCAACTGCATTTTTATGTATGAAGGTGACAAAGTTTTTAATGTTGTTTCTATTCGATTAATATGTATTTTTTGTAAATATGTACTTGCCTTAATTACCTATTATTTATGAAGGATAAACTTAAGACTCTGTTTGACTAGATTTTTCACTAGTCACTGAAAATATACTAATGTTTAGAAGTGGTAGACTTAGATCTATGCGGTAGAAAATAGTCACAAGTTGTGTGTAAAACTTATTTTTGTGCTACTTAAGAATTGTGAACGTGTATGTATACTACAAAACTTCAAAAGCGAATGATCGAAATCGGACGATTAACATTAGGTACTTATAAATAACCTTTATTGTAACTTTAACCGAGCTACTTAATTTGTTACTTCATTCTTCACAACAAGAACCTAAAGGTAGGGAAGTAGCTAGCAATAGAAACCCTATCACTCTTCAATCGTAGGTACTATACTATTGTGTACTGAGAAAAGTTTCGTGATGGCAGGATGAATCACGAGCTTGATAGATTAACTATGGCACAAAAATGAATGGAGCTCTACTAGGTGTTGCATATTTCCAATTATTTTTGCATATTTCTAATTCTCACTCAAGACTTTTATTCCAATAAGTGAATGATTTTAATAGTTATGCCGTTGTGTAGATACCTACTGTCATTGGATTTAATTCGCTAGTATCAAAACAGATATAATCAGCATAGAACTTATTAAGTACCGTAAATAAATATAGCAACTTTCTGATCTTGAACATTCGCTTTTGTTGTTGACTGTACATTGTCTTGTTAGTCTTTGTTAGTACTTAACCGTAACTTATTCAACAACTGTAACTTAGATAACAATGGACATAATGTATTTTTACTTAAAACGTTCTGATAGAGAACTGTTTTGTTTTTATTAATAAATGACGTGAATATTCCTTATAGAAACAATAACTTCATGTAAATAATATTGAGGCAATCCTGCTAGGTTGTACGGACGGACCACGACGTCGCCACTTCATCCCAACTACACCGAAACGAATACCACAATACAATAGTAACCAGGCTGGTGGATATGTTAGAGCCAAATCTTGATTTTATTATGAGTTCTTTTAACTGAAAAGAACCTACTTTACTGAAGAGGTTGGTAAAAAGAAATTGTGTCTCAAAATTATTGGTTTAGCTGCAAAGTGGTTAAAAGAAAAAAAGAACTCATATTAGTTTCATGGAATAGCAAAGAAAGCAAAAAGAAAGAAACTCCATGAAGTCTGTTCAGTTGAAAGTAATTGCGACTTATCATTTAGGTACTGTAATTTTTCGGTCATATACAGGGTGTCCGGCTTCGGTCTGTACAAACTTGTAGGGCGTGTAGTATGAGTTATTTTATGAATAAAATTCTTCTAAATACTAGGTCTTAACCCGACTCCTCTCGATTTAAAGCTATTTTAATGTTTTAATAAAAAAATTTGGACCATGCACAGTAAAAGTACTATAACTTAAGAACTTTAAGTCCAATCTTCTTCAATCTTGAATTAATTTTTACTCACTGGTAAGGGCCATGGATTTAACACCTAAAATAATTCATAAACTGGCTTCTACATATTAAAATAATAAATTAAAAGTAGAATCCTACTAATCCTACTAATATTATAAATGCGAAAGTTTGTAAGGATGTATGTGAGTGAGTGAGTGAGTGTGTGTGTGTTTGTTGCTCTTTCACGCAAAAACTACTGAACGGATTTTCATGAAACTTTGCAGTAATATAGCTTAGACATCGGAATAACATAATTTGTTAAAATTTATAGAGATTTTTGAAGGGACTGGTTTCCCGAAGCGAAGCGAGGGCGGATTTACTAGTTTATGATAAAAATGACATTGTTTTTTTAATTTTTTAAAGATTTTTCAGAAAATATGTCGCTTTCTTACCTCAACAATATCCAAAATGACATTTTTCTACCTGATTCCGCATGAAATTCGGAGCTCGGTCATATAAATCACCTTAGAGAGCGCTAGGTTCAAACAACGATTGCTCGGTTACCCATTGTCTCAGAATTGAGTTTTTGGTGTCGTTGTTTAGGTAAACATAACATCTGATAGACGAGTTAATAAAAAGTTATCATGACCGGGGCTATTTTCTGAAAAATCTTTAAAAAAATAAAAAAACTGTCATTTTTATCAAAAATTCTTCTTTTAATTTATTATTTTAATATGTAGAAGCCAATTTATGAATTATTTTAGGTGTTAAATCCATGGCCCCTACCAGTGAGTAAAAATTAATTCAAGTATGAAGAAGATTGGACTTAAACTTTTTAAGTTACAGTACTTTTACTGTGCATGGTCCTGGTCCAAATTTTTTTATTAAAACATTAAAATGGCTGTAAATCGAGGGGAGTCGGGTTTAGACCTAGTATGTAGAAGAATTTTATTCATAAAATAACTCATACTACACGCCCTATAAGTTTGTACAGACCGAAGCCGGACATCCTGTATAGCACGTTATCAAAATGTGATTTTGGCTATCAAACAGCTTTGGTGATGTTATGGTATTTCTGAATGATACTAATAGACACTGTGTAAAAAGAATAACTATTGTGTGTTCTATTTCTTCTATTGCAATACTGTCTACTCTAAATAGATTAAACTTTAATTATATCATCGGCTTTATGTAGGTTATATTAAATATTATGTAGGTTCGAAAATAAAACCATAAGAATTGATGAAAACATACTTTTTGATACCTTGAATCTGACACTTATTTAATAAATAAGATGAATTGTAAATAGTGTAGTGTTATTTATATTAGATTTTGTACTTCATTGTTTAGGACTGAATCTTCTACTTAATATAAAATGACACTTCGAACACTACCTGTATCACTGCCAAAATAATTGTTAAACCTTTATTTCACCATCTAATTAAGATTCAATGTGTCACCTATATTTACAACACGGGTTGTGATATAATACTATATTACTATTTAAATTAAATATTACACTTCTTTTCAACAAAAAATAATTAAACTAGATACATGATATGAAACTAAATAGAAAATGAAATATAACGGTGCCATTTTAAATATTGTGTTTTATTTATTGGGTTCAATAATAAGTAACATAAAGACTGCATAATGTATTTGCCATTTAAAATACAGTAGGTATAATACGCTTTTATGTGAACATGTGTTTTAGTGTAACGAAGAAAATAAGTTAAAGAAAAATAGCGGCAACAGAAATACATCATCTGTGAAAATTTCAACTGTGTAACTACATATTACGGTTCATAAGATACAGCCTGGTGACAGATGGACGGACGGACAGCGAAGTCTCAGTAATAGGGTCCTTTTTTACCCTTTGGGTACGGAACCCTAAAAAAGAGATTAAACATTGTTTGATACTGAAAATATTTAATGGTTAATTTTTAACAAAAGTAGATTATATTAATTAATTTACCTATCAAACTCATTCAAGTCTTCAAATTGATAATTTGGATAAGGGTTCAATCGATGAGAGCTTAAGCATTTGATAGTTCACATCAGAAAACAATAAACGAATAATATTAGTGCATACCTTGTCTTTTGTAGCCTCTGCAAAAAGCGGTACGTAGGTAATAGGTATGCATATTAAATATTATAAAATTATAAATTAAGGTCGTTAAAATATAAACATAGGCACATTATTTAATAGTAGAAAATATAGAAATATCCTTAAAATTTAAAACAGCTCAATATGAATGTTGAAACTTGCTATGCGATGCTGATTTCTGAAACAAAAATAAATTAGATCAAATATATAAATAACATATTGGATAAAAATATAACGATAAAATGAACATAAGAAATAAGATAAATAAAATATAGATAACTATTATAGCTAATGATACCTATTTACACTAATTATAAGGATGAGTATTTTCATTAATTAGAACTGTAAAACATAATAGCATGTCTAATTAAGTAGGGTCACATCAATTAGGCAAAATCCACAAAACTTTTAACTTGTTAAGTAGTCAACGCCTTCCAATAAACTTGTGGCTAGAGCGTAAGCCGAGAGAGGGGCTCAAATGTCAAACTAGCCGACTGAATTATGATATTCCTCTTACTGCTCAATGTAACGGAAACAAATCGAAAGTTTCGACACTGCCTGTTTTACATTTTAAGATTTTTATAATGCCAGACGAATGTGGACACGCTATTTCATATTTAATTAGGGTTACCAAGTTAGTGAACTGTGTTACAATTTACAATGGAGAAACGCAAATAAATGTCAATTATGTTATCATCATGATGATAAATAGACTTAGGGAATTAATTATCTTTAAATTATAAAAAAAAATTAAGTAAAAATTGTCATTTTAATGTATAAGTAGGTATTAAACCTGATAATTATTGATATGAATAACTTATTATTAAACTCCACGAACGCGAACCACATAATCTGATAATAAGTAGATATGTTACCGTTAAAATGCGTAATAAGTTAATGTGCACATTACCTAGGTAATCTGCAGATACACTGATACGATACGTTAAAGTGTAAAAAAAGGTCTTATTTGCACTTTACCCAGTTAGTCTGCACAATAACGTATGGTACATCGTTATATTGCGGAAAACTGGCTACCTGAGTACCAATTTGTGTTGATGTCGTGGCCACATCGTAGATTTGCTCACATCATGAAATGATCGATCTGGCCGATCGATCGAGATTTGGTCGAATCGTAAAAACGCGGAAAATAGGGCATAACTTCGAACCGTGACGTCTCCGTCGCTGCGGAAGGTGCAGCCCCTTCGCCCTTGCGTAACAAAGCACAGACACCCACGCCCGCCTGCGCAGCTTCGGCTTGCTGGTCGCCTTCGGCGACCAGCCTCAACCGCTCCGGCTCGCCCGGGTGGCTGCGTTTTGTTACAGCGGACGGGAGCTGCCCTCCCTCCGCGCCTCCGGGTTCTAAAAAACACTCTAGGGGTAGGGCATACAAGACTACGTGGAGTAGGGGTAGGCTAATTCGGTTCTGTAACCAATTCGACCTACCTACCTTGAAGAATTTGACTGAGTAGTAATGGAAATGAGTATTCATTGTTTTATATCCAAAATCAACTCAATTTTTATGCTTCCGTTCAATGTTACTCCTTTTTAACAATTGACGTTCAAACAAGAACCTATTTTATAGACTTTACCGTATGCATGGTTGTTAGTCTGCAGATTAGCTAGGAAGTCTGCAGATTAACTAGTTAATGTAGGAACTCAATTATAGTTTTTCCACTTTAACTGACGCAGCCAGATAATCTGCAGAATACCTCGTTAATCTGCACTCTGTCTGATTTACGCAAATTAACGTTAACAGATACATTAATAACAGTACAACTTACTCTAAATACCATTTATTTCATAACGTAGGTAGATATTTAGATATTATTATTTTGTATTCTTATCTCCCTTCCAATTTTTTTATTATTGTACAAAATGCGGAAGTGCAAAAAGCAATGCCATTTAGATAATTCAAATTCATCTTTCTGTTTTGAACTTTTTGAGTTGAGAATTTAAAAAAAATGTAAAAGGCTTCAGAAACCATGCAAGCAATCTTCTGAGGATTCAGGTTTTTTAATAGTGATTACAGAACCCAAAAAACTGTCAATCTTAAATGGAAACAAAAAAAAGTGCATACATTAACCATTAGGCCATTTCGTCACAAATGTTCCGTGGTTTATTTATCTACTCACATCTTTTTTTACTGTCGACCAGCAGAACGTGCACAAAGAGCTGTTTTTATAATCGAACTCGTTTTTTTGTAGACACGGCTGCTCCAGTTCACCTGTAATAGAGAGCACACGTAGGTATTATAATACCAATAGAAACGACACGATTAGGTAGGTACCTACTTCTTTCGCTGAAAAAAGTCTGAGTTGACTTTATCTACTGATTCTTTATTTATTGTAATATCCTAAAGTTTGAACAGGACACAATCTCAAAGGCATTTTAAAGTCGGAATGAAAAAGTCGTTTGTTTATTTGCCTTGGCTGAAAACTGGGTAATAAATCTTTAAAGAAAATAAGTAAAATCACAACACTATGATTATGAACACTAGGTAACCGGGTAGTAGCTGGCTGGACCCACCCATCATGAACTAGGATGAAGTACCTACCTACTTATGTTTGTTGTACCCTTTAAAAATATGCTTCCAAAATCCTATTTGCTACCTGGATTAGCATTAACCCCTCTCCCTGTCCCCTAGATCAGCAGCTTCCCCCCTACAAACAGCAGCTGGGTACGCCCATAGGTACCTATGCTTTTTAACTCATGGACATACAGAAGTTCAGCAGAATCGGTCACTATGGCCTGGGTTACAGCGTCATCAATTTGTTAGAAACACGGAGTTAAGGTAAAATATTTGCAGAACCAGCAAAGATAAGTATAAAACCACATTACCAGTATACAGCTGATTATCCAGATGTGTGATGTAGCTCCCAGCTAGGCGCAGAATTTCGATCTTGCTGAGTTTCCTGTCGGGCGGCTCCGTCGGGATCAGGAGCCGTAGCGCGTTGAACGCCATATTCACGCTGCTTGGAAATTAAATAAGATATTCTTACTCAATAATATAACGAAAATAACAGTTATTGTTTATTGTGTGATAATATGAATAGCAGTTATTTTTGATGTGTAAGTGTACTGTTTGTAAACGTAAGGTACCTAGGTCATTTTTTCTAACGCTGCAGACCAACTGAGACTGTTTTAGGGTCTCCGTATCGATCAGTATTCAAAGCCATTGTTAGGCAATGCCATTACATTCTGTGAGAGTCATTCTTACTCTCACAGAGGCTGAGATTTGTAGCATAAGCTGCAACTACGAGTAGGTATATTCAGTATTCGCTAATTGTGGCTAGGTTTTAAGTCTTTATTATTTTTACTCTTTGTACATTTATCCTAGAAACCATAAATCAGGGATATATATTATTTCATCTAAAAAAACATTGTATTATTTTATTTAACTCATCAAAAATTTCCTTCAGGTCCAGAAAGTTGAAATCTTATTAAAAAATTGTTCTTTGCTCTATACGTAATAAGCATTGAATAAATTTTTTCTTGTCAAAACTTCCAGGATTGAATTAAATAATTATAAGACAAGACTCATGCCTCGCCGATTAAGTAGGCACGTAAAAAATTAACATTTTTGAACATGAAGCTAAGTAGTATATTATTTTATATTTAAAAATTACATCACACCTGACTGAACTCAGTCATGGTTATCTATAACCATAAATACTTGTAAAAAACAACTATATGTTTATAGATCATAATTTGCATTTATACATCCGTATTGTCTATCTAAACAAATTACGCACCAAAATGCTTTGATGCATTTGACCTTATCGAAACGATTAAGTATTATAATTTTTTGTGAATCCTAATTTATAATTTCATTTTATGCAGGAAGAGTTTGAGGAATCATACGTTAACGGATAATATACGAGTATCTATAGGTACCTACCAACTCAGAAAACGTTCCTACATATTCGAAAAAATGAAATTTAAATAATTGCTTTTTACGAAAAAAAATAACCGACTTCAGCATCGACATGCAGAGATAACTCAAAAACTACTCGCCAGATGGCACTGAATTCAAGCCATCTAGGTGTAAAGTTCTCGTCACTACAATTTAATCAAGCCGAAACATAAGATAACTGCTTTAAATCGTTAGGAGCTCCCTCGACTGTCTCTCGGCTTTATCACATCGACTCCAGACCTTCATTAAATTGTAGTGCTTTAATATCTATAGATACTTAAAACATTAAGAAACATACTACTTAGTCGTCCCTACAATTATAGAAAATTCCCCTCAATTTTCCTAAAATTCCATCATCAGATCCGAGTGTCCTTATTAGCGGACAACACTTGGAATATGTACTTTTCAACAAAAAAATAATTATCAAAATCGGCTCCTAAAAACGAAAAAATCACTGAACAAAGATAAAAAAGCATTATAATTACGATCGAATTGAGAACTTACCTTTTTTGTGAAGTCGGTTAAAAAGTGGCAGATTTTACGAATTTCTACTTTTTTATTATAATATCAAGTCAATCCTAATACCTAATAATGTTTTTAAAAATTACACAAGACGCAAATTGAATGCTGATATGAAAATGTTTGTGACTGTCGTCTACAAGGGTTTATTAAGAGAGTCCTTTAATTTTCTGTTGCTAATTTTAAAGTACCTACTTAATAGTAGGATGCAGTCTGTCGATAAGAAATTAATCAAGGATTTGATACTAACTTCTGTGTCCGGTCTCTCTCTCGTGCGTTTGCTTGACACCTCTGCTTCAAAGTCGGCGCCGTATTTTCTGTATTACTTTGAAATGGCACTACGGAATATAATTGGTCCCAGGATTCTTCACTGTACTGGTAATTGGTGAAATTATCCATGTTATTAGCCATTTAAAAGTTTTTTATTTAACACATAAATAATAATAAACCAAGTGAAAATTGAAATATTATTCGTAGCACTGATTTTTAAATAGAGAGACCGTTTGGAATCTGTTACATTACTTCGAATGCCAAATGCTTACTAATCCGGGTGCGTATGGTGGCCACTAATAAGAGTCCCGCTGGATATCGTTATGAAGGACTCATTTAGGAAGAACAGCGCGCGCCACTGGCCCGGCTCTTAACCGATAATTGTATAAACAGATGCCTCCCGACGTTACAGGACCGAATCGTTCTTATGAATTAGGAGAACGTTGGGTCTTAGGAAAAGTAATTGATTCTTATTTTACCTATAGATAATTTTATGATTCAAAATTTTTGTTACATAGGTAATTACTTGATAAAACTTACCGTTTCGGTAAAAAATAGCGAAAACCTCATTTATATTCACATTAGAATTTTCATATTGGAATTTTGGGGAGTATTGATAGGTAGGTATTGAGTTTATAACTGTTTTGAACAATTTAACCAATTCTCAGCTGGGTAGAAATTTTTGTAACTTTGAATGTCTAGATTGACTTGATTATTTAGTTTTTACAACCTACGCTATGAAACCGGAAGAAGAGGGCAATATTACTTATTAAATTATATGATAAGATTCATTACTAAAGGGTACAAAAATACATTGTTAAAATAATATTGTCATGACTATAGGAATAAATTAAAAAACATATTGTAGTGACTATACAATTAAAATTAAAAAATATAAAATAAAGTTTCACATCATTTGAATACGGCCCTGCTACGGCGAACGGCTCAGTTGTCATCAAGAATGTAAAACGCGGAACTCCCTGTTAGTTTAAGTTAACTAGGGCAATAAATATTTTTAATGTCTGCGATGATTTGTCAACCGGGTCTTTATCTCACTTCTTGTACTCGTAATCATAAAGACGTTGCTACTGTAATATTAAAAAGATAATGAAAACTTCAAGCGGAGTAGGTAACAAAATGTAAACATGATTCAATACAAAAACTAATTGTCTTCAACCCACTAATGAACCATCGACAATATCTAAATAAGAATTTGTTGATAGTAAAATAAATTAGCAGTTCAACACTTGAAATCCATCGAGATTATAATACTTAATCAGAGTCACAAAATCTTATTCGTAAATAATTATTTCGTAGCGAACGGTAAACGTTAAGAAGTTTGTACAACAAAGTTAGAAACTTCCTACTGTGCATGAGTTGCAATCCAGAATGGAGCCGTGTTGTGGGTTATATTTCCGGTTTTCAGTTTGAGGAAATTTCAAGGGCATCTGTAGGTAATGAAGATGTATACCTACGTAGATATTACGACATTAATAGTCAAGATCCGAAGCTCGCAGAAACTGCCCTAAGGAAGGAGGAACCCCTTATTTAAAAAAAAAAGTAAAAATTAAGTGGCTGGAAGAAGTGTCCTCGTCGTTCTTCTCGATTGAGTCTTTCTGTGCTCGCTGCTCACCTAGTTGGAATCACCGATCAATGTGCTAGGCTATGGATCCCTTGTATTGTATTAAAAGTCGCTGTAATTCATTTTCCCAGTTCTCCGAGGGAAGCGACGCGACACCCGCGTTTTTTCTTGCGCACGTGAAGAAATTGGCCATGTGCAGGGGTAATCACTTCATTTAGGTAGTGCGTCTACTCTCTTCCTTACTCGTCATTTACTTTGAGACATAATTCTTATTGGATGTGTGGAAAAAGATATTTGGAGAAAGTAATATTGGGAGTATCTTAATAGATTCCATAAAAATATGTTTTTTTTTCGATTTGAAGAATCTTGCCGCATCATTTTTTGTGACGGTCACAAAGCAAACGTTTGCAGAAGCGAAGCAAGATTTTACATGTAATTCAACTAATGACACCTATTTAAATAATTACAATATATTTTTTGCTTTATAACTTTTTATTACCCGGTAGTTGATTAATTTTATGAAGTTTTAAAGTACACTTAACATACAAGTCTCAAAGGATCAATAGTTCCATGGGAACCTAGTAAAGCTTAATTGGTTAAATTATATGACCGGGTTCTAGCACGAAGTCGTTTATTCATTTGTAACGTTAACAAGATGTGCGCTAAAAAATAAAGGGGGCGACCCCGTGTGACGCTGGTGAATTGGTTACAACTTTAGCGCCTTTAAACCAATTTAGATATCCTTTTTGTCCTATTGATAAATATTTTCCTCTTCCGATTTCGATTTTCGACTTCCGGGTTCGATTTTCGATCAGAGAACAATTCACAACCGATTAACCGATTTCTGGTGTCAATTTTATAACCATTTTCTCGTGGGTTTGTCAAATTTTTTTTCCCTTTAAATAAAAACGTGAAAAATTTCAAGCATTTTGGATTGATATTATAATATGGCTCAGTTTTTTTCATTGTCGTGGTAACATTTTTGTAACATATCCACCATTGTTAAACTGTTTATTGCTGACACAACATTCTTCGGGTAATAGTAACTTTTATTACTCCATTAATTTATTCATTTTTATGTTAATGTTTAGACTGTAAGTCTTAAAATTATTTTCAATGTTTAAAAATAAGATGATGAAGAATATACCAAAGAAGTTCAACATAAATCATTCAGAAGCACGAGCTAGTGTACAATGAAGATGCTCTGGTGTATCGATGTGCTCGCAACGTCAGAGTGCGTCCCCTCCACGGCTGCGGGCGCTGCGGCCAACCCGCGCGGGCGCTCCACGGCCGAGACTTTCTCCTCGCGACACCTCCGGAGAAACGGCATGGATGGTTCGTGAGTCGCACACGCAACCGCGCGCGAGTCGACCGCCTTCGACTACTTACAGCGCGACCGTACTTCCGCGTTCTAGCTTACACCACTTTCACGTAAACATTCTCGTGCGATCGTTTCGTGTTTTCGAATATTTTTAAACAAAACTTCGGTATCGCTACGTGCTTTTGGTGGATTCTTTTTCATGTCCAAATGATGTCTAATCATAATTAGAGGTGAGTTCGACTGCCTTTCTAGTAACCGTGGTCCGTGGTCCGGCCGATGTTAGACGATGACATTCGATGATAAGGTGGGCGCAATACCTCGTGGTGAACGCAAGGACGCGTCGACTCGTATACTGGACCACCGTCCACCGGACGATCGGTTACTGCAATTGTTGATGTGCCTGATATTTACCCACTCATTATATTATTATTAACAACCAAGCATATTGCGTAAGTGCTTAAATTACGACCATTGAACTAATGATGAATGGTTATGTACAGACTTAAGTAAATTAAACGTGTAAATCAATGTTGGTTGTAACTTGACGATCATTTGTTGATATTTAATACTTCCGCGTCTGTGGTTTGCGAATAATGTAGGTATGTATTACTGTTCCGGTAATTCAACGCTAATGTCACTGTGTGATCTATCGGTAGCAAATCATTTACCTACTTCTCTTCAAGAATGTTATAGTTGTCCAATACGTGAGTGGAACTACTATTGTGTGTGATTGGACTTGGGTACCTACCACTTAGAGATTTATAGTTCAAACCACCTAATTTAACGCAGGAAAGTTTTACAATATCGGCTTGAACGTTGAAAACTTATACCTACGTAGGTCCAAAAGATATGCTAAATTTACCTATACGAAAAGTGTAATTAAAAATAACCTTAAACAAAATAAACAGGTTCTTAAACAAAGTGAGCTATGCATGGTCTTGGCTGAAGGTTTGCCATTCCAGTATACATCTACGAGCAACATACCATCTGTATCCGCCTGCAACCGCACGTACGATGAAAAACCGGTGATTCATTCAGGATCTAGCAACAAGCGTCAGCAATAATTAATTATTTATAACGATGGGATTAAAATCAAATTGTATACACGAACAATATGTTTAGAAGTATCTATTGTAGTACAATTTCATTAACAGGCCCGACTTTTAATAATGTGAATATATCATTATTCCAGTAGTAATAAGCACCACGTCTATTGTTTAAACTTTATAACTGTTTATCATAATAATAGTATCATCTTGAATTGAAACGAAATAAAGGTTTAAGCACCGTATGATCATTGTAACATTATGAGTCACTAATAACCGGATAATTAAGTCGTAGTGTCCTGCCAATGACCTATTACAATACTTAGTAGGTAGGTAATACCATAGTCGGACGAGGATACGTCACGTCTATCTAACACGATACCGTTACAAACACCTCAACACTTACTTTGTTATGTATAATTTGTAATGCTAAGGTAGTTTATACGAACATGTTCTGTTCTGTCAGTTTCTTGTAAAAACTAGATGTCACATAAGGCTTACATAGTAATGTTCTACAAGTAATACTTAGGTCAGACGACTATTTGGAAAATAGGTAGGTGTATGTTACCTACCTAGTAGAATTCATCAGTAGGTTTAGAGTTTAGACTGTTTAGGTTTTTGAGTTATTTGAATTCTCGTCCTTACCGCTGTTATTCAGATATTGTATGAATGTTTGCGCGAATGTGTTGGAGAGAACGCGAAGGTTCGAGATGCGCGCGCTTTGATCTGCGACCAAAACCGTCACAGTATTGACAGCAAAACACAAATTACACAAATGTGTGAAAAACTTTGCATAATTATTTACGAAGGTCGGCCTACACTTGTGGATTTGTGTTTTCGCGCGAATGTTAGCTTAGCCTTAGCCTTATAACTTCTTAAACAGACAGTGGCTAAGTTATGTGTGGCCTTTTCTGTGAAGCGAGGGTTCCTGAATTTGATTCCTCGACCAAGAAAGATATTTATATTATTTATTATGCATATGAAATATAAAAGTTTGTCTTCGAATCGTTTTAGTAAGATGTGCGAAGAAACATACAGACAGACAGATTTTTAATAAATACTTGATGCTATGAAAACAAGATTTTTTTCTTAAATAACTTCTACGTACCTACCTACCTACAGACATGTCTATGTTACAGATTATTTATGAGTAGTTAGTAGAATTGAGATACGGGGACTTGAGCGGTTGTTCATATACGGTGTCATGAAGTATGTTACTAAATTGGCTATCTATGACTTCAATCGCAAAGGATTGGTCCAAGATTGCCTTCAATAGCCGTCGGTATTACTTGGACATAAGTCTTATTGCGTGTTTTATTACTGCTAGTAAATGACAGACTTCTCGGATTGCAGGCGTAGTGATAGCCGAGCGGTTCGAGCGTTGGTCTCCTGAACGGAGGAGTTGAGTTCGAATACTGCGCACACTCCCAATTTTGAAAGTTATGTACCTACTATATAATTACATATTAATTGACTGAATTGAATGTGTTCTCCAAAATATTCTTCACACTTTAACACAACTCGGAAGTGTCGCGACATCGCACTCACGTCATAATAACGTCATGACACCTGAATCACGCTATAGAAGTTTTCTACATCGCTCGCATATCCAGAAGTTCTGACATGTAAACGGTATGTTGGAGCCTGGCGGCTCTCTAGTATGTCGTTTCACCTGGTAGAGCTCTCTTTTTCCCAAAAAATCTGCTAAGTTTTACTTATCCATCGTGGTGGATGATGTTACCTTCCATCCATTATATTTCAAATGACGCAGCTTACTAATAGTTGAATTAGCTGTTAAAGAATAATAATAAGTTGTACCAGTTGTACTGTGGGTAACTGTAATATTTTACTCATGTTGCGAAAATAAAGTTAAAATGGAATTCATCCATATGTCAGCGGCAATAAAATTTAATGTCAATCATCGAAGCTGTATAATGCTGCCTCTACACATAGGCCAACACGTTGGCAAGTGCGTTGGCTCCCAATGTGTAGAACGGGCGTTGGAACGTTGGCGGTAGGCATTTGAACGTTGGCCGGCGCGCTTGCGAGCTTGCCGCGCGGTGTCGGTATCATCAAAGAACACTTGTCGCAAGCTTGGCGCACCATCCACACATTGGCCGCGCGATCAGTTTGCCCGAAGCAGCGATCAAGAGTGCATATTTTCTTCTTGCGGCGTATTAACACCTAACGTAACAAAATGGCGTATAATATGAGTAATGAGGAAACTTTTAAATTTATTGAGCTCTATCAGAGTGAAAATTGCCTATGGAATCCAAAAAATAAGTACCATAAAAATAAAAACGTTGTAAGTATTAAAAATGCTAAATAAATAAGGTTCTTGGACATTCCGTTTTCCTTACGATATTTTACTTCAAAGTAAGAGCATCGTACTTTATTATTATTTTAATATTATAAATATGAAAGTATCACCCTTTTCTTGTACATATTTACGTAGTAATTATAAGCTGTGAATAAATATACAGCTGCAGCTGTTACCAACTCAACATCCATTTTTTGATCCGTCCGCACATTGGCCCGAACCAAAGCATACTGAACGACCTTCCAATGTGTGGATTAACTCACAAGCACGTTGGCAAGCGCACCGCCAGCGCGTTGGCGAATGCGCTGGCCTATGTGTAGAGGCGGCATAAAGCAAACATAGCCAAAGCCGCAGATGTTCATGGGCGTTAGTGACAACACTGACAACTGACAAGTTACCGTCGTGTGGCCCATTTGTATGATTTGCAGCTGTAATAATAACATTAGAAATTTCTTTTGACATGACAACCCACATGGGACAATAGTTACCATACCGGGCTGTGATTCGAACAGTCTTGGGTTTGATTTCCAGCGAAGCAAAAATATAAATGGGTTTTCTATGACACCCGTGACACATCCTATCTATGGGCTCATGTAGCGTGTGTTTGAAGTGTATCTAACATTACTAGATAATCCGTAAAATAATTACGATCAAACACCTCATCAAGTTTTTATATAAAGGTATTCAATCATTATACGTTTGGCTAGACGCGTAAAAAACTATGGCTTTACGTTACGAAGGTCAGTCTCAGTGTGAGGGAATCAACTGGTGACCCACTAAACCACTGCGTTATCTTTGCTATTATGTTCCGAGATATCCACTTTGTATGCAATTGTTTCAAAAGTGCTTAGTATTTATGTAGCAGAAAAACTCGCCTTGGTACCTACCTACAGATATTTTTGAGTACCTAACTTATTTGACTATTTATCATAATCAATACTGTTCCAAAGCTAGGCATAGTTTTTTCCTTATGGAAGTAATAACACTAGCTGTTGCCCGCGACTTCGTTCGTACATAGAAGTTTTTCCCGCGTGAATCCTGATCCCGCGGGAACTGCGGGATAAAAAGTAGCTTTTATGTTGCTCCACAACCTCCTCTATCTCCCAGTCCCATAAAAATCCGTTCAGCCATTTCTGAGATAAGCGTGCATAAACACACAGACATACAGACATACAGACAAATAGACAAAATTAAAAAAACATTTTTTTTGGGTTGTCTTGCGTACCTATATAAAGGCCTCCCATTATATTTTTTTGCATAGATACCTATACCTCTTTCCATGTACAGACGGCGATCAATTAGGTACAGTTTTATTATGTGTATAGATAGATGGATAGTTTTTAACGACATCAGCGTCGTGTCATCAAATAATTTTCTTTATTTATACGGGCGGAGGTAAAAGTATTTTATTCCAGTACGTGTAGGTGTAGATAACATTCGGACCGAAATATCAACAAGCAATAGCTGTATGGTGAAAATATTATTTTACTTCCTAAATTGGTGTAAAAAGTTTCCCATTGCTACTTTACGGTGGTATCTACTTTAAAAGATTTTTTTAAATAGTAACAAATCGGTATGATTTTTTTTAATCTTGTAAAGACGCCCTTGCTGAACTTCGGGAAATTCGATAGGTAAATTAAAACCTTATTTAGATCGATGGAGCCGTTTGAAATAAACGCACGGACAAACAGGCAAACTATTTAGAATTTAAATGATAAATACCCCTACCAACGGTTTTGTTCAAATATCTTCTATGTGCCAATATTTTTTTTATTCGAGTACTTAAAGATAACTTAATAATAGGGTAGTTTCCACACCTTCCTACTTAATGATAGAGTAGGTATGTACTAAGATATATCTCATAAATTTTAAACTTATAATACCTACGTGTTCAAGTCAGTGTGTCGACGTCAGTATGTGACGTCGACAGAGTGGTTTAGTAAATCAGCCTTGTCTGCAAAAATTATGGGTCAAATTCACGCGCGGCTTGCCTAATCGCAATTATACCTGACCGCCCATTATTTTAACTAGTGAATCCAACGCTTATCGACCGCATCATGAGAACTTGTGAACTTAAGGCCATTTCTTGGATTCACAGGGGATTGCTTCATTAAACTTATGCTTACTTTGCAAGTTTCAGGTATCTACTTATATATATGTAGCTCTCTACAATGAAGCTTCCAGCTTGACATTATTTTTTATGATTTTAAAATGTGAGTTCTTGAGATAATAAGAAATGTGCTATTCTAGTGAAGTTATCACAGCTGAGGTACTAAATCAGCTATTTGCTCATGTTTATTTGCTCATGTTTTAATAAAAAGAAGTCATAATCATCATCATAAACTCAACCCATAACTGAGCATTGATGGCGCAGATTGGCAGAATTCACACTTCTTTGAGAACAATATAAAAACTCTCAGATGTAAAAGTTTTTTTGCGTAAATTATAATTTTTGAAAATCAGATGTGCGTGCAAGATCGTGTTTCCTGGTCGGAAGTTCAATGTTAAAACCATTTAGCTATAAGGTAGGTACTACTTATAAGATGTATCTATTATTTAAAAAATAAAAATACTTAGCACAAGGTAGACTAATACAGACATACAAAAATAGACACATAAACGTTAATACAAAACATTAATTGAATTACACATAATTTGTCATAAGTATGAGTCATACTGTATGACCCATATACGTGGTACTACAATTTTATTGCCGTCGCGGCTGCTTTTGAAGCTTTAAGTTCTAAGAACATTTTGCAGTATAGAATATGGCTCTGAAATCTTAGCTTACTGTCATTTATTTACTTTTATGGTTACGAATGAACAGTCGTTATTGTACCTGCAACTAAATGACGTTGTATAGGTACCTGCATTCAGTACAACAGAACACATTTTGCAATGGCTATGTATGAGTAAATCAAACTGCAGTTATGTGACGTAACTACTTAGTATATTGAAAGTGACCAGAAACAGATGAACTTTATGTCTACCTTTGACACGTAAATATCTGGCGAGACTAGAATCTGGCAAGAGTTAAAGTGGCTTAACGCAAAAAAATTCGTGTTTTGGGTCTCTGAATGAAGTTTGGAAGTCCCCTAGTTTTGAAATAAACGGAAAGAAACCTTATCGTTGGAGGATGTGTTTTTGTCACTATATATGACCTTAACTCAGTTTTGATAAATTTTGCATTAGGTCACTTTAATTCACGCTTAATAAGATTACATCGATGCGTTGTCGAACAAAAAGCGCGGAAATGGAAACTCCAACCGTCATGAATAAGTATAATATAATTTTCCTATTCCAACATGGACTATTAATAAAATAATTAGTTGTCCATGTTAAGGTCGGAAGTAAAAGAATAAACTTTTTACAAAAAAATAATAGACTTCAACTTAGACAACAAATAACCCAAAAACTATTCTCCACATGTTGTTCAAATTTATATAAGACCAGCCGACAAGCACTAGTTAATTTTAGAATATGAAAAGAATTATCAAAATCGAAGAATTATCTATGAGAAGACTCTCAATCGACTTGAGAATCTGCTCTTTTTTCTGAATTCGGCTAAAACACACAGTCAATAAATTCTAGAATACGGATTTAGTTACTCACGTTAAAAAACCCTAACACCATGGTAAGTACAGAACCCTGCGACCTTACATGTAGAACTAAGCGCCGCCGTGGAGTATGTTAATTAAATCTTTTTTATCATAACATCGAAATCAAAATCTTTTTCCACAAATACAATGCGAACACAGAACTGCTAACAGTTAGCTATATTCGATTTATTATTTCTGTTGGTATTGCATTATTAATTCTGTGCTCATTCAGATTGTATTGAACCAAGTCAAGTGATGTAGAAGCAAAATGCTTCTCGTAACAATTGCGTCCAAGTCGGGTGACTATGTGAGAGTAGGGTTGCCACATCGCCAAACCTATCAGCCGGACAGACCAGAAAGTTTACTCGGACATTTGAGTCAAAAAGCCGGATTCCAACATTATTGAGGATTTTGTAACTTAGTATTAATATCACAAATTATACAGAAACTACAAGTACAGATGCTCTGCGCGGAGCAACGTTTACGGACACAAAACATACGCAAAATTGTTCAATTGTGGTTCATCGTAGTTCTATATTTCGTGTCCATGAACCCCGTTCACGGACACGAAATAATTTGTAATGTAAATGTAAAGCTCGAGCACGCAAAAATTGGAGCTTTACATCTGTACTAGTGTGTGATTCGTGGTTAGTATTACTGGTACAGTCTATGTAAAAAAATAGTAACTATCTTTTACCAAACAGGGAGCGGACCGGAGCGACAGCAACGCCCTGACACGCTTCGCGCCTTTGTTTGTTCAGAATCGCGAGGCGCGCTCTGATGACTATGACTCAATTAAAAAGAGCCCAACAAAAACCGGTTGAGCTGGACATCATTTATTGTGGCCGGACACCCTTTTTTGGCTGGATGCACAATCAAATAAGCTTTGTCCGAGTTTATCCGGACGCCTGGCAACCCTATGTGAGAGCGAATCTGACATTGCACAACGGTATATGTGGGCCAGCGTCGCGGAACATCTTTCCGTCCGACCGACGTCCTTGTACATAATAATGCATGTTTACTCAATTTTAAAACGTTACTGTTCACTGTAGGATACGCTTGGAGTAGTTGAAATCTATTCTTAACAAGCTTAGCTTATTATCAATGGTTTAAGCACTGATATTTATCACTATTTACCTAGCATTGTCGCTGGGTTTTTAACCGACGAGCGACTGCCTAAACGGTGTTTTATTCTAGTTCGTTCTTTATTATTAGTTTATTCTTTAATTGATTACAATTATATTTTCGCAATATTTACCTGCCTAGACTTTATAGTTATTGCCCTAAAATAATTTTAGGCATTTAAAAATTTCGGAGTCATCCGCCAAATTCCTGACGTTATCATAATATATTGTAGGTAGGTGTACGTGTTGTGGCTATTCGAAGTTAATTTAATTAACAAATAAAACTTAAAAATCAAATCGTTTATTTGAAGTAACTATTTATCAATACACTTAACAACGTATTTTGCATTTACCACTGTTTCGCAAAGGTGTTTATCATATTAAATACAATATATAAATTTGTAACATGTGCATCTTGATAGGTATAGCGCCAATAAATTTAATGTATCGTATAGACGTGAACACATAATTTATTGCAGGATAACAGGTTATTAAGTTGAAAGCATTTCTCGTATATAATTCATTTTATATTAAAGCAGTAGTGAAACTAGTGAGATTTATTTTTGTGGACTGATTTTTAGGGTGCTGTGTGCAGATTTTTTTCAATCATATCATCAATTAATTATTATTTATATCATTTTAAATCATAATACCTAATATTATATCGGGAAGAATTATAGGGGTCAAAGCCAAGTCAAAGCGCTTTGGGAATATCTCTGAAATAAATCTCTAGGTAGGTACACAGTGCGTAGTTTGATGGAAACTTGACTGATTTTTCTTAGCACCACTTACACCAGAGGCGTCACCAACGCGTTCCCGGCTAACCTAAGGAACCGATCGACTTACCTCTTGAAGAACCCCATGTCATAAGCCCTGTAGGAACACAGATGGTGGAAATTCCACAGTTTACACCCACGTAGCAGAAATTGACGTGAAATTATATTGAGCCTATGTTCAATCACTAAAATTGTAGAACTTACTTAATCATACTTACTTAATCATTATCATACGTAAGTAGGTATACTAGGCATTGGCAGGTAGGTACATAATATACGTATATTTAGTAACACGTTCGCGGAATGTTACTTAAATATTGACCAAGTGTGAACTGCATATTTAAATCAGGTTCGTTGTACGACCGAGACCGTACTTCACTCTACTCCCACTCACTGATATTGGCAGCTACAACTATTGCTAAGTAGGTAGGTACTTACCTACCGTATTTTTACATGCGTGTGTAATAAAATTAATACTTACAACTTACGAGTAGATTGAGTCAAGAGCTGTATAATTTCAAGTGTATCCACGTAATAAAATTAAAATCAAATGTTTAATGAAACTCTTTCAATGTAAGTATCGAAAGTTATGGTCCAATAAATAGTTACTACACAAACTATCAAATAACAAATAACACAAATAAGTACATCGAAATAATCATTGGGCAATAATGTACAATGAAGGCTTTATAGAGCTTTACTTAATGCTGTAGATAAGTAAATATAAGGCTGGAACGCTCAACAAACATGGTATCATGGTATTTACTATATTTTACGTAAGGAAATCGATATCTGCTAGTAGATGTCCAAATAGACGTGTTATTTGAGGTCATGTCAAGAAGGCAATAAGTAGCTCTACCTAATGGACATAATTTGTTCAAAATAGGAACGGAGTCATACATATAACAATATTTATATTATTATAACAATCAAGCCTTTCTTGTCTTCGATTTATATATAAATTATGGAATAGATGATGTTGATGATGCAAACATTCATGCATGCAAAACAATAGAAGTTACATTATAAAATTTGAAATATAGGTACCTTTAAAATTCAAAGTTACAGGATAGGATGTAGGAAGTAACATTTTCTCGTCAAGTCAAGATCAGGCGGGATCACGATAATTTTATTGTTGTATGTAAGAATTAAAGGTCTTTGCAGCGGTCCTGCGGCGTTCGTGCTTGAACACTATGAACTCGCGTTCAACGACCTGCGTGATTCAAGACTTTTGTAACCTAACTGTCAGTCTTTATACCTACATGTATGTAATTTATTGTGATCCATACTAATATTATAAATTCGATTGAAAGTAACTCTGTCTGTTGGTTTTTCACTCTTCAGCAATGTCAATTATTGCACGTTATTAATTGCATTCAATTATTGCTCTTGCATGCCTTATAAAAGGCATCATGTACCTAAATGGGGACTTGAAGTGCCGAATCGATTTCGATGAAATCTTGTACGGAGTACGGAGGCCAGATGAAGTATTGTGGTGGAAGTTTTGCCCCCAGCAATATCGTAACTATTAGGAAGGTTATACCACAAATCAAATTTTAACAGCAGATACTGAATTGCCCACTAGTTAGTGCTGTTATGTAGATTTTATATATTTACCAATATGTATAAATAATTTCAATTTTAAATTTGACTGTTATTTATGGTACAGTTATGAATGATTCATTCATTCATGTGATTTATTTAAATTAAAACATGAAAGTTTACTGCGTGTTTTAATATTTTTTCGGTGTTAGGCCTGATGCAATTTTATAATCGTATTGCTTACTACTTGCTTGTAGTAATTCGCCTTCACTTTGTCCTTACATGAAAAATTCTGACGTTTAAGAATCTGATTTATCCGTAATCCGTTACGCAACAACGAAAATAAATAAAGAAATTGTGAATATTATCTACAAATCCACCATTGCAAAATCCCTGACGATTGCCGGACGACCAGTTTAGTTGGGATTCGCATACCATACAATATTGGTATTTCCGTTCTAACGACTGCAATAGTAACAAAGGGAAAAAATTTAATTTTATTATGTTTGCAGGTGTTCCACGATGGCCTGTAACTGCGGGTTGGCGGTTTTTCTGCTCACCGCAGTGCTCATACCATGCTTTGGCGATCCAGGTACGTTGGTTTTAACATTTTGATGAGCTAATTAAAGTCGAGAAGACTTCAACTATGTGGTGTTTTAAATAACAAGTGCGCGAATTTTATTTGTCTATGCACGATCTGCAATATACTAACTGGCAACTTTTATTTATGTTTTTATAATACCGTCTTAAAATGTCTAGGTAAGTATTTTACCGGCGCGGCCGGATGTTCTAAGGGTCCTGGGTTCGATTTCCTAGCAAGACAGAAATTTGAATGATGAGTTTAAATTTCCGTGTTCCGTCTGGGTGTGTGCCCTTGTCTTGGGGCTGTGATTGTGTAGCGGAATTTATTTAATTAGGATATCTATTTAATTAATATAATTATGTCGGTATAGTATACATATGATAATAATAATAAATTGTAGTAACCATTATGTTGATTGGTAGAGAATGGCATTGGGAAATACCTAGATATATCAACTTATTGTATTGCAAGCTATAGGTTTTTTAATAAAGGGTGAAATAAATAAATGATACTTTGTATAAATATCTTCTAGCTGGTAGATGTATTCTTTTTTAATATTAAAATCGTGACGGCCTTCTTTAAATCTGCAACTGTCAACTGTGCTTCCTGTAACAGCGTAGTGTATCTACGTCTAGTAGGATTTTGGTTTAAGCCATGACATTTTAATTTACAAACATCGGTACAATATGAATTATTGAAATCAATTATTTATAATTGGAACCGAATTAAAATATGTTTAGTAGTTGCAGGAATTTCAAATGCCAAATAATTGGATCTAAACAACAAGGATCTATTAAGGAGACAGAGACAGGAGTATTCAAATTTAGAATCTCATATGTGCGCAATGTTCATGTGCCGACAAAGATAATGTCAGGGTGTTTTTCTGTTTTTACGCATTTGCGGATGGTAAATGAGAACGTAACACCACTTACCCCTGCCGCCCATCACAACTGTGACCGCTTCATAACGAAACCTATGGGGTCGAGTTTGGCTGGTCCAGTTAGCACAGGAAATTTGTTAAGATCGTCACTTGATCAAATCGGTAATCGTTAGTCGTCAGTTTTTGTCGTCGTTGGCCGTTGCCTATGTGTACATTATTAAATGGGGCCAGATATAATTTAATTTTAGATTCTGGTACATTGCAGTTTGGTTCTTTATTGATAGAAAAACTAAACCTGTTTAAGTAATTATCAGTAACCATCGTCATTTTGATGTCTATGTAAGTGGTGGGTACAAAACGTGCCATTAATCTAGCCTACCTACACCTACACGTTTGCGTACCTATATGTAACAAGGATGTGAACTGGTTACGAGTTACAGTAAGGTTTCCATTGTCAACGTGTGTTTGATCGGTCACGAATACGAAGATCAATAATGATCAACGGATCAATTTATGCGATTCCGTTGCTAAGCGATCAGCACAAGCATCTTTTAATGATTAATGTTTAATGCATAGTAGAAAATTAATTTAGAGTTGTATTTATGATGTTTAATTTTATTGATAAACGATCGTTATTTTTCAATAAGTATTTATGAGATCTAACATAGGTAATTAGCTACGCAAAGTTATTAATTTAACAGTAAATAAATTATTATCGGCTCTACTATTTATTTATATTTTAACATATCTTTTAAACAAAAATATTTTTAAATTGTGCCTTTAAGTAGGTATGTAAAAAGCACGGTGGGTATTCCTATCCTATATACTCGTAGCAAGAAGTTTTAAAATGAAATACTCTAGCGTAAATGATTAACATTTTTTGCATAAAAATGCCATCGGATCGATGTGGCGTATGGGACCCATCGGATGCTTGCTACCTATGTAGATAGTGCTGACATAATATGCTTCTATAATAAAGTCCCTAAGGCAATCCGTGACCTGCCTTCAGAGTTGTTTAAGAAGCATGTAACAGCACAATTCGTAAACAAGAGCTACTATAGTTCTATAGTAAACAGGAATATTTAAATGACAAAAAGGCATGGAAATTACCAGCTCTGCAACCAGCTCCGCTAGGCTAGGTTAGTGCTTACCTGTATCAATTATTATAATTACTGTTTTTCTTTCGCCGTTTTTTTTTCTCCTCAAGCACTTTTCCAAAACGGTGGTAGAGTCAAAAAAATTAACGTTCATAAGTGAATTTGTAAACAGTTTGACTTTGACTTTGACAAGGGATTCCGTACATTATTTTATAACAGAGCTAACTTTCTTCAAACTGCTGGACCGATTTCTATCAAACGTAGTAAGGAAACTTTCTAATGAAAAAAACGCATTGAAATCGGTCAATCCATTAGAGAGCTACGGTGCCACGAGACAGACACACAGATACACAGACACACAGGCAGGCAGTCAAACTTATAACACCTCTTTTATGCGTCGGGGGTATAAAAGAATAGTTGTAAAAGCTATTGCGTTTATACATTCCTATTTACCCCTGATACTTTTCTTGTTCTTTCTTTTTTCAAAATCTCGTCCGCATAACTGTACAATATAATACATACTACGTAATATTGATTAGTTTCTGTCTAACCATATATTATGTATGTGTTTACATAAAGTATAGATACTTCATAAAATAAAACAATTATACATATTGATAACATGATGATCCTAAAATCGGACGTATGTAGGTGACATCGAGAACACATGGAACACATTTTATTTAAACTTGTAGTTACCTAAAATATCATCCAGATTCTCATCTGGCTCGAACAGTTTGACGTGACGTGACGTCAAGATCTTGACATTTAGCCGCGTGCGATCCGTCACGAGCAACCGAAGAACATTTCCCCGCGGCCTTGGAAACACTTCCGCTTCCGGTAGGTCAAGGTCGCTAATTGCAAGGGTGGTAATTGACAATTTATTCGAACATCGTAATTACTATAATAATACAATTACGGAAGGTACAATAATGATATTCCTATTATGCATGTGCATGCGTGAGTAACGTCCATGTGTTACAGTTGCTACCCATAAGTTATCCAAGCCCTTCGAGAATATCAATAGATATTGTAACTACCTATAAATACTGTTTATTATTTTTTATTGCAATAACCGGGTATTGCAATTGCATAGGTCAATACTGATATAGGTATCATACGCGTTTGTTTGCTGACCAAACACGCAATAGGTTGATTGGGAAAAAATTGTGTTATAATCAAATAACTGGTACGTAAAATAAATAAATAAATTTTACTTAAATGCGAAACTCAATATCTATCACAAAATATTTAGGTACCTACTAGTTTTTAAGTTGATATGAAGCCAAAGCTTTAACACCATCAATCTACATTCCAATATGTAACTCTATATTTTACTGACACATCAGATAGGTAAAATTTAAATTATAATTAGTTCCGCCATTATTCTCAAGTTAATACACTTGACATTTTTTTCCGTTAAAGATCAACAAAACCCAGCGATGAGTTAACAGACTTCCTCATAATCATAAGGTATAAAAAGTTATCCATAAATAATTACTTTGTTCCGATAAATAATTATTTCTGAAGCGGAAGATATCAGAACCATTATTACCGTACCCACTAATGGAAAATTGAACTTCTACTATTATTAAATAATTTATAAGTAATACGAAATACAAAAAGACAATGAAATTATTGTGACAGGGATTTGCCAACATTAGAGCGTTTGAAAAATAGACATGAAGATGTGCCTTGCATCGCCCCAATACAGATATAATAGCATGAAGTTAATATGTATGGATAAATAAGTGTAATATATGCACTTGAAAGAACACAGTTATTATGAAATCACACACAGAAACTTTAATTTTACTGATATGTATGGATATGTTACGATTAAAACAAATAAAGAATAACTTATACCGATAAAAAGTTAACAATTAACTTGCGTAATAAAATTAAGTTGTTCATGAAAATACATATTTATGAAAATTAGTATTTTTCATAAATATACATGTTATAATGAGAAAATTAATGAGCAGTGTCGTAAACCGTTCATTTGATTATTTATTTATTCCAACAAGGCTAATCTGACCTACATTTTAATTTTAAACCGTGTTTTAACACTTACTTATTTCTGGTTTATGATCGAATAATATCGAACACTGTTTTCGTATATAAATGTCAGAGTACGTGTAAGGAGAGGTAAAAGTAGAGCACCTTATATTAACTCGATGCCCGCTTAAGGGTGCCTCTCCACCAGAGGTGTGCTATGCAACGTTGTTAAGGATGCGTTTGAGATCTACCAAACACATACATTGGCCCGCGTTGACGCCGCCTGAGGGCTGAATGTGATTGGTGGATGGCAATAACGCATCCTTAGCAACACAGCATAGCACATCTATGGCGGTCGAGAATCGATCCCGGAACCCTGGACCCCCATTTTCCTATACAGGGTCATCAAGATAAAAATATACCTTCATTGTATAGACATCGCTCAATTACAGTTGTTTTTATTGATTTCTTTTTAATGGCTTTTAACCTTTAAATACGGGTGTTTACCCGTGATACCTATGTAATCGGTTTAAAAGGGTCACTAAACAGCACATGTACCTACTCATTGATTTCTTTTTAATGGCTTTTAACCTTTAAATACGGGTGTTTACCCGTGATACCTATGTAATCGGTTTAAAAGGGTCACTAAACAGCACATGTACCTACTCATGGCTTCAGTTATAAAAATTAATTATTGCTTTTTACAAAAAAATAACCGACTTAAACTTTGATAAGCAGAGATAACTCAAAAACTACTCGCCAGATGGCGCTCAATTCAACATGTAGGTGTAAAGTATCATAATATTATTTAAATTTTCAAATCGTGAATAGATAATTTCTTAATGTTCTAAATAATAACATTATTGTGATATGTAATAATATAGAACAATTTGAAAATAACAATTATACGGTAGTAAATGTAATGTAATTCATTTCATGTTTGTAAACTAGGATAGGTACTTATCTTACATACTAATCAAATGAGATGTTAAAAATTTGCATGCTTCGACGAGCTAAATGTGCGAATAGTCTGTAAATACATTTACCACCTACCACCACAATTATGGCAAATAAATGAATTATGAATTTAAAAAAAAGTTCTCGTTAGTACAAATTTATCAAGCCCAAACTCTGGATAACTGCAGTAAATCGTTGAAGAGTTCCCTCGACCGTCTTTCGGCTTCATCAGATCGACTCCAGACCTTCATGAAATGGTAGCAAACACACTAGTCGTCCATACAATTTTCGAATGTTCCTCTCGATTTCTCTGAGATGCCATCATCAGATCCTGGTGTCCTTATCAGCGTACCCCACTGCGCATATCTACTTTAAACAAAAAAACAATTATCAAAGTCGGCTCATTAACAACGAAAAAATCGATCAACACACATAAAAAAACATATACATATATGGTCGAATTGAGAACCTCCTTCTTTTTTGAAGTCGGTTAAAAATACCAACATTCAACTGTGTGGTCTAATAGTTTCGAAATTAAGTGGTTGTGATATATGGACACTGGACAGACAAACAAACATGACGAATCTATAAGAGATCCGTTTTTAGCCATTCGGCTACATAACGACCAACATTAAGGTACCAGTACAAAAGTATTCGCTCAAGCCTCACAATGAATCACAAATCGTTCTCAAAGCGATGACACTGATATAGTACTTCAGCGAAGGATCTCAAAGCGGATCCTGTAGAGAATAGTGATCAATATGCGCAAAAACTGCATAATAGCTACCCTGAAGCATAGGCGTGTTAGGAAACCACAAGGACAAACCTAAAGCGGATCTTTGTTTAATTATACTCGTATCTACAAAAACAGAGCTTCTAATGAACACTGCAGATAAAAAACAAGTTTGTCATCTATACTTCTATTAGAATAGTAATAGGATCGAACCTTTTTTCATATTGTTATGTCAAGGTGTGCTAATACTCGTAATACATATTATTATATCCAATAAAAAAATCTATAATATGTTGCCCTTTAACAACTTTTATATTCCAGTGATGAGTCATTAAAATTGGCTTAGCCGTTCTAGAGATAAGCTTATTTATTATTAGAGATAAGATTATTACAGCATGATTAAAAAGTTTGTGTTTTGATATCGTTTAAAATAATTTTTAATGTTGGTAATTAACACTTGAGAAAATGAAGTTATTTTGAATTCAAGGACAGACGTTTTAATTTATTTATTTGTATAAATAAATAATAATATTGAAAATCTTAATTGAGAATAAGCTAAAACACGAACTGAGATTGTAGAACATTGAACATTGAAAGGAAAAATTTCAATGTTTTTTTAGTGTTTAATATTCAAGATCGTTGATTTAATACATGCATACATTTATTAATGTCTTCATGCTCATACTTACTTTGTTGTTTTAATGTCTTGACAATTAATCAACAAATAATTATAAATGCTTACATGTTAAACATTATTATAAATCAAAGATGGAATTTGCAGAATCTCTTTAATAATACCATCACAGTTACGCACGTACATAATGATATGTAAACTGCATAATCACTTCCTTAAAGCATGAATCAAACATGAAGACATCTAATGTGTTTACATGGATAATAACAAGCATTTATCATACCCCAGCCCCAGAGAAGCGAAAGTTATATTGAAAAGGTCTATTTATTGATAAGAATAATTAGCATAGCATTAAGATTAGCTCTCAATATTTATGGAGAAAAAATTGCGGACAACGACAGAATTAAGACAGAAGTGGAAGAATTCTACAGTCTAAGGAACTCTAAAGTGCACTCATACCTTAACTGGCTTTGACGGCTCTGATTAACATTTACAAGCCCACCAGGGTATTAAGAAAGTATCTACCTAATACAAGAGAGTAGCATCCACTTTGCTAACAATACTACTTTGCATGAGGGGATGACCTTCGGGAGAAATGACAACAGCTCAGTCATTTTAGCACATAAAAAAGCAGACTTGGACCCATTTATCTATGATGATCTTAAGAACGGGTCCCATACGCCACTTCGAATGCCACTATATCAAAATTCATGACATCGGGCATTTTACATCGATAATTCATTTGATCGAATTTTCATTACAACGAAAATTACATGGTTCGAAAAAAAATACATTGATAGCTTTTAAAATCGAAGGTTCATTATTAGATCGAATTTATAATATTGAAGTATTATTAATAATATTCAAGTATTACTAATTAAATTAAAAACTTAGTAGTCCTAAACACTACTAGGTAATTGTCTTAGGGGCTCTTGATCATTACAAAAATATCGCTATATAAACTATATTGCACTATTTAAAAGTAGTCTTAGAAAATGCGCACAGCCTGTTACTACGTAATTGATTGTACAGTCAAAACACCATACAAACTGGTTTGTATTTTGACCTGTACCTACTACATGCTGATTACATTTTTAACGTTAAGTGACATTGAGTACTGCTAAGCTACCTATGAAATACGTGGGTGTCGTAATAATCATTATGATAATATTGATGACATAATAAGTGCAAGCTTGTAAATATTTTTTGTAACTACTTCGGCAAATATCTAACTTAACCTTACACTGGAAATTATTGATCATTGTTATAATTAAGAATACATTTTCCTTTCTCTGTGACATCGTGATATTTATTAAAATATTGATTGATAAAACCGTCAAAATATTATTTGATAACTTCTTATAGGTACATATTTTAGAATCCATTTCCCGGATAAAGAAATAACGTACCGCATTAGTTTAATCTGTTAAATAGTTTTTAAATGACGCCATAACAGATCATCGGCAAAAAATTCAGACGGAACTAATAGATAGTTGTTCACATCGTTGAGCTTTTAGCAGCAAAAAAGACAGTCTATTTAGACGGGAAAATTGTATAACTCATATAGATTTGACCCTATTTGAAGATATTGCTATCATTATTTAGACAAAGTAGGGCTATTGCTCGAATACCTACCTCTAAATTTGCCTGTAGCCATTAATTTGCCTGCGTGCCTATTTCGCTTTAACCCACTTAAAAGCTGTCAGCAAAAGTGAGTGGAGGATATCCGAGCGTTATAAATTATACTTTTGATGGCCCTAGATGCGAGAAGCCATAAAATTAAATGTTCATCATGATTGGTTCAATTGATTATATGAATAATAAAATCACCAGTTTAAACAACGAGCTGCATAGAAATAATGTAATACTCGTATAGGTATCTTAATACTAGTGATAATATACTTTACGTATATAAATAGTAGGGTGATAAATTGATTTTTAATAACCCACTATTACTAAATTTTAAATCCAATTACGAATTCGAATTTACATTAGACATTGTACCAATTATTACAGATTACTGAAACAATTAAAAGAACTTATATGTTTAATCGT
This sequence comes from Hesperia comma, assembly GCA_905404135.1. Classification (NCBI taxonomy): domain Eukaryota; kingdom Metazoa; phylum Arthropoda; class Insecta; order Lepidoptera; family Hesperiidae; genus Hesperia; species Hesperia comma. Next base: position 6,247,441 of record FR990027.1, on the reverse strand, counting down.
GTGTACTTTCGATGTAGTTATCTCTTTCTGTTTTACGCGTACAGTAATCCTCTAAATCAATCGATAATTAAATAAATAATAACACTCATAGCCCGTATCATAATAATCAGAGCGGATGCAAAAGTGCAACTTTCAATGTATGAACGTAACGCACCTATCTATAGATTTAATATCTTTAGTCGATACTGTGCTATATGTAACAGTTTAGTCTTTACCCTACTCTGTAATTAGTCTGTGGCTAGAATCCTAGAATGTAGTCTATAGTCTATGTACAAGAGATTGCATCATTCAACATAGCTAGGTATTGTAATGTATCAAGAAATATTAAAGAAAGTAATAAAGTGATTAACAGCAGTAAAGGTTGTTTATTATAAATCTACAAGCTAGAACATGGTGTCAGGTGAAAAGGAACAAAGAAGAAAGTACCTTAGTGGTGAAATAAAGTTAACGCGTAATATCGGCAACGGCAACACGGGAAAAGAAACAAAATGGAGGGATTAAGACAACCGAATAAATTGATTCTTAGTGAAAATGCGGAAACAAACTGGATCAAGTTCAAACAGAGCTTTGAAATTTATTTAGAAGCGACAGATTTAAAATCAGCATCAGACTCAAGGAAAATAGCCTTGTTCCTGAACATCGCAGGCTCGGAGGCGTTAAACGTATACAACACACTGGAAAAAAAAGAAGTAAAAACCTATGATGCAGTAGTAGAAGCATTCCAGAACTACGCGGTACCACGAAAAAACGTAATTGTGAATAGTTACAAGTTCTTTAACATGCGTCAGAATGACCTAAGTTTTGATCAATTTATAACTAACCTGAAAAATCAAGCGAAAATGTGCAAATTTGAGGAAGAAGATAGAATGATTAGGGATATGATCGTCATAGGTGTTAGAGAGAAAAGTTTACAAGAAAGATTACTTCGAGAAGCAGATTTAACATTACAGGAAGCCATAAATATTTGCAGAGCAGCCGAAGCTGGGAAAAATCAATTGGAAAAAATGAGGGAAAAAGAAGTGTATGGTGTAAGGAGCACACATATCAAGAAAAAGGAACAGACAAATAAACAAGAAGAAAACAGAAAATTTGCCCAACGTGAGTGTAATAGGTGTGGGAAACTACACAAGAAATTTGATTGTCCTGCCTTCGGAAAGAAATGTGCTATATGCCACAAGTATAATCATTTTGCTAACAAGTGTTTGAATAAACACTTTAAGAAGGACTTTAATAAACAAAAAATTCATAACTTAGAAGAGGATAGTGAAGAGGAAAAACACTACTTTAACATTGATAGCATGAATAATAAAACAGGTGAGAAAATAGAATGGACACAGTCATTAGCAATAAATGGTACATCGGTCACGTTCAAGTTAGACACTGGTGCAGACTGTAATACGTTAACTTTAAATATATTCAATAAGATTAATAAAAATCAAGAGTTGCAGTTAAGGGAAACAAAAACTGTACTTGTTGTTTACAGCGGGGTAAAAGTAAAACCATTGGGGTATTTAGAGTTAGAGTGTATGTATAAAGGGAACAAATATATTATTAAATTCAATGTTGTAGATTTGCCAGTAAAACCAGTAATAGGTCTAAAAGATTGTATAAGATTAGGTTTAGTATCAAGAATAGGAGAAATTAGGACAGAGGAGAGCAAGCAACTAGAAAAAGAGAAAGAAACATTTATAAAAAATAACGAGGAAGTCTTTAAAGGATTAGGCAGTATAGGTACATATAAAATAAAAATAAAAAGTGATGCTATTCCAGTAATAAAACCGATTAGAAGGGTTCCACTTAGTGTAAAAGATAGATTATTAGAAACTTTGAATAGTTACGAAAGTGCAGATATTATAGAAAAGGTAAATGGACCTACAGCTTGGTGCAATAATTTGGTAATAGTAGAAAAACCGGATAAGTCATTAAGATTATGTTTAGATCCGCAACAGTTAAATAAAAATATAGAGAGGGAAACTTACCTTATTCCGTCACCCGAAGAAATCTGTAATAATTTAGCGGGGAAAAAAGTTTTTACAGTTCTAGATTTAAAAGATGGTTTTTTTCAGGTTTTATTAGATGATCCTGATAAATTATGCACGTTTGGAACACCTTATGGGAGATATAGATTTAAAAGGATGCCTTTTGGTATATCTTCAGCGCCAGAGGTAATGCAAAGAATTAATTATGAAATTTTTGGTGATATAGTAGGTGTTGAGATATATTTTGATGACATTATAATAGCTGGGGAAGATGTTAAAACACATGATATGATATTAAAACAGGTAATAGAAAGAGCAAAAAAGTTTAATGTTAAGTTTAATAGGAACAAGTTACAGTATAAATGTCAACAAGTAAAATATGTAGGATTGATTATTTCTAAAAATGGTATAAGGGTTGATAAAGATCATGTTAGAGCAATTTTAGAACTGAAAGAGCCTAAAAATGTCAAAGAATTACAAAAATTCTTAGGAATGTGTAATTATCTATCAAAATTCATTCCACAATACTCAAAATCAACTGATGCATTAAGAAATTTGTTAAGAAAAGATACAGAATGGCAATGGGGTGAATGTCAGAAAAAAGCATTTCAGAAATTAAAGCAGAAAATAACTTGTGCACCTACATTGTCTATTTTAAATAATAAGAGTTTAGTAACATTGCAAACTGATAGTTCTAAGTCTGGCATGGGTGCTTGTTTATTTCAAGGGGGAAAACCAATTTCCTTTTATTCGCGTAGCTACACTGACTGTCAAATGCGATGGGCGCCTATAGAGAAAGAATTGTTTGCTATTTGTGCAGCTTTAGAAAAATACCATCAGTTTGTATATGGTCACAGAATAGTAGTGGAAACAGATCATAAACCTCTTGTGGCAATAATAAATAAAGATATAAGTAAAATAAGTGCTAGATTGCAGCGTATGGTGTTAAAGTTGTTAAAATATGATTTAGAAATAAAATATGTACCAGGTAGTAAAATGTATGTAGCTGATTACTTATCCAGAAATTACTTAAGTGATAATGCAAAAATAGAACCTTCTTTACAGGAAGTAGTTCATAGTTTTGAGGAAGAATTGCCAATTAGTGATAGGAGAATGCAACAGTTGTCAAAAGAAAGTGTAAATGATGAGGTCTTGAGTAAAATAATAGATTGGTATAATACAGGTTGGCCTAAAAATAAGTGTATATTAAATAAAGAATTAAAAAATTTGTATAAGTTACGTGAGAATATAAATGTAAAAGACAATGTTATATATTTAAGAAATAAAATAATAATACCTAAAAGTTTAAGAACAGAAATGTTATCTATATTGCATACAGGTCATGTTGGAATAATTAAATGTAAAAAACGGGCAAGATCAACATTGTATTGGCCAGGTATCACTAGTGATATTGAGAATTATGTGTTAAAATGTAAAGCGTGTGAAAAATATAGACCAAACAATGTAAAGGAACCATTAATTTCACATGATATTCCGGACTTGCCATTTCACAAAATTGGTATGGATATATGTCATTTTAGGGGAAATGATTACTTAGTAGTCATAGATTACTATTCTAAGTGGATTGAGTTAAGATCATTACAAAATAAAAATTCAGAAACTATAATTAATAAGTTAAAGAGAATATTTGCAATACATGGTATTCCTAAATATATAGTCAGTGATAATATGCCATTTAATAGCCTTACTTTTAAAAATTTTGCAACTGAGTTTGACATTGAATTAATTACTTCCAGCCCCAGGTATCCACAGTCAAATGGCATGAGTGAAAAAGCTGTTGGCATTGTTAAAAGCATGATGAAAAAATGTTCAGAAACTAATAGTGATCTCAGTTTAGCTTTGTTAAATTACAGAACAACGCCTTTAGCAAATTTAGAATATAGTCCAGCAGAATTGTTAATGTCAAGGAATTTAAGGACAACATTACCATGTACCAAACAAGTTTTAAAACCTAATATTGTGCAAAATGTAAAACAAAAGTATGAGGTTATTAGAAACAAAAGTAAAGTTCAATATGATAAAAATTGTAAAATTAGAAAACCTTTCTCTTTAGGAAACAGCATTATGTATCAAAATAAACCAGATAGAGTATGGTATCCAGGCAAGATTGTTAAAAATGTAGGACCAAGATCATTTGTTGTAAAAAGGGAGGATGGGTCTCTAGTGAGACGTAATCAAAGACATTTAAATCATTCTAAAAATTTATTCACTGAAAAAAGTGATTATACAGAGCCTAATGTAACAAGTTTCAGTGTACCTAATAGTAATGCTGTAAAAGTAAGTAGATCAGGAAGGAGTATTAGAAAACCTTCTTATTTAAGGGACTATGTGATGTAAATTGTAAAAGGATAAAAAGGGGGGATGTGCTATATGTAACAGTTTAGTCTTTACCCTACTCTGTAATTAGTCTGTGGATAGAATCCTAGAATGTAGTCTATAGTCTATGTACAAGAGATTGCATCATTCAACATGGCTAGGTATTGTAATGTATCAAGAAATATTAAAGAAAGTAATAAAGTGATTAACAGCAGTAAAGGTTGTTTATTATAAATCTACAAGCTAGAACAGATACAATACACTTTCGAAGTAGGCTGTATTTGCTCACGTTACAAAACTGGGCCACTGTTGTTCGACTTATGACATGTTGCTGACATGACGCACCCACCGCGGCCACCGCCTGTCAGCGTAGACCTATTGACAGCAACTACTTAATCACATTATCAGTCCCTACATTGTTTTTGCGACATTCTCTATAAAGTTGATTATCTTGATCGAGTAAACGTGACCACTTATCAAATTTTATTACATCATAAAGATTTTTATAACTTTCAATACGGTCCTCGGGCTGAAAAACCATTTAGAAGCAAGTAAATAAGTATTCAAGAAGCGGATGATCTCTACAAATTTTTATTTTATTCGATGGTCATTTTTTTAATTTATTTATTTTTATTAAGGTCGCAATCGAGCAAGCTGCTCCACCCTGCCGCTACCGCCCAAACAAAAATGATAAAGCAAATACGTTTTTTTTAGATGTGTCGTAACGAAATTAACGAACCCTCCCAACCCTTGTCACATTTTGTCTTAATAGACCCCCTCCCTCCCCCTAAATGTGTGACGTAAATATTATGGCTACTATCCATACATAAGAACCCCTTAGTAATTATTGTTAGTAAGCTGAGAACTGAAAAGGTCCGCCTCTTAAAAAATGTAACCAGCTCCACACCTACATTCTATCTGTAAAACAGTTGCTGTTAAAACAATTATTATGTCGGTAGAAATGGTATGTATGGTGAAGTGTCTAACCCAACGAGCAGAAAAAAGATTATGCGCTGGTCTTGCCAGTTTAACTATTTTTATACGTCCATAAATTCATTGCTATGACCATTAAAAAACTTTAAATCCATCATATTTTCAAAGCTGTAATTGGCAAACACTTTTTGTCGTGATTGAAAATCAATAAAACCATATTAAAAGCAATGAATGAAAGCAAAGAAATCTCCACCCAAATACCAACTGGCGTTATAAAAACAGTTATAAAGCATAAAGCTGTAAGTTTATTTAGCTAACACAGACCACATTTATTGGATGTCTTAATAAATATGTAGGTACACCTATCATGTTATTTAAGACAAAATAAAACATGAACCTACTATGAAAAAATGCTTATTTTATGATATTTTCTTGCAAAAATATGTTAAAAAATTGTACGCCACAACTAATAATTATTAAAGTACCTTCTAAATAGCAGTTATTAATTTTGATATTACAAATTTTGAAATACATAAACATAATTTTCATTAATATTGTTGCCGAAAAAATCCACTACATAACAATAAAAAGCTAGTGTAGATACAACAGAGGTGTAGTGACATTTTATAACAATTTTCTGCATGATCGTAATTTTAATTGCTCATGAAACATACATGCAACAGATTGCAGCCGCGGCCACAGGTGCATTATGTTCAAAGATATGTTATATCCGTTTCTACGGCTGTTGTAATTTTTTATCCGTCAATAGGAACTTTTTGCTGCGGCACAGGTAGATTTAATTTGCTAGACCTTTTAACAATTATTCTCGCCTTCACGAAAAGCTTTTTGTAATGGAAGTGGTGCGGTGATTTGTTTACCATGATCTCAGAAACGGCTCAACGCATTTGCACGCGGTTTTTCCTGATGTGAGGTTATTAAAAATAAGCCTGCAGTTGGTGTATGTTTGAAGTGTTTTTCGTATTTGTAGCATGGGAAATTGGGGTAAATATGAATCATCTGATAAATTGATAATTGGGTACTTAGTGAACTTTGTAATGCGGGTATGATTTGTAAACGTAAAAATATGTCTCGCGATAAGCGTTACATTCAGTCATTCACAACGATAAAAATTTGATCAATTTTTGTCCCTCACAACAGTAGCAAGCAGCAATTAACTGTTAGCTGTAGACATCATTAAACATCCGTTTGAAAATGCTAATCGTCCATTGGTATACAATATTGGAAACAAAGTAAGTATCGAGATATACCTACTCGTACGTAAAAAATCTTCACACGATCGACAACAACGCGACAATGACACGGTTGCGACGACATTAATATCGCACTTAATGTCGCCCGCGTGAAAGACTTAGCTGTACTACGTTTTGTCGTATCGCCATCGCAAGTGTGAATAGACGTTGAGGGTTCCAATTTATCAACTATAATTAAATATATAAAACTTTAACATGTTCTAACATCCCTTAACACGAAAATTCACGAAATGTTTTCCAAAAAATTGTCTCATGTCCATTTATGTAATTTATTACATACGCATAAGGCCTCAACAACGGGTCGTGTCGTCACAGCAATCTGGAATTTAACGGAACGTAAAAACTTGATCACTTTATTCGCGCACATGTAATTCTGTGCAGGACCAAATAACAGCCTTTAAAGTTCACTTAATTGTTATTTTATGCACGAATTTACAAATTAAGGTTTTTCTACCAGAGATATAAAAGCATAAGGTTATAATTATATATAGTGGGTTACGGAATGGATTTTAAAATATTTCTTAACATTTTCGTATCTTTAACCGTTTCTAAACCGTAACTTTAAATAAAAATTGAAGGTAGTTTAATGTTGTTGTGAAAAAATAACTATAATATTTCTAATGCTTTTCGTAACGAAATATGTATTGAGAAGCGCTCATGATCGACTGAAACAGTGAGAGTAGTCGGTAGTTGATGGCCTAAAACATCCGTCCCGTGGATTTGTACCTAACTGGAGAAGCGTGGTGCACTATCCTTTAGGCAATTTTAAGGAGAGATCTGTGCTCGGTAGTGAAGTAGTTTTTAAAACCAATTTCGTAAAATAAAATAAAAATATTAAATTACCATAGAAATGTTTTGTTGTGAATTTACCATTTATCTTAGCTCCGTGCTTACTACTTAGAGGTGTACTTTTGTGACACAAGACTGAGTAATTTGTTAACACAAGACTACAAATCATGGTATTCAATTTGGTTTGCTTTGTCTTGTCTGTCTTCTGTTAACACTCACTTTTTGACACGAAACATGCAATAATCACCTTTAATAAATACTAATATCATAAATCTTAAAACGATTTACTTACACCTCTTTTATTATTTTTATTATTAGCAACAAGTAAAAAACAGTTTAGCCGTTTGTTGCAAACTGCTCTCATGACATAATGGTTAAGTTTTGCTTTGTATTTCATAGTTATGTACTTTCACCCTGGCCTGACCTGGCCCTAACGAATTTGTAGTAGACCTACCGTTCTTTATGTACTTTGGATAATCGTTTGTTTAATATTTTTAGCATTAAGTCCGCCTTTTGTAACACTTTGTGTTGGAACAATAAAGAATAAATAAATAAAATAAATAAATAAATTTTTTGTATTTTTGTCCAGAGGTATTCTACGAAAAGCAGCGCTACGATGGCTGGTTTAACAACAGAGCATACCCTGACTGGGGATCAGTCGGTAAGTATTTCATTAAAAATATTACCTAACGGTATTTCCTCTCTCCGCTATAACAAAATTTATTACCGAGGCTTACAGAAGCAAAATTTACATACGGCATTTTAATTTCTCGCCGTCAATTTGCAATGTACCTTAATCAAAGGGGTAAGGTAGGGTGGCATTTGTGTGGGATGCAATTACAATAACTTTACGTATCGAATGCGACTGCAGGATAAAGTAGTATCGCAGTATAAATTCTGTGGTCTGTCTTTGTTACAAAACTTATAAGTAACTTATAAGTTACTTACTACGTTCATTCAAAATTTAACAACACTGTTCAATGTTATATGAATATTGTTTTTCAAATAAAACCTTTAACGTATTATAATGACATTGTATACTTATATGTTAGATATATTCAGCATCACAAGTATTAAAATGAAATCAATTCTCTTAAATAATATTATTTCAATTTCATATATTATGACTACTGCAGGTGCACACGCCTAATCAAGTCATTATCCACTCCAGTCTGAAGTGAAATAGTGCATATTATTATGTAGACATGCATGCTCGGGACAGGACACTCCGTGATATTTATTGTGACAGATCTAGACCACTGCCATACTGTCGAGTTATTGGCAGCTGTCGAGAAATATACTTATGTTTCATGCCAATTTAGAATTACTCATATAAAATAATTTATCTGTGTTACATGCGAATGAGTACGTGTGATTGATAGACGCGATAGATGTTTAGATATCATGGTTTCCCACATCAAGTCCAGACTGGAACCGTCGTATGTCAGAATAATATGACTGGTACGAACGGCAAACTGTAATGATAGACACAAAATGTTAATTGCAATATAATGTTTAAACTTTAAATAGATCAAATAAGTCAAAGATTTGTTACGTTTCATAAAAAATGGCCATTATTTTACTAATCGTAATTTAAAAATTGAATATTTCAACTATTTTATTTAGCTTATTCCAGATTTACTCCCTTATTAACATAAAATTATTAAATTAAACGTAGACGTATGTATAAATGATTTGTTTTACTAGATTCTTATTACCAAATCGATTTAAATGAGCAGGTCACTTTATTAACTTCTCCGTAGGTATATTTTATCGGGAAGTTCACCCCAGGGTTTCATCCGGACTGTTGAAAATCGAGTTTTTGTTTTGAGATCCTAGCAAGCTATTCTGTCCGTGTGTCTGTAGTATGTCTGTGATTGAAAATAAGTAAATATGTAATCCGTACGTAAATTTTAACGGCTTTACATTATTCCAAAACTTCAGTACTTCGTCATTAATTCGTTTTAGTACAAGCTGTAGTAGTGTTTAGTACAAGCAAGTAGGTAGGCTACGTGCTAAAAAATTAAAATAGACATAACTCAAACCACATATCAATTTATGGAAACCTGTAAAAGGGATACATAGTGGCATGCTGATACATAAGGAAAATTGCTTAACACGTATTTATCTCAACCAATAACGAGAGCATTCGCATATAAGGTGACAAATCTTAATTTAAAATAAACAGTATGACAACATAAACATGTCTGATGTTAGAAAATTTATACTCTTTGAAATTATACTTAATAGACTACATTAATATCCATCTAGATAAGATTTGAGCTAGATTTGTATAATAAAATATTTACTTACTTTTACTACATTGCAATTTGGAATTAAATAGACTGCATTATTATTTTAATGATACTATCAGTATACGAACCAAAAGATATCAACGCGCGCGCAATTATGACATCAGATATAAAACATCGTTATGAAGATTTTAATTCGGTTTACGCGATTTTATGAGCAGGTAACCCAGTACCTACGTAACGTTTTATACTACATTCAAACTTAGACAGGAATTTTAAAAACATTTATTTCATGTAGATATTTAGTAGGTAACACAGTTGTTAAGAACGTAGTTTTTTTTTTTAATTTCCCATTATTACTAGTAATATTTATTGGAACTCTTGATAACTTAAATTAAGACTGCATAGAATTAGGTACAGTATAATTTTGTGTACTCGCCGCTTCAGTCAGTATCTTGCCCATTACCCAATTTTATTTTGCCTTGCGTCACGTCGCGCGTCGGCGCAATATCTTTTTCTCTTCCATTCCTCCCTGTTAGCCGTTATATTCTACGCTGACTCCCTTATCTTTCATATCATCTCTCACACAACCCATTCATCTTCTCCTTGGTCGTCTTCGTCGTCTTCGCCCATCCACATCCATATCTCGTCGTTACAGTGCCGAATAATACCTAAAAGCGAGCAAAACACAAAACATAACTAACTTGATTCAAACTAAAACCATACTGACAAAATAGAATTTATAAGTATCATTTCAAGGTACCTATTCAAGATGTGAATAGATTTACATGGTATTTTATTAGTATTAAATATCATGGTTTCAGTTCGTTTGCACAAATAAAAAAATATCGTATCCACTCATCGTTATCACCAATCGACAAATCTATTAATTTACCGGTGCATTGAAAAAATGTCATTAGCTTTAAGCTTTTTACGGCATTTTGTTTCAACGATAAACGGGTTTTTTATATTATATTTTTAAAAGACAAATATTTCAACAGCACAAGTGAATCTGAACTTTTTGGCGTAGACGCAAAAGATAAATAGGTATGTATAAAGAATAATGATTAATTTCATAACATACCACCGAAAGCGATACGGCCTCTACTAACCGGTACTTTAGGTTAGACGATCACTATGCCCTTAGAAGAATACTCAGGTGTGATACAATTACCACTTCTTGCAACCCACACTGCTCCACTACTTGTGTCAGCATTGCTTATGATCATACATTCTGAAGCATTCAATAATTACTCGGTGCTCATAACAAGTGATTATGATTAATTGGTATTGTGACCCAGATATTTATGTTCTGCAATTACATTCCATAATAAAATAGTGCAATCATTAAGTATCTATGAAGAGTGCATACGCCACTGTCTTACATCATAAAATAATCGTACGATCAATCATGGTCACCGAGATGACACACCTCGATAACCTTATGTATATTTGTCAATGAACGACATCGATTCGTGATTCCATGCTGACAATAACTCACGTCTCCAAATATTCCATTTCAATATTTGTTAATTAGTGGCTATCGTTTTCTTACTTTTCAATTAGAGCAGAACTGTACACAAATACCAAGGTCCACCGAATGCAGAAAGAGATCTACTAAAAATACTTAAATACATTGTGTGAAACAACATAAATTATTAATAATGCTCTGCCTTTTATATTTTCATCAATCAAAAATGTAGTTATTTCTAAAATGACATAAATGAGTGAAACTTAATATTTAATGCTCGTCATTAAAAGCTTTAGAGTATGTCAACTGGCCGCATATTCGCGTATTTCATTTGTTTCATTTGTTTTCATCGAATCAACAAATTAGGTAAATAGGTATCTGCATGCTCTATTCAAATACTATTTTTGCTGTGAGGCTATTTCCTACACTCTTTAAATGCATTTTCTTTGCTGCGCTTCTGTAATTGACGGCATATGTAGTATAAAATTGTCTTATACATATGCAGCTTTTAAATAAAACATATCCCGGATCGGTACAATACAAGTGATTACAGAAAAATATCTGAAGTACTTTATAATTATCTAATTGACGTACATTAACACATACCTAATTTATCTAGAATTATCGGAATTTATATTCATTTGCATCCTTTATCCATTGCATACATCCTTCATTGGACAATTTATTTGACTCTTTTTAACAATTCATTGCCTGAATTGCCCCACACTAAGATTGCGCATGTCTTAGATGCCTTGGATAACCCACAAGACTCCCATACATAGTAAATACTCCACCATACGGTCGACAAAATAGGTTTCGTTTCTATTTATTCTGATCATTAACGTTTAGTACCAGAGCCATACATTTTTATTGCTAATATTATAGATTGGAGGACTTCACGAAATACCTCAACCTGCATCCATAGATTTCCACCCCGGCCCTAATTCGTGTATCGTGTCTATGTTTCGTCGGGTTGCACCATCACAATCACGACTGGCTGCTCTGGGCTTCAATTATTTGCCAGACCACCGCTGCGGTATCGACTAGCTATCAATCACGAATCAACTAGTGTTAACTTATTGTTTCGCTTTATCAAATCTACGATATCATGTGCGGTTGTCATGTATTTTTCTATTATTCATTTATCATTTTACAGATATCTAAATAGGTAAGGTAGAACCAGAGTGGTCCAAGTGACAATTTTAACTTTTCGAGAAAACGAGGGAAACGCGTTTGTACTTATTGTAGCGAAACTAATAACTTTTAACTTGTAATTCTTTATTGAAATTACAGCTAACAAGTTAGATTAAACTAATAAGATATGTTTAATCACAATCATTTGTATTTAGTATAACAAATTGATGGTTTTTCACAAAAAAATGCACACGGACCACTCTGGCACAAACAAAAATTTAAAAAATTTACAAATTCTTGCACATGGACCACTCTGGCACAAACAAAGATTAAAAACTCTAACAAATTTATCTATATGTCCGTAATCTACTTATGTTTGTGCACGCTAATCTCAGAAACGGCTAAACAGATTTTTATGGAACTTTCACTTGGAGATAGATGAGGTTGTGGAGAATCATATTAGCTACTCTTTATCCCGGAATTCGGGATTCCCGCAGGAAAAACTATTATTCTCAAACGAAGTCGCGGTTTCAGATTTTTATGGGACTTTCATTGGAGAATAGAGAAGGTTGTGGAGCAACACATATGTAGGCTACTCTTTATTCGGAATACCCGCCACATCGGGATTCATGCGGGAAAAAATACTGTTATCGAATGAAGTTGCGGACTTTCACTGGGAGATGGAGGAGGTTGTGGAGCAACATGGAGGCTACTCTTTATCCCGGAATTTTGTGACATACTGAGTTTCACGCGGGCGACACCTCGGGCACAGCGGCACAGCTAGTATATTAATATGATTCAGAACTAACTTTTTACAAAAAAAATAACCGACTTCAAAGTCAAGATAACTCAAAAACCACCGGCCAGATGTCGCTCCAATGTACAAGGTACCATAATTATGACAAGCACTACTTTTACTTTACCTTCGAACAAAAAAGAATCTAGTGAAAATTCCATAACGAACCGTTCAGCCGTTTCTGAGATCAGCAAGCACAAACATACTACAAACAAATAGAAAAGTTATAAATAAATAAATAAATAACGCTTCACACTCAAAGCCCCACACTAGGATTCCCTGTGTCGTGGGTACCTTTGACAACACACAAGACAAGGACACACACCCAGACCGAGAACGGAAATTTAAACTCATCATTCAAATTTCCGCCTCGCTGGGAATCGAACCCAGGACCCTCGGAACAGCGATCGGCGTGTTAACCATTGCGCCATTCGGGTCGTCAAAAGTTCAGTTAAAAAAAAACTTATTCACCGATCCTTTTTTTTATCTTTGTTGGTAAGTTTGTGACCCCATAACTTCGTGTTGGGTAAACCGATTTTGATGATTCTTTATATCCTTGAAAGATGGTGCTTGTGGTATGGTCCCATATAAATTTGAGCGATATCTGACGAGTAGTTTCGAATTAACTTGAATAATGTGTAAGGATGTTTTGTACTGTGTACTTATGTTTTTTTCCTGATAACTTTTTACTGAGTGTTTAGATTTTTATGATTCTCTTTTTATTTGAAAGCTGGTACAGTGCAAGTGGTTCAATGCAAGTATCATTGTAGTCTCATATGAATTTGAGCGGCATCGGACCAGTAGTTTTTGAGTTACTCTTAATAATGTGTATTTAATTTATGATCGTTAGGTACCTCATAATTTGTCACTAGATGCTTCGATTTTGATAATTCCATTTTTTATTCGAAAGCTAGTACCTACTTGACGTGTGGTCATATATAATTTTCAGCGACATCTGACGAGTAGTTTTTGAGTTATCTATACTTCTCGATTTTGAAGTCGGTTATTTTTTTGTAAAAAGTTATTGTATTATTTGAAAGCTGGTACTTGTCGGTGGTCCCGTGTAAATTTGAACAACAACTGACGATTGGTTTTTGAATTATCCTTAATGTGTATTTATGTTTGTTATCTCATAACTTTCTACTGGGTATTCCGATTTTGACGATTCTTTTTTTACTTGAAAGCTAAGTGTATGTAAGTCAAAAACAACTTGTAAGATGTCACTGAAATTTATATGAGACCCCACGTCAAGGACCTACTTGCTTTTGAATAAAAAAATAATTTAAAAAGTCGAAGCACCCAGTGTTAAGATATGAGGTAACGACCATAAATTAATTACACATTATTAAGAGTAACTCAAAAACTACTGGTTTGATGTAAATCAAATTTAATTTAACGGAACCACACGACAAGCCCAGGCTTTCAATTAAAATAAGAATCGTCAAAATTGGAATACCCAGTACAAAGCTATGAGATTACAAACATAAATACACATTAAGGATAAATCAAAAACTACTCGTCAGATGTCGCTGAAAATTATATATGACCACACGTCAAGTAGGTACTAGCTTTCGAACAAAAAAAGGAAATATCAAAATCGAAGCATCTAGTGACAAGTTATGAGGTAACGATCATAAATTAAATACACATTATTAAGAGTAACTCAAAAACTTTATGTAGAGGTTATCTCGACGGACCAGCGCTGGCAGATCAGCGCCGGTAACCAGCTTTCTACTTGAATGCGCCCTTACATTGCACTTTGATCAAATAGTCTTTTCACAAAATTAGAACCATAATCATCCAAGTACAGATTTGTCACTTGGACCAGTCTGGCACACTAAGATTTTCCAAATTCCATTAAGTCCAAAGTGAGAGGTTGCGTTTTTTCCTAGACAATGTTTCTGAATGACAATTTAATCAAAGTGGAATAAAAGAATATAGAATTTTGGACATGTTTTTGCCAAAATCGGGTTTTTTTCAAAAATGTCACTTGGACCACTCTGGTTCTACCTTACACAAATCTTATTTCAGTGTTACAACAGAAACACAATGTATTTTGTTCTATAAATTCATCAGTATGAACATACAGCATTAAAGTGAAAGCCTGAAGTTTATTTGTAGTTTGTAGATATCGAAAGAGAACTTCATGAATTCATATAAATGGTTAATTAATAGTCACAAGGAGACCGTGATTCATGGTTTCCCTCAAAACAATAAACTTTTATAAAATAATCAATAAAAACACTATAATAACTGTGTAACTAAATTAACATAATGATAAAGATAGGTCTTCTACTAACGATTGGAATAGATATTAATAAGAGTTAAATCATACTCGTAATATTGCAAATCGCTCTAATAAGGCAGGTTACTAATTAATCATCTACTTATCTAATTTTGTCAAATTATTATCTACAATCTGAAAGAGATAGATAATGACGCAAAATACTTAATTAGAAAGGCAATAACCCGCTGCTAATGAATGATAAGTTTGTATCCTGCGGCAATTGTATTTATCGCGTAGGTATCGAAGTAGGGTTGCCAGGTCGACAAATCTAAAAGTCGGACAGAGCAGCCAGTTTGGCCGGACATTTTGGTAAAAAGGCTATACAAAATCATTAATGTCAGCTTGATAGCTGGCGAGGGGTGGGGGGGGGGATGCAAAATTATTCATCAGTCATCGATTAATTTAGCAAAATATTGGTATTCAAACGTAAAAAGCCTAACAAAAGTCGGACAGGCCGGACACCGTTTACTTTGGCCGGCCACGCAGTTAAAAAGCCTAACACTATCCGGACGTCTGGCAACCCTAGAAGTAGGTACATATAGCCTATTGCAGTGAAGGATTTTCTCCTCGCTCCTAATTCGCCGCTCATGTCGATAGTTCGGCAAATGTTGCGCCATCGCGATCACGATCACGTTCAAATTATTAGCCAGGCTACCGCCACGTGAAACGTAACCTTTACTTTGTGCCATTTTGATCCACCTGCTGCAATGACTGAAAATAATATTTACCTATTTACTAAGCCAATAGGCATATTGACGTATCCTTTTATATCGTAGGTATTCGCCTAATATTTTCACATAACTTAATATTTTGAATAATACAATATTTTAGTAATAAACACCGTGCTTAGAGAACGCAATTTTGATTTTTTACTGTCTAACTACTTTATATAATGGGCGAAAGCGTTCCTAGGGGTCAAACATTGCATTGTGTCAATTCGTAGTGAAGAAAGTTAAAACAACACCGTGACGTCACACGCTCCGAGTAGTGTTTAAGTTAACAGGGCCGAAGCATTTTATATTTTAATTTTATTGTACTGAAAATATTCAATATTTTTGTATAATTTTTATGAAACTTGGTTTTTTGACATTTATTTTATAACACACAAAAAAACTTAAATGAAACATTAATGAAAAATGTAATTGTCATACGACAAAATATATGTAATGATTACGTCCATTGCGTCTCCATACTTTCCAAGTAAAATAGCCATAGCTAATAAAATTTGAAAAAATGAGCGTTCAACAACTTGAAAACTGTTTCATATTAAATTCGTTGTATTAATAAAAAAAGCTGTTCAATTAATATTCTATGTATGTATATATAATTGTGCGTATAATAATTACATCTACACGTATTTATAATTATATGCCCAGGCAAGGCAATAAATATTAGATATATAAATCCCAAAGTAAAAAAATGGATTTTATTAAAAAAATAACACTGTGTATTGTTGTTACTTTCGAACGTTGCATTTTTTTAAAAATGATTTGGCGGGAAAAACAAAAACATACCTTTGTAATCGAATACAAGTTTCAATTTGTGAATTAGTGAGTCAAAAATAAAATGCGATGATTTTAATTGAACATTTGCAGTGTCACTACAATTTACATACAACTTATGACATCTTGTACTTTTGTATTCCGTTTACTGAGGATAAAATTACATACATACAGGGTGTTCCGTTATGAATGGATAATACAGCACCTGCGTGTAGAGGGCATCGTGCCGGTTCAGATAAATAAATGTTATGTTCAGTAAAAGTCTTTCCGTTTCTGAGATATTCGACATTTTCGAAATTTTAAAATTATTCCACCCTTCGCCATTCTTTTTGACGCCAGGACTACAAATGAAGACATTTTTTGTACCTGTTTTTTGGATAGTATTCCTGGATAGATGTGCTATCGAATGTTATCAATTATTTTTATAACAAAAGCACGGATTCTTTTTAAATTAAGATTTAATACCAACTTAAGGTTTTTTCATATTTCATTCTTGACTTTTACTCTGCCGTGGTTAAAAAAAAATGTATGGTGGCTTGAATGCCAATTTCAAAAAAAACTTGCCCATTTCACTCAGATTCTGAAATGGTATGTTACAGGGTATAATCCACCTTTAGATTTTAAATTATTTTCTTTTAAAACGAGATAGATCCCATTTTTATGATACTACAAGTTAATACCAAAATTTGGTTTGTTAGCTTAATAAGCTTCAAAACCATCCCAATTCTCTTGATTCACCATTATTGGTCAAAACAATAATTTTGAAGCCTTATACGACTAGAATATGACTAAGTCTGGTTACTCTGGTAGCACCAGAATAAAGAGAGCAAATAGCCTCTTACCCTCTAATAGCGAAGAGAGCAAATAACCTTTGAACACTCATTAAAAATAACTAACTATTAACTAAAAAATAACCGAAATAATTCAAAATCGAGATAACTCAAAACCCACTCGCCAGATGGCGCTCAAATTTATAACGGACCACATGACAGGCACTAGGTACCAGGGACCAGACAGCAGTCTCTGTTTTTCGAATGGCGAAAGAATTATCAAAATCGGTTCTCCCAGTATGAAGTTCTGAGGTAACAACACACATAAGAAAAAACACATGATATGAATTGAAAACCTCCTCCTTTTTTTGAAGTCAGTTAAAAATACTTATCAACGTAAATGATCATTTGATTGCTTTGTTTTATTGCTGAAACTAACATTTTTAAGGGGTTTAAGTATTAAGTAGGTAATGAAGTAAATTAAGCTCAAATCTCTTAAATTAGAGCTCATGTTTTGTTCTCTTGACAAATAAGGGGCAGTCAAGTGAATTTTGATGGTTTTGAAGCTTATCAAGCTAACAAACCAAATTTTGGTATTAACTTGTAGTATCATAAAAATGGGATCTATCTCGTTTTAAAAGAAAATAATTTAAAATCTAAAGGTGGATTATACCCTGTAACATACCATTTCAGAATTTGGGTGAAATGGGCAAGTTTTTTTTGAAATTGGCATTCAAGCCACCATACATTTTTTTTTAACCACGGCAGAGTAAAAGTCAAGAATGAAATATGAAAAAACCTTAAGTTAGTATTAAATCTTAATTTAAAAAGAATCCGTGCTTTTGTTATAAAAATAATTGATAACATTCGATAGCAAATCTATCCAGGAATACTATCCAAAAAACAGATACAAAAAATGTCTTCATTTGTAGTCCTGGCGTCAAAAAGAATGGCGAAGGGTGGAATAATTTTAAAATTTCGAAAATGTCGAATATCTCAGAAACGGAAAGACTTTTACTGAACATAACATTTATTTATCTGAACCGGCATGATGCCCTCTACACGCAGGTGCTGTATTATCCATTCATAACGGAACACCCTGTATATGGATAACATTTTTCTTCTGCTTGCTTATGAATTTCTTACATACTCATAGAACCTTAACATTTCTTTCACAATATTTTGAGTAACTGATAATGTGTTATCCCCAGGCAGCCGTCTCACACGCAAGACGCCGGCATCGTATGCCGATGGTGTGTACATGATGGCCGGCGCCGACCGTCCAGGCGCGAGAGCCCTCTCCAAGCTGTTCATGCGGGGACAGGACGGTCTACCTTCGCTGGCTAACAGGACCGCTCTACTGGCGTTCTTTGGTAAGTACCTACTAAAATTGATATTTTTCACCGACTTCAAAAAATGGAGGACTCATAACTTTTTACTGGGTGAAATGATTTTGATAATTCCTTTTGTGCCATGAATTATTTACCTACTTGTAGTCGGGTCTCATAATGTTGAACGCAATCTGATAGATAGATTTTTTATAATGATTTATTTTTAATAATGAGTATTTAGCTTATGATCGTTTCTTCATGACTTTTGACTGAGTGCCGTATAAAGAGCGACATTTACCGAGTAACTTTTATCTATAGAGCTATCTCTATCAATTTTTATGTCTGTGATTTTTTGATTAAAGTTAAATTATAAATTAAAATATATTTGTAATGGCTAACAAAAGGCCAGTATGCAGAACTCACACACATGAGCGCGGCTTACCATCTTAGGACTACGTTGGTTGTCACTTTAACACCGGGTGAGATTCTAGTCAAACGCTAACCTATACAAGATAAAAAAAATGTTTGACGATAGCTTTTATAATTTTCTGCTGTGATGATTACGTTTGGCACTTTAACGCGAGTGATCATTAATTTCTAACATGTATTTGACTTGAAAACGTGACAGGTGCCCTGGATCCAAACTCGCTCTTCCGGTTTGGCACGTGTTTAGTTTTGACCCTATTGTTTAGATTATTTTAAATATTGTTCCACCAAACATAATTATTAATGATTCTTAACATTATTTCGACTATGATAGCTTCTAAGATAAATTAATTTTATTATCTATTGTATAAGGTGATTCATTCATATTTACCTAAATACATTATAAATCGAAGTCACTAAAAACTATGTTGTACAAACGTACAAACATTAAAAAAATAAAGTAAATAAAATGAACACTCAAACTTTTGCCGTAGGATTCTCGATACTAGGTATACAAATAAGAAATCAGAATCACCCAGGTTTTAAGAACAACTACCTAAGTACTTACCTACCTACCTGACAAAGAACAAAAGCTCGCGTTTCTATGGATGAATAATAGTTGAATGTCACGACAATATACAAACTTAAGGGGGTATGCCAAGGTATATTCAACATTGAAATTCCCCCATCGCAGGTCAAGTGGTAACAGGCGAGATAGTAATGGCGTCGGAGTCCGGTTGTCCCATCGAGCACCATCGCATACCGGTGGACAAATGCGACCACATGTACGACCCGGACTGCGAGGGCGTGAAGCACATGCCCTTCCTCAGAGCCTCGTACGACCGGAGTACCGGTCAGAGTCCCAACAGTCCTCGGGAGCAGGTAAACTTTTTGTTTTCTGTACATACTGTTACAAAATTGTGATAAAACTATGATGTTTAGAGACCTTATGTCTACGTTATAGGTAAGCAGGTAGTCAGAAAATTAATAAAATATTAAATTGCCATTTTAATAATTATGCAATGGGCAGACTTAATAAATAAGATGATTCATATCTATATAATAATAGTAATATTATTAATTGATAAAAAATTATAATCAAACAATGCAGCGTTATCTTTTTAATATTCGGTAATGAAAGTTTCCTATGTTGTATAATTCAAAACGTTCAAGTTCATCGCTCTCAATTGACTTGATCGACTTATCTGATGTTACACAAGCAAGCCTTTAATACAGGCTTCAAAGAAATGTAGATGTCGGCAGATTGTAGTCAAGTCAGACGGCATGATGTCAATCAAAATCATTTGCATTCAGCATTGCGATGCTATCAATTGTCTATGCCCCCAGACTTACTTGCGCTGCAATTGTAATGTTATTGCCTTTTATATTGACATCGATGTGTGCTTTAATAAGTATAAAAACTGTTCTGGTAATTACCAGAACGGTTAATTAATAATAATAATAATTTTTTATTGGTATAAGTAAATGGTTTACATACGGTAATGATATAGTCCCCACACTATTATTATTAACGGTTAATTCTGTGACCAGCACTTGCTAAACACTTCATACATATCTATATTTCGGAGACACTAGTCAGGATGGTGGTATAATGCTCCGATCATCAGGTTGCAAGGTGTAAAATAAAACACAGTAGGCGTTCAATACGTGTCTTCATGATTTAAATTAGGTTACAGGTTACACAGCTTAACTTAATTTGATTAAAGCTTTTAGGTTATGTTAAAACGTGATACGACTGAAATACACTTAGAGAAACGTTATGCCGTCGGGCATAGGTACGACGCAGTATAGGATTTTATTACAAAGTACACTAGTTAACTTAATGCGACCGTTCCGCTCGACGTCTGCTCGAGAAGTCCCCGCTGTTCGTAGCCGACTCCACAGGTGCCCTCTGTTGGGTTCCCCCTCCGATATCCCATCGAGACACGTTTACAATTCGTACAGTGTTGCCATTTAAATTACAGTTCCGGATTTACGTTTTATTCAAAGTTTAATGATTTATTTAGTTTGATTCTAATCTAATTTTATTTCCGTCTCCGACACGGCCATTCTGACTAGCACACGTCCTCGTGTGATGCCTTTTACTTTAGGTTACAACAAAGCTCTAATTTTATTTTATTCAGCAAAAGCTACTAATTTTAAACGAGACTACAAATTTAATTTGAGCAACCAGTTTTTAGATTACTTAAAATTTCTTTGATTGAACGCCAAGTTAAAGTTAAGTTAAGTTAAGTTAAGTTTTTGTTTAAAGTTTTTTTTTTGCATTTATTTTTAGCCCTAACTACCTACACTCCCGCCGCGCCGTTTCCGGTGTCGCTATGGAGAAGAAGACGGCTAAACAAACTCCATAACATGACACTTGTTTAGAGCAAAATTACCAAATTTATTATTAACGCGGGTTTGTTTTTAACGTTTAACGCAATACGTCGTCGTACAATCGTCGTAAAACTGGATGACTCGATCGGCTGTGGTGTCGGAATTTACCTGTAACAATAAACACAAACGAAAGTATCTCTTAAAGCTCGGCCCTTCCTGACGTAAGTGGGCAGGGAATAAAAACAACTTTATCAAATCATTAGAAATTTTGAAAATCATAACAGATTATTTCTCTCAAAGGTCAAAGCTGACATGTCGATCAACACCCATACTCATTCAAATAAATAGGAAACTCATTGAAATATTGCAGTGCTCGCACCCTGACCTCCATCCGGTTCTGATCATCACCCTTATAACCTCCATCCAGTTACAAGCAACAACCCAATAGGCAACCTCTATCCAGTCATCCCCGCATGCAACCTCCATCCGGTTACAAACACTACACTACCCAGATGATCATTTCGAGCTTTTATCAAAAATAATCTTAAAAAGGTTTGTTCAACATGTCGCTTTATTTATCCCATCACATTACAGATTAATCCAAAACAAACTTTACATTTCCCATAAAAGTTACTTTTCTCAAAAGTTATCATTTCGCAAATAAGTTGACTCATCGAACGGTACTCAAGTACAATCAGTTCTTCTGTCCAGAAATAACATTCAAATCGTATACCTACATAGCTAAGGACTATACATTTTTCAAAGTTACAAAACCGTTCAAGTATAATTTCAAAAGTTCCGTTCGATAAGTTGACCGAAAACTAAGCCTCTCAACAATAGACTTTTACCAAGTGAACTACGTCTCGAAAAGAAAAGTTACTACTTCTTTAAGCTATTACAAAACAAGTATGAACGATACAGATCACCTGTTTCGCTGCGTCCGATCTGCGGCTGCCAGTTGCCAGAGCTTCCTCCTTCAATGTCACACGAATGAACTCCAGAAAGCCCACGAGTGCACGCACGCAGCCGTCGATTCGGCTCCAGACAACACATGTGTAACCTGCGTGTGCTGCTGCCTGTGCATCCTCGAAAACTTATCTGAAAACAGAACGATGCACATTGCATCGTCACATGTGAGATTACTTCAAAACTCATTGGTTTCACAAGGTAAACCAAAACCAATCGAAGTGAGCTGCACTTGTAAAAATAATTGGGGAACTGATTGTACCCAACTGCTACTTTAATTAAAAATTTCACTGAACTTCCGATATCTTAATTGTTATCTTTTGTCATTGTTCATTAATTACAAGACACATTAAAAGGTCATATTTTCACAAGGAACGAAAATAAAATGGAAGTTATAAAACTCCAACACACCAGGTGTAATAAAATAAAAGTCATACCAAAAACGCCGTTTCACTTTTACCTCGTCTAGCCGTTACTATATCTAGGTAATGTCACCCTTGGTTGCAGATAGGAACCAGAAAAGGTCTTGGTCTCCAGTTCCTTATAACCTAGAAACGCTTCCTAAACGCATCATAAATCCGACGTAAACACTTACGCCGACTTTATTTATTTCGAAAATATAGTGACTAAAGCGGGTAAGAATCCAACTAATTCGTCTGTAATAACTCTAACGACAATGTTTTGGATCATTAGATAACGCTTACACAATATTTAAAATCAACAATGAACTACGCGGGTATTTAGAATATTGAAATTATTTTGTCACATAGTAAATAAAACTTTGAAAATTGTATTGTGTTTCACTTTTAAAACAACTCAAACTAATGAGCAACTAATTCGATCGACGTCACCAACGAACAACCAAACCGTTCACTTTAAAAAAACTAGCTTACGCTTTTATTGTTATTATTGTTGTAGGCTTTTATTATCGTTGTAGGTACTCGATAAATGGAATAAATACTTCGTCAAGTTGAGCACAAAAACTATTTTGTGTTTATCTTTCTCCAACTAATCCTTTTCAGCGATAAGCGGCGCACCAAATTATCAAAAACCAAAATAACTATCACGAACATTACACGTTTGATAAAAGTCACTGCTCTGTGAGTCATCTCGTTATCAATTAAAAATTGTACCAACACGGAATGCATAATAAAATGCCTGACTTTAAAACGTTTGTTTTTCTTTTTCGACCAGACTACAAAATCTTATCCACCAAAGGGGGTATCTTTAAGAATTTTATGAACGTAGATTAATTTTCACTTCGGAACACAATAATTTTACTTTAAAATGACTCGAGTTACGTTACATTTCGACCAAATTAAATGAACAAAAATGCTTACCCAACCAAGTACCATTGTTATCCAATAACTTTCATCAACTATTATCTTCAAGGTATCTCAAAACAAAGCATGAATCAAACCCGTGGCCTGTGGCTTTTCGCTAAGCCCCACCAACAAACTACGTTTGTTACACGCGCATTCTTCCGAATGCCGTACGGGTCGCACGGATTCCTCCGTGGTCTAACCTGGACCCAGACCTCCGCCAGAGCCACCCGCGTACCGCGTATCCACGGTCTACCTTAAAGCAGTTTCGCATCCACTTCAAGCAGATACCGACTTCTACGGACTACGGCTACGAAATGGACCCCGACCTCCGCCAGAGCCACCCGCGTACCGCGTATCCACGGTCTACTTAAAGTAGTCTCGCATCCACTTCAAGCAGATACCGACTTCTACGGACTACGGCTACGAAATGTCTACTGGTACGGTCCGACCAGCCGAGCTAAGATTCATCGCTATCACTCTACTCAAATTCACTTTTTATATCACAACACTTCAAATGGTACTTAGCTCTTGGGCATTCTAACAAACTAATACCACAAATCTACCCACATTAAACTTCAACAAAATGATCGCATGATAAAAGTGTGTTCCGATGTTAAAATACTTGGTTAAATTACCTACACTAAAATCAAAGGGTGTAACTTTCCCTTCTTAATAAAAACAGAGGTCATAATAAAAACGATTTCTTTTGTTTTTCAGCGATTAAACATCAAAATAAGATTACAATGAGGAGCGATTTGTTTTAATTACGGACGACGTTAAATGATTGTATTACCGGAAATTGATGTCTTTATTTTTACTCACGATTATCAAACAAACTACTCACACACAATACAGTTTACACAAAAATTAAAATTTAAGCAATGAAATTGTATCACCTCAGACGCAATGGAATAAAAATAATGCCATACCCATACTCGCTGTGTTACTTAGCCTTACCAAAATTCGACGCCACATTCCATCCATGCCATGTGAGATGTAATGGCACATGTCAACTCGCTTGCCATTTATGAATCCAGTCCTCATCTGAAAACCGCTATCTGAAAACCTGGAAATAACCTAGCCAGCCATGTGTGGGACGTGAAGTTACATCCAACTTCTGATTTCGGAGACACTAGTCAGGATGGTGGTATAATGCTCCGATCATCAGGTTGCAAGGTGTAAAATAAAACACAGTAGGCGTTCAATACGTGTCTTCATGATTTAAATTAGGTTACAGGTTACACAGCTTAACTTAATTTGATTAAAGCTTTTAGGTTATGTTAAAACGTGATACGACTGAAATACACTTAGAGAAACGTTATGCCGTCGGGCATAGGTACGACGCAGTATAGGATTTTATTACAAAGTACACTAGTTAACTTAATGCGACCGTTCCGCTCGACGTCTGCTCGAGAAGTCCCCGCTGTTCGTAGCCGACTCCACAGGTGCCCTCTGTTGGGTTCCCCCTCCGATATCCCATCGAGACACGTTTACAATTCGTACAGTGTTGCCATTTAAATTACAGTTCCGGATTTACGTTTTATTCAAAGTTTAATGATTTATTTAGTTTGATTCTAATCTAATTTTATTTCCGTCTCCGACATATAGAACAGGCAAAAACTAGACTTCAAAACGCTAGTTGCTTCCTAAACTCTGATCTAATCAGATCTCAGTCAGTCTCAGGCACAGCTGTCTCAGATATTTTTGGTGGTTAAAATAACCACCAAAAATAGCCCCATTTCTCAAATTGTCCATACACTCTGACAATTAATTCTATTAGAAAATATTGATTGCACGTGAACC
Source organism: Hesperia comma (assembly GCA_905404135.1). Classification (NCBI taxonomy): domain Eukaryota; kingdom Metazoa; phylum Arthropoda; class Insecta; order Lepidoptera; family Hesperiidae; genus Hesperia; species Hesperia comma. Next base: position 6,221,732 of record FR990027.1, on the reverse strand, counting down.
AAATGTTCGACTACAATCCAATAATCTCAACTAGAAGAGAAGAGACTCCATAGAACTAGATCTTAAATTTAAATAAAAAAATTATATACAGGATTGCAATGAAATGCAAGATTATCCGATAAGTCTATTAAATAATGATTTTGAATTAAAAGCGAATAATTCAGCCAAAATTATATTAAGGTTTCGTATTGAGTAACAATGACGTATTCATATTGTTGTAAGTAAATAATGCCGTTGGTAAAACTTGGTGTAATGCAAATGCAAGTGATGTCAGCCACGCCCATTAATATTCAGCGTGCCGATGGTATCGGATGTCAGCACTAATCGTACTTACCGTTAAATGCGTACTTATTACGTCAGAATTCATCATTATACAGTTAAAACTGTGGGAGTAGAATTTTAGGGTAGTAATGCAGGTAAAATAAATGTCAAAAACTTGTAATGAAATTATTATCCTTAAATTGTTTCAATTGCCATTAACGTAGCCTTCAATTTTAATGATCTTATAGTAGGTTTCATGATATTTGAGCTATTTCAAAACTTTTTTCATGTTTTACTCTAGTGTATCTACGCTGTAACCGAAGCGTTCAAATAATATTAGGTAGGTACATTATAATAATATTGCATCTAAAGCAAAATCTATCAATCTGTCCAGTTGTGTCCTTATCAATCAAAATCGTTGGTTTAACTTTCATAATTCTTAACACGGTCAAGTATTGAAATGCTTTACTTTTGGTTTCAATTCATCAACATCACAACCCCAAAATGCCATACCTACTGCTAAGTTAGATTCTCCTCTTATAATGTAAGAGCCATAGTTCGCCGAACTGGTGAGACTTCACACACCTTTGAGAATATTATTGGGAACTCGTATTTTAAATAGTAAATCCGCCCTCGCTTCGCTTCGGGGAACCAGTCCCTTCAAAAATCTCGATAAATTTTAACAAATTATGATATTCCGAAGTCTAAGCTATATTACTACAGTTTCATGAAAATCCGTTCAGTAGTTTTTGCGTTAAAGAGTAACAAACCCACACACACACTCACTGACATACATCCTTACAAACTTTCGCATTTATAATATTAGTAGGATCACTGCTTTGAGCCTGTTAAGAGAAATAATTGTTTTGGGGGGCAGATATTATTTGTAAACTCAAGAATAATTTTGCTTAGGTAATGTAAATGAGATGTTTTAATAAATCACAAACACATCAGTCTGGGAACCTATCACTTGAATTATGGACCGCAACCAGGTGAATTGTTATGTTTATTCTGTCATCATGACATATCGATCATCATAATAAAATATATTATTCCTAGCAAAATGTTCAAAGCTGGCCTTTACTTAGAATATAAAAAAATCAATGCAGTTCGAAGAAGAGGACGAAACATTATCGTCCACGTGATCATTATTATACTATTTCAGGACTTACGACGATCTTCGTTTTCATCCTATTTTTCTTCCTATTCTTATTAATAAAACAGAGCGCTTTGAATAACCTTAGATATTTGTTTAAATAATTATTGTAACAACACTGCACTTTGATTTCGCAATTGACTAATTGCAATAAAATAAATGTCGGTCTCTATACTCGTTACATGCTGTCACCCTTGAATATCAACAATATGTTAGCACCTAAGGTCGAATACCGAGATACCGAGCTATAAAACCTAATGACACAGCCTAACCCAGATATCATCTCATCGCCCGCATTGATTAACATGAGATACTCGCATGTGTTCCACCGATACATTCTTATACGGATAGAATGGTAATAGATCTATTCACGGTGGCCTGACATATCCTTTGCGAATGAAAAACCTTATACATTATTTATATTGAAGCTTTACCCGACGGAGCTTTACAACATTGATGTTGTGAGGGCCATAAAAGTACATGTATGAATTAATTTAAACTGTTAGCAGCACTAACCGCTGAGAAAATATATCTGTAATTTTGTCGAGTCGAACACACTCGATTTGTTGTCTAATCACGCTCGCTACATTTTATTTGACGTAAAACTGATGACTATTCAAAGGTTCGTATTTCGTGCTGTTTTTTGCTTGCCTGTCTATAATAGTTTGACAAATTAAGTTCTTAGAATGTACATTATACACCAAGCGATAAATGTAACGTATACGTCGAAGTGTTTTTCATTTAAAAATCGCGTGAGGATTAAATAAATCGTTTAGGTAAAAATAAAAATTCAAAACACATTGAATATTTTCCCTCCTATTCTAGTATAATTGACATTATAATCACAAGTTCTGTCCGGAACGTCTTTCACGGGCTCCATTTCGGGCACCAGCTGGATTAACGTGGAAATAATATAATTTAAAAAATTTAATTTAACTGGTTAGGTAATGTCTAGGAATTTATTAATACGAATAATCGCAACATTTACAATAATTCAAATATAAGAAATGATTAATAATTTATTTTACTATAATAAAAATGTATCAGACATCATTAAAAACAGAATGCAAGAAGTTTTAATTTTTTAAGCTGGCGTGATGCTCACTAACTACCTATAATATGTTTTGTTTCAGATTAACCAAATCACGTCCTGGATCGACGGCAGCTTCGTGTACAGCACAAGCGAGGCGTGGGTGAATGCAATGAGGTCATTTCAGGTGCCCCCTAGCAGCAACGCCTGCCTCTTTATGTACATCCCTACACATTATATACCTATAGAAAACTGTTACGTCATATAAGCGAAGTTTATGCATTTATGTTGAAAGTTAAATGCACCCTCAAAATAAGTTTGAAGGTGCATTACTGTGTGGTGGAGTGGTGTGGATTTAACACCTTAATATCCCGGTACCAAGCACGGGTATCTTCTCATACCTGACGAGGCCTAGAAAATGCCATGCTGCTCCAATGTGGTTTGATGGAAAGTTAAATAATAAACAACATAAGTTGCACCATCGCCCGCTAGTGTTTATAGTTTAATACCATTTTAAAATTTAATAGTCAGTTTTGCAATAAGGTCTTAAACATTTATGGTGACGTTTTTATTTAGGTACTTATTAGACACTTTCGCTTCAAACACTGATGTTAAGGTGAGTGTTGTACCTATGTACCAATTATTCGGTTTAAATCAGGTTTAGGTTCATTCATTTGTGGTCAAGGAGGTTAGATTTAAAAACGATATAACTACCTACGCGTAAATTAAAAAAGATATGTAAGCAAATTGAGACGGATCAACTATTGTACCTATTGTTACGTGTCAGGAGTAATGGGTTCGAGAAAATGCCAAAATGTACCACAAAGACTTTATTGAACTCGTAGAAACACAATTACACACTGTACACAGTACACACCACAACACTATGCACGTAGGTACTCGTAAACACACTCGACGAACACTGTATCGCTCGTAGAAATCACTTAACTTCTCACTGGTATCGCTCGTAGGTATCGCTGGTATCTTCCTGGTTCCGCTTCCGAAACTAGAATGTCCGCACTTGACCGATCGCCCCTTTTTATACCACTCACGCACCATTCATGGCAATCCAGAACATTCCTGTTAAGTCCGGACCCGCTTCGAACAAGATTCGAGAACGTTCCTTGCAACCGACTTTCGCCCGTATGACTATTGCCGTAATGGTCGAAGCGTCGTGCGCGTGCGTACTTTCGAGACGGCCGTCCATTGTTCTATTGTTTCGCCTGGCATGTTTATGGTCCCTATTGTTTATTGTTTAGCGAGGTACGCCAGGGCTGTCACACTATTATTAAATTTTTATTAACTTTTAATAAGATTGTAACATTGTAATGAACTGGTCATTATTAAGTAGGTACCTAGGTACTTACTGTCCATTGCTATTTCCGTATCAATAATATGAGTTTCATTACCTGGAATAATGTAATTTATATGTAGTTTATATGGCTATAAAATACTGTTCTTAGTAAACTTCTAATGTGTACGTGCATATTATTTTCTAATATGAAGTTATATTTTTTAATTAAAATTGTTTTACGTCGTTAAAACACACACTAATTACAAATAATGTCATCATAAGGTAAAACACAAAATATTTGAACGTGTAGGTAATTAAAACTGGTTCGTTCGTCCGTATCGGCGCAGGCGCAGGTATCTGAGGTGTGAGTCTGGTATCAAGATGCGTGACTTCGTATAATTAAGCACATAAAACAACTTCAACTGCACGCCGCAAATTAATAAAGCCTACTCGCATACCGACCATGCGGTCCACTTAGAAACTATGAGAATTAACGCCATATTCGCGGACCATGTCATTATGCGCAAATAAATCGTATAATTATTATATGTAGGTCATTCAAATTAATATAGTAGAAAATTAGTATAGTAGAAAACAAGTGCTGGCAATTAAATTGACGAATAAGTACATCAGTACCTAACTGTTCCAGGTATTTTCTATCGCCGTCCTAACTCAATGTCTATAGGTACATAAAACCACAATTGATTAACGTAAAGTTACCTAGATACTTTCGTTCGCTTAGAAAAATGAAGGAATGTAACGCATAGATACATTGACATGGTGCACAGGTGTGTAGGCCACTTAAAGCATTCACGAGCTTCACGCTTGCCCGTAAATTACTTGAAAAATTGTTAAGTTATATACATCATGAGAAGTCATTTACTTAATAACACGTAACATTTATAATATTCCAAACGTCCAGCTAAATAATTTCATGCCATTAATCAAAATAGTACAAACTCCGTGCAGTTTCTTTTGAACAGTTTATGATGCATCATACTATAGGTAGGTACTTTGTAAAATATACTTTTTTCTTAGTAGGAGAACAGGCACCAATTTTGGGTAGGTATTTGAAGAAACCTAAAAACTTGTCACATAGCTCTCCTATCATACCCCTTCACAGTAGTGCAAACCTAGCTGGTCAGTAGCGGAGCTAAACCAATCACGAAAATATTATTTTCATAAAAATGTGTTTGAGGCAATATGAGATTTATATTTATACATATATTATTGTCCTGGAAACTAATTAAAATAAAAAAAATTGTAACAGTAAAATTTCAAGTTGCCTTAAATACCTTTTTAGAGTTCCGAACCCAAAGGGTAAAATGGGACCCTATTACTGAGACTTCGCTGTCCGTCCGTCCGTCTGTCACCAGGCTGTATCTCATGAACCGTAATAGTTAGGTACACAGTTGAAATTTTCACAGATGATGTATTTCTGTTGCCGCTACAACAGCAAATACTAAAAAAAGAATAAAATAAATATTTAAGTGGGCTCCCATACTTTCGACGCCTCAGCGATAGTTTAGTTACCTTCCGGTCCAAGAGATGGCGTTGTGGCTAATATGTGGCTAAAATAAAACAATTAAATATTTAAGTGAGGCTTTCATTCAACAGACCAGATTTTTTTGGCTTTTTTATACATAATGGTACGGAACCCTTCGTGCGCGAGTCCGACTCGCACTTGGCCGATTTATTAATATTTTTTCAAAAAAAAATTGCACGCGCCTGGCAATGTTAAAACCCCAACTGAATCGTCTGGCTTTTTGTTTTTTTTTTATTCCTTAAACATTCAACAACAACATATAAAAATCTCATATTGCCTCAAATACATTTTTACGAAAAATAAATCGTGGTCGGTTTAGCCCCGCTACTGACCAGCCAAGTTTGCACTACTAAGTTGAGGAATGATGGGAGAGCTACATATTACTTATATGACAAGTTTTCAGCTTGCCTCAAATACCTACCCAAAATTGGTGCCAGCTCTCAGACCATCTTTTTTTTTACTTTCGTTTTTTATCGACAACACTTCTGATGCCTTTGATTCAAATATTCATGGGCAACAGTAACCAGTTACAATCAGATCGATTGTCTGCTCATTTTTCAATTTATTGCATAAAGACATTTAATTTTATTTTCCTTAGCTTTAGCGTGAAGATATATTATGGATGTACGAGCGTTTATTATTATTATTTACAGAACGGGAGCTTAGCCAGTGAAGGAGGGATGCCCCTTCGCAATACCAAGCGAGTTCCGCTCTTCAACAATCCGGTGCCCCACTACATGCGCATGCTCAGCCCCGAGAGACTTTTCTGTAAGTGGCGGATTGGCCTATTTTGGATCTTCAGCTTTTGTACAATGACTAGGATGAGGCTCTTACTTTACAGTCGACATGAATTTGCTTAATTTTTACCAAAATTCTTAACAGATTATCAAGTCTTCAAAACTGATTGTAGACATCTAAACGTAGAGCTTAATTTGTAGATCTCAAAGTTTTAGTTATTTTATTTAACAATTTGTTGTTTGCACGCCACTAAAATAAAATTCACATGTAATCTCCAATCACGTATAACCCAAAGTATAACGACCGCTCTGACCCTGGCTCCGAGATACATATTAATCTATGGCGAGTAAGTAGTTAGCCTACAAAAGAAAAAGGACTTTTTTTTTAAAATGGCGATTTATTTTTCAACATAATCTCCTTTTAATTCGATACACTTGACCCAGCGATGTTCCAACTTCTTTAACCCGTCTGAAAAATACGTTTTCTGAAGACCAGTAAAGTAGGCCTCCGTGGCGGCGATAACCGCCTCATTTGACTCAAATTTCTGCCCGGCGAGTGATTTTTTCAAATTTGGAAACAAAAAGAAGTCGCACGGGGCCAAATCTGGAGAATACGGGGGATGGGGCAGCAATTCGTAGCCTAATTCGACCAATTTCACCATGGCAACGGCGGAGGTGTGTGCCGGTGCGTTGTCGTGGTGGAAGCCGTGGAAGAGCACTTTTTTCTTTGCCAAATGAGGCCGTTTTGTCTTCAATTCGACGTCAAATTGGCTCAATAATTTGGCATAGTAGAGCCCTGTGACCGTTTTACCCTTCTCCAGGTAGTCAATATGGATCACACCTTGTGAATCCCAGAAAACGGTAGTCATCACCTTTCTGGCCGATAGGACAGTCTTTGCCTTCTTTGGAGCACGTTCGCCGGGTGAATTCCACTGTTTCGACTGTTCCTTGGTCTCTGGTGTGTACCAGTGGATCCATGTTTCGTCGACGGTCACGAAACGACGCAGAAACTCCTTCGGATTACGCTTAAACAGCGCCAAACACTACTCTGAAGTGGTCTCACGGTTGCGTTTGTTATCCGGAGTGAGCAAACGCGGCACCCATCGCGCCGACAGCTTTCTCATGCCCAAAATTTCATGTAGGATATGACCCACGCGGTCTTTTGAAATCCCTACTGTCTCAGCTATCTCGCGCACCTACAATCGGCGGTCTGCCAATACGAGATCATGAACTTTTGTCACGTTTTCTTCCGTGGTAGCCGTTTTTGGGGCACCTGGGCGTGGCTCGTCAAAAACCGATGTGCGACCACGTTGGAACTCGTTAAACCAATTTTTGACAGTCGCCATCGAAGGAGAAGAGTCACCGTACACAGCATCCAAGCGCTCTTTGATTTCGCGACGCGATTTCCCTTCCAAAAACAAGAATCGAATCACTGACCGATATTGCTCTTTTTCCATTTTGCAAAAATTCACCAACATGCCACCTTTAACACGCGGTCAAAACAAAACTTTAAGTCCGATTCACTTAAAATTTTACCAGTAACCGCCTAGAAGAATGTAATTGACGTTTATATTTTTTTTTTGTTTTAATGACGCGATCAGACGGTAAGGCTAAGTACTTATCGGACTGCCCAGGTATGAAAGTAGGTACCTAATAGAAAGTAATACAAAACAATGGGCGGCTTTATCTCTTTAACGCGATTTCTTCCAGGCAATCTAACTAGACGATAAGGATCGCATGAGAAGTATACCTATGGGTACAAGTGCACATGAAGTATAATGTAACGAGCTAAAACCACGACTTTATTCAAGCATAGGAGTTTTCTGGATTAAAAAGCCGTTGCTTCACACCTTCTACTATCTCCCAATGAAAGTCCCATAAAAATCCGTTCAGCCGTTCTGAAGATTAACCCGGACAAATAAACAGGCAGACAGACAGACGGACAGACTGTCAAAAATTTTAAAATCGTTTGTTCGTGTTTTAGCATCATTACCTATTTCCTATAAATACAAATTAGGCACTGGAAAAACATTTATTTTGTAATCACAAACAGATCCTTCAATTTCATTTACGAGTATATGTTTAAGGTAAGAAAAAAAACATACCTTTATAGCAAATACTTATAACGTAAAAATATCCACCGGCAGTACTAGGCGATCCCCGCACCAACCAGAACCCGGCGATGGTGACGTTCGGCGTGCTGCTGCTGCGCTGGCACAACGTGATCGCGGCGCGCGTGCACCGCCAGCACCCCGACTGGAGCGACGAGCAGCTGTTCCAGCGGGCGCGCCGGATCGTTATTGCTAGCTTACAGGTAAGCTGTGATGGCCAGTGTGAACGTTGAACAACCACCACTAATCTTTTTCTCCTCTTAAAAAAATATAAATATAGCACCTTCGGAAACTGCGGTAGACTTACAAAAAATTTCTCATAATGCATGAATTATTTTTAAATTTGAACCGCGGAGGGGGGCAGTTTTTTCTGTTTAGATATCTATCCTATCCTACTATCCTACTTCCTATCCTACTAGTCCTACTAGTCCTACTAATATTATAAATGCGAAAGTTTGTAAGGATGTATGTGTGTGTGTGTGTGTGTGTGTGTGTGTGTGTGTGTGTGTGTGTTTGTTGCTCTTTCACGCAAAAACTACTGAACGGATTTTCATGAAACTTTGCAGTAATATAGCTTAGACATCGGAATAACATAATTTGTTAAAATTTATAGGGATTTTTGAAGGGTTTGGTTTCCCGAAGCGAAGCGAGGGCGGATTTACTAGTTGGTCTCTAATTTTGAACGCACTAATCTTACTGCAGTAAACTTACGTGCACGAACCTTTGTATTTTGCATGAATTATAACAGCTTTGAATGTTACAAAAATCACAAGTTAAAAGTTTTTTTATTACTATTTTAATAAACAAAAATAATTTAACTCCAATTCCAGAACATCATCCTGTACGAGTACGTCCCAGCGTTCCTGGGCACATCCCTACCGCCGTACACGGGGTACCGCGCGGACGTAGCGCCGGGCGTGACGCACGCGTTCGCGGTGGCGGCGTTCCGGTTCGGGCACACGCTGGTGCCGCCCGCCATCCTGCTGCGGGACCGCAACTGCCGGTACGGCCGCGCGCCCGGCGGGCACGATGCGATTCGGCTGTGCCAGACCTGGTGGGACGGGAATGTGAGTAAAAGGGGGAGTGAGGTGTAATTGGCCACCGTTATAGTTCGCCACGTTCGCGGTGGCGGCGTTCCGGTTCGGGCACACGCTGGTGCCGCCCGCCATCCTGCTGCGCGACCGCAACTGCCGGTACGGCCGCGCGCCCGGCGGACACAACGCGATACGCCTGTGCCAGACATGGTGGGATGGGAATGTGAGTTATAGGGGGGAGTGAGGTGTACCTAATTGGCTAGTTGAAAATTTCAATTTTAAAAAGCCAAATGATTTAATAATTCTTAAAAGACAGCCTGTCAATGTTCAGCATAAATATCATCAGCAATATAAAGTACCTTAGTTATTGTCACTGGTGTGAACCATAATAATTATAAGTCCGAGCTCAAATATTTAACTTAATAACTAAACCGCTAATTTGACCGTCACTAAGTATTGCTTAATATTTAAATCTAACTTAATTGACACACTTAATCATAACATTCTAAATTATACGTACAAATCAAATCAATCATTATGGACGGCATTTTCGTAATAATGTCGTAAACTGTATAAACGTCTCATAAAAATATTGTAACGACGGTAACAATATTGCAAGAACCATTAGGTGAGTTTGAAAACCAAAAACATCAATCTTGGAGTCAATCTAGGCAGGTTTCTCGGTGTTGATACTGACATGTCTAACTCTCTTTTTTTTTTTCTTTTTTTTTATGGAATTAAGATAGCAAACGAGCATGCAGTACCACCCTTCCCCTGCCGCCCATAACAACTGTGACCGACCTAGAACTAGACTCAAAGGGACTAGGATGGTTAGTCCAGTTAGTAAATGGTGTTAGGTCTAAATGTAATAAAATTTCTATATGTAATAACCTATTATGACCACCGATAAAAATAACACTGGTCATACGGGTATGCCATTCGAGAAACACCGAGAAACGCCCAAGCGTTTTTAGTGCGACATTAACAGGGTACTATGCAAGTTGTAAGTTGTGTATGTATGTATCTTGTCGTAGGTAAATAATCCTTATTAAAAATTGCGATTCGGTTCCAGGACGTAATATCCCAAGTGCCCATCGAAGAAGTCCTCATGGGCATGGCGTCCCAGCTGTCAGAGCGAGAAGATGCCTTACTCTGTTCGGACGTGCGCGACAACCTGTTCGGGCCCATGGAGTTCTCCCGCCGCGACCTGGGCGCGCTCAACATCATGCGCGGCCGGGACAACGGGCTGCCCGATTATAATACTGCTAGGTTTGGCCTTTATGTTTTTTACTGTCAGCTTTGAATGTTAAATATTTGGTAAAAGTGTCTATAGAATTTGCGGTGAACGTTTAATTGGCATTTCTTAATCGTGTGGTGTAGGGTGCCTGAATGAATTCTGATCAGAACAGATATTTATGTGACAGATATTTGTTCCTGGATTTTCAGTCTTAGTTCCATTCTTTATATTAGACCGCTACTAAACTCTATTAAATATGTTTCAGAGAATATTACGGTTTACCAAAAATAAAGACCTTCAACGAAATAAATCCTCAACTATTTGAAAGTAACCCGGAATTACTGCAGAAACTGATCCAAGCTTATGACGGTAGACTGGATAACATCGACGTGTATATTGGTGAGTTTGGTTACGCCTTCTTATCTTCACTAAACCATCCAATTGTTATTCATAAATGCTTAACGAATAAATCCTATACCTATAAATTTTTTTCGAAAATATTCAGCTTTATAGTATCTCGGCCTTGGCCTAGCGTCACTAAGGCAAAATGTTTAATGATAGGTACATAATATATTATGAGATACAAAATTCTATTAATGTAATGTTAATGTTTTTTTTCTTGGTTTTATAGGAGGAATGCTAGAATCAACCGGTCACCCTGGAGAGCTTTTCAGGGCCATCATCATCGACCAATTTACCAGGATACGAGACGCGGATAGATTCTGGTTCGAAAATGAAGCAAACGAGTAAGTGGAATTAGTTTTGGTCATTTAAAATAAAACCATAATTTAGTCACTAATAAAAGCTCATGAACCGCAATACAAAAGTGATTTTGAGCAATATCAAAAGTTAATAGACAAGATTTTGTTGCATAAATGCGATGAATTTTAATTCATTTCATAACGGACTGGAATAAAAAAATTTCACTGTGGTGTCTTCAAGTTAACAGTAAATATCTACTAATTTAGATACTTAGGTAGATTACGATATGCCACTTGGTGCAATGTAATTTCAGTATTAAATATTTGACTACAATACCCGTTGACGTCGTCGTAGCGTCCTTATAAAATAAGACCACAACTTAAACTTTTACCACACTTTTAAAAATGGAATAAGGATATATTTTTTTAAAGTTACCTACATATTCAAAAATGGAACGTTTCTAGCATCTTCACCTCAGCGGAGATCGAAGAGCTGCGGCGCATCCGCATGTGGGACATCATCGTGAACAGCACGGCGGTGGGCCCCAGCGACATCCAGCGCGACGTGTTCCACTGGCGCGCCGGCGACCCCTGCCCGCAGCCCTACCAGCTCAACGCTTCTAAACTGCCGCCGTGTAAATACTTGAAGGGATATGATTATTTTGAAGTAGGTGTTGCAATTTATTTGCTTCGTAAAATGGGATTAATGCTCTTCTTATGTTATTGTTACAATAAATGATGTCTTTTATATTGAATTCCACTACTCTCCTAATTATCTAAAATATTAAATTCTTTTATGGCACTTTTATTTTATTTCATCTTTTAAGACTTGGCAATGTCTTGAGTGGACAAAATATACTTTAAAACTCGAGATTTTAAATTTAAATAACGTCTTTTCTTTTCTTTGTTATAGGGCAACGAGTTCGCGTATATCTACACGTGCGTGATTCTGGCGTTCGTTCCAATACTATGCGCAGGCGCAGGTTACGGAGTGATTAAATTACAAAACAGTCGCCGAAGGAAGTTAAAGATACAACAGGAACATCTTAAAAATTCACAGTACAAAGGTAAAATAATAAAGACAGCACTTGAATTCATTTCAATTCAAATACTTAGGTACTTATTACTAGTTGCATGTAAACATAAAACATCGTGAAATGGTATGTTGATAAGTGCACAGTCATACAATGCATTTACTAACAGCTATATTAGACATAAATAAATGGCAATCTGATGCTGTTTAAATTCCACATCATTTGACCACGCTTAACCACTATTATATTGCGTCCGTGAAGGTGTGTGCGTTGCTCAAGTGTACTGTGGATGCACCAGTGTATGATTCGCGACAACGTTATAGGGTCAGCAGACAAGATGGTGTGTCGCGAGTGGGTGCACGCGTCGCACAAGCGGCTGGTGAAGCTGCGGCTGGGCCCCGAGCCCGCGCTGCACGTCACGGACCGCAAGGGCGACCGGCTGCGCACCGTGCCTGTGGACCACACTGACCAGCTCACCGTGCTTGAGAGCCAGGTCTGTGCTGCTAGGGTTCTTTTCTGTTACACAACAATATATCGTAGGGTCAGCAGACCAGATGGTGTGTCGCGAGTGGGTGCACGCGTCGCACAAGCGGCTGGTGAAGCTGCGGCTGGGCCCCGAGCCCGCGCTGCACGTCACGGACCGCAAGGGCGACCGGCTGCGCACCGTGCCCGTCGACCACACTGACCAGCTCACCATGCTTGAGTCTGTGCTGTGCTGTCTTCTGTAGAATGTTGTATTTCTTTATGTTATATGGTATTGTGCTGCATATTGTTGTCACTGGCTAGGTGCTCGAGAGACAGGTCGATGCTATCACTGGTGTCTTCTGTAGTGTATTGTATGCTGGATAGGGGGTAGATTGGTAATTGTATGGTAAGAGAATCAATATTAGTACTAGAGACGTAATATCAGAATTAAAAGATATCATAATGATGAAGTGGATACAAATTATTGTTTTCTTGAAAACACTTATGTGGACGCTATGATTAGTCACAAAACAAAATTTTCTACAGATAGTAAAGATAGTAAAGATAGTAAAGATTCCGGATGACTGGTTAAAATCTGTCTTTATTACTCTTCCAAAGAAGCCCAATGCGAAAAAGTGTGAAGAATATAGGACAATAAGTTTAATGAGCCAAGTACTGAAACTACTCCTCTCAATCATTCACGAGCGCATCAGGGTAAAATGTGACGAACAGCTTGGTGACAGTCAGTTTGGTTTCAGATCTGGAGTGGGCACAAGAGAAGCATTATTTGCAATACAGGTTTTGGTCCAAAAATGCAGAGAAATGCAACAGGACGTCTTTCTTTGTTTCGTCGACTATGAAAAAGCATTTGATCGAGTACTACATGATCGACTCATCGATATATTAAAGGACATTGGTCTCGACGATAAAGATATCAGATTCATACAGAACCTGTATTGTAATCAACATGCCACTGTAAGAGTAGACGGAGAAGAAACCAATGCTGTTGTTATCCAGAAAGGTGTAAGACAGGGCTGCATATTATCACCTCTTTTCTTCAACCTATACTCAGAAGACGTTATTACCAAGGCACTTTATAACCTGGACTGTGGCGTTAAAATAAATGGCCGTAATATCAACAATCTACGTTATGCCGATGATACAGTCCTTATTGCGTCTTCAGCGGCCGACCTTCAACAAATGGTTGAAAGGGTGGAGATGTGCAGCAGCGAAGCTGGTCTCAAAATCAACACCGAGAAAACGAAGTTTATGGTCATCTCTAATACGTCGGACGCCAACTTGAGTATAACTGTATCAGGCCAAAATCTAGAAAGAGTTCGGAAGTACAAATACCTGGGTACATGGCTAAACGAGGAATGGAATAGCGATTTAGAAATAAAGACACGTATCCAAATTGAACGTAGTGCTTTCAACACAATGAGAAAAGTACTCTGTAACCGTAACATTAACATCAAGTTACGAACTCGTTTGCTTCACTGTTACATCTGGCCCACGATATTGTACGGATGTGAGGCCTGGACCGTAAAAGAAGACCTCCGCAGGCGAATCGAGGCTTTCGAAATGTGGACATATAGACGCATGTTGTCTATTAGCTGGACTCAGAAGGTCTCCAACGTAAAAGTGTTGGACCGGGTTGGTCAGAAACGCACACTCATGCTCACAGTTAAGCAACGGAAGATCTCCTACTTGGGCCATGTTCTTCGACATCAACGATACAATTTACTCCAACTTATCATGATGGGAAAGGTCGCTGGAAGAAGGAAGGTTGGCAGGAGAAAGAAGTCGTGGTTACGGAACATCCGAGAATGGACCGGAATAGCCAGTGCAACTGAGCTATTTCGCAGAGCTAAAAACAAAGAAGACATTAAGAAGCTGATAGCCAACCTTCACTAGTTGGAGAGGCACTATAAGAAGAAGAAGTAAAGGAAACCTACATTAAGTAATCAGAGATAATTAACTGATTTAGTTGAGAGATCCGTAGGTACTATGTAGTTATAGACTTGGTTGCATCTCTACACCATCTCCACTGCGCCATCTCTACAAATCTTGTAAAGGAGTTTATGCATAATCCTGCGTTTATTTCCTAACAGGAGTCGCGCACTAACAAACGGCCGCTGGTGCTGATCCGCACGCCGCGCGAGCACGATCTCGTGCTGGAGATGGACTCGGTCGCATCTCGACGGAAGTTCCTCGTCAAACTCGATACCTTCCTATCGCAGCATAAGAAGGCTATGAATCTTACGCAAGTAAGTGTTGAATAATTACTTAAATACCTATTCCAGTTTTGTATGCGTTTAAAATTAATTTATGGTAAGTGTTGAATAATTTTAATGTTGATGCGTGGATGAAATTTTATGTTGAATGATTACGTAAACATCTTTCGATTTTTATATGCGCTTAGAATTAATTTTTTCATGTTCGTGACATGCCTTAGTTGATTTTAGTTTTACCTATACATGTAGGTGAAAGAGCTGATGAATGTCCATCTTTGGATATAAAGTACGCATATTTAATAGAAGAATTACTTATAATTATTATTTTATCTGATAAAAGTAAACACCATAAAACATAGGAACGTAAATTAGTCTCGATGGTCTAAAATTTATGAGCACCAGAAACAGACGACGTCAGAGTTGACTTGGCTTGATCAGATAGGAGGTATCTGCATACGATATTCAGGTGTTGTGTAATGTTGCATTCAGGGTCACCGAGAACAAATTTTGGCTTCAGCAGAGACAAGGGAGCGCCGACAACGCAGGTTAGAGCATTTCTTCAGAGAGGCGTACGCGATCACCTTCGGTCTCGCTCCCGGAGAGAAACGCAGGAGATCTGAAGATGCTGACCCAGAAGTAAGACCTGCTTTAAGGCATATTTAAGTTAAGGAAACACTGAATAGAGTTTATGTTCTATAACTTATGGTTTACTAAGTGAGATGTACCTTGTGTCTACATAATTTTACTGTAAAAAGTATAGTACAAAGAAGCAAGATCCAAGACCCTTTACATGAAACTGTATACTCGTGACTCTTCGCTTGACATCGTGAGTTATAGATTTTCGAGTTAACTTTAAATTTTATCCTTGAATCTGTTTACAGTCGATAGTGATGAGAACGTCACTGTCAAAGAGTGAGTTCGCCAGCGCGCTTGGAATGAAGGCAGATGCTGTGTTTGTTAAGAAGATGTTCAATATCGTCGATAAGGACAGCGATGGAAGAATATCTTTTCAGGTATGTCAATTCTTATTCAAAATATTGTACGTACACTCATTTCGGGTGAAATATACTTCTCTCAAATAATTTCTAAAACACTGTTAAAGAAACTGAACAAAATTTCAGGAATTTTTGGACACAGTAGTATTGTTCTCTCGAGGAGCTACCGACGACAAGCTCCGCATCATCTTCGACATGTGCGATAACGACCGTAACGGCGTCATTGATAAGGGGGAACTGAGCGAGATGCTGCGCTCGCTGGTGGAAATCGCCAGAACCACTTCACTAAGAGATGAGCATGTTACTGAACTGATTGATGGAATGTTCTCTGTAAGTATTAATTTTTATAATACAAATTATGTAAACTTATGTCTTGAAAGAAATCAAAAATAATAGATATCTGAGAAATTTTCATTGTTCATGATATATTTTAAACTACTTTTTAAGGACGCGGGTCTTCAGCACAAAGACCACCTCACATATTCGGACTTCAAGGTGATGATGAAGGAATACAAAGGAGAATTCGTAGCTATTGGTTTGGATTGTAAGGGAGCCAAGCAGAACTTTTTAGACACTTCCACTAATGTTGCAAGAATGACAAGTTTCCAGCTCGAGCCTTCTATGGAACAGTCCAGGTACAACATAATATAATTAATTGATAAGAATGCTTTAACAATAGATATTAGATATTAGATTACTAATTTTATACAATTTCTAAGTTCATTAGCTCACACGTAGACTCTGGAATTTACTTTGCATAAAATAAGAGTTCTAAAATGTCATCACAAACAATGTGTCCATGTGTCTGTATATCATGTGTCGCAATCTGCATTAAAATAAGTGAAGTAAAACAGTAATTATTACTCAATAGTCACGCAATTGATATAATTAGCAGCACAAGGGTAATAATATTAATTTATCTGTAAACTTATCCAGAT
The DNA here is from genome assembly GCA_905404135.1 of Hesperia comma. Taxonomy (NCBI): domain Eukaryota; kingdom Metazoa; phylum Arthropoda; class Insecta; order Lepidoptera; family Hesperiidae; genus Hesperia; species Hesperia comma. The sequence continues at coordinate 6,204,959 of FR990027.1, read as the reverse complement.
ATTAAGGTTTGATAGAATTATTGATGACAGCCGTAAGACACTGACTCTACCTTGAATAAACTCATGTCGTATTAAGAATTTTATGACAATTTGAAAACCAAACGTTTCTCGACAGACACTGGCTCTTCCTCAAATGGGACTACCTAGTGACGTTCCTGGAAGAAAACCGCCAGAACATCTTCTACCTGTTCGTGTTCTACGTCGTCACCATCGGTCTGTTTGTCGAGCGGTTCGCGCACTACTCGTTTATGTCGGAGCACCTCGACCTACGGCACATCATGGGCGTCGGCATCGCCATCACGCGGGGCTCGGCCGCCTCGCTCTCCTTCTGCTACAGCTTGCTGCTGCTCACCATGTCCCGGAATCTGCTCACTAAGCTTAAGGTATGTCATCAACGATCTGAGTGTTACAATGGTTACTATGGTTGAAGGCAGTTTGAAGTGTGTTCAGTTCCCAGCGCGGGGCTTTGAGTGATGAGTATTTTCTTTTCTCGGTCCGGGTGTGGGTTCTTGTCTTGGATGTTGTCTATGGCACCCACGACACAGGGACTCCTGATGTTGGGCTATGAGTGTGTATCGTTATTTATTTATGCTTACTAATAATGTTATCATAAAGGGAAAATGAATATGTAGTATAATTTCAATGTATCTTATAATGAGCTCTTCCGGTGTGGCCCTAGGGTATCCGTATTAATCAACATGAAAACTGTTTTATTTTATCTTTCCTTCTTTAGTTTTTGTGTTTGGCAACCGAAAAGCATCCATCTTTATTTCAGAAAGCATCCGTCTAAGCTAATTTTGGATTTTGTACATTTTTCTTTCTTCTATGTCAACAGGAGTTCAGCATCCAACAGTACATTCCCCTGGACTCCAGTATCCAGTTCCACAAAATAGTGGCGTGCACGGCGCTATTCTTCTCGCTGCTGCACACGGCCGGCCACATGGTCAACTTCTACCACGTCTCCACGCAGCCCGTCGAGAACCTCCGTTGTTTGACCAAGGAGGTCCACTTCACTTCCGACTTCAGACCCGGGATCACTTATTGGGTTTTCCAAACTATTACAGGTGAGTGTTACAACAATAACGTTGTTGTTAGTAAGTCTCAATGATGTCATGAAAAAATATTTAATTTTTTTCTGAGTAAATACCGCTTTGTAAATAAGTTTGTTTTGAGAAAGTATAAGAAATAAAAATGTTGTCTAAAAAATTACATGGTAAAATTCTAGTTAATCCGAAATCGTTTATATCAATAATCTTCAGGGAATGAATTAGCAGCTGCCAGAAGTTAACAATAACAATGATTATAACGACGACGTAACCTTGTGTGCGCAGGTGTAACAGGCGTGCTGCTGTTCATAATAATGTGCATCATGTTCATCTTCGCACACCCGGTGATCCGCAAGCGCGCGTACCCATGGTTCTGGCGTGCGCACGCGCTGCACGTGCCGCTGTACGCGCTCTGCCTGGTGCACGGGCTCGCACGGCTCACTGGCGCGCCGCGCTTTTGGATCTTCTTCCTGGGGCCCGCCATAATTTATATACTGGACAAGGTATTGTCATCGTTATCATCATCAACGTCATCGTATAAAAAGTCATCATCATCGTCATCATATCATAGTCATCATCGTCAGTGTCGTCATCATCATCATCGTCAGCATCATTATCATCATAATCATCATCATCATCATCATCGTCGTAGTCGTCGTCGTCGTCATCATTGTCGTCATCATGGTCGTCATCGTCAACAACGTAATCATCATCGTCGTCATCATCGTCATCGTCGTCATCATGGTCTTCTCTTCATCGCTATCATCATCATCCACGTCATCATAGTCATCATCATCGTCATCGTATCATAGTCTTCATCATAATCATCGTCATTATAGTCAGCGTGGTCATCGTCAGCGTTGTCATCGTCATCGTCGTCATTGTCATCATCATCATCATTATCATAATCGTCATCAACGGCATCATCATCGTCACCATCATTGCCAGCGTCATCATCATCATCGTCATCGTCAACAACGTACCTAATCATCATCGTCAGCGTCGTCATCATCATCATCATCAGCGTAATCATAATTGTCATCATCATCATCATCGTCAGCGTCGTCTTCATCGTTATGATCATCATCACCATCATATTTCTGCCCATTTCAAAATTTTATTTAGAGTCCGTGCACCTTCCGTTCTGTAACCGTTACTTCTAAACTGATAAAGACGTAGTCCAAGTAGGTAACTAATTAGGTATTCCCATCCGTTGCCACCCGCCCATAAAAGTGTGATCGTCACAGAACAAGACTCAGTTTGGGACTAGGATAGTTAGTCCAGTAAGCAGACTGATAAAACACAATAGGTTAAGTTGGCTTGTTTGTAAGTATTAGAACTGGGGCAGAGACTGTTAAACTTAGTGATACGTCCCAGTAGTTATTGTTAGTGCAAAGTAAAAGGAATAACAACAAAGGACTGGTCAGAATTATTAGTAATTATTTGTAAGACTTTCGTTCTATTGACATTTAAATCATGTTATCGTTTCAGGTTGTATCACTACGAACGGAATACCTGGCACTAGACGTGCTCGAAACAGAAATGTTGCCATCTGACGTCATAAAGATTAAATTCTACAGACCTCCGAATCTTAAATACTTATCAGGCAAGTTGAAGTTGTTGATTTTTATAATAAAAATAGGCCTCAACTTTTCTTCATGGCCGATCTAAATAATCATATTTTTCATATTACAAAAATTATGTTGTCAAAATAATCTTTAATATTCAATTATACGTTTAATGCATGTAGAATTTCAAAATTTAAAAAGCAAAGTTGTTTAGTGGTATATTTTTTTAATAATTTATTTCCGATACCACAATTTGCTGCTGTAAAAATATTTATTAATTACTCGCTGCTGTAATACTATACAGATTTTTTTGTATGTTTTTATAGGTCAGTGGGTTCGTCTAGCATGCACGGCGTTCAAAAAGGAAGAGTTCCACTCGTTCACCCTGACGTCAGCGCCACACGAGAACTTCCTGTCCTGCCACATCAAGGCGCAGGGCCCTTGGACATGGAAGCTGAGGAACTACTTCGACCCCTGTAACTACAACCCTGAGAACCAGCCCAAGATCAGGTCAGTGGGTTAAGGTGCCATTCCACAGGTTGCGACAGAAGACGATGGCTTGACACAAAGTGGCCTATTATTTCGACTGGGTTGCAGTCATGAAGCAATTTGCTTCATGGTTGCAGTCGTAGGTATGTCGGAATTGATCCCATACACAAATTACTATTTCAAAGTAAAGTTCTGGATTTATGACATACCCTCAACTTCGTTTCGACTCGAATTAAAATTATAGGATGCATTGAAATATGAATTTATTTCAACTATTTAAAAAAACACCCAATGTAAAGACGCTAACTTTTACCAAGACCCTATTTTATCAAGGCCGACAGCAGGTAGGTTGATCTATCCCCGAAGTAAACAGTCCACATAACGTTTCATGAGTTACAATTTACAAAGATCGATGTAAAATAATATCTACTAGATCGATGGTTACAAAACAAAATGATTATGAAAAACTGCAATCTTTACAATTATCATTAAAACGGCATAATACAGCTCTTCTTAATATTGTCTTTATAATTTACTAGCTTTTGCCCGCGGCTTCGCCCGCGTGGAATTCGTTTATATCGCTAACCGGGAAAGTGGGGAAGAAGGTACGTCATCAACTATCTTCCTGGGAAAATTCATCGAAATCGGTCAGGCGGTTTAGATTTTTCATACAAACTTTCATCCCCTATTTCAAGCCTTTAGGGGTTGATTTTTGAAAAAAAAGTAGCCTATGTGTGACTCTGGGTCTTCAACTATTTTGATTCCGAATTTCATCCAAATCGGACCGGTGGTTTTGCCGTGAAAACGTCACAGACAGACAGACAGACAGACTTTCGCATTTATAATATTAGTATGGATTTAAAGAACAATTTTATAATAATACTAGCTGACCCGGCAGAGGCCGTTCTGCAGCATACATAATATTGTTAAATATGCCGCCCGCAGCTTCGCCCGCGCTGATAATTACTTCTAACGACAATATCTCAAAAACTATCCATCTGATTGATATATTTACGCAACTTTGTCCTGCATTAAATGCCTAAGCTAACTAACATTTATTCATTTGGATAAGGCTTAATACTGAACTACAGAAAATAACGTAATATTTTTAAGTAAAAATTTAAACATAAAAGTAGTTAATGTAAGTAAACAGTAAGAGATAGAGACATGCTATCGCGGACTTTTTTGTAGCATTATCCGCTAGTACATTACTCAACTATATTTATATATATTATACTATAAGCTCCCAGTTGGCGAAACCTCTTCATCACAATCACATCAACCACTCTTTCTATTGTTGAAAGCCGTATAAAAATCTGTTTCGTAGTTTTTGAGTTTATCGCGTCCAGATAGACAGACAGACAACAGAAAGACAGAAAACGGGACTTCTTTTTATAATATTATAATAATTATTATTAAGTATAATACGTAATATATGTATTGCGTTTCCAAACTGTAATTAAGTAGTTCGATCAAAGCGAAACATACCTCTCATGTACCTTACACAACGATGGTAGGTATAACATTTTTAAGATGAATATTAATAATAGGAATTACAAAATAAGACTCAATTTCCCGTTATGATGTAAGTCCAAATAAATTTGAATGTTCCTAAAACTTGCAAGTTATAATTTTTTTAGACATGATTATTATGCAAATCACTAGTGCTTTACGCATATCACTCTTTGGTTTAATAGGTGTATAATATTATCCATACAAAACCGGCCAAGTGCGAGTCGGACTCGCGCACGAAGGGTTCCGTACCATTATGTATAAAAACGCCAAAAAATCTGGTCTGTTGTATAAAAGCCTCACTTAAATATTTGTTTTATTGTAGCCACATATTACGCACAACGCCATCTCTTGGACTGAAAGGTAACTAAACTTACGTCGAATGTATGGGCACCCACTTAAATATTTAGGGTCAGGTGGGGTAAGAGGGACGCTGGGGGAAGAGTAACAGTAACTCGTAAAAAGAAAATTATAATGCCCAGCTCTATGGTGACTACGTGGATAAAACAATATTAGGCGTAGTTCAAATATTCTTGGATAGATTGCGCTGGAACACAGCAAGTAAGCGAGCAAAAGAGAAAAAAAATATCAGATGTCAAGCTAAAAAAACCAAGACCTAGCGGCGTTCCTTGTTTAAGTTAATTTTAGTATTAAAAACATTAGTGTTGCGGTTTATTGCTATGGTAAGTGTATATATTACGTTTAATCTTTATTTTCTACGTATTACATTGTTTGTAACGTGTGTTTTTAGTGCTTTTTCGATGTCAATAATAACATAACCTTCAAAATGGCAAGCTGGGAAAGAGGAACGGCTATACCAGGTTAAGAGAAACATATGTTCCTCTTTTCCTGTTTCAGGGGTAACAAACATATTTAAAATCCGCTAAAATATAACACGTTCCGAAAATAGCCATGATTTGCTTTACTATTTATTTGTTACAGAAAAAAGCAAAATGCCTCGAGCTTACGTAGGAAAGACCGATAGAAGTTCTTACCCGAAAGAAAAACTATTAGAAGCAGTTAGGGCCGTTAAAAGTGGCGCCATTCATTTCTATTTTTAACCGACTTCAAAAAAAGGAGGTTCTGAGTTTGATCTGTATGTATGTATGTGTATGATTTTGATGCAGTTTTCAGCATAGTATTTTTCAGACATAGGAGAAGGTATATAAGACGACTTAAAAAATGGAGTTTTGCACTTTAAAACGTGTTTTACGTATTGTCCGCCATAAGTTCGCATTTGGCTGAACCGATCTTAAAGTGGATTTCAGTACAGTAATTTTTAGAATTAGGAGAAGGTTTTTGGTAGCTTTACCGACTTAAAAAAAAATGGCGGTTCTTCTTTTTATTAATACAATCATTTAATAGCACAAAGAGTTTAGTACCTCTGACCTTACCTATATGTTCCTCTTACCCCAAATTTCGTTTTTGTTTGCTGTCATCCTAAAGAAGACCTTATTTAAAACGAGGCGAGGTTTAATTCCTTTTACTCAAAAAAATGTTTAAAACATGCTATGTTATACACTTAAAAACATAAGTTATTACTTAATAATTGCTTTTTACAAAAAAAAATAACCGACTTCAATCTTGATAAGTAGAGATAACTCAAAAACTACTCACCAGATGGCGCTCAATTCAACATATAAGTGTAAAGTTCTCGTCACTACAAATTAATCAAGCCCAAACACTAGATAACTGCAGTAAATCGTTGAGGAGTTCCCTCGACTGTCTTTCGGCTTCATCAGATCGACTCCAGATCTTCATGAAATGGTAGCGCTTTAATGTACTTATGATAACATGAACAAACACACTAGTTGTCCATACAATTTTCGAAAGTTCCCCTCGCCATCATCAGATCCTGATGTCCTTATCAGGGGACCCCACTGCGCATATCTACTTTACAACAAAAAAAGAATTATCAAAATCGGCCCATAAACGACGGAATAATCGCTGAACGTACATAAAAAAAAAAGCATATATACGGTCGAATTGAGAACCTCCTTCTTTTTTGAAGTCGGTTAAAAATATCGAGTGTTCCTCTTACTCCAAATCTCGGGAAAGAGGAACATTTATAAGACCTAGCTTTGTTGCTAAATTGTGCCGTAATTACACGAAGAATTTAGTTCTGTGTCAAAAAAAATGTAAGTATATTTCAAAACAGAAGATTTGTTTCTATTATTATCAAAGTAAATATATAATTTTGATAGCTGAAGGCCAAAATATGAAAATACCAGTAAAGTATGTTTCTCTTACCCCACTTGACCCTATTTTATTCTGTTTTTTAGTATTTGTTGTTGTAGCGGCAACAGAAATACATCATCTGTGAAAATTTCAACTGTGTAACTATTACGGTTCATGAGATACAGCCTGGTGACAGACGGACGGACGGACGGACGGACGGACGGACGGACGGACGGACGGACGGACGGACGGACAGCGAAGTCTCAGTAATAGGGTCCCGTTTTACCCTTTGGGTACGGAACCCTAATAAGTATTTAATTGACTAAAGTTTCGTTACATAATACAAATATAAAACAAATATAAAATATGTACATACCCAATTTCATCCAAATATTTTCCAAAAAAATTGCTATGTAAGTATTTATATTCTATGGTAAATAAAATATTCCTCAATTCATTTGCAAAACTGAAGCCAGACATTTTGTAGTCTTTCTGACGAAAAATCAGATTATTCAGATAGAAAAAACGTAAACAACTTATGTGGACAGGCTATGGAGAACCTTCTAAACTAAAATAACCTACAGATATTTTTAGTCATCCATCCATCAGCCTTTAAATGTCCATTGTTAGATGTAGAGTGGCGAGATTTTTAGTACCAATTTAAAATCACTAAAAATATACTAATAGCAGCCCGGTAGCACTATAACTTCAAGAAATTTACATGCAAAATATGATGAATATTTCTGAATAGTTATGACGTAATTAAAATACTACACAACACGCATACTTTGAGTTAAAATATTTACATTTACACTTTCAGTATTTTTAAACGAAGCCTTTTATAAATAATTGCTGCTCAGTTCTTTTGCATGCAGATTTGCTGCATCAATCATCTTAGTCAATCTTCTGAATCTTAGTCAGTCACTATCAATATTGTACTTTAATCGAATTGAAACGTTTATAAATTAACGTAATTAGTAATTATATATAATTAGTAATTAATTAACGTTGATAAATGCCCCCCCCTCCTCCTTAAGCTGTAATTATAAATTGTAAGTATATTTAGGGTGTCTGGCTTTTAAACCCAAATGTCCGGGTAAGGAAAATGGGGGACTCTTTATTGTGTAAAGGGATTTTACAGTCATTTGTCCTTTCAGGATCCAAGGGATTTTACAGTTATATTCCATTACAGAATCCAAGGCCCATTCGGCGGCGGCAACCAGGACTGGTACAAGTTCGAGGTGGCCGTGATGGTGGGCGGCGGCATCGGCGTCACGCCGTACGCCTCCATCCTCAACGACCTCGTCTTTGGAACCTCCACCAATAGGTACTCGGGAGTTGCTTGTAAGAAGGTGAGATACTGCTTGGGCGATCTTATTTACTGATGAGTCTGATCACACCTTAAGATTTTAAAATAAATAGAAAAACAATGTAATTATTGATGCTTTTATGATAACCTTGTATGTTTTTTTGTATGCAGTCTAAACGGCTTATTCATGCATTTTAGCTGTTCACTAAGAGTATTCAGTCGATCTCGGCTCGATTTCGATTTTAAAAATGAGAGTAATATCTCATTTTTTAATCGAGCACCGAATATTCAGCCGAGTATCGCGATAATATTGTAACTTGTTGAAACGATAGCGTTGTGTGAATTTCGAAGTCTTCTAAACTAAAACCCAACTTCCAATACAATTTGATTTGATATAATTTGTGTCAAAACCCAGGTGTACTTCCTGTGGATCTGCCCGTCGCACAAGCACTTCGAGTGGTTCATCGACGTGCTGCGCGACGTGGAGCGCAAGGACGTCACCAACGTGCTTGAGATACATATCTTCATCACGCAGTTCTTCCACAAGTTTGATCTGAGGACCACTATGCTGGTATGTGGCTTATGAATTGCTCTCGTATTGATTAGTACATTTCAGTTAACATAATATTACGTTCATCAGGTCAAAAGGTGCCACGATATGAGTACCTACTTAGTTCTGAATTTTATCAGACTGAAACTCTTCCACATCTACTCTCGATCGTCAAACGTTCGCCAGTTTGTTTACAAGCGTTTACTTATTTATTAATTTTTATCCTTATACAATCACAAACTAAAATATCTTCATTATTCTTAATTTTTTAATGTACTTATAAAATGAGAAAAGTGAGAAACCTTCAAAACGTATTGAGCAAGTTACCTTTATAACTTTTGTGACATTATAATTTTGTAGTACATCTGCGAGAACCACTTCCAACGTCTGTCACGCACCTCCATGTTCACGGGACTGAAGGCCATCAACCACTTCGGGAGACCAGACATGTCCTCGTTCCTCAAGTTCGTGCAGAAGAAACACAGCTATGTAAGTACCTTTCAAAATTGTGTTCTGGGAAATATAAAGAAAAGAAAATTAATTCCATAAGTACTCCTAAAACGGACCCTGAAATTCTCCAATTACTTACATTTTTGTCCGTTAAGGCGTTGATGTCCAAATGTGGAGGGCTACTTCTTACCATCAGAGCCAATTCACCGTTACTTATCAGGATTGAACGTAACATTTTGTGTTTAACTATCCGAAGCAATGTGATTGCTACGATGAATTTCGGCGAAAAATTCAAATGGATGAAAAAATGACGTCATCACATCAATCATGGTGTCAATTATTTTCGCAGGTATCAAAAATAGGTGTGTTCTCGTGTGGACCACGGCCGCTGACGAAGTCCATCATGTCGGCGTGCGAGCAGGTGAACCGCACGCGCCGGCTGCCCTACTTCATACACCACTTCGAGAACTTCGGCTAACGGCACAAAATAACAGCAGTTGGCATAACAACCAAATGCGTGACAACCAACTGCATATCAACCAAATGCGTTATAACCAACTGCATAGCAACCAAATGCATGACAACCAACTGCGCCATATCCTATTGCGTCAATAAATAATTATAAAATTGTGTCACAACCACCTGCGTTACAACCTTACAACCAACACTGCCTGAATGGATCTGTTAAAACATCTAGATAGTTGTAGGAATATATATTTTGTTATTTAATACCCAGGAAAGAACAGTTACAATAGTTACATATATACTAAGAAATATTAAAATATTTTTGATTATTAAATAAATGGTTTCGACATATAATTATTCCACTTATCCTACGCACGAAGTAAGGCATGGTAGTTTACTACAACGCGTGTACCTATTTCTCACTTCATTCAAATGAAATCAAAATCAAACTAATTAAATTTTATGTTTTTAAATGAAAAAAGTTATTTACTTATAACTGTTACTGCATTTTTTATATTTCGCTCTATCTATCTTATTTTTTTTAATAGTATTTATTTCATTAGTTTTTTGTCGTCTCATTCTGTAATATAACCCCCACCTTCGCTTCATTTTGAAAAACTTATGCCTTTTTCGTTTGTGGAAGAAGTGGAAAAATGTTATATAAGATTGTATAATTTGTGTACGTTTTTTATTTTTGTGAAGAATTTTATTCTAAAAACATAATGATGTATTCCAACAGTTAGTTCTGTATGTATTTTTTCAAATATTTAGGTGTAATAATTAAAAGTAGTCAAATATAAATTTTAGTTTTAGCCTTTATGATCGAAAGCAAACGATCGTAAGAATTAGTTAATTTATTTATTACTTAACTCTGAGCTTTGTATTTAAGTATCCAAATTTGATTAGCAATGAATTAGTACAAATTAAAAAAAATATGCATTTTTATGTACAAAATTGAATTACATAGAATTGCAATACTCATTGCGATGTGTAAATGTTGATTTGACTTGTAATATCTAGCGACGTTTAAAACATTTCAGAGAAATTGCATGTAAATAAAGTAGTGCCTAAATTAGGAATTTTACTTATTATTGCTTTGTAAATAGTTTAAATAAAATTTGTTTCCGATTATATCCTGTTTTACTTTTTGTCATAAATGTGGAAAACATAAACAAAGTGGAGTATGGAACAACATACGCCCAGGATATGATAGAAACCAGACAGAATGATGATGCTTTTTTTTGCTTTGCGTGCTGTTTCTATAGTGGAAAGTGCTGTTATTTACGTAAACAAACATAATTTTTGTGTCAAATTTGTTCTTGTGCCACGTACATTCGTATTTTGCCTATAGGTTTATATATGATTTTGTTGAAAAACATTTTAACACTGCTGTCATTACCAAAGGCGTGAAAGACAATCATCCCGACATGAGGACTAATCGCTAAAAATGCTTTTCACTTCATACTTTTTATTTTATTCCAATAAATTCACTTTAAAGAATTTTAAGCCTATTCATTATGTTATTCATTTCAATAGTGAATAAGGAGTTACATTACACGAAGTTCTCAAAGCCCGGCGGCTTGCGACGATGTTTAGTGATCGACAAAGTTAGGCAACTGCAGACGCGGTCGGTAGTTAGATTGAGGACCGCTAGTGATAAAATTTTTTGAGTTCTTTCGTGCTTCGGAGATTACCTACGTAAAGCCGTCGTACCCGGTTGTTATTGATGGATTGCAGTCGTTAAACCATGTCGGAGGTCTTCGGTCGGCTTGTAGTGGGCCTTTAATGAGGAATTTAGTTTCCCATCTGTCATACGGGTTTGGTTGAATCCCGCGATGCAAGGATAATTATCTCAGTATGGTAGTCGTAGGTATGAGTGTGTATTTTTTGCGTAAAGTTACCTACCTAAGTAGTTTATTCATACATGATATTTAAAAAAATATATACTTAACGAATATCAATAAATTTTACAGAAAGCGTACACACAGCACGGTGACCTACGCGAGTAGGTGCGATATAAATAAATTATATTCTTATTAAAGATAATTCTGTAAATGGAACAATGGTAACATCGTTCCCAGACCTTCGGATTCATACTTGAATTATTTATGGTCGTAGTTCGAGAGCGGCTCCTAATTTTAAAGTAAGAGGCGAATACACCAACCAGCCTTGCGTGCTTGTACCATACCGTCACTGGGAATCGTTACCGTCAATGTCGCATTACAATTATGATATAATCTCATCAATTTGATAAAGCATTCTTTTGTTAACTGTACCATACAAAAAATAAAATACTGGCTTTGAATTTTGCCCACTGTAGTGATGCCGCTCGATAGGTGACTATATCGATTTTAGCAATACTATCGACCTATCGATAGTCCTATCGATAGTTCAGCATCACTAGCACACTATCCAAACTTGTCCCGGGGACGGTCTAATTTGTCCCAACACAAATATAATGGAAAGAACTTTGGTTAGTGATTCGATTATGTCAAAACAACGACGACTGATGGTCGAAAGTTTAATCATTTATTTGTTAGTCGAACGAAAAAGCGGCACGGCGGGCGGCCGGCCGTACCATCCTTTTCTCGAGCCAATTCAGGCCATTTTCGACACTCTTTAGCTTCGTCGTGGATAGAACTAGAAGCTTGAATTTTAAATTGTATAAACTCGGTATATTTCAAATTTCATTTAATTTGAACCAGTAGTTTAATAATTATAACGAGTTAAAAGTTTCTTATTTTTGTCACTCACGTACTCACTGACTGACCGATCATCAAAAGTTAAAGGCACTTCCAGCAGACATAGAAGCTTCAAATTTAGAACACAAATTAATGTTTAGTGTATGAATCCTGGGAAAACTAAAATATTTTGGAAATTAACCGTTGGGGGTGCGGAATAAGGGGGTAAGTATATAAGCGAATAAGTGTTTAAGCGGGTAAGTATATAAGCGATTAAGTATATAAGCGGGTTAGTATATAAGCGGGTAAGTATATAAGCAAGTAGGTATATTAGCGAGTAAGTATATATTAGCGAGTAAGTATATAAGCGGGTAAGTAACAAGGTGGATACCGCCATACAACAATAAATGAAACCACGAGCCCTGATTCATGCAAGGAATAGGGTTATTATTGAAAAAGGTGAGTCTCGAAAATTATTATTTTTATTATTATAAAGTTATTATATTATTAAGATGTTTGCCTCCCTTTTTCGAAAAAACCACACAATTACTTCGCATAAATTTTATATCATTTTATAGATAATTACTTGCTCTACCGGCATCAACAATTGAAAAATTTATTGTTGCTTTTGTAACAAAAGCAAGAATTATTATTTTGCAAAATAATAATTGTTGCTTTTATAATTAATATTTAATATTATTAATATATAATTATTATTTAATAATAATTATTTTGCAAAAACAAAACTTTTGTTTTTGCAAAATAAACATTAAGAAGTACATTAATTTACATTAAGAAGTACATTAAGAAACAATACAGCAATGCTGCCATCTATTGACGGTTGGTAAATCGAATCGTAAAATCGTAGTGCGAATTATTCGCACGGGTTTTGCTTGTTAAAGAATATTTTGACAAAATTTCACGCAAATTCATAAAGTGTGTTTCACAAATAGTGCTTTATTAAATAATATTGTTTAGTGCGATTGCCAAGTCAGTGTATTTATTTAAAACGTTAAAGATTTTTAATATTGATCTTGTCAATATAAGATTTAAGAGTTAGGTTAGATAATTTTACGTAACAACTCAGGACGGAAAGTCCCGTGTGGGGACTAAATAAATTTATAACCGACTTGGTATTACATGGATCTCATAACTTTTTACGTTAAAAGAACTGAGTTGCGAGACTTGGTTTTTTTGACAATTATTGCTTTTATGGGATAAAATATACCTAACTATACCTATACCTAAATTCTCGCTTAAGAACGATGTGGGGGTTATCAAGAGCAGAGTACCTACCTAAATAAGCGTTTTTTTATAAGAAATGCGTTAAACTTATTGCATTTATTATGGTGGGGACATTCATCATTATCATTTATTATTTCGTTATCATTACTTATCTTTTATATCCTACACATTATAAAAAAATCTAGCAATCTTATGTTTGTATCCCACTAGTTGATGCGACAAAGTAATCTAGGTACGTAGAATTCGCAATCGTGAAACGTGACTGTGTGTCCTACACAGAATCGACAAATCACTCCTTGAAGTAATTAAGGCCGTAGGTATAACGCGATGTGCATTTACATTATTCCACGTCGCACCTTCAAACATAAATTGCTCGACTTTTAACACACCTCTAACGCAATATTAAGGTGTACCAAAGACGTCTCGGCACAAGATTTAACACATTTTCAATCTTAATTTCATAATCACAAAGATTATATTACGGTCGGATGGTCATGAAAAAACAAGTGTTCTCTGTATTTTTGAGTAAATATATTGACCTTCTCACTAAGTATAAACCTTCGCTAATGCTCTAATTCGAGGTTTTACGTGTACTGATATTTGCGAAATATTTTTTCTTTCAAAAAACATTCTATAATCTGGTCCATTTTTGCATAACTATTATGTCAAAGTGCTGTATCTAAAATGCATGCAGATAAATCTATTACCTAAATAATTAATTTATATGCAAAGTACCTATTGAATTATAATTATTTTATTAATTTATAAGCAAAATATAGAAGTTTTTCTTATTTATAAAAAAAATAAAACGATTAATATTGATATGGTTTTTTACTGTCTATTTTTTTAACATCACAAAATGTTGTCATGCAAATATGTAGATACGTAAATATGTACCTATGTAACAGGCATCGAATAAATACCCCTTTAAGTGTGTAAGATTCCTAGCATAGGTCTGAACTTGTTAAATGTTTCAGTACGTAGATACGTTGTCGGTTGTAGGTACCTACAGCGGCCAGAGTGGGAGCTGGAACCGTCCATCAGCAACCCCGGGAAGGACGACGGTATGTGTGGCCGCATACCGTTGTAAGGCGCAAGCGATGGGGCCTTTAGTCCCTCGCGGGAAGAGCCCGAAAACAAGGGCGCCGCGCTTGGAGGACTCCGGTTGTGTTCCTTTCGGAGATCCCGGAGTTCTCCACAAGCGCTGAGGAAGGCCACCGGGGGGGTTTTAGTGGGTAAAAATCCCACATAACCCTGTGTCGCTCCCACGGCACCGGGTACCTTTAAAAGGTTTCCCCCTCGACAACTAAAAAAAAAAGGTACCTACAGAACATTAATGTAACCATTTTTCATATTTGTCTAAAAATGGATACGAATAAACTTAGTCAAAGAATTTAATTTGATTTTTTGGGTTTTAGGGTACCGTAATCAACAATAAACCCTAAGTTCGTATTTTTCCATGGGTAGATATTTTTTAAAGGCTCATTAACCGTTAATTTTTTAATTATATCAAACATAAAGTCGGCAACTATGGAAATATTTTGTTACCTACATTTTATTACTAAATATACCTACCGTGCTCAATAGTGAGCCATGATGGGTTGAGATGATGATGATGATGATACCTACCCAGTTAATATTTAAATAAAATAACTAAGTACAAATAACTAAGCCTTTTTCGTACTAGAAACATCTCGAAAAAGAGTTTCACTACGATGTTATTTCGTACTAGTTACAATTACAAAACTGAATGTCTTTATTATATTTTCTAAAACTTATGAAAGATCCACTGTATACAAGTTTGTCACAAGCTTCGAATTTATATTCCTAGACATTATAGTGTATAATGACCAACAGCTTCGATAACAATAAACCACCCAGATTCCTAAAAATAAATACTTTTCGTATACTTATTTCGAATTACAAAATAATTGTGAGCCAAGACAAGACTCGAAAGGGACTAGGACGGTTAGTCTAGCCAGTAGAATACTATTTGGTAACTTTGTTAATAAGTGTGAGGACTTGGACAGGGACTGCTAGCGAAAGTCAGTCCTGTTAGTTATTGTTAGGAATAGAGCAGCTTTATTGTAGGTAAGGGTCTCATTCTAATTCGGTCACAGAAACGTCGCTACCCTTGAGAACTGCGATTGTCGCCACTAAAATAGTTTAAACGGTTTAATTTAATAATTATTTCAATATTGTTCTGACAACTGAAACAATGATTGTCTGTATATTTTTATGCGTTTGATTATGGACTACACGTTCAACCCATTATCGCCTTTTTGCCGAATAAGTTTCTCTCCAATCATGCCATGGAGCGTCGTCTACCACGCTGCTATATTGGCAATCAATTAAATACCTACAACAACCTACCTACCTACCGAATGAGACTTATTATATCAATTACTAACAGGACTAACTATCGTTAATAGGCCCTGTACATACTCACACATATTAACAAACTAACCAATAACTAATTAACTAATTATAATGTTACAAAATGTATTACCTGGACTTACCATCCTATAGTCTGTTCTAGGTCGGATATACATATGTAGTTGTCATGGGTTGCGTCTTAAGGGTGGTGTATGCTCGTTACAGAAAAGTAATTCAATAAATACATAATATTGTGACAACCCTGGTATAGTTACTTCGCTAAACCGGAAGCAATAAATAACAAGGGTCATAAACATGTCAAGAAAACAATAGAACAATGGAACGGAGCCGTCTCGACAGTACGCGCACGACGCTTGGACCTTGCGACAGTGGTCATAAGGTCGAAAGTCGATTGCAAGGAATAATCTCGAACTTTATTCCAACAACTGCCGGAATATTCTAGAATAGCATGAATTGTGGGCAAGTGGTATAAAAGGGGCACTCGGTCGACTGCGTGGCATTCTAGTTTCGGAAGCGAAACCGGGAAGAACCAGCGATACCTACGAGCGATAGCAGCGAGAAGTGAAGTGATTTCTACGGGCGCTACGAAGATCGACGAGTGTGTTTACAAGTGCGTGCATAGTGTTTTGGTGTGTACTTAGTATAATTGTGTATCGACGATTACAATAAAAGTCTTTGTGGTACATTTTGGCATTTTCTCGAACCCATTACTCCTGACACGTAACAATATTATGTATTGGATCTTGTCATATAGATCTACTTCCTATTGTACACAGACATTGAGATATCCTTCTGTCGGTAAGTATTTAAATGTACGGAAATAGCTGCATCTATTTTTAATGCTTGTTTGTAGAAGATACTTATAAATAAAAAGTAACATTTTTGTAAAGAATTCGATTAAGTGCCTTTAGCCGTGACCACGATCCATGCAACTGGATTGAAATATCGGCGTGCAAAATACACATATCGCGACACATGTACCTGTATCTTATTATAAAATGTGTACCTAAATTGTATTAAATAAAATAGGTATAGGGCTGTATAAGTCTCAAGTGCTGTGATGAAAAATACGACCCTTTGAAACTTACACACGAGTTACAAAAATTTGCACACAGCTGCAACAGACTGGTAACGCAATAATCATGTCAAGAGATGACGTCACATGTCACAGAATGATTTCACACAGATGCGAACTTCGCACTTCACTGCCACCTACCGCAGCGCTTGCGAAACAAATGTAAGTAATTACAGCTGTTTTCACAGGCTGTGAACGTCTCGAACGCCGTACCTCGTCATAGATAAAACCGTTCTGTTACTACTTATGTCCCGTACAAAGACAATTCATTATATTGTATGTTTCTAAAATACTTAAAGGACTGCGCACATTACAACGACTCCACGCCAACGCGGTTACGGAGCCACTCAAATGTAAGCATTCAATAAAGATCCTTATATCTTGGACATTACGGTTGAATTTCGAGTGTACACTTGAAAAACGTGGACTACTCCCCACCCTCTGCTCACCGACGCCGTTCACACTCGAAATTCAACCGTAACGTCCAAGATATAAGGATCTTTATTGAATGCTTACATTTGAGTGGCTCCGTAACCGCGTTGGCGTGGAGTCGTTGTAATGTGCGCAGTCCTTAACACAATGTGTCGCGTGTGTCGTAACAATTTATATGCAAATAACGTGGCAAATAGCTGGCTATTAAGCTATAATTTAATACCTAGACAGCCGTTCATGGACGTTGTCGCGTGTTTTGACAAATATTTAGCGACAGAAGAATGCTATAACATTTTATACTTATGTTTTATACGATTGTTCCTAGTAATGAAACATCGTTGGCACGTTTATGAATACTACGTAGCTATTTAAGTAACGTGAATCCGTCCAGGCATCGCTTCGAAAGCTATGAAAAAATACTTATTACAAAAAAGCAACTCCTCAATTTTACTTTTATAGTTAAAAAAAAAACTTTATACAAAGTGGATAAACTGTTCCTGAGACCAGCCGAAATGCGCAAACTGACAAAAATAATAAGTGATAAGTCAATAATAAATTCATATCCCCAATTCCCATACAATTTGGCAAAAACTAAGTATACCTCTAAGTAGACTCTAGATGTCCCGTGATAAAATATAACTAGTTAGGCAAAACTACAATAAAATATGTAAATTATTCGGAATAGTTCGATATATTTTGTACACCAAAAGTATGAATTTGCTCCGATACGATGCACGCAATTGAAGCTTTTAACTAGTAGACATGACCCACTGTGTTAGCGAAAGATAACGATAACGATACGTCATTTATCAATTGACGTAGTACCCAAATAACGCAAAGGTTAACAAGCTAGATCTCTGTTCCAAGGGTCCTGGGTTCGATTCCCAGCGAGGCGGAAATTTTAATGATGAGTTTAAATTTTTGTTCTCGGTCTTGTGTGTTTCCTCAACTTGTGTGTTGTCCATGGCATACACGACACAGGAAATCCTTGTGAGGCTACTGTTAATGAAACTATTGAAATACCTGCTTATTAGGTCATTGTCCTATGATATTTTATTATTACCTACTGATAGAAAATCGTGATCAATAATGTGCACATAACTCATGAATGAATAAGTAAAGGGTAAATTTTTTGCGGTGTTCAATTTTATGATAAAAACTGACAAGTTGACCTTAACCGAAATAACAGTACCTACATAATAAATACGAATTGTTTACAAACAACCATCGAACTACATAATAGTCACGTCAGCGGTTCTGTACGCGCAATAAATGTTCGTCTTATTATTTATTTAGTAGGTACTTCATGCTGATTAATCTACCCTTACATCGCTTATAGATATTTAGATATATTTTACTTACAATTTAAATATTAAAAAACAGGACTTTGGAATTGATATATTTTTTGTTTGGTAAATAAAAAATAACAAATACTTCATCTTTCCATGAATGTTTCATGCTATATTTATGTAGGTCTCGGACCTAAAATCACGTCGTGAAAATCGCGTTCAAATTAATAAGTTTAGATTTAAAGATTGAGTAATGTCACTCGCGCCGTGGAATGTCGCAGGGAGGAAACACTGCAGCCACTCCTATTTCCCCGTCTCATCTGTTTCCTCCGCAAATGTTTCTGTCTCAAGGATATCAACGCGCTCGCGACATGGCGTTCCACTTAAACGATCATTCACGAGAGTTGTAACGCTTGTTTTTGGTAATTTTGTCTCAATAAATCCTTGCTCACATTCAACTTATATTTAAGTTATTAACACTGCGTCGACATAATTATATTAAATTTTATACAATAGACGCGAAGAAACAGAGGTAAATACTAAATTGCTTATATATTTATCAATCACTGGTTTACAAAAGTATATTATCAGAAATATATAAAAAGGTTAAAATGAAAGTGACCGCTAAAATGTGTGTAATACACAATCATCATTGTCTCTAAAACATTGTCAAAATTTATTTTGTTTGGTATCTATTTGAATTATTAGCATTTACTAGCATTTTAATTTCTATACATTTAAAAAATATAAATTATTGAATACTTAAAATGTTAATTAAAATTAAACGTTATTTAATGTATAGATTATATCACTAATACTATAATGTTTTACTAATTAGGTTATGAAAAACAAACTGCCTTAACGCTAACTATATTAATTATCTACTAGCGATAAAAGAAAAATATACAAATAGCCCACAAGCGAGCAGAAGAACCACCTGGTCGTAGAAAGTGAATTATTATAAAAAAATGTATGTCTTTAATTAAAATATTAAGGTAATTAATGTGAATGAGAATATTGCTATGCACTTTTGGCTAATAACTTAACTTATCTACTGGTAGGGGCAGATTAAAGCCACGCACCGTTTTTTGAAGCGTAGATACTTGGTGGTTTCAAAAACTCATAAAGAAACTAACGACCAAAGGTTTTCTTTTAAATTATGTTTATTATTATTAAAAGGCCTCGTACTTTGGCTAAAGAAATACCTAATTTAAGCCATTTCGTACACTTAAATTAACCCACCATAGCATTTGTAATCGTCCTGTTCCTACCTAGAAGTCATTATCTAAATTATGCATATTACATCATGGTGACTCCGTACAATTATATTATCATTTAAATTATCTCATAAATAGTACCGACAACCGCATAAAGATAATTAAGCGGTTGAGAGACTGCTCATGCGATGGGTCGATGCACTCGTGGTTGCAACATGAGTACCAATTATCTTAAAAATATTTTCAAATTATAATTAAAATATTTTAATTTATTATTAAGTGAAACAAAATCAATTAATGACATTCCGGAACTACATCATCTACCAGTCATCAATTTGATAGGTGTTACAATTGTTGTCATGTTATGTTAAAATCTTAATTGAAATCTCTCAAGCACCAGTGAGTGAAAGAAACATAATTTATTAAAATCAAATGATTACTCGCTTTATTTATGGAAAATAATAATCAACAAATTTTTCAGGACTTCGTAGTACGCTAATCTGTATAGAACCACCTCTGGGACACTAAACCCAAAAAGATGAGTTATCGATACAAATGTAAAAAATATGTCTGTCTGTCTCTTGGTCTATGACGTTCGGAATGAAAATAGAAAATCCTGGAAAAATCTCAACCACTTTAACGATTTCGATTTTCGACTGATTTAGAATTTTTCCAGGAAGATAATTAATGACGTAAAGTCAAACATAGACTACTTATTATTTCAAAACCAACCTCTGAGGGGCTAAAATAGGTAATGAAAAGGAAATTCCAAGGAAGGAATTCCAAGCGGACGAAGCCGCGGGCGGGTACCTCGTATTTTTATATGATGATTAAATCTCTACAGTAATCTACAGTATCACTGCTGCAAAAATAAAAGATATGTAAACGATTTCATCAAAAATGCTAATTACTAAACACGTTACCCGAACATTAAGCACTCGGGTTAGTATCGTAACATCTCACCGTGGAGGCAACACGATCAAGCCTCGGGGTAGAAAGCAGTACATTTTTATCTTATCGTATTCATGCACATACCGCTAGACATGGACAGTATAAAACCTGCTTAAGGCCGAATACTATTTTCGAGAGACAGTTCCGCACTGTTAAAATGTTTAGGGATTGGAAGTTTCGGATATTGGGAGCATTTGAGCATTGTGAGTATTTTATTCAATATTTTTAAGCATGCATTTTTGAATTTAAAAAAGAATAGATTTGTATCCCATTTCATTCGATATATTCGATATCGATATCGATATTCGATATAATATTATAAATGTGAAAGTTTGTATGGATGTATGTGAGTGTGTGTGTGGGTTTGTTACTCTTTCACGCAAAAACTACTGAACGGATTTCCATGAAACTTTGCAGTAATATAGCTTAGACATCGGAATAACATAATTCGTTAAAATTTATAAAGATTTTTGAAGGGATTGGTTCCCCGAAGCGAAGCGAGGGCGGGTTTACTAGTTCGATATATTTATGTAGGTATGTACTACAACTGCGCCCGCTGTTGCTTGACTTTTCCAATCACTGATCGACGCTAGCCATTGAGCTATGAATGCCTCTTAGTTTATTAATAAAATATTCACAAATTTTAGGATCTAGTTAAAACAAACAATAAAGTTGATTTATTTACGATATTTTATGTATTTAATAGGATAATCTAACTATTAAATTATAAAACTACCTTAATTTGTACTCATTTATATCAAATAATAAAAGTTTTACGGAACCCTAATAACACTTACGTTTCGATAGCATCTATAATGAATACTTACTGCCGCACTCAGAAAGGTTCATTAAATTAGACCTAATGATTACTTAACTAATTGCCATTAAATCTGTTAATTAACAGTTCATCCCAGGAACAATATTTAAGGGTTCATTTGCTAATGATAGATTTAAGTAACCGTAGGGCGGTGCATCCGTATCGATTGCAATTCGATAAGGCATTGGTGTAGCCACGCTTAAAAATAATTGGTATTTCACAACGAAAAAATATGTATAAAACTATTAAACTCATTATTAATTGGAATATGATTGAAAGTCAGTTCTTTTACTGTTAGTTTTTACTAAAATACAATGAGAAATAGCTATTTAATTGAACAAAAAATAGAATGATTTGCACTTTTTTTCTATGGGAACACTTACTGTTGTCAATTAGACTTGTTGTCAATGTTGTCATTGTCAAATGTCAATGTCATAATAGTAAATAATAATTCCAAGATTTGTTTGTATTTCATTTCTTGTTTAACCGGGCAAAGGCAATATAAATTATATTACATTATAAATTGGCCAGCTGGACAAAGACGGCTTCACTAAAGTGGAGAAGAAGAAGAGGAAAAAGCCTCTTTGTCGCAACCAATGTGGCACAGCACCGACAAGACAGAACCATCTCCTACGTCCCGCCGTTCCAGCGTCTTACGTGTACGTCTCTCGACTCCATCACACCACGAAAGTGTCCGATGTCGTGGAGTATTTGGAGAAGATGACCAAGTACCGGTTGCTGGTAGAGAAGTTGGACTCGCACAACGCAGTGAACTTCAACTCCTTTGTTGTGCGTGTTCCAACCGAACACCTGCCGACGTTTTTGAAGGAGGAGCTGTGGCCAAAGGGGGTCGTCTTCAGGAAGTTCCGTGGACGTCGACGACCACCGGGAGCCACCGAAAGCGCATCTCACTTCGCGACAAAGTGAATTAGTTTTTAAGTTAATATTGTTATATGTATGTTAGTCTGTAAGGTATATATGTTATGGGTCTTTGATACCTGAATTAAAATAATCTATCTGTTATCTGAATAATCGCGTAAATACCTCCTCTGTCCCACTTCTCTAAACCTTCTAGCATATTCCACAAACTCAATAAAGTCACTCATATCAGACTTTTTTGAATATTTAAACACAATGCAACTAAAAAAAAGCTAAGCTACAACCCACTAATGGCCCACTATTGAGCACGGGTCTCTCCTCATTACTGAGGAGGCCTAGAGCATACTCCACCACGCTGCTCCAATGCGGGTTGGTGGAGGGGTTAGTGCCCAACCCAGTGTCGAAAGTTTTCAAGCCGCCCGAAGGCCTCCGACATAGCTTAACGACTGCTATCAATCGATAACAACCGGGACCGACGGCTTTACGTGCCCTCCGAAGCACGGAAGCGCTCAAGAAATTATTGCCACTAACGGTCACCCATCCGACTACCGACCGCGCCCGCTGTTGCTTAACTTTGCCGATCGCTTAGGATTGACGCAAGCCGCCGGGCTATGAGTGCTACAATGCAACTGATTTTCATTAATTCACTGATAAAATTATGGTTTATTTATCACAGTAACCTCAAAACGCAAATGTCAAAATCATCCATTACATAGTTAAGTAAGAGTTCGACTCTACATAAATTTAATGATCATTAAGGGACACTAACGATCCGTTAACTGACTGTGAGAGTGAACTTTTTTAAATCTATACTAAGGAACGAGTTAAGTAACCATTAACGACTCTGAGTGCGGCGGTTATAGGCGCAGTATTCAATTAGCGCTGATTATGTTTACTGATGGTGATACAGATTACATTATTGAACTTAATGGAGCTAAACAGTTTAAAAAATAAAGTGAAGTTTAAAAGTACTTCATCAAGCATTTATTGAAATCTGCTTTGACCGTGATCTTCCATATGGTTCAAAATTCCCATGAATAATTTAACGGTAGGTACTTGTGCATAATTCCAGGATGTTGTATTCTTTTAAAATCGTGAAGTGTTAGTGTAAAAGCAAAATAGTGAGTTGGATTAAAACTATTTATAATTTCATATAATAATTAGAAATAAGAGGTCATGGTGTACTACTTTTATTTAAAATTGGAGAAAAATTGCATCAAATATCAACTCTACATGTCACAAATCTGTAACGTTAATGAACGTCTTAAATGACGATAAAGATTACACATTTACCAATCTGTTACATTCTTTTGTAAAATAATGAATTCACTCAAAATTTTACTGTCCGTATCATGAAATATTACGTCAAGCATACGCTCTAGTTACTCTCCGTTGGATTACACAATACAATTTTGATGGATGCGTTAAATACCCTTATTACGTTTTCAAAATCATTTGACATTTATACGAGTACATACTGGTATGACGAACCTCGCCAGACCTAATAAACCAAACGCTCCGGCACCGTAGCTCCAGAGCAGGGTGTAAAAATACATCTACGAGCCCCTTGGTAACAATCACTAATTAGAATATCGCTAACAACAACAGTACTCGTCCCCGCTACATTACTAATTGCCACTAACGAATGAACCAATCCGAAAACACGGGCTTAATAACCCTCTGCTGACTGAAGTAACCATCTCAGTCCCGAATTGAGTTTTTTGTAGGTTGGTCACAGTTTTCAGGAGGGTAGCGCTGCTCGTCGCTTTTTTAATTCCATAAAAACAACGAATAGGTACCGTTATATAAGGTATAGCGAGAACAAAGATCTCTACAGAGACATTTTGTATCTTGGTCTTGGTCTTGAGTCTTTACAGTACATGCTACAGTAACTCCGTCAAGATTATATCAGAGACAAATCAGCGAAATGTCGTGTCAAGACAACATTACCACGCAGTATAACGGTTTGTAAAATTGCGGTTCCTCCCTCAATCATGTTTTGAGATAGCTTATCTGCTGCAGACATCCATGACCGAGAAACCTTTGTGCTGCATGGAGGATCATAAACAGTTTTAACCTTAAACTTTTCAGAATTTTTTCCTCTTTATTTTAGTAACCGGCACACGAGCATAAGAGCTAAGTATGATAAGCGAGTTTCCCGCTTCCTTATTGACCGACAATCTTTGATGGCTCATCTCTTTAAAAGTGTAAAAACAATATACCTACCTACCTATACCTACCAAATAAACTACAATTTGTACCTATTTTCTTTAACTAAACATGAACACATTACAAGACCATATGTATTGGTTCACCGGGCAGCTGTAAAATTATTATAGCATTTCATGGGTATTTTTATGTAGCAAACTAATATAAAAATCAAGAGAGACACACTATCTTCCTTTTACTCGTATCAATAACGATCTGTTCAGAATAACTAATAAAACAGCGTAAACATTAATCTTTGGTATTTCTACGTTAGCGCCACTAACATCATAAATTCGTAAACAAGGAATTTAAAAAGATTTACATGAATAGTTAAGTGGTAATAAAATGCACGTTACTATGGAGAAGGCGGGCTCTGCGCTGTTCTGCTCGGCTGCGCTACTAACATTCATTTCCTCATAACTCACTAATCGACAAGGAAATACGATAGATTAAAATACACGTCGCTTCATTATAGGTACTAATCATCGATTCGTTATTAATTATACACCTGAAATCATTAGAAGCAAAGCGATAATAATTACTAATCTCACAAAAGCGTTAAAATAACAACAAACAAAACAAAACAATCGCGAGTCCCGCCGCAATTACAGTGACAATAAATCCAATCCATTTAACCAATATCCCAGAAAAACTCATTGAACTCTGCAATACGTCGTCGATAAGAAAGCTGTTTTCGCTGTTCGAGTGAAAGAAAGAAATGACATGTCGTCTCTTTCGTTCTCACTTTCGTTCATCTGGGGTTCAGAGGTGCGCGGCGCGAGAGTGCCGAGGTTTAGTTTTCAGTGATCGCGCGGCGACGGCGCTCTCTGCCGGCGACCTCCGGCCTTTCAAACTATTCACACCATCCGTTTCCTAGTGCTAGTGATGTGCTGAGCGTATCCGAAACAACTCGTTATGAATGTCGATAAATGCGTGGCAAGGACTTTGCACTGTTAGCCGGCACAACAGACACTTACATATATTCTACAAGGTATAGTACACGCCGATAAGTTATTATGCTTAGGCAAAGTGGCGCGACACAGCCCTAGGCCGATATCCTTGTCCTCAATGAAATTTAATTGAGAGAATGATATTGGAATGTTTATTAATCAAGCTATGTTTGTATTGAGACGAATGTCGTTTACTTGTACATACTTATGGCAGATCATCAATGTGTATTTAAAGTGAATCACAAATGTAAAGTTACGATAAGTAATTTAATGCTAATATTAATTTAATATAGCATTTTATAAATGTTTGGAAGCCGAAATTAAATGAAAATCTTTGCATTTTCTTTTTCCTCTTTAGTATTAATTAACAAAGCTAATGGTATCCGCACCCAATTAAATTAACTGAATTTGTAATAATAAGTAAATGTAAGCGAACTACACATATTTATAAGAGTATTTTTTATTATTTTATACAACTTTTACATTAACAAACACTTTGTACAGCAATTTGGCATATTTGCATGCGCGTTGAAGTCTAATACAGGAAACAGTGTATGTCTAAAATAACTGTCGCAACACAATTCGTAAAACATAATGTCAAATGTATTTACTGTATGTGTTCAGTGGCCAGTGGCCTTATGTTCGGTCGGTATCATCTTCGTTATGCAACAATGGCTGTATTGGCACACAGACAGTATTTTTGAGTCATTTTTCCACGGTTTAGATACCAGTCTTAAAGAATTAAAACACAAAAGGTTGTTATATTACTTATATTGCACTACAACCTGTTATTCTATTAAACTTTGAATGAAGTGTGACGTTTTTGTTGTTAGCTCTTTAATTATTGTGGATTCCGCAATACAATACTTATTTGGCTCGTTCATTATATCCGCTTTAAACGTAAAACTAGGCGTGGAATCGAATATGGCTGTTGCTACAAATTCGAAATAATCACTCGATTTACGAATAGCCGAGTAATTCGCACCTGTACCGAACGGCGGATAATATTTCAAAATAAATCAACCACAACCATCTCTAATACGGTATGGTCAAATCGAATTACCAGAATAATTGGTAAATTTACGTGTCCGAGTCGAAAGTCGGTCTATGCACTTGCTTCATCACGACAGGTTAAAGAGTAAGGCGATATAATAAAACATTTTGATGCAATTGTTACAAAGCAGTCATAGCTCAATAGCAACATTGTAGGTACTGCAAGCGACGGAATTTTGAACGTAGTAAGAACAAGAAATCTTACTATACCTACGGGGTTATACTGTTTACTATGAATTACGTTATGAATTCGATCCTAGGTTGGTTGTGGTATCCTTTTCTGGATCCCTAATGTTAAAAGATTGTAATGTCCAGCATCAGAAGACGAAATGACATAACGAAAGTCGATTCTCGACTAATCACATACCGATTGAATAAAAAACCAACGGTTTTTATAGAACACTAGCCGATGAACGTGTCTTGAACCGCGTGGAAATGATTTGCAAATAAACTTGCATCCCTAAGTTTACCTCCTTTTGGATGGAATACACCAAAATCCATTCATAGTGGACAAAGTTAGACTACCACCCTGCCAAATTTCATTTTTATAAGTCAAGAGGTTTTCGATATTCCATGATGATTGAGTAATCTTTCGGTTTTATATTATGTATTTAGATTTACAGACGATTAGATACCTCACAATTCAAATCTAATATTTAACTTATTTTTATTTAGATGAGATTACAAAATATTCCATATGTATTTGATATACATACAATGTAGATGAACATTACAAATCATATTTGGTAATGGATCTAGTTGCAGTCACCCGATATTCCATGTTTATAATTTAAAATATAATATTTATTTTCTTTTTCTTAACACATATGACATTGAATTACTATATTACAAAACATTGCAAAGCAACTTGATTCTCGTTGCTTCCGGCGAATAAATCTTTTTCCGTTCTTATTCAATGATCCCGAGAAAAAAAATATTGTAGTCGGGAGCAGACCTTTCGCATGTTGTTATCCGACCACTTATTCGTAGACTTAACTATTGAAATCGTAAATTCAATACAGCCATAGGTACTTAACTATTTGTGTGTGATTCTTTTACATAAATATATGTAGAGTCCCTCCTAAATCGGACATCTTTTGAAGATTACGACGACGAAGAAATTGTTTCAACGATCTTATTTTATAAATAGCCGACAAACGAGAACAGGAGCGTGATGGTGATATTTTTAATTGATCTTTCAAATCCAATTTAGAATTATATACGACTTTAAAGTTAGTAGGTGGTTCTGGATTGTCTTCAACAATATCGGCGTACAAAAAATACATGTCGTGTGTACCCGTATCATAGTAAAATGTGTACAATCCGCGATGAGTTAAGTTTAAAATCATATGTCTTCAACAAATCGCTTGTATGTAAGAGATAAGTAGGCCAGCTATTGTATTGTGCCTTTGACTTAAAATATGCCTATTTAATGTAGATACCTATTTGTTACGGTTTTTCATTTCATTTTCATTTTCATTTCATATGTTAACTGCCACTGAGCTGACTATGCACTCGATCTTATTTAACTTATGTGCATGGTAAGAGTTCACTGTCGCCCATGGATGTCAATTCTCAAAGGATGAGGAATTATAATCCTTACTAATATTATAAATGTGAAAGTGTGTTTGTTTGTTTGTTTGTTTGCTTGCTTGCTTGCTTGCTTGCTTGTTTGTTTGTTTGTTTGTTTGTTTGTGACGCTTTCACGTCGCAACAAAGCTATTATATGGTAAGGTTTATGTGTGTGGGGATAGTTAGGAGGGTGGAGAGTGACGTAGGCTACTTTTTACCGCGGAAAAACATCCCATTCCCATGGGAAGATCGATGTTTTGTTAGTTGCTAGATATTTATTTTCGGAGTTGTTAATAGATGGAGTTAATAAAATTCATTTGCAAGTTCTGAATTACGCTATCAAATACTACATGTAATTTACTTAAGTCAAATGTAATAGGCTACTTTAGCTCTGCCTCGAGAACTCCCCGCTCCGGCTGTATTCAGTGTACCGCCCGCCCGCTGGCACTATCCTGTTGGCTGACGTCCGCAAGTTGCTGGACTCGCCGACACCGGTGGTGGGCGCGGGCGACTGGAACTGCAAGCATCCGGGGTGGAATAGCCTAGCTGCCAACAGAAGTGGAAGGCTACTTTTTGATGCCGCTGAACAGCACGGCTACACTGTCGAGGGTGTTGCACACCGTTACCGCGGCTCTGAATAAGAGAGAACGCGTGTGTGCAGTATTCCTCGACATGGAAAAGGCGTTCGACCGTGTTTGGCACGACGGCTTTCTCTACAAGATCTCGCAGTCGTCGGCGCCCCGGAGTACCGTTAAGGTGATCTCCAGTTTCCTCGAAAATAGAAGCTTCAGAGTAGTGGTTGAAGGCGCCGAATCCACCGAGCGTCCGATCGCAGCCGGCGTCCCGCAAGGGAGTTGCCTGTCCCCGGTCTGCTACGCCTGATACACCGACGACATCCCTGCGGCAGGGGGGCGTCGCTTGCCCTGTATGCCGATGACGTGGCGTACATCACCACGTCGCTGAATAGAACCCACGCCATCGTCAAGATGCAGCGTGCGCTTGATGCCCTCCCCGAATGGCTCGCCGCGTGGAGACTGTCGGTGAATGTCGGGAAGACGCAGGCCGTGAACATAGGAGGATACCTCAACAGGTGGGACCCTACTCTGGAGCTTCACGGACAAGATATCCAATGGGCCCCACAGGCCAAATACCTGGGGGCAAAATCGACGGAAGACTCTCGATGAGGCCACAGGTTACGAAAGCCGTCGCGAATTCCAGAAGCGCGATGGCAGAAACCAGTGCTCTCCTCGAGCCTCCCTCTCGGACTGAAGCTCGGGGTCTACAAGACCTACATCAGATCCCGCCTCACGTACGCGGCACCGGCGTGGTACGCGCTCGCCAGCGAACCGCAGCGTAAGAGGATGCGCGCGGTTCAGGCGATTGCGCTCCGCCAGCTGACTGGTGCGCCGAGGTACGTCAGGAACGCCGTCGTCCAGAGGGACCTTCGAGTCGAGAGCCTGGACGACTTCATCGAGAGATTGGCACGCAACATGTTCGGGCGTGTCGACGCGTCGCGGTTCCCGCATCTGCAGTACCTGGCGCCGCTCCACACCCGTCCACCGGACCGCTTGCTGACCGCTTGCCGACTTGCTGGTTGCGCGGGACGGGCCTAGCACTGACTGATACTGGGGCTTCGTAAGTCGTCGCCCGGCGCTGATCGGCTCCTGCTGTGCTTCCCACCAGCGGGATTCACCCGATAGGGCCTCGATCGCCTGGGCGGCGCGAAGATGAACCCCATCCCGTTTAAGACTCTGTGGCCTGTAAAAAGGCCACCACTCACCGGACTTGACCTATTGGTTAACCACAGATGGACAACCAAGGGCCTTAGGGCCCAACCCAAGGACCGGCCCGTTTTAACGGGCCGCGAGAGACACAACCAAAAGGGAACTAACTGTCCCGAGGGCTCCACACACCTCAGACAGGATGGAGTGAAGAGAGCGAGTAGTAGGCTACTTTTTAGCCTAAATTCCTACGGGAGCGAGACCTACGCGGCTGTTACCTACGGGTCCCGAAGCGAAGCGCGGGCGGTTCTCTAGTAACTTATAAAATAAAATTTAGTATTCGCCATTCGAAATTTAAAAAATAAACAAATACGAGTATATTTGAGATAATTGCCCACCACTTATCCAAACACAAAATAGTGATTGTAGTCAGTTTTGCAACCAAGTCTCACGTAAATTTGTTTTTGTACAACACGCGTGTTTCGTTGTAGGTATATAACTTGTTTGATGATAATTTAGTTTTAAGCACAGTTTCGTGTTAGGTCCTCAGTATACTCGTAATATTAAACCGTCAAGATAATAATCTCTGCATCACTACTTTTTATCACGGTTATTTTTCAAAACTTTCTACACCTGAAACTTCAGGTCCGCGTAAAATTAATGAAGAATGAATGAAGTTTTTATAGCTACAAAATAAACTTTACAATGTACAACTTCACAGATTAATCGTATTAACATTCACATCCATACTAATATTATAAATGTGAAAGTGCGTTTGTTTGTTTGTTTGTGACTCTTTCACGTCGCAACATGGCTATTATATGATATGGTTTGTGTGTGGGGATAGTTAGGAGGGTGGAGAGTGACGTAGGCTACTTTTTACTGCGGAAAAACATCTCATTCCTATGGGACGATCGATGTTTTGTTAGTTGCTAGATATTTAGTTAGTTTGTTAATAGATGGCGTTAGTAAAATTCATTTGCAAGTTCTGAATGACGCTATCAAATACTACATGTAATTTACTTACGTCATAGGCAAATGTTATGTTCCAGTATATCATTTATAATAGGATACTGTTTAGCCGAGATTCCTACGGGAGTGGGATCTATGTGGCTGTTACCTACGGGCCCCGAAGCGAAGCGCGGGCGGTTCTCTAGTAATAAATACCTTTTAGCACCTAACTCTGATAAACATTCAATTTCATTCTTGAAATAAAAAATATATAGCTACTATTGGATTTAAATAAAAATACAATGCTAAATTATTTACAAGGTAGTTCTATGATTTTAATACGGTACGGTACACGAGGGCATGTCGTTAACGTTTATCAGTGAGTGGTAAATTCAATTGCTGAAATAGTCCGGGTTAAGTAAGTCTGACGGTGAGACGGTTTGCTTAATAAGAGGTGCATTTGTTCATACCATCAGACTTCGGTTCCAGTTCAGCCTACACAAGCCATTGTCATCCTGTTGCCACCGTTTATGTAATATGCATAATAGTAACGTAGCTTCCAGCTTATTTACGTAAATATGAATGAAGTAGGTAGCATTACTTTGTAGTTATGATAAATTTCATTGTCAATATTATGATTGATCAATGTGCGTTAGTAGATTTTCAAAACTATTATTAAAAAATTGGATTTTTTCCATCTTGTCAATATAGAAAGGACACAATCCTTTTTACAGTAAAATTTCTAAAGTACTCAAAACATACAAACGAAGCTATTAAGGTACAAAGCTATTTGTCACAAGCACATTTAGGATAATTTAGAATTTTTTAAGTGAAACAAATTCTTCAGGTAAAATGTGGGTAAAATAGTGTAGGGCTCTGAGTGTGTAGCGTTTCTATACTTTTTTTTATGTATCCAATTTAGGAAAGACTATACATATGAGCAACAGTTAGTCAGCCTTTTTGGAATCTTATGTAAACTTTGAGTTTTTACTTATGTAAAACTTACGTGACGCCGCGTGTTCTAACCCATACCAGTAATTCTTGTATAGTACATATTTACAATATTATATAACCAACGATATCTTACTATGATGAGACAATCGTCATAAAATACCATTGTTAACAAAAAATTGTTACATAAGCACAATTGATATGTGACTGATATGTACTGATATGTACTATATGTGACTGATGTGTCTGATAGTAGCCTCTGTAACCTTATGACCTGTGGTATTTGAAATGTGTGGAAATAACATGGCATTTATATCTAAGATTTTTGCATAGATTCCACGGTTAAAATTTCTTAAGGTTTATTGATTAGTCGTGGTCTGAGCTAAATATATTATAGGTATTTAAATTCATTTCCCTCGTTTATAGAAACTAAACTTTCAATTTACTTTCCTCTCAGAGCCGACTGTCATAAAAGGTGGGGATAATTTTTTGCAACACCTTAATCTTGGGTATACAAGGGCAAAAACTTAATGCCTAAAGGCATTCTCTACCAGTCAGCCCTGGGTGCTGGTGAAAAAGTTAGATGGGCGCAAACAGAACATTTTATACAAGATTTTATACAAGATATATTCTAATAATGAACACATATACACATAATAATCTATCAATACATACATAAATACTCAAAATAAATATAAAAATAATGAATAATATATAAATATAATATATAGTATATAAATGTATTATAGTAGTATACTATCTGTCAGATATAAATATGTAAACATAGATGTTGAGTTACAAAGATAAAATTATCCCTAACCGATGGTAGATAGGCTAAGGTAATGTTCCCGAAGCAGTCTCCTGAAAGCGAACTTGGTCTGAGCTTGCCTGATTGTGTTTGGCAGGGCGTTCCAAAGCTGTATAGCCTGAACTGTAAAGGAGTAATGGAAGAAATCACTTCACACAATAATATATTATATAAGGATAAAAATGGTGCAAACAAATTACAAAATCTAAAATTAAACTTGTGTTCTCAATCCAAGCCGAATAACAACAACTATACGGCCGATGGTCGGTTGAACGATCAGTGGGTCACTCAACATTGTGCGCAGGTGCGACCACCTATTTTAACCTTTCGTACATACCTTGTTCCCGTGCTAACTTCAGTTAGCGTCTCGCACAATGCGATACGATTTCTCACGTACACGCTGGCTATTGTAGCCAACGGTAATCATAATCAGTATTTGCATGTTATATGATAAGCGCTATTGTTTTTGGGCAGCCATCAGCCAACACTGCACGTCACTCGTCAGAGATAATCAATTTAAGTAATACAATAGCTTCACTGAACACACAATCAGCAAGGTATCTGTGCCTAGGGATACGCACGCAAAATTTAAAAAGTATCGATATTTTAGCCGATGCCAGTATCGTATCAAAAGTATTCGATTCCTCAAGGTATCTTTTCTTCACTTACGGTAGGTAGTTTTGAAAAAAAATATATGTGGAAGTAAAGCTGTGGAAGTAAGATGACGACGAAAAAAGTCGCAAGAAACTTGTTCGTCCATAGCATAGGTAAGATAATATTTTCAGACTGACGCTGACGATCGATCACAAAAAAGCTCACCAACTTGTAGAAAGTATCGTTACTTGTAAAAAGTATCGATACCTCTCAATTTCGAAACAAAAGTATCGATACACTAATGCGATTATCGATACTTTATGCGTATCCCCGTATCTGTGCCAAACATACATATAGTATAGATCTACGATGGTAAACATATACTTACGAGTATATACCATAGATGTATTAAGGTAGCAAAATATATAAGTCAATATTGTTAACCTGTTTTAGCACACTAAGGTAGACCGTAGTCGGTAGGTTTGGAGTTTTGTTCTATTTAGACTTTAAACATTCAGCAAGCACATGTAGGAATATAATATTACATATTTATTAATACATTAATAGTGTATGTAATTATAACTTTATTAATGTAAACGTACATATAACTTGGAATGTCTTCGTACATAATTATGTAAAACAAATGACTCTATGACAAAGTAAATAAATGAAATACCTATTACACAATATCACTACTTCATCAGTATTAAATTAAAATTGATATATTTTATACGTAGGTACGTACCTAAAACGCAAACTTAATTTTTTTAAAACTTTAAAACTAAATTTAGTTTATTCCGAGGTTACATGACTTTCGTGGGGAAAATACAAATAGACAGCATCTCCCTCGATCATAATTGAAAACAGTAGCAGTAACTATAAATCATGTATTATCTATATCGAGTAGGTAGGTACCTGCCTTAATTGCTTAGCGAGGCTTTTTACTACATAATGAAGACGTGTAAAATATTTGTAGTCAAAGAAGAATTTCGGGCAAGGTCGGCAGTGATCGATGCTCGGCCGACCGCTCATTGCGTAAACTACCAGTACTTGTTTACTTTTTCATTTTCCTCGTATTTACTTTTTACATGTTAACGTCAACGTCCTTCTGAGATGGCGTATTTACGCTAAAACTATTTGTAGTTAACCAAGCATGTAGGTCTGCTAATGAATTAGTTATGAAACTTATAAACTACTTCGATACTAGAGTCCATAGATTTTTTGCTATTCAAGTGCTTATAATTTTGTGTAGACATTTATATTCTTCTCTTTCCTTCTATCACTGCATTATTTTCTTACCGATTTCTTGATTCAGTTTAATATTAATAAATCTATATTTTATGTACAGCGAAACATCACTCACTCATCACCAAATATCATAAACTGCTTGAGGGAGGTAGTCAGTAGACCTCCGCTAAGAATTAAAAAAAAGACGTGTGGCACTCGAAGACTACCGCGGTAAAGCTATTGCATAGCATTATATATAAATTAACAAAACAAAAAATAATACTGCATTTGTGATAATAATAATAAAATGAATGTATATAGAGTAATAACTCATTTTCTTTCACAATTTTTTCGTGACTTTCTTCATTAATAAATGCACTTTGTTTATTCATATTTAAAACACTTTGTACACAAATTATACGAGTACAGATATTCACTGTTTTACAGTGGGCCAAGAAAGTGGTGTACCAGTTTTCATTTAGTTGCCTAGTTATCAAAAGTTACATCAAAGTTTATTAGAAACGGATAATGCATTAATTTGTGCAAAGAAGATTTAAATATTCTGAACAAAAGCATAAGAACTATTTCAGTTGACAAAATAATCTATTATATAAAAATAAGTCGGGTTTTCCTTCCTGATCCTATAACTCCAGAACGCACAAACCAATTTCCACGGTTTTGCATTCGTTGGAAAGGTCTCGAGCTGCGTGAGGTTTGTAGCAAGCAAAATTCGGGAAATTTTCAATAGAAAAGGAGGAAAACAGGGAAAATCATTGTAAACCAAACAATTTAAGTAGGTGTTGTACATATGTAATTTGGTAGGATTGTCATACGGTTGCCTTGGATATCACGTTGTTACCTTCTACTGTCTAATAAAATATTTTTCCTATGCTGTGTAAATCCTGTAAATCTCTATTTTTCTACCAGGTTATGGGCCCAGATACCCCAGGAGGTATTCCACACTTTCCAGTTATTAACCAAGGTTAATAGAAAGAATTGTACGTATTAAATTTTGTTTATAAAACGAGATGCAGAACAAAAGGAATGTTCAATCGCCATCCACATCGGCGATGCCAGCATCATTGTTGTCTACAGCTTCGAGTTTTGGAATAACTGTCAATTTTGAGAAGCTTAGTGGTATATCCAATTACGGCAATTGGAAGTTTTTGATGCGGATGTATTTGATACACGAGGAATGCATGAGGACTTATGGGACTGCATCGTTGAGGCTGAGTCGGGTGTCCCTAGGGACAATGACGAACGCAAGCAACGACGGGCTCTTGCCAAAATATGTTTGATGGTGCAGCCATCGTCGTTTTCGCATGTACGAAATGCTACCGCTGGCTTTGAGGCTTGGAATAATTTAAAAATGGCCTATGAAGACAAAGGACTGTGTAGACGTCTTGGACTTTTACGTACAATGTTCGGATTGAAGTTAGAACAATTTAATGATATGGAAGCGTATCTCTTAAGGATCACGGAGTTGGATCAACAACCACGAGATATTAATGCTCCATTAGATGATGATTTCCTGTCAGTGTTGATACTGAGCGGTCTATCATCAGATTATGACCCGCTTATCCTGACATTGGAAAATTCTAATATTAAATTATGCAGCGAGACAGTAAAGAGCAAACTATTACAAGAAGAATTGCGTAGAGGCTTTGTTAAGAGCGAAGAAGGCGCAATGTGGCGAATAAACCTTTTATGAAAGGCAAATGCTTCATATGTAAGAAAGAGGATCAATATGAAAAGAACTGTCCGACAAAAACCAACAAAAATGGAAAAGGAGGAGAAACATGTGAAAATGCGTGAAGAGGAACATTATTATCGGCATTAGCTATAGATGTAAATTCGAATGCCTGGTATGTGGATTCCGGCGCAACTTGCCACATGACGAACAACAAAGCTTTATTGCAAAATTATGTTGTGGATACTCCGCGGTTGGTGACAGTGGCTAATAGAGAAAAGATGCATAGCGAAGGACATGGTGAAGAAGAGCTGTTGTTAAAAGGGCACACTAAGACTACAAAATTAACAGAAGTTATTTACGTGCCGGGTTTGTCAACGAATTTGTTATCGGTTGGAAAGATGACTTCAAAAGGGCTTGAGGTACATTTTACAAATTGTTTAGTTTAAGGGCAGGTGTTAGAAATATATAAACCGAACAATTTGTAAGTGTATTGTACATACGTAATTTGGTTGCATTGGCGTATTGGTTACCTAGGATATTATGTTGTTATGTTACGTTTTACTGTCTATTAAATTATTTTTCCTATGCTGTTTTGATCTCTGTTTTTTCTATCACCTTTTCAAATATAAAACAAAAAAAATTCTTTAATCCCCAAACGAAATATTACAAAAAACGAAGCCATCTGGTGGCGAAACGGAGTTCGCCGGGTTTGCTAGTTCTTTTTAAAAAGAAAATTGACATTTGACATTTAAGTCCTACAACGATCTTTTGGCGCGTGAATGACGTGTGGGTGACAGAGACAGTGCCTTACAGTTTGCCTTGCCTGTATGGCACTGTCTCTATCACCCTCAAGTCATTAATATAGTGTCATTATTTTATGTCATGTTATTATTTTGTATGTTTTAAATCTAAATACGCGATAATTCGACTATTATGAATACATGTTGTCGATTCCAACGCCTTATTTAATCCAGATCTACATGTAATTATTCTTAAAACACCGAACCGACGGGGCGAAAATCAAATGTTTGACAGGTAAGATTTGTATGGGAAATTAAAATTTACATTTTTAGTATTTTGCTCGCAATTTTTCATATTTTCTCATCGCTGCAACCTTCCCTGAACTTCCACGAATATTTCAAGACTAAAATTAGCCAAATCGGTTTAGCCGTTATAAAGTAAAAGTTAGTTAACTCAGTTAAAAGTTCTGGTATTTATCGATGTGTGGGTGCATAGACATAGTAACTATGTCTGTGTGTAGGGTGTAATAAATTTTCGTTACGAAATTTTTGAATTCGGTCCCCGCGCCCAAGGCCCGCGATAAAAGCTATACAATAGCTTAAAAGATTTTGCCACATTCCATCCCTGAGGGAGAAAACTAACTAATAGTATGCACAGTGAAATTGTTATTTATTACTAATGGTAATATCAAAAGAAGTTCTCCTTGCTAGATTTTCTATACATATTTTCCAGACAACCTTTCAAATGACCTATAATACTTAGTATAGTATCCGGTCACGCTTGTCACAAAATTGTATTATCGTCGGAACTAAAGCAATATGCAAAATATCAAGGCGTAGTAACTTCTAATTCAGCTTTTGATTCGAATATATTAAAGGTCGCAAGATAAATAAAAGCTTGTAATAACTCCTTCAATAATTTTAAATGTCCTTATACATATATTTTATATAGAACTACCAAACTGCTATCCATCACTTTGGTGGAACACAAATTGCAAGTGGTAGCGAAAGGTTCTTGTCTGATTTTTTAAAAGTTAAGTGCACTTATTATTTAGTTAACATGAAGGACATCCATAATCTACACATTGTAAGATTTTTTTTCTCACAAATTTTAACCCCAGTTTGTACAAAGTATTAGTTATAAAATCAAAACTCTTATGACAATAGGAAATAAGAATAATTAAAAAAACATACTGAGTACTTATTCCGCACTTCATTCTATAAACGTCTATCAACTGCTATGTTTACGTCCAAATTAACACTGTTATCGTCAATATGAAATTGGGTAACAAGTCCTAAAAAATAAATCCCTCACTGATCTAAATCATGATCTATCACAATCTACAAATAAATTACGACAACCTTCAATTTAGGTAGGTCTACCTATTGCACTATCATTTATCATTGATCAATATTGTAGCGAGACAATGGTACCAGGTATTTGGTATTAAAGTCGTGACAAAGGCGATAATACTCGATATTGGCGATCCATTAGTGTAATGAGTAATTATAGTCTTTGAACAGGTGATTGCGAACTGCAGACAGTAGTGATGGGATGGGCGACTGCAATTCAAATTCAAACATAAATTGAACGGGTATTATTGGTACGCCAAATTAATGTTATTTAGTAAAAAGTAAATTTTGGTGTAATTATATTATGTTGGTAATGTGTATAATCTAGTGGTAATTGTAATTGCAGTTCGTTGGGGGATTGGTAAATATAAAATTGAAAAATATTTTACAAGTGATGGACTTTTGATAAACAAAAATTCTACAAACATAAAAATAACTTCGACACACTCTGACACTCCTACATGTCTTTTCTTCCTTTTAAAAATCTACTTATTTTTTCTATACTAATTGGTAGCAAAATATAATTAGGTATGATAAAGAGAGGTACACAAACTTAATATAAATTACTAAAATTACAGATAGATAGATAGTGGCCCACATCAATCATTCCCTATTGTAACAAGTTATCGATTGTCAATCTAATAATGTAGGTATTACAAATATCATTTTAATGTAACAACTTTATTTCTTTCTCTAGATTAACGTTCAGAAAGTGTATCGTCACTAAAAGGTTTGATCGTCGGCGCGGGTCCAGGCAACTGCCAACCGGCTTAAAGATGAAGGCCGAATTTTGCAACACTACTGACATATCTGGCGCCAGAAGGCTTACATTGGCTTACAATAATTATATCGGTAACTACTGAAAACTTTATTGTACAAAAGCGATTTATATGCCAAAGTTCGCATTAATATTCGTTGTTTATTATAAAATAAAAAACTCGACATCTGCCCTTGAACTAACAAGCTTAGTTTCGTTGTAAGACTTCTAAATTTTGGCAATGTTGCCATGTAATCGTACGATTCTTTAGCAACGGCGTGAAATGCCTTTTATTTTGGTCTTTTTCCGCTCTTCTGTTATAAAAGTTATTAAAATTCTTTGAAAATCAAGCAAAGCAGTCGAAATATTTTGGGAGCTGATAACTTCATTATTGAAATTCATTTTGGTATTTGTCACGGTTATCAATTATTCGTTAACATTTTGATCAATTCAAAAGCATATTTATTACTTTACTTATTGGTGTAAGCATATTTTTTGCAAAACTTTGTTTTTGAAGACATTTTGGATGTCAACTTCATCACTAAAGTTTTAAATAAGTACCTATAGGTACCCACACATAAACATAAGGAGCAACCACGATGCACCGAATGTTTTAATGGAGTTTCATAGTCCGTTTTTTTTCGCTACGGACTAAATTGACACATGCAAATGTCAAATTTCTAAATTTTAAATATAGTGTTGTACTACGATACCGGTTTCATGAATCGTTACTTTTTACTCTTACCACATAATTTTATTATTATTTGCCAATAGACGAATCTTTTAAAAGTCGTGGTGAATATGGAGCATCGCAGATAAAAAATATATTTATTGATTTTAATAACTTATTTCACTAAGTAAATAAGACAATTACTTATTTATAATTGAAGAATACGTAGTAACATACATTTAACAACAATAACAGCACATTACGGTTGTCGCCACATTGTTAAAATTTTAAAGACACATTTTTGTAATTGTTACTGAAAAACGATACCGGATTGTAAATTACGTAAGGTTACGGTCGTGGCACATCTCTATTAATGTTTTGCAAAAAAGTAGCAACACAGCTTATGTCAATTTAGTCCGTAGCGAAAAAAAACAGACTGTAGATGGATCGCATCGATGGACAAAAATACAATTATCCATCGATACTATATATGGACAGCCGTAGAGTTACACAGAAAAAATTTTGCAACTAGAATGTGTAAGTAATCATCATCATATAAATGTCGTAAAGAGCCTTTATACGTAAACCTATTGCCGATGTCAATATATATTACTATTAATGTGTGTTGAAGACGTTTATCTCGTATTGAGCACACGTAGTGATAAGTACATACTCATATAAAATTCCATCGCTAGCATCATTGGCAACGCAACTCAGTCGCAATTTCTCACGATTCTTATCGAGGAACGGCTATCTACTCAGTCAGTTGTTCGAACGTTCAAGGAATTTTAAGGCACTTTGACAAAGCTTCTGGGACAAACGTTCCTGTATTCCCGTTAATGGAACAAGTACAGTTTTTGAAAGTTCCCCTCGATTTGTCTGTGATGCCATCATCAGATCCTGATGTCCTTATCATGTGACGGGTCATAAACAACGAAAAAATCGCTGAACACACAAAAAAGTATACAATATACCTACCTCTTTTTTGAAGTCTGTTAAAAATCAAATCCTGTTGAAAAGTTTCATGAAGGTACATTCGATATTGTTAACAATATTTTTCAAAAACACGATCAAATTAGTGCTGTCATTATATTACTGATCGAGAAACGTGTTGTGTTTAAATTTTTGCTGACTTTGAAACTTCATTTCTAGCCAATGATAAATGATTGTCACGTAATGTATTTTTACGATAAGACTAAATTATATGTATACAGATTATGATTTACTTTCCTATCTGTTTAACTTATCTTAAAACTTTAAAACGAAAAAATAAAGTGGTTATAAAAAATTGTAAAGGATTTAGATGATTTATTTATGGAAGTAGGGCCGACCCAATAAGACACAAATCTCGTTCTAGTACAATCGCAGATGCGTTGATACCCTTGAGAACTGAAATGGTCGCGTATAAAAAAAAGTGCAATCGGACCAAAAAACCGGCTGACGCAAGAAACTTTCAATTTTGGACATAATAATATGTAATCTTTTTTTATGTTTTATTTATATTTTATACTTTTATATGTTTTGTTTATGTTTACGTTTCAAAGATCCTGGGTGAACGTGGGTCTGTGAATTGATGCCTAACAAATCAGAGAAGAGTAGAAAATCTGTAAAAATGCACTGTTCAAAATAAGGTAAAAATAATCTATCGTGAAGACAGATACAGGTCAATCAACAAAGTAACATTATCATATCACAAAAACATTAAAATATTACAAAAACTTTACTTCATTTTTATTTTTGTCAATTTTTGATTTCAAATGAATTTAATTTTTTAAATAATTGACTTTAATATTTTTATATGAATAGTATACACTTGAGGTTACGTAGTAGTTTTTACATTAAAGTATTAAAGTCATTAAGTAGTTCCTAAAAGATAACTGAACGTTGTATGCGAATGACTTCAAGTCAAGATTTTTAGTTCCAACTTTGTGAGTCTATTTATCCGATTCACAAAACCAATGAACCATTTTTAACTACCGATATTTTCAGTAGCGAAAATCAGTTAATTGTCCTAAATGTCATAGATAAGGATAGGTTTAAGGTTTGTTGACTAAACCGCTGGCAAACTTTAGTAAGTACTTAGCCAAGTAAATTTATCGGTCACTGTTAGTCTAAAACTGTTACGAAAAATGTTGCAATGCTGATATCAGAGACTGGACAAAAGCAAGTCTAGCCTGAACCAAGATACAAGCAATGCCCTACTTGCAGTATTGGTTCATGCTAGTTCTGTACACTACTGCTGAGTACTGCTAATGGATCTAGGTAGTGGATCAGTTTCTAGACCATATTAAAATAATGTACCTACTACTATATTATGTAGGTAGAGACACACGAATTTTTAATGTAAAGCATTCACTCGCGTTGTATAAGTAATTAGTCTGTGACCCCACATATTCGATCAAAAATTGTTAGGAAATCGCATCGACAAAAATTGTATAATTATACAATTATTATTACAATAGATTGTGTGAATATCATCTCAGTAGATTAAGGCTTGTCATTCATAGCTTTCACGACTAAGCACCGCGCCATAGGATAGAATGGAACCAAAATGTACATAGTTTTTATGTCATTACTTCAATATTAAGTAACTTCAGAGGCGCAGTCAGTGTTTAGGCCATTAGATAGCAGTCGTTAATCCTTGACAGAAGACTAGGCTTAACGGCTTAATTACA
This sequence comes from Hesperia comma, assembly GCA_905404135.1. Lineage (NCBI taxonomy): Eukaryota > Metazoa > Arthropoda > Insecta > Lepidoptera > Hesperiidae > Hesperia > Hesperia comma. The sequence goes on along the minus strand of FR990027.1, from coordinate 6,162,486 downwards.
AGGAGAGTTAACAGGGTGAAGCAATTAGAAGCAGCAATGATTATAATATTATAAAGTACATAATGTGCCTAATAAAAATTGTGCTAAGGACGTATTTTTTTATTGTTGGGGTTTCGGGATCCTGAATTGATTAAAAAACATAAAGTAATTTAAATTAAAATTCAAAAGTTCTCAATTTTATATTTCCTTTGAAATTTTAACTAAAGTAGGTACCTACTTACCTAAATGTTATCTCACCAAATCAGTGAAAGATCGTGAAATGTTCTTGAATAAATTTCGTGTTGCTAAAGTTTAATCCTATGGCCTTACATTTACGATATTCACGATTCTCACCTATAAAGGATCCCTATGTTCACTTTGTAGTACAGCATTTGCAAGAACACGTAATATTAAAGTAATGGCGGCTATTTTTTAATTCGATTGTTTTGTTTTATTAAACTTTTTAGGTAACACGTAAAATTTTGATCTTAAGATGCTATTAAAACACAAGAGACAATGTAACTATATTTTTCATACCTAGCCTCTATGATGGATTCAACTTGAAAAATAAAATGTCTGAAAATTATTCCCTTAAATTAAAATTGTACCATACTGAAATAAAATACATTTATACAAATCTACAGTTTGATATTAAATTTTATAATATTTTCAATTTATTTCCAATTTGATACAAATCGTAATATTCTTATTTTTTAAGCAACTTTCTAACCAACTCTCTTTCTAACCAACAACTACTCTCTTTCTAACGAACCTAATAGGCGGATAACCTGATGGGCAGTGGTCATCGCTGTCCAAAGACTACCGTAATATTTGTAGGTACATTGCTGACCAAATATGAAGCAACAACCTTATTCATACTTGTGTCACACCGCGCTTTGTGGAATACACGTTGGCGGATAACACTGTTTAGTAGTTATGTAATTTAAAATTTCTTATCATGTCATAATAAATAGTAATACAATGTTCATTTGTTACAGGCTGGACAATATTGTGATACCGGTGACGTCACCAAGAGAGATATAGTGAAAATTTCCGTGTAATAATGTGGTGTGCGTGCACTCTTGTCGGCAATGCGTTACTCGTGAGTCGGGGTTGTGAAATGAACAGTGAAACACGGTTGTGATCACTCAAATGAACGGAAATGAAAAGGGAAAAGTACAAGAACACTCATTTAGGACTTCGGTAAGTTTTTGTTTACAATTTTCTATACGAGAAACGAACAACATTGGTGTAACATGACATGACACACAATGAACACGGTATGAAATTAATAAACGATAGAATAATTATTTTAATATCTAAAATATAGTCGAAATTTTATAGAATTAGCAAAGCTGATTAGCAGTACGAAATTTAGCCGCAAGTTTCAGATAAGCCAGTTAAACATTGTTATTAGTCTCTAGAACTAAAATTTTATATTAGGTAATAGAGTTATTTTAATGGAAAACATAAAAATTAAAAACAAAAAATCACTGAGTTACTAACCTCAATATTTTATGCATAAGTTAGTATGAAAAATTATATTGATAACGTGAATATGGCCCGCATCATTACAGTGCAATATGAATATGTAACGAGATGGAATATTTCAGATAATGTAACTAAATTGTATTTTAGTGACGTCCAACAAAAAACCCATATTTCAAAGATCATTCAAATCAACGCATAGCCATTACGACTAAGCACATTTACTAGGACTTCCACCACAAAGGTACTTATTCATAAATCATGACAATGCGGAGAGTGGTCTTTTGTGCGATATGTAGTTTAGCGAACGCCTGCTGACAGGCGGGACAAAAAGTAAGAAATCACAAAAGTAAATAATAAAAGTGAGACTACACTGGTGTGCCAATGTCCCAGTTAGCCGGCAGCTGATTTCGTCGTGATATAATTGCACTGTGCGGTGATGTAAATTTTGGTAAGGCTCCAGTGAGTGAAAGTGTCAACAATGAGCAAGCGAGGCGGAACCCTGACCGAGCCGAGGTCTGCTTCAATCTGATGGTAAACCTCGGCACGTACATATATGCCCTTTAAACTTATAATGACCTATCAATCATCCGATAATTGCAAACTCGTACGATACCACGTGCGTTTTAATTGAAAAGTAACTGTTTTTCCATGACACTCAAAAGTTTGCAATGACTGTCACTATATTTTTCTTTACATATAAACAAAAACTTGCCCTGGAACTTGTTTTGTAGTAAGTGCAAGTAGGGTCAAAAAGGTCCTTGGAAGTTTCTTGCCGCTTTTTCTTCCAAGACCACGCACGGTAGGGTTAGGTTAAAATGATGGCGCGTTTGTAAAATAAATTTACCTTCAAAAAAACTTCATTACATTTATTCATTCATTCAGACACAACGCGCATTCGATAAATGTGCTTCATACACGTGATTCAAGAGGGTGTAAGCAAATATTAATTGTTTAATTTATTATTTTGGTATTTATCCGTATAAAGACTTCCTTAACACCATAAATATAGTTATTAACACTTACAAACCAATTATGTTAAATGTTACTAATTAACACCTTCTTGGTTTTTTTGTTCGCATTTGAGAATTCATTGTTATCAGTTGTTGTCATGACATGTCGGAAGCCTTTGGGCAGCCAACCAACGCACTGGACCAGCTTGTGACCAGTGGCTGAAACGACCTTGTGTCGCAATAAATATTATAAACATTAGTCAAATCAAACATGTAGAGGCTTGCACAATCAAATGGATAATCGTAAACTTCATATCAATTATGTATTGAACATTTTATTACTTTAGGAAATCATTGGTAAAATGTTTATTTTTATTACCCAAAGAAACATGAGTTCGGTGAATCATAATACACATACTAGTGAAAGTCTATAGACGAAAAACGAAAGTACGAAATTAAAAATAATTTAATAAAAAATTAATTATTTTATGATGCAACAAACATACCTATTTCTCCGCAAGAATACTGAATACTTTTAAACATCATGAGTTTTGACAAACCAGAAAGTCATTGCCATATTGATTCGTCATCTTCGAGAAGTAAAGTACCATTATGATCAGAAATAGGTAGTACTAATCCGAAAAATAAATAAAACTTTACGTTGGTATTCAGAAACTAAGCCATTTAATTTAAGTATAAGTACTTTCCTGTATACTTTTAAATTTCATACACTGGTGAACTAGGTTTTTCGTTGTTAAGAACATTTTTAAGCTTTCTAGTATCTCCATGTCAAATAAAATCGATTTAATGTGTGGGAAAACAGATCAGAGTGTATTTTAGGGTGTGACGGATATATTATTTACAAATAGTTCTGCATGGAATGCATGTTTTATGGTCTTACGATTACAAACGAGCATGCATAACTTAGCACCACTCTTTCGCTTCCGCCCATACCAACCTTGACAGACTCAGAAAACAACTCGAATACGAGTATGACTAGGGTGCTCAGTCTAATTCGCTGAATAGCAGAGGGTTTTAGCAATATTCAAATAAATAACTTTAGTCCATCAATTCCTCATTTACATGACAACTGTGGCCATGAATGTAGTGATAGATCTGTTAAGTATTGTAATAATGGGTAGTAGTAGTTCAGTTAGTTAGTGTTAAAACGTGGAGGAATTTTGTTAAGAAGACATTGCTTCTTACGTCCTTTAGAGAACTTGCAAAGAAAGAAGCTTGCTTTCTACTTGAGTGTCAGAGGTGTGGTTGCTCAATGCAGCTGCGGGCGCGGCAAGGTCGCTGTTGACGCACCTTTGTTTTATTTCTGCCAGCCGCAAACCGAGTGGTCATGACCGTAACTACACAACTAATAATACCGACGAAACACCATCAAGGGGCAGCATCGTCCAATTAGGGTTACGGTGACATTTAAGTGTTAGAGTTTCCTATACTTACATAATATTACATTAACTCACTGGTGAATCTTGTTTTATGGTAAATTGACGACATCTAATCGTCCACAGGCAACGTACCTAATAAGTATCTCCAATTTTTGTAATTCATCATAATCAATTAAGTGCTTCGACTTTTTCCAATTTGAGATACGTGCATCGCTTAAGATTAAAATTGAAAATAAACCCTTTGGTACTTATTTTATGCTATTTTGTAATTGTATTATGATAAAAGTTAAATCGCTCAACAGTAATTTTCTTCTACTTACAATAGTGGAAATATCATTGTTTTTAGGGTTCCGTACCTAAAGGGTAAAACGGGACCCTATTACTGAGACTTCGCTGTCCGTCCGTCCGTCCGTCCGTCCGTCCGTCTGTCACCAGGCTGTATCTCGTGAACCGTAATAGTTACACAGTTGAAATTTTCACAGATAATGTATTTCTGTTGCCGCTACAACAACAAATAGATACTAAAAAACAGAATAAAATAAATATTTAAGTGGGCGCCCATACAACAGACCAGATTTTTTTGGCGTTTTTATACATAATGGTACGGAACCCTTCGTGCGCGAGTCGACTCGCACTTGGCCGGTTTTTTATAAATCCTACCTAAAATAATTATACAAATAATTAAATTTATAAATAGGTACCTACGTACCAAATTTGCGAGGAAAGTTAAACTCTCACAGTATCTTCTAAAACGATTTTTACAATGTAAAAACATAACAGAAGAGATAAATTGATCTAAAAATACAAAACAATACAAATATTATTTATTATTGTGCAGTAACAAGACATTACAAAATAAATTAAATGAAAAGAAATTTCATAAAAGACAGCCTTATCGCTAGGCAGCGATCTAAATAAATTAATCTACCTACTTAACAATAGTAGATTGTATGACAAGGGTGCAAAGTAATATTTTTTCGGCGAGGGCGTTTTTTGAATCCAGAGCGAAGTGAGGGATTCTAGAGTAGAATCCCGAGCGTAGCGAGGGATTCTTTAGTAGAATCCCGAAAGTAGCGAGGGATTCAAAGTACGTCGCCCGAGCCAAAAATATACTTGCACCCGAGTGATACACTCTACTTTTACCCACTATGAGAAAATAATATATATATAATAGAAAATAATAGAAAATAATACGTAAAAATGCACGAAAACTTAATTTTAATTTGAAAACGAAATCTTAATTTGATTTCTTTTTTTATTATTCAGCTGGCGGGGCCCTGGCGTCGTACCAGACATTCTTTATTCAAACAATATTTGCGTTCGATTTCTTTAGCGCAAAATACTAAAATGTTCTAAATTCAAAATAGGACGGAAAAGATCTAGCCGGCAGGAAAAGTTGTATGAAAATTCATTCCCGCCCGCTGAATAGAAAACAGCAACTTTGGAACCCCCTATGTCCGAACCAAGTAGTCTTTTTCGAATAGGTGTGATGAAAAATACATTATATCTACCTATTTAAACGGTGATAATATTATGAAAGGCAACATTCACTGCCGCACGAATAGTGTGGGAGTAAAATTCGACTTATTAATTATATCTGTCTTACAAGTTCCATACTTATTATGTTTTTACATGCTTAGTAGAAGCTACAGTGGGTATATTATGTCAGTGGTTCAAAAAGTGCAACTCGTATATGAACCTAACGCATCTATTTTTAGTCAGGTATAAACGCTTGGTATTTATAATTATATTGTATTTCTGCTTATTTACTTCTTATAAGATTTTATTTTCTAATACGTTTCAGTTTGAACAGGAACTAATTGATTCAAAATATGCAAGATGAACGCGAATTCGCAGACATTTATAAATAAATACACACTTAATTTGTTTTCATCCCACCTATTCGAAAAAGACGACTTGGTTCGGTCTTAAGTGATCCAAAGTTGGTGTTTTCTATTTAGCGGGCGGGAATGAATTTTCATATAACTTTTCCTGCCCGTTATTTAAATAATAGTCGGGTTAGTCGGGTCAGTCGGGTCAGTCGGGTCAGTCGGGTCAGTCGGGTCAGTCGGGTCAGTCGGGTCAGTCGGGTCAGTCGGGTCAGTCGGGTCAGTCGGGTCAGTCGGGTCAGTCGGGTCAGTCGGGTCAGTCGGGTCAGTCGGGTCAGTCGGGTCAGTCGGGTCAGTCGGGTCAGTCGGGTAGTCGGGTCAGTCGGGTTAGTCGGGTTAGTCGGTTTAGTCGGTTTAGTCAGTTTAGTTAGTTTAGTGACTGTGGCAGTATTATTCCTGAATTTGAGGCGCCTTTTATTTTCTCATAGGGGGGGATGAAAAGTAGAGTGTATCACTCGGGAGCAAATATTTTTGGCTCGGGCGACATACTTTGACAAAAAACCTATACTTGTAAAGTTATTTGATCTGTGATTTCATTTAGATATTACTAACATCTTATATCTACCGTAGTACGATACTAAATACGGCGATACTACATTTGTTTGTAACCGTGGGACGTTTGTCTACAGGTAGGCTCACCTGCTCTATAATTACATAAATAAAACAACGCACAGCCGAAACTACGGAACACAAGGTGAAATTTAGAATGTATGTATATTATTTGGGGAGAGTAAGGAAGTTCTCCCCTTCCCTCCCCGATTCGTGATATAAACAATTCCAAACGGGCGGACGCTAGTGTATTTTTTTCCTTAAATGTCACGCCTACCTACATATATTATACACATAGCATACCTACCGTACAAACTCTCGACGATTATTTTATTTCAGTTGACACATTTTGAACTAATTATGTATTGTAAAATTATAGCATCTCACTCAATTAATGAACTATGTTTTTTTTTCGCTTTGCAAGTGTCACTACCGAGTCCTTATATTACACGAGTTATAAATACGCGGGATTTAAAAATATTGTCAGTAAATTTGTTTACAATAGGCACTTTTTTATTTTCTCTATTTGGATAATATTTCATTGATTTATTATTATTATTATTTAATTCAATTCAATGAATAGTGAGTAGGGTATTAAATTGTTCTAATCTCTTTATCTTTATTAAATCAAATCGATAAAACTTCGTCACATTGCACTTTGTTATAAAGGAATTTGAACTGATCTTGATAACACACATAAAGCTCGTGAAAGAAGTAGGTACTAGCTACTAGCTACTATCGCTCTGTTACATCTTGTAACATGATTTAGGTATAATAAAACTAATAACTAATTGTTATTGGGAACTATATTTTTAAAATTACTTTGCAACTTGATAAAATTTCATCACCATTTCATTTTTATTCAGTCGATATAATAATATGTATTATTTATGAGAATGATGTTTTTATGGTCTTAAAATAGATGACCATCATACAACACCACCTTTTTCTACCGCCCTTTACCCACAAGTATGATCGACACAGAGCAAGACTCAACTGGGGACTAGATGGTCAGTCCAATTAGAAGATAATGGTAGAATATTAGTTCCTTAATGTGATAGTACAATAATTATAAAATAAATGGTATCATTTAAAAGAATTTAATGCAGAAACAGTTAAAATTTTGTGTGAATTTACGAAATATAATATTAGTTTTTTTCTAAATATCTTCCTTGTTTAGACACTGATAAGGTTGGCAAGACCTTAATGAAAATTTAGAGATCGAACTCGACCATGAATCCATAATTCTGTATTCCAAAAAGTTTAAATATGTAAATATAAACATTTTTCTTAAATTTATGTATATGTAACAGTTAAGAAATATGTAAATTATTTATAATATGTATAACAAGATACATCTTCATCCGGGCAAGTATTCTCAGAATACGCGCTGACGTCGAAGGGTTACACCGGCTGCAATGCAGACGGTAACAACAGGTCTTTCCAGTTTCCATCTTACAATCATAATTAAAATGTAATCTTCGAAGTTATTTTTCATACCCGTCAGGGCAGTCCCTCAATTTTAAGACGAAACCCAACCACTGCAAGTCTCGGCCCCGTAACAGTTTTATCAACTCTGTATTTTATCGTAATCTTTACCATACAATCACACAATGTTATTGATATACTATTTATAGTGAGTAGGGTATTAAACTTCAATACTTATACTACTTTAACTATTTTTTAAAATATCGGTACATACGTAGAGACATCGTTATTAGGGTGTCCCAAAATTCAGGCAAGAAGTAATTTTGATAGAAAACACAGGTTTATAATTAAAAATTGTAATTTTTTTATTGTTTTATATAGTATACAGCATAGGGTTATGTATGGAATAGCATATCAGGTAAATGGCCTCCACTACTTTGCGTACTCTTTTGTTGAAATTTTCTATGGTTGTTTTGCATAAATGTGGCTGAATTTCGTTGATACAGCGCTCCATTTCCTCCTTCGAAGCGTGGGTGGTCGTGGGCTTGTTGACATAAGCCTTAGACTTCAAAAACCCCAAAGAAAAAATCCAACGGCGTTAAATCGCATGATCTGGGCGGCCAATTCTGATCACCAAAACGGGAAATTACACGACTCATGTAGTAAGTAATTGAATTGTTTCTCGGGCTGTATGGCATGTGGCACCGTCTTGTTGAAACCACATGCAGTCCACGTCCATATCTGTAGCGCTCCATTTTTAATAACCCTGAACTATCAGCTATCACGCTGTATTTTTTTTGGTTGGCAAGACTTTACCGCACAAATGGCGCAAAATTCAAATCTTGCGTGAATTTTGGGACACCCGATATAAATCAGTTACAGTTTTTCATAAAATGTATTAAAAGGAATAGGCTTCTATGACAAATAGGGTTTCCATTGTTTCCACGGAATGTACAGAACCCTAAAAACGAGCATCACTTAATATTAATAGGCCTCCGTCAAAAAGTACTTCACTTAAAAATTTCGAAAGAGCTCGGTATCTGATTGAATAATCTTTGCGTCTAGTCGCGTCACGTTTTTGGACGTCACAAGAGTCCCTTTTTACAGAGTCAAAGGTTGGAAAATGTTAATTAAATAAATATTATTTACATTACTCACAACGGCGTATATGTCAGCGCTACGACCTCGGTCGACCGCCTTGACTCAAGCTACTCACCTCAATACTCAATCATTGGTATCCTCTAGGCTGTAACCAAATATTAATTAGTGAAATAATCAACATATTCACACAGCACGCGTAGTGAGCAGAGGTAAAGTGTATAGCCATGTCCCAGTAATAAAGGATGGAGTTATTACTCAGTTAGTATTAATTAACGAATGGCATTTGAGTCGACCCTGTGCCTCAGGCGAGTTACATCGGCGTGTAGTCATCGGCAAAGGTCGTTAATACCGGTAGCTTCTCTATATTTCTTCCAAACATTCCATGTACCGATATTCTAAGCTATCTCTTACTGTCGCTAAGGTTTTTTGTATGAAATGCGAAATTAGAATAATTACAGCATTTTGATTTTCGTTCATAATTATATAAACACTAGTAAATCCGCCCTCGCTTCGCTTCGGGAAACCAGTCCCTTCAAAAATCTCTATAAATTTTAACAAATTATGTTATTCCTATGTCTAAGCTATATAACTGCAAAGTTTCATGAAAATCCGTTCAGTAGTTTTTGCGTGAAAGAGCAACAAACACACACACACACACACACTCACTCACTCACATACATCCTTACAAACTTTCGCATTTATAATATTAGTAGGATTAGTAGGATTTTTACCGTTTCTATTTATTAAATTTTACCACTCCAAAGGATTATCAATATCAACAAAAAAGAAAAGGATCTTCTACTATATTTATGGATATAATATGTGTGTGTGTGGATTAAGTTAGCACCCTAAATAATATTAATCACATTATGCTAGTTATTTAGTAAAAGAATAAAAACAATTGTTTTATTGCATGTACATATATGAATTTGTAAAACAAGTGTTTTACAAATTCATATACATGCCTTTAAATAAATCGAGACATAATTATGATAAAATTTAATTCATGTTTGGTTCATAGGAAATCGGGTCTTTTCACAGTGTGTGAACTGAGTGAGCATAAGAAAGAATTTGTAACTTTTTTTTAAGGCAGTAGGCGATTTGTATCTAAAAACCACAACTTTACAAAGGTTTTACTAAAAGCTAGTACACAAATCTTAAATGTATCCTTCAGGCTCTTTTCACACAACGCTATTTGCAAGCGACTCGGATCTTGTCAATGTATGAAAGCGACGCGTCCACGATGCGTCTTCTGTCAGTGAACAGTGTCAGATACAGCGAATTTTGGATTGCGTTGCAGTCGCGTAGCTCATAAATAGCGTTGTGTGAAAAGAGCCTCACGGATTCATAATTATGTAGATCAGGGTGGTCTTAGGTGCCAACTGAGTGAGCATACATTAACTGATATATCTTAAGTTTTATCTTTTTACAAATTGTGAGATTGCTTTTACAATTTTTTTTATACTTTTACTAAATAACTAGCATAATGTGATTAATTTTATTTAGGGTGCTCACTCAATCCACACACACACGGATAATATAGGAAGTGTATGTAAGACATCTTTAGTACCTGAAGGAGCAGCCCTAGATGAAATCTAGAGTTTATTCCTAATAGGTACGAATGATATCTAATGTTTGTCTAAAACGTATTGAACATTAACGTCGTCAAATATTGGTTATTTCTGTATTTCTTTTAAAAATAACTTCTTACGTCTGTTTTCCAAATACATACACATAGTCTTACAAGGATGTGCCAAAAGATCCTTATACGACTGTACGTAACTCATTCATGTCAGTCATGATGGTGCTGCGTAGTCGTTTCGAATTTAAATCCAAAATAATGGCTTCTGCGATCCTACAATATGGATATTGTTACACATTAAAGGAACTTGTGTGGTGACAACAGGTTTCAGAATAATAAAATGAAAATGCATATTTATAAATAAGGTGCGATTATGATATCTACTTTAATCGCTATTTCCGTACAAAAGAAAAAATGCGGAAGCAGTAATGTGAAGAGTATAATTATCATAATTGCTATTTATTCATAAGAAATATAATTATTTATTTGACTATTTAAAAGTTATTCAATGTTGCTTATTATCTTAATATCTTGAAATGGTTGATGTCATCACAATTTAGCAACGACTCCTAAATATTACACATAGGCGTGAAAGTTGCCAAATTGCCTAAAATTATTTCATAATATAACATAAAATCACGTCTTAGGGCATAACATAGCGTATTCCCCATACATCGTGTTATGACGAGGGTCCTATAATACGTTTCAATAGAGTGCTGACATTATAATGGATGCGTGTTTATTGACCTAAGTTACAAATGCTGGAAGGGTTTAAAGGTTGAACTTGAGTGAATCCAGTGTTGTTTGGGCAGCAATACATTTATCTCAACTAATAGTGTCATAAGTTTATACATTGAGATGCACAATTTTTAACGTCCCGGCAGATTTTGTTAGAATCTTATTTCATAGGTATAATGTACCTACTATGATATTGTAGTTAATGTTGAAATTCCCTTATTAACTATGACTTCATAAAACAAACATATTTTCTACCACAATTAGATGAGAATGATAAGTAAAGACGAATAAATATTTATTTCACAGGAATTTTAATTGATACAATTTTTACATTTATCTCTATTACTTAAGTGCTATTACATATACTTTCACTGGAATTACATTTTATATTGCAGCTTTCATTTGACTTACCGCAATAACTTTAAGAACCATGAAACATGGTTCTTACCTCCGTTCTTTATTGATACATCTTACGCTAAGTATTTCGTCGTGGGCGCATTGCTTATGCAATAGGATGTTTGGCAAAGAAAGCGTTGTTAACACGACAGTCATGCAGTTTACGGCACAGTGTGTGCCTACATATCATGTATACTTGATGTGACCAGAAGTCCAGTATATAACAGGACAGTCCCGTTTTCAGGTTGCCTGTCCTGGCGTCTGGAACGATAGCCTCGGGATGCAAATAATTATTTATGTCTCATATTTTCAAAATACACTGAAAAGTCAGTGGGCCGGACCATGTTTTAGTCGTACTTAATTCGTATGATTCCTTTGGAACCGCACTTTTCGTGACGAAATGAGGGGTGCAAAACTGAATTGCTCGTGAGCGCTCATTCACGTATGTATTAATTACTTCACAAAACCTGTAAAGTGACGAAAACAGATGTCCCATTTTATGTGAAAAACAAAATGGTCACGTTGTTTGTATTATAAACATCAAACAATTCACACACAAATTTAATTTTCGTGCAAATGTCATTCACGTATTTGGTATTACGTGATTCATCGCCAATTTATCATTACAACCTACAACTGTCTTAATGTTCGGGGCTCTTTTCAACTATTTTTGCTTGACATTGTCTACTATGAATTAAAGGGCGTATTAGAAAATATAATACTGCTTTGTGAAAAGTATGGAGGGCACACGATATTTTTTATGACCAATAATTAACTCTGATTGAAAATAATGCTCGTAGTTGCGTGCAAAAGAGACATCAGACTCCCCAGTGCAATGCGCAGAGACCAATGCTCATAACACTAGACTGTAATAGATTAATGAATAACTTTGTTTGTATCCATTCACTTGTCAGATAATAATCTGGGCATGTATCCTTTACAACTAGTGTATCAAATTCTACCACAGGACGTTTCAATTAAAGCTTTGTGCATATTAACTATGCCTACCTAGACCTACGGAATGGCTGATCGAAGTACGCACATTTTTTCTTTTTTTTTAGTTGTGTTAGAAACAATAAAGATTTAGTTATATGTAACATCCTTAGGCGTTATTTTATATGTATCATAATCTATTTTTATTGTCTCTACATACTCTACATTGTTGTTTGTTATTTTAAACGCGCTAATCTCAAGAACTCGGTACTGATCCGAATTGATTTTGTTTTGAAGAGTCCATTTATTGAGGAAGGCTGAAGGCTATATAACATTACGCTACTACCAACAGGAGCGGAGCAACAAGTTTCCCGAAGCAAATCGAGGGCGTTTACTAGCTAAAATATATGCCAATACGTAATCGAATCGCAAAATATGACTGCTGTTAGAACGATTTCTAAACCCAGTCGGGAGATAATGGTGGTTACAATTTATCAGTGTAAACAGCAGGTTGTCACCTTTTCCCCTCCCCCTCCCTGTGGTTCGTGGGAGAAACTCGCAGTGACGTAACACGTCACACATGCGATTGTTGCTTGCACTTTCTTTGCAGCGACAACGACAATATAATATGTCAGGTCGACGAATTCCCGCGCGATCTCTTCACATTCCGTGACACCACAATGACACGTACAGTTCAGGATAACAAATAAATAGTTTATCGACGTGTACATTAAACTATTTGTCACAATTTGTGAAAATTTAATGAATATAAAACCTGAAATCACTAAAATGATAACATCTAATACTTTGGGGCCATACGCGCTTAAATCAATAAATTATTGTCACTCCCCAAGGAGGCGGGAGGGCGGTTTTAACAAAGTATGACATCATATGACATAAGGTAGGCAGGTAACCTTCTTGATGTCACATAATCTTTAATGTTTAAACTACAACACAAAACAGTTAAAATTGTAAATTATGGGACAAAACAGGTCATTAAATTTATCTTTGATGGTTCCACGTGTGGCAATAACAGGATGCATTTAAAATACCTAAATGATTACCTACTTTTTAATATCCATTTCTTTCAATTGGTTTTAAGTAGGTTTACTAATTGTAATTCCGAAGATCTGAAAGAAGTAGGACAAACACGTAATTTCTCATAATACACATCGATTGAGAAATTAATTACGGAAACATATTAAATTATTACACAATGTAATTACACGTGACTTTAATTATTGTGAATAATGGACTCATCGGTATTCAGCAGTCATCTAGGTAAGATCTTAATATTTTCAACAACCACGTGAAAAGATAATTTATATCAATTATCACGTGTTATAGATCCTTATTCTATGTTCACAATATTTTAATAGCTCTATCATGTATTCAACAACTATTATATATTATATTTTCTTACCTTTATATTTAAGTACAATCAGTATAACAATACGCGCAAAATAAAATAATTTATTCACATTTAAAAAAACACAAAAATAATAACAAAAATTCGAACCTTTTTTTATTCCTTTAAATACCTATATTTTGAGCAGCCTGTGTAATTTTTGTACGTTTGTTTTTTAGCGTCGAAATAAATGCTTTATTTTGTTATTTCTTCTTCAAAATTAATAAATAATAACAGAGTAACAAAGAAAAATTATGATACAATTTACTTACCTACCATTGTTTTGCGTTCACATCATATTCATATTCATAGTCATATCGCCCGTTTCTTTCCTCTGCCTTTTCGGACAGAAACGTTGCGATGCCACGCCATTTGGTGTTACCGATGTGAACCACTAGAGTGACTCTAGTGACTAGCGACTAGACAGATTGCTCGTCGGCCCATGTCCATAAGTTACACAAAAAATATTTACGGCAACCTAGGTAGGTCGTAATTCTAGCTGTATGTACTCAACAAGGGCAACTGCATGCCTGTTTACTATGTCAATTAAAAGTACCACTTGAAAAGTATTAAGTTAAGTAGCGCAGGTGCACGGAAGTGTCCGATTTTCCTGCACATTGTGACACGGAGGTTAGTAGGAGGTCGCACTCGAGGCGAGCTAAGGATGCCGGTAGCTGTAATTACGTTTCTTATTACTTCTACGTGATATACATCAGATGTTTAAAACATTTAAAACATTACGGTTAACATTCTTTATACAGCTTTTTTTACACAAATGGAAATATTCACGAGTTTCACGACGCCTCGTAAACTTATTTTGCCTTAGTAGCGGCCATTCTCAGTTTATTGGTTCATTAGATAGATCTCATCAAAACAAATTTAAGAGTAAAACTCCCATTGCTCTCTGAGCAATAGTTTTTGAAATATAAAGAAAGTTAAGAAAAATCCATAGAAAACAGAAAAACAAAATATCTGCTCCCTACATACATATATATTTTTCATTAAACTTATTGTGGATTGAAAGGGTGATAGTAAAGGCACCGTATGACCACAAAAACTGTTAAAAAAACTGACAATTTTTTGAGTAAAAATCAAATTATGTGTTTTTGAATAACATTTTTTTTCTAAGACATTTTTACGTATTAGCATTTTTTTCAATACGAGATGATTACTGATATTAGTAAATGTTCCCACAAAAAAAATCAGATGCTACAACCACAGGACCTAGGAAATATGATTTTTTGAAATTTTCATAAGGATTGTCAACCTGACGATTTTTCTAAATCGGCGCTGGTGGTAGTAGTTAATTTACGGTAATAACCATCTGTATGCCATATCAGCGGCATATGTTTTCTGTGCAGAGAAAAAAAAGATTTAAAAAAATTTCACCTATTTTATATGTTTAAAATATTTTTAAATTTTGTATTTAAATTTGATATTTTCGGATAGCGAAGATTTATGTTCACGACAGATTCTATTCTTCGATCCGCTCATGCAGCTTCTTTAAATTATTTTTGGTCAATTATATGATCACATTATACCTACCTTTAAAAAATATTCTTAATGAATCCAAAATTTAAAAGTGACCATTTCAAAATTTAAAAGTGAATTTCCATAGAAATCAGGAAAAAACTTAGAAATGCAATATCTCCGAGGTCCTACTAGATAAAAATTTCGTTTTACCTTTAATATATTGCTACATTTTGTACTTATGTTTTAAAAGTAAAATAAAATGCTAATACCTCATAATTAAATTAAGATTTAAATATTTCCTAGAATTAAAAATATTTTTTTTTCTTGCTTTTGGCTTACCAATCAGGAAAAAACTTAGAAATGCAATATCTCCGAGGTCCTACTAGATAAAAATTTCGTTTTACCTTTAATATATTGCTACATTTTGTACTTATGTTTTAAAAGTAAAATAAAATGCTAATACCTCATAATTAAATTAAGATTTAAATATTTCCTAGAATTAAAAATATTTTTTTTTCTTGCTTTTGGTAAGAGTCAGAAGCTTAAGAGTTTTTTGTAATGTTTAGTTTTCGGCTAGTTATTATCTGGTAAAATTTAACTGACTAATAAGTTGCGTTTTTAGAAGTTATAAGGAACTAGTAAATCCGCCCTCGCTTCGCTTCGGGAAACCAGTCCCTTCAAAAATCTCTATAAATTTTAACAAATTATGTTATTCCGATGTCTAAGCTATATTACTGCAAAGTTTCATGAAAATCCGTTCAGTAGTTTTTGCGTGAAAGAGCAACAAACACACACACACACTCACATACATCCTTACAAACTTTCGCATTTATAATATTAGTAGGAAGTAGGAAGTAGGATAGGATAGGATATCAGTTTTTACGAATGACCTTGACAAATAAAATAAAAAATTGTATTTTCAAAACTAAGTAAACGAACTACATGGGTGTATTTTATAATGATTTAATAGAGTTAGAACCTTAATATTAAACAATAAAACAAGCATGACCGCATCTGAGGTGAAATAATACACTGTGCGTCGCGACGTAGCGCAGTTAGTAGGTAAAGGTAAAGAAAGCAAGGTTCGTTCGCAAGGTTTTAATTATGTGTTGAGGTAATTTATTTTAAAGTATAAAATGTTTATCTAAATATTAAAACGAGAAAAACAATTTTTATAACAGTTTAATATTTGAATTTTCGTGAAGTTATGAAATTTTAAACGTATTTTATTTACTTGCTGTAACAATAACTAATTTCTTATGTAATTGACATAAAAATCTATACGAGTATACATAGGTACTAAGTATTATCTACTTACAGGTACATAATATAATAATTTTTAACCGATCATAACAAAAATCAGTTCATAATTAAAAATATTTTAGTTTATAGAATCACGCCTAACAATTTTCGAATGTGGCTACTAAGAAACTGATTTCCCGAAGCGAAGCGAGCGCGGATTTACTAGTTTTATTTAAAGTTCCATACGGAATTAATAATCCATTCATAATTCAAGGATATATTGTGGTAAATATTAAGCTTCTTCTATGTATATTGTTATGTGACTGCTCGCACCTGACCTGGTAATTTAGCCAACATCTATTAAATGCAATTTTACGATCCTGTCATAGGTTACGCACGCAAATTACCTAAACAATCATTGATAATACAAGGTCTAGTGTTAAAGTTTAATCATACGTGTTAATAAAGATGCCTTACTGTAGATGCCTTACTGGTGGTAGAGCCTAGAGTTCGCCCGGGGTAGTACCACCGCCAGCCAAGGTACTCAGTACCATTTCTACCGTCATAATAATTGTTTTTAAGAGCAATTGTGTTCCGGATAGGAAGGTGTGGAGCCGGTTTCACTTTTTTAGAGGCGACCATCTCAGACCTCAGGGGTAGCAACGCATCTGTGACCGAATTGGAACAAGACTCATACTAATCATTACTAACTGGACAATTACTAATATTAACTAACAGGACTAACTATCACTAACAGTCCCTGTCCTCACACTTATTAAAAAACTAACCAACTAATATTCTAACACCATCTACTAACTAGACTAACCACCCTAGTCCCAAAATTGGGTCTTGTTCTAAGTCGGTCACAATTGCCATGGGCGGCAGCGGAAGGGTGGTGCTGCATGCTCGTTTGCTACCTTAATTCCATAAAAAAAATAATTACGGACTTTGTATGTACCAACAATTCGACGTATTTCTCAGGGTGCATACAATTTACGTAATAAAATTGCAATGTATTACTTAAATAATGTATACCTACATATTTATTTCGCTGACATTAAATAATGTAATTGACGAGAAAATCGTCTCTATAATTTATTTCTTTGTAGATTGCGATCCTATATAAATATTAAGATACGTACATTAGGTTTGGTTATCATGATAATAGATTTATCATAATAATATTATAAACTTTTCTATTATTTACAAATAGGTACAAATGTTGTGAAGCGCTCACAACCACAACCCGACGGCTTGCGTAGATCCTTAATGGTCGAGCTAGTTAAGTAACGGCTAGGCTGGCGCAGTCGGTAGTGGGATGAGTGAATGCTAATGATTAATATTCTTATGCGATCTAGTGCTTCGGAGGGCACGAAAAGCCGGTTCCCAGTTATGATCGTAAGGTATCGTTAAGCCATGTCCGAAGCTTTCGAGCGACGCACAAAAAACATCCGATACTTGGGCTGGCCATTTACCCCTCTACCAATCCACACTGGAGCAGCATGGTGGAGTATGCTCTGTACTCAATACAAGACCATTAATAGGTTGAAGCTACTACGGTGTAAAATTTTAGAATCCTGTCTCATAGATTAGGTACGCGTGCATTACATAAGATAGAATTGATGATACAAGGTCTTTCGTTTAAGTTTAATAATACACAATAATGAACGTGGAAAACCACTCTGTTTCCGAAAAAAGGTTAATTACGAATCTGTCAGTGCACGCAGCTTACGTAAGAAGATATTGATAATACAAGGTCGGGTCTTAATCTTAAAAATTACTGAAATGAGAGACATCAGATCTGTTTATCAGTTTTTAATTTACAAGGTGATAGGTGTCGCGAATGGTAAGGTTTGTTGAGCAAGTTTAAACCACAATTTTAGGGATATTTTTCAAGTTGATACCTATAAAGTGGTTACTGATGGCATTGCCTATGAATAGATATCAGTTTCTTTTGTCTTGTTTGATTATTTATTGATTTTTAGTATTGATGAAAATCTAACATCTTTAGACGTACTTTATATATAATATGTAAATAGGTAGGTACACGTACATTTGGCCAATAACATCTGCATAGGAGCAGATAGAGCAGTATTATGCTGTAGATTGCATATCCCTTGGACCAAAAAGTTATCATTTTTAAAAGTACCAACTTCTTTATCTGCGTTGCCGCTAATATTCTATCACCCATGCGCAGTCCTCAACCATATTAACATAGTAAACAACTAATGTTCTGGAGTGTGTGGCCGTAATACAGTGCTGTAGGTACCTCTATCTACCTATGAGCAAAGACAAAGAAAATTAATAATGTATTTTAAATTACAAAGAAATATCGAATGACTGCAACTTAATCCATTACCAAATACGACTTCTCGTGTATTAAATTAATGTTTAATGTTTTGTAATCTGTAAATAGGTTCAATATTAGAATTGAATTGAAAGGTGCCTTCTACTTGTTAACACCGTCTGCATACATCCTAATCCTGATTTGGTCTTGTTCTGGGGAGGTCATAGATGTCATGGGCGGCGGCGGAATATCATGCTTATTTTGCCACCTTAATCTTAATAAGAGCGTAGAAAAGTCATGTCTGCTTTTTTACAAAATTGAAAAAACAATATATTGAGGGGGTTAAGAAACAGTTATAGAAAATGAATCAAAATTTTTTTTTAATTAAAAAAACGTTTGTCTGTTTGCGCGCGCTAATCTCCGGAGCGGCTGAACGGATTTTTATGGGACTTTCACTGAGAGATAGCGGAGGTTCCTGAGCAACATTTAGGCTATTTTTTATCCTGGGATTCCCGTGGGATCAGGATTCACGCGGAAAAAACTCCTATGCGCGAAGTCGCGGGCTTAAATTTTTATGGAACTTTCACTGGGAGATAGAGGAGGTTCTGGAGCAATACATAGGCTACTTTATATCCCGGGATTTCGGCGAAATCAGGATTCACGCGGGAAAAACTCCGATACGCGAAGTAGCGAGCTTAAATTTTAATGGGACTTTTATTGGAAGATAGAGGAGGTTCTGGAGCAACATAATATAGGCTACTGTTTGTTCCTGACTTCTCGCGAGATCGGGATTTACGCATGATAAACTATGTGATACACTGAGTTCCACGCGGGCGGAGCCGCAGGCACAGCTATTTTCATAAATAATCATGTTAACACATAAGTCAAGGTCATACATCCCATATGCAATGACCTCACCAACTATCATTAAATTCATCACGGTAGGTACCTCCATCACTTTTTATACGCAGTGGTAAAATCTTTAACCTTTATTTATATTCTCAGAAAAAATATATACTTACAATCTAATTCATTCTGATGATGATGACATAATTGATTGTAACTGCAGCACAAGTTATGTGTGATTAACTTCAGCTCTACAATATTACGATTCCAAGAATTTTAAATCTAATTTAATCTAATCTAATACTTTTATGTTTTTTTTCATTGATTTGAAATAACAAGGCCATTCTATTAAGCCAATTTTAAGGGCTAAGATAACTAACAGCCTTAAAAAAACCGGCCAAGTGCGAGTTGGACTCGCGCACGAAGGGTTCCGTACTATTATGTATAAAACGCCAAAAAAATCTGGCCTTTTGTATGAAAACCTCACTTAAATATTTAGTTTTGTAGCCACATATTGGCCACAAGCGGCGCCATCTCTTGGACCGACAGGTAACTAAAAGCGTCGGAGGCGTCGTAGCCAGGAGATGGCGTTGCTTGTCGCTAATACATGTTGGCGACAAGCAACGCCATCTCTTCTAAGGTAACTAAACTAAAACTACAACAGGTAACTAAAAGATGGCGTTGCTTGTCGCTAATACATATTGGCGACAAGCAACGCCATTTCTTCTAAAGTAACTAAACTAAAACTACAACAGGTAACTAAAAGCGTCGGAGGCGTCGTAGCCAGCAGATGGCGTTGCTTGTCGCTAATACATCGAAGCCATATTTCGACTTAAATATTTATTTGATTCTGTTTTTTAGTATTTGTTGTTGTAGCGGCAACAGAAATACATCATCTGTGAAAATTTCAACTGTGTAACTATTACGGTTCATGAGATACAGCCTGGTGACAGACGGACGCACAAAGACGCATTTTAAAGTTCTTCGGCCACGTTTCGAGAAGAAATGATAACTCTATAGAGCGTCTTGTTGTGCAAGGCAAGGTAGAAGGTGTAAGACCTCGCGGGCGGTCACCTATGCGTTGGACCGATCAAATTAAGTCTGCGGTGGGTGGCCCTGTACATGAGTGCACCAGACTAACAGCGAACAGGGAGAGATGGCGCGACATCGTGAGGCGAGTGACATCAGCCCCGAAAGTGACTACGTGATGGCCACGACCGTTCTGTCAAGAACGAATCGACTGAGAAGAAGAAGAGACAGACGGACGGACGGACGGACGGACGGACGGACGGACAGCGAAGTCTCAGCAATAGGGTCCCGTTTTACCCTTTGGGTACGGAACCCTAAAAAGTGAAACCGGATTCACACCTTTCTAACCGGAACACAATTGCTGTTAAAACAATTATTACACAACAGAAATGGTACTAGGTACAGTGGGATGTGGTGGCAATACCTCGTATCAATTCTATAGGCTCTGCCTTCTACCTATAAATGTAATTATAGTCTACATGGGAGCCGAGAAGCTTCATTGCAAGTGGGCACCTTCCTATGGTCATCATTCACATCCAAGCATCAAACGTGTTGCTGACCAACAGCTTTTGGCCCAAATGTTTTTCGTTTAGTAATCCTCCTTAGTAACACTCTCAATTCATGAAATTGCATCCGAGATCACTTATAATATTTCATACGTGATGGTGAAACAACTGAATTAGAAAGAAAATGAGGCCAATGAAAAAACAAAGACACTTGTCTAATTAGGGATTACTTAGATCATTACTGAGACTCGGGCGTTATATACTAAAGGATATTTCGCAAGAGAGCCCCGGCAGTCGAGCGAGAAGCAGTGGCCGGACGCGATGGCACTACTATGTATTTATATGTATACTTGAGTTTTCGAGGATATGGAATTGCCCCTGTAGCGGCACCCGTCCCGTCAGTCCGTACCCGCTAAAAACAACCTTATTACGTGCGCTCAAAATTTTATTTAGCTTGTAAGCGAAATATTCTTAAGGCATTTAAAATTCTCGCCGTCAATCTACAATGAACCTTAATCACCTTAATGAAAGTTTACATTCGCTTGAATTACCATTAAAATGAATTCTATATCGAATGCGAACGGAGTATATTAAATATTTTTGATGAAATTAGATGTAGAAGAAGAAGAGATGGAAGCCAGAGTCCGTCTCGTGTTGTATTGTATTCCCGGCCAGAGCGTACATATTTAAATGCCAGACATATTAATTATAGTTGTTTTCGAGCCGTGATGTCCGTGATCGTCTATGATGTATTAATTACATGTTTCCCTACCACCCATGATACTGACTTATATGAAGGATCTCATATTGTAGATATATTTTTAATTATGGTTTTCTTTAAGATGTGTGTTAATTCGGTGACTGTTCCAGAAAACTAAAATACTTTATCCAAACAGTACCTATTAGGGGAATTTGTGTTAAAAATAAAATAAGGACTTCATTAAAGAAGCTGCAATATAGCTCAGAGATGCTTCCGAGGATTTAGTGGAACGTAAGCTAAAGTTGATCAACAAAATAGGAACATAGAAGGTATCTCAAGATAAACGACAGGTCAGGTCAACAGTGGTAGGATACAATATATATTATGTACAACATATTTATATGTGTCTATTATTAGCTTAACTCATCATCATCATACGAGAAAATATGGCGTGGCGTGACCCCAATTCTGTGATAATTTACTTCAACTGCTACACTTAAATAATAGGTATACTTATGTAATACATAATTATCTTAAGCCTCCCAAATAATCAATAGATATATTAGATATAAATAAAACCCTCTAAAAGAGCCCTTTTGGGGACAAAGTATTTCTCTCAGTCAAACTATGTGTAATCGAAATATCGTCGCGTAACATTCTCAGGGCTATGCACTTGCCGGAAGGAAAAATAATGTGTTGATTTTATTCAATATTAAATGTTTTTATAACATTTAACAGCATTATAAGGTCGACTTAAGAAAATAATATTATAAATCTCTTAACGTCTAACCTTGCAATGTTTTTCTTGAAATGTTCAATACAACGTATTAATAAAATAACATGTTCTTTTGAATGCAATACGTTCTTGAAATTAATAATGTTGTAAATAATAAGTATCTACACTCATCAAAGAAAACAAATTATGTTAAGATTCAAAGTATTTACGATCCGAGGTCAAGGATACATTACAAATTATGATTACAAGAATAAATACGTAAAACTCGGTTTCTGCCGATTATTCATAGGAATAAAGCGTGGGTTGAGAGTTTAAAAAATACGTAAAATGCACTGAATTCTATTGGAAGATCTGTCACCATGAAAAATAGTATTGATTGCGAAAGATCAATGAGATAAAGTTTTCCTTGATACTGCTAGATTGGTCACATCGAAAAATTTTAAAATATCACACCAGCTAGCACTAATAAAATACAAGTGGCTACACCCCATTAATGGCCCTGACATTGACTAAAATTGATTAACACCATCAGACCAAGAAAAGTTTTTTTGTTCATTTTATTACCAAACCAGACCAGGGGTCTGGAATCGTCATGAATATGTTTTCCAAATTTTGTTAGTTTATCAATTACATTTCTTGTATTCATACAGGTATCATATTTTGATTCTATGTATCATTAGATAATAATAATATATATATTTTCAGATTCTTTGTTTGATTTCCCATTAGTTTTGTATTGACAGGTCTATAAATTGACAAAATTTGCAAAAGTCCAAGTCACAAATATAAATCCTTTAATGTTCTTTTAGCTGACCTTTAAAAACATTAAAATTATGACTAGCATCAACTAAAGTCGTTAAACAAGCTAGTAATTAATACTTATTAGTTCAATTCATATCACCGTCAACATTAAAAAGCAATGAAATCCTGATCGTTTGACATTACGTCGTACTTATAAATAGCTGAATTTTAATTATCTCTGGTTATTGCTGAATGATAATCTTGAACTAAATCTCACCGAGGCTGTGTATGTTGTATTACTACATGGCTGACCCGACTGCGATCTCGTTAGGCCGATTACAATCGCGAGAGAAACCGGGGCATGGTAACATCAAGTGGGCGGTGAGGCAGACCTCAATCAAATGCTCCTATTGAACTGTTCAATGTAGACAGGGTGGTTGTACTAGTGCTGGACACTTCAAAAACCTTTAATAATAAAAATGGGCATGATTGTATTTTTGATCGTTTAATTTTACAAAATATTTATTTAATTAAGGTTTTCATTCAGGAATAAATAAAAGTTTAACTTGGGATGTAAGGGTTCTGTCTGTAATCCAAGCCAAATTCCTTCGTAGTGCAACCTGCTGAACAACGAACGAAGCTATGGCGCCACGTTGTCTTTTCTTGCACAGCTTCTTTCTTCTTCAACTGATTGACATTTTGCAACAAAGTCACAGATTAAGGAGAAATCTTTCCGATACGCAAATTAATATTGTTTAATTTCAGTGTTAACAATATAAAAATTATTGAGCATTTTCTACTTGGAAGATTTGCGCAAATGTCGATCACTGGAGCAATCATCTTACTACTAGTTTTAATTATGTACTAAATACAATATTGACAGCCTTTTAAAAACCTAGATACTATTTTGTAAGTCATCACAATAGAGCACAAAACGAGGTGTAGAACTGCTTGACAGATTTAATGTAAAACGAAGAGCTATTGATCGTGGTTACGAAAATATTTCTTGGCGTTAATAAAAATTGTTGGTTTTTAAACACTGAATTGTAAACGATTAAAGAATTTCAATATACCTATTTGTCGAGTCTACATTACTCGTGTTTAATTTGAATTACTATAGAAAGTTTCAAATAAAAAATTTCATCACCGTACTCAACAAACACTTCAAGACAAAAACGCAACGTCAATACTCTACTGAATTTAGGAAAGGTTTAACGCAAAATCTTCCTTCTAAAATATTTCATTTAAAATAAGCCATAACTTTTAAACGCTATCAGTGATTTAATGTTATCAGATCTCATACAGAGGCAAGCCCCAGAAACAAGTCTTGATTCTACTGAAGAATGGGTAGGTACCTAGTTGGAAGATGTGAGGTTTGTAGAGTAAACATTAGTGCTTACTCTAAAAACCTCACATCTTGCGCAAAGTGTATGGCCCTAGTGTTTTTTAACTTTCCTCGACGACTGCTTTAGATTACTTATTTATTGGATAGAAATAATAAATTAAACATCCTGCCATATCGAAATTAATTCTTATGTACTGTTCTAAGACAAAAGACATTCTCTTCGGCATCATAAATTGCTCACTCTTGAATAAAGTCTGAAACAGACTCGGAGGTAATTTAATGTATGCGTGGCATTGGGCGCCATTTTGCTTGCTAGAATAAATGGCTATTGTATAAAGTCGTAAGACATAATTACTCTTCCTCGTGTAATTATTTGTGCACAGCTCCCGCGCAATAAACAATTTAATATGAAAGTACACGCATGACCATGCATCGGTTTGAGTAATAAACCACGGATATATCGTAAAATGTAAATAAACACGTTTTAATCGCCTTATATTAAAAAGAAAAGAGGGGAGCCATGAAACGCCTGGATGAGACAAGGGTCCTTTTGCTATTCTTGTAATGTGGTATAATTAAATTTTTATGAATGGCCAGTAAGCAAAAAGTTTTATTGAAGAAATAAATATAAAATTGTGTAAAAAGCCTGATAATTATCACAGGTGCAATTACTGTTTATAAACTACCATATTAACACCTAGACAAATGTTTATGACGTGTTTCCGCTGCGTCCCCATGTCCATAAGCCGTAGACGATTTGTACTAGATAATTCCTACCGCAAGACGCATTAAGGAACTTCGGGCCATAAAATCTATATTACACGCTACAAAAGAGCGGGCAAGCCATCACATGGCTTCAGCCCATTAATTGTCCCACTATGAAACACGGGTGTCTCCTCATAATTCTCCGCCTCCTCATTAGGTACATACCGATCCCTATCTCATGCCAGCAGAGCAGATGTTCGTAAGAGCCCGCTCGTAAGAGAGAGCTTGATGGTTGGGCTGAAACTGAAACTTGGCTAGGTGACTAATGACCACCTCTTTGCATGTGTTAGCGGCCAAACATAACTTATGACTGGGTGCATGAAAGGCAGCATTTCTTTTGCAGTATTACTTGTTTCTTTTTTCTTGGCAGGCTAAGCGTTTATGATGGATTTAACATGGACCGATATCCATAGAAGAGAGTGATATAATTTATTGTCAGGTTTCCCACCTAGTTTGTCGACTATTTATATAGGGTGATTTGTAATTCGACGTATTCCTCTTAGGATGTGATATATTTAACATTTTTGGTTTAGTACGAAAAAATCTAAATTAACTACAAAAAATTCAATAAAAAATAAAACTAGTGTTCTGAATTAAGTTGTTTAATTTTTTATCAATTACTATACGTCAACAAACATTAATTAAGTCATTCCACCAGAAGTTTTTTATTTTTTTTTAGTTAAATTGGGATTTTTTTAAACCAAAACAAAAATAAGAATATCTCGATAACAAGCTGACTTGGTATAAGGGTTATTATGGTTAATTTTGTTGGAAATTAGTTGTATTATCACATCCCAAGAGGAATACGTCGAATTATAAATCACCCTGTATAAAAGAAAAGATGTTAGAATATTCCGGACTGTAGATATCAGTAACACAAATGATAAACTCGGATAAAGTAGGTACATGTATGTACCTACATTTAAAGTAAATATAGAGTAGGTACCTACCTAAATAACTTATCCTTAAAAACGTTAACATTTTAATATTATAACATTGAAATGTCCTTCACATTTCAATTTGGTAGATGGACAATAACTCGACTTAAATTGAATCAATAGTAAAACCTGTTAGTACCTAATTTTTTTTTTTTTATGGAATTAAGATAGCAAACGAGCATGCAGCACCACCCTTCCGCTGCCGCTGGGCAAGTCTCCCGGATTCCCCCTACTTACGTATATTGCACCCTTTACAACATCAGCCTCAAAAATCCAATTTTAAAAAGGGCCAGGAATTCAGAAGCCTAACACCCCCTACATCAGGAGCCGGATAAGTTCATGGATATTACTGATGCGTTTCTAGAAAATTTGCTAGGTTAAGTTTGTTAATGACTATTCTATGCAAATATCGAGTAAAACGTTTAAAAACTTACAAGGTTTACAAATTACATACAAGCTGGCCAGGAAGATAGAGGCAGTATTATTGAGATTAAATTGCGGTGCGGTACTTGCAGATTTTAACGTAGTGGCCCACTCAGAAGGGCTTACTGCGATTTCCTTGCCACTAGTGGAAGGATTAATAGAACCTCGTACACTCAAATCCATTAATATGATTTCGAAATCGTAATTTTAGCCACAAGGCTAAGCCTCTTGTTAACGACTCATATTTAAGTGACTGTAAATCTAGAAGGCTAATAAATAGACTATCGTAACTATAACAATAGCTCATTCTACTTTGACACTGATTCCTTTCTCTCGATAGGGTTAAATAATATTATAATAACTAAATCTGTGTCACGACTGCTGTTAATGTTTAATGGGTTCGTAAAACTTGTCGAATTAAAGAATTATCTCGGTTTATAGGTATTTTATATCTTGAATTGATGGGTTGATTACTTTTCATTGTATCTTCATGGTTCAATCGGACGACGGGTGTGATAAAAGTACTCGGCCTTCAAATCAATATTAAAAAAAATTGTCAATTTTCTTTGTTTCGCTTAACTCTTTCGAAAACTATTTGATCTTCGTCACAATCGGTGCTAGAAAAGATATCTTGACAGCCACATCATTAATTCAAACTAATTATAGTAAAGCTACTGAAGTGTATACACTTACACTTACACTTACCTACACTTAGTTTACTTTACAAATGCATTCAGCAAATAATATTGTTGAGTGCCACTCGTAGTGAGATGGATCCTATAACTTAAACAGATTACAAGCACTAAATAACATGTGAATCGGACCGGTGCAGGTGGTCGTCGAGTGAAAAGGTCACAAGTCTGTACAGTAAGTACATAGAGAAGTGTATAATTTTGTAAAGACAATAAAAACAGGATAGGTATTTAAAGTTTACACATTATATTTTAACTTATTACTTTTTAATGATTATATAGCGTAACATACAAGAGCTGAAGTGGAATATTAATGCAGAATTATGCATGATAATCTTGAAGGTAATAACTAATTGATGGTAATCTGAAAGGCGAAACATGTATTATTACCCAGCCTATTTTAGTTTATATCATACTAAACTTTTAAATAAATTAATTACCAGGAACGTTAACGGTTCCTGTTTGAAATGCACCACCACCAAATAGCAGTTTCAATTTTATATTATTAATTCTATAGTCCTGGATAATGAAATAAATTTCCTAATGAACTGTAGTAACTTATAATTAAGTGCGTGCAATTCATTACCCGTGTGCACTTTTAACAACTTACACGTAGCAAATGAACATGCAATACATGCAACACAACACAATACAAACATGCACCCCCTGCTATCGCCTATGACAACTGTGAACTGTGACCGACCAAGAAGAAGACTCAATTTAGGCACAAGCTTATTTAGTAAAGTAGGTACAATGGAGATTATCCACCAGAGAACGTTCGTTCGCGAAATCTCAGGAATATAAAAAAAAATCTTAAAAAATTAAGTCACAAACAATACAGAACGAATATTAAATTTAACGTCTTCCATTTTTAGTAAAGATTCTCTTGAATACATAACAAAAATTGGATTTGTCCAACAATTTCCCAGAAACAAAATATTATTTCAGCCTTTTTAATGTAAGTTACTCAATGTATAATAGGTAACATGGTGGCATCATTTATATTATATGTACTGTTTTACTACACGCGTGCCTTTGTTTTTCTTCACTCAAAAGAAATTGTTTTTGACGTATACGAGTATAGTAATACTGAATTCATTGTGATATACTTACAGTAAAGAACTAACTACCATGACATAAGTATGAAATCTGTCTTTGTCTGTTGTTCAGCAGGGTGTACCACGAAGTGGGGAGATTGGCTTGATCTCAACATATTCTCGTTACACACAGAGACAGGAAAAATGAAATCATGGTTATAATTATATCTAGTGCCAAATGCGCAAATGTTAAAATAATTTTACGCTACAATTACTTCAAGAGCCACGGAAATGCCCCCGCCAAGAACGCTCTAATCGTATCTACCCTTTCTTGAAAGGCGCTCGGGAGGGCATTTTCGTGCGTCCAGATGTAACCAACCGTAATATGTAATCATAATTACAATACAATACAATACAATAACATACAATAGTTACAATATAATACTTCATTGTGCACACAGAAAAAAAATATACAATACTAGCTGACCCGGCAAACGTTGTTTTGCCATATAAATTATTTCTAGGTAATTTCTAGTGTAGATAAAAATTAAAAATAGGGGTTAGTGATAAAAGGGTTAAAATTAAGGGTTGTATGTATTTTTAATGCCACATTATACAAAAATAAAAACATAAAATTTTGTTCAAAAATTAAAAAAATGTTAAGGGTGAACAACCCTTATCACTTAGGGGTATGAAAAATAGATAGTAGCCGATTCTCAGACCTACTGAATATGCATATAAAAATCGGTAAAGCCGTTTCGGAGGAGTATGGTAAAACTAACCTAACATTGTGACACGAGAATTTTATATATATAAGATAGTGTAGATTATTATTAACACAATGGGCGGTCTTGTCTTATGTAGTAGCGATTTCTTCCAGACAACATTAAGGCACAGGACACAGACATTAAAAAATCGTTGGTAGAGGTGCAAAACGCTAATTATAGTAGGGCCATTTTAATAGGCCACATTTGACAGTTCGTCAAAAATTTACAAAGTAACCTTGTAAGGGAGGCACTCCATATTATTTAATATTCCCTACTAGATATTGTAAAAAATTTTACACTTTTAAGTAAAGAACTGACGTCGTTACAAAGTTACGTCAGTGAACTCTTTTTCTTTTTAAACATGAGGGATGGAACCAAAAGAAACAGATCAGTATATAAGTTGAATTCGAGAAGTTGAACTAATCGTCAAAAAGTATTTCAAGATTACAAAATAAAATATGTTTTAATGGGAACAGGATTAATTTTCTTACATTTTAGGCCAAAAAATATGTAATCATTCATTTAAATATATAACGTCTGGCTCAAAAGCCAGTATCCAGAAACGTGAAATGTTACCTACAAAAAAGTCATGATTTCATTTCGCGCCATTATTAGACGCATTATTTTTGTCGTTTTTTAGTCATTGTTTGAACTGTGCGGTCATTAAAATAGTTTTTATAACAATCACATTCAATTTGCAGATGTTTGAAGTCCTCATCGATTAATTAAATAATTAAATTAATCGATGTTTTTCAGCAGGTTACCCTCACTATAAAGCAAAGACAAACAGTTGTCAAATGTGGCCTATTAAAATTGCCTTTACTTACATTTTACCCTTCTTTAGATACACACACACCTCTAGCAAACAAGGACTTGTAAGTATCCTAGGCAACAGGATAAGAATATCATTAATTTAAAATACAAATTCAAAAGCTAATGCTAAAAAATGGCATTTGATTTAGTGCCACAATATCCGTATTCGACATACCAGCCGGTATATCTAACACTAAAAGTCCATTCTACATACGACATCAACAATAATAATTGCCTCAAATTAGCTACAAGAATAAACATTCAGCCTGGCCTTGTGTATTTATAAACAGGAGGAAGTGCACACCGTTTATAAAGTTATGCTCCGTAGAAGCCAAATAGAAAGGTCAGCCAGTTGTCTTAGGTCTGCTTCCGACAGCTATTCTCTCGACGAGATATTTCTCAATAGATATTAGTTTACCACATTTAACATCATTCTGCTACTGGGCTCAGGTATTATTAAATTGAGAGGCATGAAGGTCATAATCCGCCACACTACATAGCTACGCGTGGGTTGAAGAGATTATTACATTTTGTGAACATTATGCTTTATCTCTGTATTACATTTAGTTTGTAAAATTGTAATATTTCCCTGGCGTATCGGTATGGTCTATCAGAGATTGTTTGTAGCTGGAATCGTTGCCGATCTAAATAATGTGTCAAATATGTCGAATACTTTCCTATACATCAACACATAGCTTATGAAATTTCGTTAACGTTTTTTTTATTCTAAAAATTGTAAACTTATCTTAAATTCGTAAATTAAAATGCTTTAAGACTTTAAGACACCGTTACACTTTTCTGGCCATGAGTCGGACAAAGGCCCTTTATACCTATGTATATGGGCACCATCAGGGCTTTGCTAATTGTATGAGTGCCCGCATGCAATACCGTATTTTACAGCGAGCCGCACAAAAACCGGCCGCGGGCTGTAAGTTGACGACAGCCATAGACATAACGACATAACACTCATTTCGGAAAGAAATAACTACAAAAACGCGATATACTTTCAGGTATTCTATACCTTTCCTTGAACGCCTTTTTTGAAGTCACGTAATCAAATAAAGTCATAGTAGGTACGTAATAAAATACTATGAGCTACTTAATGCATTGTTTGACGAGCAGAAATAAGTGCACACCTTCCACAGTAAAATCATTGAATGATGCGATCACACTATCTGCATCGAGATCTGTGATTGAACAAGAGTTAATTCACACTCGATACGAATGAGTGATGTGATTGTTAGTTCCGTCACGTTGCGTGCGTCACGCTTCATACGTGAATCCCTGCACGCTCCGGACTCATCGCGGCATCACGACACCGCCACCGCGAGCGCCCTGAAGCACTACGAATACATGTTTGAAAACACGTCCTTCGTTCCATTCAATACGGCTTCATAATATTTTCTTTCTATTCCTTTTGTGTGTCTTGTAACATTGTTCCGCCCATACATTACTTCACGTTGCCATGAGCCAATCGTGACTGAAACAGATTGAGTTTAAAATTACTAGTACCTTTTGAATCGGGTAGACTCCTAATGCATTCATTTGATGATGTACAACGAAAAACACAAATAAGTTATATCAACATACCTATATAGATTGCAAAATATTACTGGTAATGGTACTCATAATTCTTGTATTAGACACATTGCTTACAGTACATCCCTTATCACAGCGTCACGAAGTCAGAGATTTCCAAAGTTTGGATTCGTGCTGATTTCCGAGCGATATTATAGTTAATGAGACAGCGCGAACGAGCGGCGCGAGTCGTGAACGACAAAGGCGACGCCAGATAAGCCTCGGTACGTGAGCCGGCCGCGGCCGCCGGAACCTTGAATACAACCGCGCTCCTTCCCTCGATATAATAATAACCGCTCAGTCCGTCCCGAGCCTTTACCGATACTACACGACCGATATATCCGACGATAAAACACGCGAAACTGATACTTATGACCCGCGCTCGGTTTCGAACAATGCAGCCCTCGCGGTCGCCCCCCAAACTATTTCAGTGTTAGTGATAATAGAGTGACATAAAACATCCCTAGTGAATAGTGTGACGAATGTGCCAATCAGATGTTCTTCGTGCCATATTACATCATAGCTGTTGTTTTACCAGGAGTGTAATAAGGTGGGTAGAACTGTATGGTGGCCTCCTGACATAGTAATAACTGTATTGTGTGACTAAACAAATCTTAGTATAGAAACCGTTTGCATACGGACATCTGCTCCGGTTTCATTGTCATTGTGAGATCAAAATATAAGTTATGAAAGGAGATTTTTGGTGCAGTGGGTCAGTTGCTAGTGTTGCTACTAAAACTATTTAAATATGTAGGTACGTCGAACAGAAAAATAACAAATATGTTACAGAGGATAATATTTGTTTAGATTAAGATCACGGATTATTTTTCATTGAAAGTGATGATACATCGGTATATTACTTTAGAAGTTGTGCAGCGACGTTTCTTTCGCCGCTTCATTTCCACTGTACATTACCACGTGCGCAATATTTTTCTCAAAAGTATTTTAAATGAGTTTTTTTTTATATAATTTCTTTGACATTAAAAAAACATTCATTCAACGATGTGCAGCAATTAATTAATTAATGGAACCATAATATGTACATACCTTCTGGCTAGTCCACAATTTTCTTGAGCAATTCGACATTACTTTTTCAGTTAAACCTCAATTAGAACACTTAAGAACACATTTACTAGGTCGCTGCGTAACGCAAACATATATCAGTAGTAATAATGTTACAATGTGTTGCGACAATAATTACATTTGAAACTTTAAAAACATTGTAGACATACTAAAATGTTTGTTAAACCTATGTCTTAAATATTTGGCTTCACCCCATTATTGGCCCACTACTGAATACGGGTATCTCCTCATCATTGAGGAGGCCTAGAGCATACTCCACCACGCTGTTCCAGTGCGGATTTGTGGAGAAGGCCTTTGATTACGATGTGGTTCAACGGCTGTTATTTATCGATAACTACCGGGACCGGCTTTTACCTGCTTTACGTACCCTCCGAAGCTCAGAAGCGCTCAAGGAATTTTTGCCACTAGCTAGAGCTCTTTTTTAAATTTAACTACTTACCAGTCCAGCCGTACCAGCTATTGTAAAAATGTAAAATTTATAACATTAACTGGTTGTAAAGTTTAATATATTGTCACATTGTCAATCTTCATAATATTCCTTCCGTCTTTACTTCCTGAAATAATTCTTTATGTTGATCGTAACGTAGCACTCCTGCTACGAAACATCGTAGGTAATCGCTACGAACGTACTACAAATTGTCAGTTTAGAGAATTTGAAAGGGCCACTTGTTCAAATTGATGTGCATATCTACAGCACACATTTATTCTATTAATATGTCATAGTTTCATGGTTTTAATATTTTTTCCCGCACAAAGAAGTCTGACTTCGAATTATGACTGTACCACTCACAGTTATGACTTACTTATTAGAACTTCATTGCTAATTTCGGAACAAATTATGAGTAAATCCAGTCACCGAAAAGTTCTACTTGAAGCATCAGCGGTATTATGGAGTTTCGAGTTCTGTGATTTTGCATGATGGCATTTAGTTAAGAGTAACCTACAAAACAAAGAGGTAAGACGGCATGTGATTTGTTGACCATCATCGTTAACATTACTTATGTAGGATATGCTAATAGTGACATTTTCCTGCTATTTACCTCATACCTCCTCGCATCTCATCCAGGAATGAGTCAGTGACATTCCACATAAAACACGTGTATAAAGTTAAGATCCGCAATCCTTACACGCGTTGTTACATCATTGATTATAGTTGTCTAACCATACTTTGACCCAGTTTATGCAATAAAACATTTAGATGATCCCTTTTACTTGTATTATTGCCATAAAATATTAATTAATGATCTTCTTTATAATTTTGTAATTGATTAATGATTAATTTTAATCGCTATGGTTTACCTGTGTGTGGGTTGCATATACAGTTTGTACAGCACAATACAAAATACAGATACCAAATCAAAAACTCCCATGGCCCGAGTACAAACATTTATCTGCCACATAAATATCAGCTCCGGCCGATAACTTTGTAGGTACTCCAATCTAAGAGCGGTCAATGCGAAGTAGTTAAAAGCTAGCCATATTGTTATTGGCCTTTGGATGACCTCGCGTGCGCGTCACGCTACATCTACCTAAATACCCGCGCGGTGATCTAGCGGAAAACGTCGGAAGATTCCGCTTAAATCAGCGCGGGTACATTCACTTTGGGTGACCTGCGTGCGTTAGTGTATTAGACTATTATCTTACGTTCACTTAAATGTTACGACAAAACACAATGCTTTTACGTGTTTTACATATTCTCATGATGTACTGCTTAAAACGAATCGTAATGGTTCCGGCGTTGCGCAAGACCACAGTGCAAGGTTGACTAGTTGACTAACATGAAGCTATATGCACTTTCGCGAATTATAACTGGGGAATGCCGCTGACCTGCATTATTTTACTCATTCGTATATTATTTTTGTTGATACCGTTAAAACCGGAAATAACAATGAAATCGGAAATGGTTGACATTTAAGATAATGTCATGAGATGAAGATAAAGAGCTTATAAAATGGACAGTATCTTGTTGTGATAAATGTACAAATATTATTTAGTTCTATTACTTTTGATTGTGCGTACAATGTGTAATAAAATATTCAAGACAGGAGCCTTTTTTTTTAAGTGTAGCCTTATTTTTATTAACTTTGTTCCTAATTATCAAAATTAAAGTTTACGAGTTGTTCCACATCTTAGCAATGCTGTTGTTAACATTTCGATTTATCTCCAAAAAATCAGTTGATATGATAGCTAGCTTCAATATCTAAGGGCGCATTCATGTAGAACGCTGGTTACCGGCGCTGATCTGCCAGCGCTTATCGGTATAGTCTAAGATCCGAATGTAAATCGACATTCATCGGGTTGATAAGAGAATCAAACACACTAATAGAAACTTTTTTTGATAGTTAAAAATATTTGTTAATATTTAACAAATAATTTATTAGAAACCACTTTTTAGTGCTTAATAAAGATTTCTTAGTATTTAAAAAGGTTTATTAATATGTAATAAATGAATATCAGATTTATTAAACACAAAAAAATCATTTTAAATACTAAGAAATATTTGTTTAATACTAAAGAGTGGTATAAACTAATACTTAATATTCTGTCCAGGATTTTTGTTGTCTACCCATTTTTAATATATTTTCTAATATATACGAAATTTATTATTTTATAATTTTGATTCTCTTTTCAACCCGATGAATGTCGATTTAGATTCGGATCTTAGACTATACCGATACGTGCTGACAGATAGGGACAGGGATGGGCAAATGGGAAAAACATATCGACATTTATCGTATCGATATTTTCCAAATGTATCGATATATACCACCCAAGAAATTTAATATTGATATTTCGATATATCGGTATGTTTTGCCCAATGTGCAATTATTTATAAAAATTGCCAAAATATTCGAAATTTTAAAGTACCTAAATACACATCTGGCTGTTATGACATCAGTTTTATAATTAAAAACATGTTTATGTACCTGTAGCCAAGAAAAAATCAACATACAGTGCCACAAACTTATCTGGTCCGGTTGCCAAAATTGCAACTAATGCAAATGTTATACTGTTGTCAGACAAAGACCAAGACAGTAGCGCCCCTCTTACCGGGTCAGATTAGTTTATTTTTAATTTATATATATTTTTATTTTATAGATATTTTTCTGAAAAAAATATCGATATTTTGATATATCGATATTTTTTACCCAAACCTACTGGCAGATCGGCGCCGGTAACCAGCGTTCTTTTCGAATGCGCCCTAGCTTACACTATTTAACGTTAAATATTGTTTATGCTTAAGAAGTTGAGAGTGAAGTTTCCAGATATTCAACACTAACGACTCGATAAAAATCTCAACAACATATTCGTGATTGACGAAAATCTTATTCGTGACATGTCATGTCAGTCGATTACAACTCTTCAAAATCGTTATGTACTTTCGAACTCTGAAGTTGAATATGCACGCAATGACGACCCAGCAACGGCCGTATACGAGTATACCCTCGTTGGCAATAGTCGTGTGGCGTGCCAGCGCAGCCTCTGGGTTCGATTCCCAACCAGGGTATATAATATTTTTGCCACACAAAAATGTTGGTTCTTGGGTAGAGGTGCTATTAATATGTTTATCATGTAGTCCATGCCACCCGCGATACAGGAATTCCCAGTCAGGAGTATGAGGGTACGAACGTTATGTATTTATTTAATTTTACAAATTGTCAATAATACGAGTATTATCAAAGTTAATTATCTGTGAACCAGTGCTCTATTGCCTAGCGGTTGCACTACTTCGTTGAAGTGTGTTATTTGTAAAATGGTCTAGTATTATGAGTCATCGTTCACCGAGCGAAAGGAGTCAGCTCAGATAAATAATTAGACGTTTGTTCACTGTAGATATATGTTATGTCCGACGAATAGGTACTGATCCGCTAATCCATTTTAACTTGGCATAATGATTCAATAGTCAATAGTGGTTCAACTTATTCTCTAAAACTTTATGTATGTATTGTTCAGAGCGAATAAATGCAATAGTTACAGAAGAAAAAGTGTATTGTGTGCAAATATTATGGAACATTTTTTCTTCTTTACATTTTTGTCAATAAAATATTTATTACAATAAAAAACTAGCTAACCCATTACAATATAACTACATAATATAAAAATAAGTCAAAAAAATTCTATCAAAGCGCGGATGGAATATACCGAGGACCAAGTGCCCATTAAAAAACAGCAACATTATAAGACAGATTACATTATGCGCCAGTTCTCACTAGCTTTTAGCACAGATATAACAAAGTAATGCGATCAAATTCATAACAACGCGTATCATAATTTCCGCAAAACGAACCTTGGATTGTTTAGCACGCTAGTGCGACGCATTACATGACGAGAAACTGATTATTTTGGAGATCAGCTGTGGGAATATACTACGAATAAAACTGATGACGATAACAATCTTAAAGTGTTTTTTTAAATTATGTAACTTTAAAAATGTTTTTCGTTTTTAGTGTATAAAAATGTCCCAGTGGACAGGGATCAACTCAAGAATATGAGATTAGACATACCTATTCGTTACCTTGCCATCTAAACTCTATTTAAGGAAGATAACTTAAAGTTCAATTATTATCTATCATTACATTATCATTATCATGACAAAAAAGTTGAGGCCATATGATTATGTTTGGCGAATTGCAGATTACAATCTAAACGGTTTTGGAACTTCAATTACGGAAGGGGTTACTGCCTGTTCTCCTCATATTTGAGAGATCATTATGTATGTCACCTGGTATGTTTCAATGATGATGACTCAAGTAAATGTGGCATTTTGTGAAGTGATAAACTATTGGTAAAATATGAATAATAATAAAGTAGAGAATTTTACCGTTTATAAGCGAATCTTCAAGGTAAAGTAGCAATCTAGTTTTAAACGTGATTATACACATTTTACTTCACGTATAATTTCTACGCAATAATGAGTTCTGCTTACTAGGAATTATTTAAATTGTTGCTTGAAATAGGAAGTGTTATGTACAGCGGTACTTGCGTTCTGATGTTAAGTGTAGCTAAGTGGTATGAAAGTCTGTTTTCTACCCGGTTAATTGTATTTGTGGTTGAATGTTAAATGGCTCACAATTTTTCTTCTCGAATATACGAAACTAGCTAACCCGGCAGAAGTTGTACTGCAACATATTGTATTATTAAGGTCATGCCATCGCTTTGCTTTTAAAATTCATCTCTGCAATCTATGTTCCCTGTGCCCTAAGGTGGGAAGGCTCTGTTGTTCCTAGAACTGGAGATTGTGGGTTCAAATCCCACCAGGGGGCTTTACATTAAACTTCAAAGAAGCAATAGAAGTGTTTTTGCGTATTTTTCATAGATACAACATACAACCATGTGAATTTTTATATTTTCCTTTAGTTACTATTTATAGAAATACAATATTAATTGATCTGTTATTAAGTTAAAATAAAGAAGGAATGCACAAAAAATGTGCCACTATAGTTTACACTACACACTAATAGCCCCGCACTATGATTCCGTGCGTCGTGGTCTCCTGGTTGCTATGGACAATACCTACATGAGACAAAAACACACACCCACACCAAGAACAAAAATTTAAGGCCATCATTCAAATTGTTTGCTGGGATTCGAACCCAGAACCTGAACGGTGATCCAGAATGTTAATTTTATATGGTACTAGCTTTTGCCCGCGGCTTCGCCCGCGAGGAATTCGTTTATATCGCGAACCGGAGAAGTGGGGAAGAAGGTACGTCATCAACTATCTTCCTGGGAAAATTCATTGCAATCGGTCAGGCGGTTTAGATTTTTCATACAAACTTTCATCCCCTATTTCAAGCCTTTAGGGGTTAATTTTTGAAATAAAAAAGTAGCCTATGAGTGACTCTGGGTCTTCCACTATTTTCATTCCAAATTTCATCCAAATCGGACCAGTGGTTTAGCCGTGAAAACGTCACAGACAGACAGACAGACAGACAGACTTTCGCATTTATAATATTAGTATGGATTGAAAAATAATACAATCTCAATTTAACGTTTATTCAGCAAGATTTAATCCCTGATCTGAACTAAATTATAAAAAGAGTGAGAAAGTTGCTTAGCTACACTCCATTCGCGTTCAATATGGAATTCGTTTTAATTACATCCCACACAAATGCCAGCTTTCTGCCGCTGCTGTGAGAACTACTACCTAGTAAATTTGTTTTAGCAGAGTGTAGCAATTTCATATTCTCGGCGAGTCAGGCCCCCTGTAAGTATTAAAAAATAGTCATTAAAAATTTAATCCATGCAAGACGAAATCTCTGTCTGCGTATTTGAACGCGATAATCTTAAAAAAGTGAATATACCTAACTTGACAAAAATGAACAACATGCAATTAATGGTTTAGGTTTAAGACATTTTATTATGTAAACTTACAGCGAATAAATATTTTTTTTTCTTTCTTTCTTTCTTTCAATTGCTTCGGAAGTTGTATGAAGGTAAGCCTCACATTTCCCGAGGTTAAATATTTTAAATGTTGTTTTTACCTTAAAAGTATTTACATTTGCAGTTTAAATTTATGCGGAAATTCAATGAGTTTTACAATGTGTTAATATAAAAACAAGAAATCACCAGTTTACCTATAGGCCCGGTCATAAACACATTGACAGACATTGGTTCTATAAGCTCACATTGAGCCGTACTTTGTAATTCAATTACAAATATAAATCGATCAAATTAGCTTTTATAATTGAGCCAGGTGTTGCCTCACAACCGAGCCCACGCTTCCCCTCCGCCGCACAATATTAATTACACAGACGTTATCTGTTCAACCGGGCTGGAATTCTCTTAATTCTCTTAATGCAGCTATCTAACTCAAATATCTAATTACTGGGCCTTGGCTCGAATAACGAGTGTCCGTTGTTTTTGTGCCAGGCTGTCGTTTGAGAAGGTTGTACCGAAGCACTACTCAATGCAAACTTGTTGTCCGACGTTAATGTCAGTGCAGTCGCTTGAAAAATTATCCGCGCACAATAGAGGACGATGATCCATTTACATCCGTCTACATGATTTATTGGATCGCTAGTGAATGTGCAAGTACAGGTGATGAAGTGTAGCCGCTGTCAATTTATCATTAAGCAACGCCTGACAAACAAGTACTTAGACTTAATTTGACATGGTGAGATGATTGCAAGTCAGAAATGATACCAGTTGGTGATCAGTGAGAACCGGCTGCGTGTGACGCGAGCGGTATAAAATTATATGTGACATTAATAATAACTGAAATAGGATTAATATCGTGAACAGCTACCAAATTATAAAGCTCATTCACAAATATAATTCCAACTCATACATATGATTGTGTAAATAGAGTAGGTATAAATACATACATATTTATAATGTGAACTCGAGCTCCTTTTTGCTAAATAACCTTTCAGTATTACTCATACTCGGAATATAATGAAATATCATTTGTGTCAAGCATTATAAATCGTCATAATGTTTATCTCATTGTATAAAATAATAAGACAATTTTTCATTGTACAAATTAGAACTAGGTATATTCCATATATATTCATTTATTCCAGTAAGTAATTACACAAATGTTGTCAAAACATTAGTTTCTAACTTTTTTTTCAGAAACACTGTTAACTGTTTTTTGCTGGACATTTCCAATATAATATCCGGTGTACAGATTAGATATAAATAAATATTATTACTTGATATACCTACTTCTACTTCGTTTCTATTTAAATTGCGGATAGAGTTCTAAAAAAGGTAAACAGAATTATTTTTATATCTAATTGATAGATTTAGATAGATTTGTTTCTTAACAAATTAAGTGTTTAGATCGTGACTGAGGTAGTTTTATAAAAATGTTATTTGCTTACTTGTAGTAAGCGTGCTAGAATGGCATTGTATAAATAAATATTTTAAAAAATTTGAGTTATATGTAATAACCCATTTTTTTTTTAATATTTACACTTATTTGGACTTTGATGTTATAAAACTAGCCAAAACAACTCCACGACATGCATACTTTGGATAAACTTCCGAAACAACCTCCGGAAACATACTCGTCTAACTCCTCACGTTCCGCACGTTAATGTGTCTTGAGTCTAGATCTAGAATATTCCAACAGGCCATTGTATGAAACAGTTCTTTAGGCTGCGTTATAACGCTAACAAAACGGAAACTTCCATGTATCGTTCCAAACATTGGTATCGGAACGTTGCACGGCATATGCAACAGACCAACAGATGGTGTTTGGCGAGCAAGGTCAAGATCCGGCCGACCGATCGGAACTGTTATGTAAGCCAGCGGACAGCCCACGCCGGCGCTTATCTACAATTTCACACATAACACTGAACTCCTTCCTAATCTATCACGCGGTGCCCGCAACGT
This sequence comes from Hesperia comma, assembly GCA_905404135.1. Lineage (NCBI taxonomy): Eukaryota > Metazoa > Arthropoda > Insecta > Lepidoptera > Hesperiidae > Hesperia > Hesperia comma. The sequence continues at coordinate 6,121,298 of FR990027.1, read as the reverse complement.
CGCGCCACGCAACAAGTTTTTGCATTTGAGACAGGTTGCCAATGACTTTCACTTGAACACACAGCTTCTCAAACTTAGTTCTCCTGCCGCCATCTTTCAATACTTAGTGTCTAATAGTTTGTAATAAAGAAGTTACAGACAAAGCGCTAAAGACATAGTAGTTTATGAGGAACATTACAGGATTGAATAAAAATCGGAGTCACATAGGAGGGCACTTAAGACGTTAAAGTTTTATGTTTTATGGTAACACTAGAAAATCGCCCTCGCTTCGCTTCGGGAAACCAGTCCCTTCAAAAATCTCTATAATTTTTTACAAATTATGTTATTCCGATGTCTAAGCTATATTACTGCAAAGTTTCATGAAAATCCGTTCAGTAGTTTTTGCGTGAAAGAGCAACAAACACACACACACACATACATTCTTACAAACTTTCGCATTTATAATATTAGTAGGAAGTAGGATAGGAAGTAGGATAGGAAGGATAGGATAGTAGGATAGTTTTTCACTTTTGAATATAGCTTTCTCAATTTATTTCTGGAACTAGTACTACTTAGGTATGTCCTTATATTATCTTCTATTATTATATCTGTATAATTATATGACCCAGTTTGAGGAGAGCTGACATAAGATTATAGTCAGCTAGACTGCACGCTTAGATGAATAGTAGGTACTGACTGGGGTTTGCGAATAATTTACCGGGAAATTCAGAATATTCATACATTTGATTACTTCCTTCCTTAATATTACAATTCTGTGGTTACAGTGTGAAATAACTATTTTCTTATATTTTACCCTCATATTCTTGTATCTTTAGCTATTACAGCTTTTGAGAGAATTCCTATTGCTTTTCGAATGCCAGAAAAAAAAAACATTTTAACCTACAGCAAAAAAGGATTAGATTTTCAATTCGGCTGTATTTATTATTTGAGTTTCTGGGCATGGGAAACCAGTATCCGCATGAGGCCAAGTAGGGAAAGTGGGGTAATTGGGAACACTTAACTTCTAACACTCATAAATAACAGAAAACAGACAAAAACATAATCAACTTTTATTGTAACATAAACTTTGCTTATCTATCTACTAATCACTAGAAATAAAAGTCTCAAAAATAAATTATTTATTAGAAATATGAATGAAAATCCAAAACCTTGTCGTTCCTTTTTACCCGATACCCTAAGGGGTAATTGGGATCGACCCGTGGGGGAAATGGGAATAGGTTTGAAGTAATTATGGACGATAAAATTAAGTCGTGATAATATTTATTGGCAAATATAAAATTTATACGACAAGCTTCTTTACGTGTTTATAATTTGTGTATCTGTCATTAATCGTTTAACCTCAGAATAACTTGACCTGAGCGATTACAATCATATTACCTCAATATGTTAATTTTTGCCTGAATCTTTCAAATTCCTATCTCTTGTGATAGATTCTAATAAGTTACAGCGAAGCTGGCCAATGACGATTCGATTGTCTATAAATTAGGGAAAGCCTAAAACTATTTATTACCAAACGATCCACGAACTTGGCACCTTGTGTAACCATAACAAAACGAATTGTCATACTGCGTGGTGTTTAATTTGGTGTTATTCGGCCTATAGCAATTTGACACCGGCCCTAAGCATGCCGTGTTGCGTAAAGATTTATTTGCCTAACAATTAACCAGTTTCCCAGAAATATTTGGCGGAATACTAGGTATCTTGAATTGGGCAAAATTCAACAAATATCGATGACAGATAGCTATGCATATATTGTCTCTCTCTACATTTCCATTGTAGGTCGGTAATAACAAATGTGGACATAGGTAATGATAAAAGCCAAGAGTAATTTATCATAAAATGAATAACATTTAAGGAAAGACACATTTTAAAACATTTTTAGTACTTTTCAAGTTACCTATAACAAACACATGAATACATTTATAACAAATACCAATTTACATTTGCATTTTATAATGAGGATATTAAATTCTTTGAGAACATTCTAGTGACTAGAATGTTCTCAAAGAATTTAATATACTAGAATCTTGTCCATTGCTTTACAACTAAGCGATATTATAACTATTATTCATTTATTCGTATATCATATAGGCGTGTTGTACAAAGGGTTTTAAATTAAGGTAATACGACTCATACAATCATCAAATTAAGGTTAGCGGGCCAGCAGGTTATGTGAAGGCTACAACGCATTGTAACACTCATAAATAACCGTTATGAATAACTTATTAACGTTGTCCTCTCCAAACGGAAATTCAGACAACGTGGAAATTAAATTACACATTACGTGGTTTCAATAAATTGCAAATTACTTAAAAAGATTATGCTTATACTAGCTGGCCCGATAGACGTTATCCTGCGACGTTTTTTACTTATATCTCAGGATTTAAGCGACATTTAAGATGAAATAGCAGAATTTTTTGAGATAGACGTCCAGCAATACAATTGAGAAAACCGCATCTAACTTAATTCAGCTGTTTTGCGTGATGAACAAACAAAACATACAGACATAAAAATTCTAAAAATAAAGTTTTTGCCTCTATTGGGCCTATAAAACCAATTTTCTTTTAGGTATAAGAATAGATTTTACTAGGTATATAAAGCATAATATGTCATTAAATTCACTGACTGATAAGTAATTTGTCTCCCGGTTCAAAGTTCTCTATTTAAATGAAAGACCTCTAAGATGAGGAAGTCGTATTCAATTTAGATAGTTTCGCCTTGGTTTTATCCTTTTAAGTATTAGGTATATTGTGTGCGTTCTAGAGAATTCTCTACCGTCTTTAACATTGTACATAATTATGTGACAAGTCTTATCACCCTTATAAAGACAGAAAATAATAAACATTTTTATTTGAAAATATACATATGTAAGTTTCATAGAAATAAGATGGATAACATGGATATCATCTATTTGCCTATTAGGTACTACATTAGAACTGCCTCAGTGTAAGATTTTCTCTACACAAACGTCGAGAGTACGCGTGTGTAATTTTTATCAATTTAAATTAAATGATTTCATACGAATACACTCCAGTATACTATAATATTACCTAATCTATGCGAATACACGTTTATTTTTGAACATTTCTTCAAGACCACTTGACATCTGAATGTCGCTCTCCTTCATATTCGTGTTCATTAAAATTTCATACCGATTACTCCTAATGGTGCATAAACGTTGTTATAAAATTAGAAGCACGTTCCTTAAAACATTTACGGAGTCGTCAACATAACAATGAGCAAGGCCAGTCGAACTGCTGGCAACATCCTCCTCGCAGATACCCTCATTATGCGGTCGTTGAAGGATCGACAAAGGATGTTGACTCATGTAAATCTAATACGGAATACAACAATGTTCGGATTTTCCGTGTACATTTGATTCAATGATTATATTGATAGTGTTTTTTTTCTTCACTTACCTACTTACATAGGCAAATAAAGATTTACGATTTTTTAAGAGGAGCTTTTTAGACGCATTTTAGCACGCGTGGAATTCGTTTTAATCGTGCCTTTTTTACTTCCAAAAACCCTTTCTTTGCGCTCACCCATATTCAAAAATTCTAGTGAAGTGAAGTGATCTAGTTTTTGTGCAATACAAAAAAAGTGTGTGGTGTTGTCTGTACTCAGTAATATCTATACTCCATATTGATAAATTATAATTATTGCTTCTATCATGAATTTAAGTCGTATTTTTTTCACATAAAATATTTGTTTTGGAGCAAAATGGCGATACATCTCTTAATTCTAATATATTTTACTCCTTTCTCTTTGTATCACTGTTTGGTAGCTTAAAAATCGATTTAAATATTGGCCTATGTTAATGGATGTGATAAAAATGTTATATCTGATGTTCCAGTATATCATTTATAATAGGCTACTGTTTAGCCGAGATTCCTACGGGAGCGGGACCTACGTGGCTGTCACCTACGGGTCCCGAAGCGAAGCGCGGGCGGTTCTCTAGTTTGTACATACAATAAACATTAAATACTCGTATCTATATGAAATATTGTTATTTTGCGTAAAACAATATTATCTTCGTAAATAGTAATATTGTAGATTTTCAAAAATACGTTGCGAGTCGCAATAAAATACCCTAGGCCGCATACGGCCCGCGAACCGTTGTCTAGGCAGCCCTGCCCTAGAAGACGAGGTTTTCCATTACTGCGGTCAAAATAGCTTGCAAAATCTAATTCGCCATAAACACAATAATTATAAGTTCTGTGGGTTGACCCTGACTTGTCTATGAGCGCCCTTGCTATCACCCACGGATACTTGAGGTCGAACCCAGTATCCGGTGGCCTTTGCCGCACAGCCAACGACCTACCGTGCCTTCCGGGTACGCGATGAGGCCGCGCACAAATTGAGCTACAGCGGTGTTTGATTGATTACATGACAATTTAATCGATTAATTGAGTAGATTTCTTGTTCGTATTACCTGTGCTATGGCTTTAATTACGTGGCCACTCTCTACTCGTGTTGGTATTTCTAATGGTATTTGTCTTCGGTAGTTTCGTCTTTGGTAGGTATTTGTGTGCCATTTAAATTCCGATTTTTGTGGGTTTTAGGGTTACCTGTTGTTTCTTTTATGTATAGTTTTATTTCTATGGATCGTTGTTAGTTTCATGTGTTTTAATTTTATCTTCTGTTATTTCTAAGGAGTTTAAATAGGTACTCGTAGAATCGTGGCAAGAGCAATGTTGCGCAGTCAGTATATCCATGGAATACATTAGCTGCAATGCTGTTGCTGTTTATTTAACTTAACTTTGCCTGGACTAGTAAGATAGATTTTTAATCAATATACCACTCACAAACGGAATTTTATACGAATAAAACTTCCGTTACTGAGTGACTGACAAACAACGCTGAAATTACTGAATCCTTGGGGAAAATACACAGGGGATAAAACGGGGCAAAAACAAAAATTACACGTTGTAGCTGCGAGGGGTCAGTGATATGATAGCTTTTGAGGACTCGTATGGCCCAATGATTAACACGCCAGATCTCTGTAGATATATTTCATACATAGAAATCCCATTTGGTAATGGAGCTAGATGCAGGCATCCGATTTTTAGGTAATCTTTTTAATTTAGTATACAATATTAGTTTTAGTGGATTACGTACGCCATAGTTACAAGAATAGTTTTATTGAACAGGCCTCAGCTACGTGATAGCATGTGTTGCCAGCTTTAAATGTTTTTAATTCCACAAATAAAATAGAATCTACAAGCTGATCCAATGGAAAGTTCTAGGCTAGACGTTCGATCTCCACGTTGAGCGTTGCTTGTATTTAAATTTGTGCGGAGAATCCTAAGCAAGTTGCTGCAACTATACATGGCAATCGTTTCGACCAATCATTAATGTGAAGCGAACATTACGCAAAAAACTTGTCAAGAATGTTCCACCGTGGTAATTTCATACTTCTAGGTTAGTTACTGATGAAATAAATACTTATCTGCGTACATTTTGATACTACATTTATTATTGCTTAAAGTAATAGCAAGACTGGATTTAATTAAAACAGGATTTATTTATTTATTAATTTTGCAACACCTTAATCTAGGGTATACAAGGGCAAAAACTTAATGCCTAATGGCATTCTCTACCAGTCAGCCCTGGGTGCTGGTTAAAAAGTTAGATAGGCACAAACACAAGATTTTATACAAAGTATGAAGGTAACTGATTGTAATACATACATAAATACTAAAAATAAGTATTAAAAAAAGAAAACATACTACAGTATACATAATATACTAAATAAACAAGAGTAATACCTATAAATATATATAATATATAGATATAGTATAGTAGTATAATATCTGTCAGATATAAAATATAGATATAAATAAGTTATAAAGATAAAATGTACGATGATCCATCAATGGTAGATAGCCTGAGGTAATGTTCCCGAAGCAATTTTCTAAAAGTGAACTTAGTTTGAGCTTGCCTGATTGTCTTTGGCAGGGCGTTCCAAAGCTGTATAGCCTGAACTGTAAAGGAGTAATGGAAAAAATCACTTTTATGTTGTGGAAAATTAAACTTTAGATTTCGAGATGAAAGTAGTTCCCTGTCACTAGTGGAGCAGTGAAACTGAAAATTTTCCTTGAGATAAAAGGGAGAAGTTGGCTCGTGTAATATAGAATACAGAACCAAGAGAATCCTAGAATTTCGCCTCTGTCGAATAGTAAGCCATTTTAGCTGGCTACGATAGCTGGAGATGTGATCATATTTTCGTAAGTTGAAAATGAATCTGATGCAGTTGTTAAGGAGGTGATCTAGTTTATCGAGAAATACTTCAGTGAGGTCTGGGTAGCAGACGTCCGCATAATCTATTATGGGTAAGACAAGGCTATAAATGAGTAGTAATTTGGTTTTAAATGGGAGAAAGTTTTAAGTTTATAAAGTGACTGCAGAGTACCATTTACTTTACGGCTAATTTCCGTGACTTGTGTTCGCCAGGTCATATATGACTATCGATAAATAGACCAAGATTCTTTACGGCATCGCACCAAGGGATTAAAACTCGATTGTAGAATATGCCCGGTACGTTCTCCATGTCAATCCTAGAAAGTAATCTTGAGCTACCCACCGCTATCGCCTGAAATTTTAAGGGATTAACGGTCACGCCATACTGCTTCGTCCACAATCGCACAGCCTCCAGATTGAGATTCAATAAATCGATGGCGCTACTAAGTTGGTCTATATCAGAATTTACATACAGTTGTAGGTCGTCTGCATAAAGATGATACGAACAGGTAATATGAGAGGCGATAGAGTTGATAAACAACGAAAATAGTAATTGAGGCCTTGAGGGACATCGGACAGAAGATCGGTCCAGTCGGAGCACTTCCGATCCAAACGGACCGCCTGTTGGCGCCCCCGAAGATAGCTGGAAAACCACTTAATGGTGACAGTGTCAAACTTGAAATGGGAGAGGACAGCGAGAAGGATATCATGGTCGACTGTGTTAAACGCATTTGAAAAGTCAATCAGCACCACCACAGTGACCTTTCTGGCATCCATGGCCAGCCGGATATCATCAGTGACTTTGATAAGCGAAATGGTGGTGCTATGACCAGGCCGGAACCCAGACTGAAATTGACTCAGTAGGTTATGTTTATAAACGAAAGCGGATAATTGCGTATGAACACAAGCTTCCAGAACTTTAGAAAGGAACGGGAGAATAGATATAGGACGATAGTGATTGGGAAGTGAAGGATTGGGAACTTTGGGAAGGGGACGTACAAAAGCTCTTTTCCATAAAGAGGGATATTCTCCAGTTTCGAGGGAAGTATTAACTATGTTGGTTATCAGATTGATTGATTGGATTGTGCGTGATAAAACCGTATTTCTCAGTTGGTTGTCTGAAAGAAACCTTAAAGTGAACTGAGAAGCGAGAGTAATATTTTTTCCAATAAATGACCACCCGGATCGAACCCGGAACTCCTCGCTCAGCAATTCAGCATACAAGGACATTCACTTGTGATATATTCTCTCGGTAGGGAAAATAAAAATTATGTCTGACTAATAAAAGTCATAATAATCATACACCAGCTTGTCTGGGCGATATTGATATTATAATATCGGCCAGACAAGCTGGTATACATATAATACTGTTACATAAGGTTTATTTGAGTAAGGATATTTTTGTATAACACGGTAAAAAGTTTGTGCTGACGTTAGCAAAACAGCGCCACCTAGGACAAATTATCTTGGATTTTTTTAACATGGCTTTATTCGGTTAATTCTCTGACTAGCAAGACAAGTAATTAAGTATTTATATAATAATAAAATACATATTATATCAAAATAGATAAACACTTGCGTACACAAAAACAGTGTGTTCGAAAATCTTCAAAACTTCAAAGCTTCAGCTTAAGCTTATCTCAGAGAAGAAAAATACCTACATATATCCTTAATTGTGTGTCTTAAACAATAACAGAAACTCTAGTCCGCTCAAGGACTTCAAATTATTGACGGTATAAATAAAATACTGGTTAGGTCATTATACTTATACCTACTTGATGTGTTTTTATTCATTCTTCCGGTTTACGTTAAAAAAAATTATGTTTGCATGATTACTTCCGACAATTACGTTTGCGGAAAATATATATTATGTCAAGATTAAACTACCTCACAAAATTAAAACGTGATTGATATGTTTATGTAAATTGTGTAATTTTATCCATTACTAGTGTAAGCAATTTACTTCTGTGGTAGATTTTGCCACGTAGATTCTGATCTCGAGAGGATTCCGAGATCAAAAATAGCCCTTAACGGGCTTTAATTCATCTATCTTCCAGTTGAAGCCCCATTAAAATTTGTTAAGCCATTCTAAATATTAAAAGGCCTGATGACCAATAGAAAGACAGACTAAGATTTGAAATAAGTTCATTTGTGTTTTATATACCTAAATATAAAGGAATTGAAACCTACATTTAAAGGAATTGTGGTAGAATCTAAAAATTACATGCATAGCTTGGTGTAGGTATCGGTGATATCCAAATCGTAAAAGGTGATTATTAAAAGGAATTTTTTATTCATAAATAGTAATTAGTATTAACACGTCTGTAATCATTTTAATAGGTTTAGCGACGTTGAGTACCCTCGGGTAACTTGGCTAAACTTGTGCAATTACGCTTAATGTGACATTGGCCCGGGCAAATGTTTATCTTAGTCAGTAGTCTATAATTTACAAATAATGCTTTTGCAACTAACTAACAAATTTGCATAAACGCATACCATCGGCATCGTCCATTAATGTGGGATCATTATTCCGTGACCACGTAATAAACTAAACGACCAATTCTACATAACCGCTTACATTTATATTATGTAAAACAAATAGTCCTCGATTCGCTTCAAGAAACATGTACAATCGCGAAAATTTGTTTAGGCGAGAGTTATGAAATGAAATAATATTTTTTTATAATTATTATTTATAAACATACGTCACCAAGCTTAGATAATAAAATACATGAGAGTCTACTAGGGATAAGTGGAGGTGGGGGTAAAAGATTATACAAATCCATAGAAAAGAAACTATCTAGCCGTACGGCGCTTTACTAACCCAAAATTACTAAAATAATATGATTGTCTTCAAGAAATAGCTAAATTAAGTAAAAATAAGTAAATGAAATGTAAGCAGATGATCTATGATGCACTATCTTCCGAGTAAAAAAAGAATTCTCAAAATCGGTAGGTATAAAGTATAAAGTTATGAGGTAACAGATTTTAAACAACTTTTTACAAAAAATAAACGACTTCAACTTCGACAAGAACAGATAACACAAAAACTGTTTGCCAGATGTCGCTAAATTTCATAGGTATGGGAACACAATACAAGCACCAGTTATAAAAAGAATCATCAAAATCTATTCACCCAGTCTAAATCGGTTAAAAATACAGTCGACTTTGAACCTCTTCCTCTTTTAAAGTAGCTAAAAACTTAGCGATGTTTTTTTTTAATTTAATAAGAAATATGGCATTGATGTCATAAAAAATAGTGTACATGGTAATGATAATATTATAAGGAATACCGGAATAACTCGACATTTGCTAAAGTGCTTTATGATATCTGATGGTTTATTGCTCTAACAGCAGTACGGTCATATAATTTATTTAATTTATTTAATTGCTATAAAGGCATTTAAACTTTTATGGTCGATTTCAGAGCAGTAGTCACAAAAAATACGTACCTATTGTGCGTACATAATTTTTTAATGTATTATGTTACACACACATTAATTTTTACTTGAATTAAAAATCGTTGTTCAACTGCACGTTTTCTTTAAGTGACCATTACTTAAAATCTTAAAGCACGTTGTCACATAAACAAAAAAATCCGCAACATTTAAAACACTTATCGAATCCAAAATAGTAATAGATGAATAACGATTCAGCTGTTTTAAGTTGTTTACTTAAGCAACTATCATGATAAGCCTCATCAGTTTCACGTGATGTTGCAATATACTCAAACATAAAGATCACGACGTTGTGTTGTTCACATTTACGAGTATATGTATCTCAGAGATTAATGTGTTGACATTATAAATACTAAGTTTAAAATAACAATAGTAAAGCACTTTGGAAAAGCTTACTTGCAAACGTAAATGCGTGTCGTGAATACAAAACGTTGTTCCCAGTACAATACGTGACGAAATACGATGCCAGTCGAAATGAGTTACAGATTGTGGTTCTTTAATATTATTTACATATAAGAAATGTATTTATGTAGAGTATACGAATTAACACTTTAGAGTTTCTTTAGAATAAAGCTTATGACACGAACGGTATCTTTAATATTACAATTAAAGTATGATTGAATGGCATAATAATATGTTGGTAGGTATGTTATTACGAATATGAATACCACACTTAAAAACGAAAAGCTTTTCAGTCCAAACCAACCAAAACTTTACACAAAAACAGTTTATTATTTGACATAGGTCATAAACGTGTTTAATTTATTTATGTTAGCATTCACAATACACAAACTAACACTCTGCTTTTAAGTAAATTATATTGTTATTTCGGTCCACTTACACTCGCTTGTAGCTTGTAGCACAACACTCCAGAGACTAGCAACGACAATGATCATAAATTATTTCGTAAGTGACTAAAAAGATAGTGCATATACTAATAATCATGCAACAAGCTAGCGTTCGTAGCAAAATACTTTACGACACCTAGTTCTAATTCTAATCCTAATTTACGACTAGACTGTATGTAAATACCAGAACCAAAATACCAATCTCATAAAGCAACTTATTGACAACCCACATCCGTTTTAATGTAGTAGTTGCAGGTGCACATTCCAGGCCCGATGTTCATGAGATAACCTATTCACATTTATTGTCGCTACGATCAAATAATTTTGGTTGGTAAATAACATACCAATAAGGAACGATAATTAATAATAGCTACGAGCATAAAGCTATATAATTGCGGCGGCATAAAGCTATATACTGCAAAAATGATTGCGCGGTCCCGTAGTTTTGTTTCTTTGAAGCGAAGTATTATCAACACGAACACTAAAACTGGAGGCAGTTTTTCTTAATAATAATAATATTTTTTTTATTTTAGACCATGAGTCCATAACTTATGTTAGTATTACATAAATTCTTACACCTATATTAGTAAACAACAAAACACAAGAGACAAAACCAAACAAGAGACAAAAGATAAGTAAATTTAATGAGTTATTATAGTATCCAAAAACTTAACCTATGTTAGTATACATTTTAAATACAAGTAAACTCAAACAACATATACAATACAATTATTTACACAGGCGCCTGTTCGAAAGCGTGTGTGCACCATTCCATGCGTACCACAGAGGACTGTCCTGTCCAACTTAAAACGCCAATGTGCTAAGGAGTTGGTACTCCTCACCAGCCGGCTCATCATCGATCCCACACGCTTGCGGATGATCGCGTAAAAGTCATCCACACTCGCCTCCGCAAACATGGTGGATGCGCTGCAATATCGGGGTTTCCTCAGCACCGCCCTCAGCACATTGTTGTATTGTACGCCAAGGGCCCTGAGAGTCCGCTGCCTTCGTCCGCAGACTACACGTGTAGAATGATTGGCAACGCCCTAAACAACGAAAACTTTACCTGATTATTACATCGTGCAAATCTGCGGGCCAAAGGTTAATGAATTCTTTACCGCCTTGAGGAACATTAGAAATTGTTCGGTCGATTTTTCCTTGTTTGCTTTGTACTATTTTGTTCTCATTGTGCACTTAGTTTTCTAAAACGAGTATGAAGTCCGAAACTAGACAGTGAAGCCACGGACAACTCAAATGGCAATGACAATCCAAATGGCATGGTCATGCCGGAGTTACGCCTTTGAGCCGGTTCTTTAGTATAATATAATGATGCAGCTATTTATGTACTGGCTGCAGAATTAAAAATGTCAAGCAGAGAGCTTGTATAATAATGTTAGTTTATGTAGACTGAACCCAAGTATTCTGCTGTTGATAGATACTGTACATAATTAAGTACGTAAAAATAAACAGAATTAGAGCTCCAATTGGAAAATTAATAATTACCATGAAAAAAAATTATTACAGATAAATTTTAATTGTAGGTTCGTCTTTAAGGTGACCATCAATGGTAATTATGTTAAATCTTAATCTCGATTTAAGTTTGCTTCATCATAGCAGAAGAGAGATCAGAAGAGAGGCATAGAGTCTGTACCACAAACAATGGATGGCTCTAAACCATCCTCCAGGATTTTTACACGAATTTTGAAAAAGGTGATATTTAAGGTCTTCTTTCAATATATCTTATATCTTCAGACATCCTATAGAACTGCCGCAATTTTGCGCACGGACTGAAGTGAATTATCGTTCAAACTATTGTCGACGAGTTCAATGTTTTCTCTTTTCCTAGACGTATGGCTAGGCCCCGGCGTGGGTTTCTTATTAGCGAACTTGTTGCTCGTAACTTCCGCATTCATGTTCGAATCAAATCTTCACTTGAAGCATCGCGTAAACTTCGAATATTGTAAGCCGAACAAAATATTTGACGAGTATCGGCACATTGATCATTCGCCTTGAAATACATTTTGATTAATAATGACGTAGCTTTAGCGCTATAATCTGCCACAGAGTACCATGCATATAATTTAATTTGGAACGTTATTCATTTCGTTCCGTTTACATGTAATTTAAATGATATTTGAATAAGATTCTATACGGTTAAAAATGGGTTACCATCGTACCAGCCCTCCGGAACTCCCTGTAGATAGATATCCTACCCTGGAGAACGTCTCAAAGAGACTTTCAAGCATCCGGATCAGTGATATCGCTGATACCGCCTATAACAGGGGTAGCCTGATTTATTGGTTTATAAAGTTTTTGTTCAGGTTCGGCAATTTCGGTAATGGCAGCCCTAGTAGGTATAAAACACTGAGATGATTTCATAACCTAACAAAAAGTATGATTAAAAACCCAATGGAATTGGCTTATCCCATTAGGCGGCTTCTTGTCTGACGAATACATCCTTAATCTTTTTTATTTATTTTATTTTACTTATGATATCAGCTCTTTTTTATCCAGGCTTCTTTTTCTCAATCCAACAACCAACTTTATTTAAAGTTACATTCACACAGCGTCAATAGAGAAACTGGTCTTTTTCCGACAGCCGATTACTTACAAATAAATTTGAAGTTAAGTATATCCTCGCGAACACTGAACATCTTAAATGCGAACGGGTACTCACTATTTTGAATTGTTAAGCGTAAGAACCATGCAAAATCGTGAGTACCTGTTTCCATTCCAAAAAACTTACTTAGACGTATACACGAATTGTGTTCGTAGATTTGTAGACTACAAGTTAAATTAGTTGTCCATTGTTGCAGGCTGGGCGAGCGATGAAGGGGTGGTTCGACGCGTTCCGCGAGGACGGCGGGCCGACCCTGTACGCGTACCACAACCGCACGGCCGTCGCGGCGGACGTGCCCGCGCTCGCGCTGCTCATCGCCGCCGCCACGCTCTACCTCGCCTTCCTCGCCGTCTTCCCCGGCATCCGGAAGGAGGTGGGTGTCATTATTATGTAGCATAATAAGTGCCTCTATAGCTTTTAAGAAAACGAGGAAGGCGGGCCAACCCTGTACGCGTACCACAATCGCACGGCCGTCGCGGCGGACTCTTCAGTGGTATCTTGACAATCCATATAACTTTTTAAGAAAAAAACCTGCTTCAACATCTCGACAACTTGTTGGCATGTACCTAGTATATTGAAAACGTCGCTGAATTTAATATGGGACCAAACAACAACAAGCATCAGCTTTCGAATATAAAAATATTGATAGTAAATCGGTCACCAAGTAAAAAGTTATGGGTAACACAAAAAAATTACAGTCGAATTCAGAACCTCCTCCTCTTTTTGGAGTCGCTTAAAAATTGTGGATTGTCTGATGAATATCACACTAGGATTCCCTGTGTTGTGGGTAACAAGGTCAACACACAGTAGAAAGATTTCCCAGACCAAGAATGGAAAGGAGATGTTTCAAATCCGGCCCACAATATGTACAGTACCTCGAAAAATCGAGAAAAATTCATGGAATTTGGGAAAAATAAAGATAAATTGCTTAAATGCATACTTTTCTGGTACAAATTTTGTATTTATAACTCATTTTTATCAATTTTCAACATGGCGTCTTGCCAAGTTGTCATTGATCATAGATCGCGAACTGTCTACTGCCACTTTAAATGACAGGATTGTAGGTACATATGTCAAACTTCTATCAAATTAACCAACATGACGTGTGATGACAGCTTACCGCCATGACAGACTTTTGTTTTTGTGTTGCAATTTTAAGTGTACATTTTTGTGTTGTACCACAAAACTAAAGCAATTTAAAAGAATTGGATGATTGAAAACTGTTTTAATTGTGTTTCTCCATTTTTGAGTATGGTGTACAAAGTGGTGGCCGGGGCTCCATACATTTTGAAACATCTCCTTTAAAATCCTCGCTGGGAATCGGACCCTTGGAACTGCTATCCGGCATGTTAACCATTGCGTTTTTCGGATCATCAAACAACTAGAAATCGCTATATAAGAGACCACTAGAGGTCTCTATAACATACCTAATCTCTAAAATAAATCCATACTCCTTTCCAAGTAAGCAACCTTAAAAATTGAAAATGGCTTTCAGAATTGTTATCTGCAGTTAAAGCTTTAATAAAAATAAATTGTTAATAGTACCTAATCATAAAATAAATACGTACCTAATAAATATAAATAATATGTATGTATAACACGTAATTTTTTTTTATGGAATTAAAGTAGCAAACGAGCATGCAGCACCACCCTTCCGCTGCCGCCCATGGCAATTGTGACCGACTTAGAACAAGACCCAATTTAGGGACTAGGGTGGTTAGTCCAATTAGTAGATGGTGTTAGAATGTTAGTTGGTTAGTTTGTTAATAAGTGTGAGGACAGGGACTGTTAGGGATAGGTTAGTCCTGTTAGTTAATAGATATTAGTATTGTCCAGTTAGTAATGATTAGTGTGAGTCTTGTTCCAATTCGGTCACAGATGCGTTGCTACCCCTGAGGACAGATGGTCGCCTCTAAAAAAGTGACATTTTCAAGTGACGTTTCATTTTCAAGTTTGAGGAAATTTAAAACTTATTGAGCGACCTACGTACCCACCTACACTACACCTACATGCTCGAAATTAAGTATTTAATATTATTTCAAGGGAATCTAATTACATTAATTAAACGCGTCCTTTACGCAATCGCCCTTTGTACAGGTGACCAAATATGTAACTAAAGTTCGTATAAAATACAAAGAAATGGAAAATAAAATTGTTTTTGTCACTACATAAATTATGTCCTATCAAAAACATGATTGTGAAAAGGGGCCAAGACCGTGCGGGCACAAAGGCCGTGCGGGCACAAAGGCCGTGCGGGTTTGTAATATCACCGACAAAAGTAAGACAATGATCTAAAAGGAGGTTTTCACACCAAAATTCACACCTAAATGATAAAATAATACGCGTAATATGATGGCAGCTATTATTTATTATATTATTGATATCCATCTCGCTTTTTTTATATTTATTATGTCATTTTAACTAGGTAACTAAAACTTTGTGTGTTATCTCAATAATAACATCTTTATGGGTGAACTCATTTTGATATATTTTTTACATTAGAAAGCTGGTGATTGTCGTCTCATCCCATTTAAGTACGAGTTACTGGTGACGAGTCCTTTTTAAGTTATCCCTAATTATGTGTATTTAAATAATGGTCGTTACCTCATACATTTTGACTGGGTATTCCGGTTTTAATAAGTTGTTTTGAATCAAAAGCTAGTGCTTGTCGTTTATTCTTATTATTTCAAATTTATATTATTATAAATTTGAGCGACATCTGATGAGTAGTTTTTGAGTTATTAGTTACTTCATAACTTTTTACCGAGTATTCCAATTTTTATGTCTCTATGTGATGTAATCCAGTATAAATTTGAGCGACATTTATATTGGCAATTAGATTTTAGTTATTTTTACTTGTCGATGTTGAAGTCGGATATTTTTTTGTAAAAAGTTATAAATGAATGAATTAATGAAATATTTATGTAACAAAACGATAAGGGAGAAATAAAAGCTTCTTAGATAATATACTGAATCCCCATACATTATGGAGCTGTATGCTATACGCTTGTACTTGTTATGTACTTGTACTTGTTGTACTTATTAAACTGTCATTTAATTGTTCTAATATCTAAAATGGATTAATTTTTGTTTTTAATGCTATGCGCTCCACAGCTCACACAAACGAAGCAACTTATCTCAGCTGTTAAATTATTTATTATACACAAACTATACGAATAATAAATACATATTTGTCGTAAATACATAGGTTAGAAGAGCATTCCTTATTCATTCAAAATATGTTTATTCCTTTCAGAGGTTCACCACCTTCACCATAGTTACGCTTAGTCTCTTCGTGGGCACTGTTATCCTTGGTAAGAATATATTTTTATTAACAATAGCTTTCCATCACTGTACTGGACCTAGATCCCGCTAACTAGGTAATACGTTTATCTAACTGCTCACGTCCTCTTTCTGCATATTATTACGAAACACGGTTAGGTCGGAAACAGGCTTACACAATGATTCCGACTACACAGGTATACTCTACACATAGGGCTGCCTGGTAGAAGACATCCGACATCTAATGATCGGATCCTCCCAAAATGTTTTTAAGACTTTAGGTGATACTTGGATATCATTTAAATTAGAAGAAAACCGATTAATTAACCAAACAATCTTTAGTTTATGTTTCATCCTATAAAAATGATTTGTAATTAAAGCCGCTCCACGGTACCGATTCGGGTGTCCATTAAAACCATTTTTAGCTATGTCCAGGATCCTTAAAGATTTTTAACAGAACGAAAATTTACGCCAAGGCAGCCCTCACTACATCTACCTAAAATTAAATTGTTGCTTCAATAACACCGGTGAGTACAGCCAGATAATATCGATAAACATCTTTATAATTATAAAGTTCTTAAACAAAGAACGTAATATTTATGTTGAACGATTAATGTTGTCAAAGGGCAAGTGTTGTGACATGATTGTTTCAAATGTAATTCGCCTCCTGGCGTGTTCTATTGTCTGAGCTTTTAATTTTTGAAGATTACAAAATAGATACACATATTATAGGATCGTTAATATAATGGAAATGAGACAGAAACAAATAGTGTTAAAAAACAAAAATCATCTTTCACATCAACAAGTTTAGTAATAAAAGAGAACATCATCAAAGCAATCGTAGTCATTTAAATACCCTTTTGGTTCTATAATCTGAGTTAATCTCGCACGTATGGGGCGAGGCCCTCGAGAGAAACGGGGAGGCACTTGCCGTCTCCCTCGATGTCTCGAAGGCTTTTGATAGGGTCTGGCATGCTGGCCTTTTAAGCAAGCTTTCAGCGTACGGTATATCCCCTGGCCTCATCGACTGGGTAAAGGACTTCCTGAGTGAACGGTCTCTCCGCGTTGTCGTCGAAGGCTGTTCATCAGAATCGATGGCAACAAACGCCGGAGTTCCTCAGGGGTCTGTACTCTCCGCTACTCTCTTTCTGCTGCACATAAATGATCTGCTCATGCCCGGTATCTATGGGTACGCAGACGACAGCACAGTAGTGGAGAGGTACTTACCGACCAGTCGGGCCAATAGGGACGAAATACAGTCTGAAAGAGTGGCCATGGTGGAGCGTATGAATCTCACACTTCGGGCAGTGTCCGAATGGGGCGATGCCAATCTTGTGAGATTCAACGCCACTAAAACACAGACGTGTCTGTTCACCGCCAAGAGGAGCCCGTTCACCTTGGCTCCTACTTTCCAAAATGTATCCTTGGAATACACTGACCACCTTCAGTTGTTGGGAATTGATATTTCCTCCAAACTCAATTTTGGGCGGTTCATCGAATCCAAGGCAAAAGCGGCTGCAAGAAAACTTGGAGTACTTGCGAAGGTGCGGCAGTACTTCACACCGGAACAGCTGTTATCCTTGTATAAAGCTCAGGTTCGACCTTGTGTGGAGTACTGCTGTCACATCTGGGCTGGCGCCGCCAAAACTCATCTATCAGCCTTGGATTCGATGGAGAGGCGTGCAATGAGGCTCATTGGTGACCAACATTTGGCCGAAACCAACCTGCAAAGCCTCGAGCATAGGCGCAAGGTTGCCAGCCTGTCGTGCTTCTACAGGATACATTTTGGAGAGTGTGCGCAGGAACTGTTCGGTTTAATTCCCCCATCCCCGTTCCTCCATCGAACAACTCGACGTACGGCGAGCATCCACCCTTACGTCGTAGACGTCCCGCAGATACGAACGACAAGATTTGCGTCGTCATTCGTTATTCGTACTGCCAAGGACTGGAATAGCTTGCCTCCGTCGGTGTTTCCGCCTGTGTATGATGTGGGAGTCTTCAAGAGGAGAGTGAATAGGCTTCTATAAGTTAGTGCGTACACCATCTTGGACTTCATCGCCACTTACCATCAGGTGGGATCGTTGTCAAGCATTAACTTATTTTAAGTAAAAAAAAAAAAAAAAAAAAAAAAATACGCCAAAATTCTTGTCAGATATCGCTAAATCAACTTAAATAAATAGGAACGCGAGAAGCACTAAGATTCGCATATAAAAATAATTATAACACAAAAAACATAACAATTGATAACTTCCTCCTTTTGTTGAAGTTGGTTAATAACACTTTTTTGTATGACATTTTGTGTGATTCTTTGCTATAACAACTCTGTAACCTTAATGATCCCGGATTCGATTTCAGTCCGGGGTTGATATTTATGTGACTGATTAATCGTATACAAGCCGGCGGCGATACAAAATAATCGTCCATTTTATACATGCTGTAAGGCAAGAGATATTTACCTACCTACCTACCTTTACTACACACATCAAAAGTGTCTAGGGATCAACATATATTTTTGCAATAACTTTTCTCCTGATTGATATTAATTAAAATTTTCTTTAAGGATTCATCAAATAAAGTGTTTTCGTTTGTCACAGTAACGATAAACCAAGTCACCTTTGCATAAAGAAATTTGCCATTTTCCTAATAAAGGGATTTTTGACATTTGAACCACTAACATTAAAGTTCGAAAAAAGACTGAAATAACAGTTTTCTTTCAAATTTTATTGGGTAACTTAAACAATTAATAATCCGTGTTTCTACCGCGAACACTAACAACACAAGAACATCGGTTTGGCATACTCAAAATGAGTTCATCCAAATCACGCTGTGGAATGGCCGCCCATGTTCGTTGCAACAACAAAAAAAGGTCTTCTTGCCACTGGATACCCTCCATATTCGGCAGAGCTCTTCTCTGTAGCATATCCCATGCATGCTCAATCGGGTTCAAGTCTGGCGACTGAGCAGGCCAGGGCAGGACATTGATGTTAGCTGCGGCGAGAGTCTGTCTTACAACTCTTGCGGTGTGCGGTCGTGCATTATCATGCATTAACTGAAATAAGGGACCGATTTGCACTTGTAGAGGAACGATGACGTCTGATACAATCGTCTCAGCATAAATTTGAGCGTTGAGGTTGCCTCTGATCCAAATCAACTCAGTTCTTCCGCCGATCCAAATACCCGCCCATACCATGATGGTTCCACCACTATAAGGATGGACTTCCTGGCAGGATTTTAATCGCTGTTGGCGTCCAGGGGTTCTCCAGTGTCGTATACGTCTTGTATCCGGTCTCATACCAAAACGAGACTCATCAGAAAAGCACACGAAACGCCATTGTTCTTCTGCCCAATTTCTGTGTTCAAGAGCCCATTGATATCGAATCCTACGATTGTGCATTGCTATAGGTGGTACCCGTAGCGGTCTTCGGGAATGAAGGTTCACTTCATGCAAGCGGTTTCTGACTGTTTGGTCGCTAATTAAGTTCCCTGAAGAGTGATGAAGCCTCACGGCTAACATCATGGCGGTTATTGTTGGAGCTCTTCGAGTTAAGATTTGAATGTATCGGTCTTGTCTCCGTGTGGTGCAGCGATACCGTCCTCCATGGCGCTCAGCCACGGTACCAGTGCTTCGGTAACGTGTCCAAAGTCGACTGATAACACTCTGACTTGTATTCAGAGCTAAAGCCACAGTACGTTGCCGGGAACCAGCTTCTATCATTCCCACGGCTCTGAGCATTTTTCTTCCCTGCTTAAATGACGTCGCCGCTCCATAATAACGTTGGTTTTAATCAGTAGTAGGGAAACAGTAGCACTAATAATGTCTTCAATGCGTTGTATGTTTTTATAGGGAAAATATTGACAGCATGGACGTATAATTATACGTCCATGATTGACAGCTGATTTTCATCTTTTACTCGAATTTGATTGACAGTTCCTGATTCAAATTATGAAATGCACCAAAAAGGATCCATATAAATTTATAAAATCATAAATTTATTACAAAGCCACATCTCAATCTCAAGAAATCCGCATAAAAATGCTTGATCCCTAGACACTTTTGATGTGTGTATATAACATCATTGCCTTTCGGTGTAGATATTTGTTATTTGGGCAACAATATAAATCTTAGCTTAAAATAGCTACTTTTGTGTATTTTAATACCTAGTTATCTAAACACAATTACGAGCTATCGTTGCTTCTGTAATTACATTAACAATAAAACTTTTGTACTTATAACCAAATCGTATTTTAATTGCCTGTTACTGAATTTAATTGTGTTATTATTATCTATGGTAATTCGTTGCGTAACGTGCATTCGCCATTGTTTCGGAGCCAACCGACTGAAGATACACGATGCAATTTCCTACGAGTATTAACGCAATATTAGATAGAGTAGGTCTAATTCAGATACGGGAAGTTTAACTCGTAAATATAATGCATTATATTTATAGATATGTACCTACTTAACTTGACATAATGAAACAATTCTTATAATGTTGTCACGTTGTCACCATGAACGGAAAACATAGTGTCTGTTATTTAATTAATGGACCAACAGGAGCCAACCAATGTCAATCTTGCGGCCTCCAAATTACTTGTTATCTTTAATTTATTCTGTAGGTGCAGTCAGTATTGAATGTTATATAATAATCTTTATAATTTAAATATTCTACATCTGCTTAGTAAATCTATATTGTTGTAGAAAAGATTCACATGGTCCATCGTTTTTAAAATCGGAAAGTAATTCGAATGAATGTGGGAAATAGAATCGCATTTTCCGGTATAACCTGTACTAAATCGAGGCTAAAATCTGTTTCATATCCATCTAACCAGAATCAGAAATAGGAAGACCCCAGAAAAAGAGCTCTTAAGTTCCGCGCAACGAAATATTTCGAAGCCTATTACTCCTTTATAACACTTAGGTGATTAGGCAGGGCAGGGCATACCACTTCACTGCACTTACACAATATTAAGTAAACACTAAGTCAAACAGCTATCAAGGAGAGAAACATTTCGAGGCGTATATGTATGTATCATTAATACTTAACGGGCGGAATTCGAGATCCTTTGCTATACAGACAGGGTCACTGCTAATTGAGCTACACTATTGTACCTAATGTTTGCTTGTTAGCTAAGCCTTCACGTCCTAATACTCATAATCATAACAAATGGGCCTATTTTCTATACATATTGTCAAGCCCACAACTGAGGGCATAGATTCGCTAATTCGCTTACCCAAGTTAATCAAAGCGGCGGTTAAAAACCAGTAGATAATTAAGGCAAAGAAACAAAAACCTGATGTGGGTCAGACGCCCTGTTGTTCCAGTATGCAAGCACGGGTCGTCGTGGCACGTGGCGGGAGCGAGGGTGGCGCGCGCCGCCTACCGCGCCTTCTCCGCCGAGCGCCTCGACTGCTGGCTGGCCGTGCACGTCGGCTTGGGCCACGTCAACGTCACCCTAACCGGTGAGTATACTACCACTTTTGTACATAGCTGTACCACTTTTGTATTTGGACTTTGTTCCTAAAATATTTACAGTCATGTACAGAATTGGTACAGGGAT
Source organism: Hesperia comma (assembly GCA_905404135.1). Taxonomy (NCBI): domain Eukaryota; kingdom Metazoa; phylum Arthropoda; class Insecta; order Lepidoptera; family Hesperiidae; genus Hesperia; species Hesperia comma. The sequence continues at coordinate 6,099,288 of FR990027.1, read as the reverse complement.
GCTTTTCGTTCCATAAAATATTTCAGCTGTCATTTGAAATTAATATCGTGCGAGTTAACTACTCGTACGATATCAATTTTCTATACTTAAATAAATTTCGGCAATCGATCTGTTCGCAAGACCGCCTGTCGCTATGATCGTTCTTGATTTAGTCCAAGGGTCCTTAAGTGACCTAAAGTAGCATGTAAGAATCAAATTCAGTGTTAGTCTTCTTATTCTGCATGTTATAAATACCTCGTGTTGTTACTGAAGAAAGTACTTAACCTTGCATTTTAAGCAGGTAGGCTTGTCTTGCTCAACGATGCATACATCTTAGTTCTGACATCATCAGCTGCTCCTTTAGCTTTTTTGCATGCGGCTATCGTATTAAAGCATTCCTTCTTCCCTTTGTATCAATTAAATGCTGTGTAATGAGATGTTAGGGGCACCATAAAGTCCTACCTCTCCTGAGTATGGTCCACCCAACTCAACAAAGGAGAAGACTATGGTACCAAATTCCTGCTGTTGAACATCTACATAAGACTCTCATAACTCCTCATTTCTATCGAGGTCTATGAAGTCATAATTTTTTAAAAGAACCGAATAATATGTTATACTTAGTTCTAATAAGTAGTTATAATATTGTTCCATACTGTATTTTCCAGCATTGTCGTGGGGTAATACAACGACAGGCGACCCAGGCGTGGACTACAACGAGCAGTTCCAGTGGGAGGAGGCGGGCGCCATCCAGGAGTGGTACCGCGCGGGGCTGCTGCGGGGACTTCCGTACCCGGTGCTGTCGGTGGCAGAGCACTTTGCCGCTGAACATGAGGGGTTTGAGTGGGGAGCCAAGTACCGCGCTGCTGGCTACACTACTACCACCTTGCTTTGGTAACTTTTGTCTTCTCTATAGAAACGTGCACATGCACACAAGCGCTTCCGAATTTCGAAGGATACGGTTCTTATGATTCAATATAAATGAGCATTATATTTAATCTGTTCCTTAAATACATTTCAGGACGGCATTAGCCCTGTGGTTACTGATGAACCTTCTCCTGGTGGTGGTTCCTCGCTACGGCGCGTATGCCATGGCGTCGCTGGGCGTGACGCTGTGCGCGGCCGCCGGCGGCTACTGGGCCTCACTGCCGCACGAGCCGTTGGTTGTCAGACTCGACGGAGCTATGCTGTTCTTCTCGTTGGGATGGTGCTTCTGGCTCGTTCTTTTTTCAGGTTTGTAGTTTTTTGTTTAAGAAATAGAATCATTGCCACAGTACAATCTTTATCGGAATTCCATGTCCTGAAGAGTAGTAAATTATTTAAGCTTATTGAAGAGATTAATATATACCCGTAGTTGTAAAACTGCGGCAAGTTAAATTATCAAGTGAACAGTTTGTATTGACTTAAGAGGGGTATAGCAACTATGTCAGGATACTCCAACCAACCAACCAACCAACGGTATTAGATATACTCGCGGGTTACAATAAAATTTAATATGCCACACGACAGCACACACTATAGAACTGTCTTATAAAGCTTCCACTACCCCTCTCTCCTTATTTACTGTTTCAGGTGGCATATGCTTAGTGGTAGGATTGCTGATAGCGGCCCTGGACTGGGTGTGGCCCCACAAGTTCTCCACGGTGCTGGAGGTGGACTACGACACGCCGTACGACAGACACGTGCTCATCGTCGACAGCCGGCAGAGGGCGCGGCCACAGATGCAGAGCTCATTACCATCTAGGATACTAAGGTAAACATTTTATTGGACGCGCATAACCTTGCGGCTTGCGTAGCGTCGATCCTAAATGATCGGTAAAATTTTAAGCAACTGCAAGCGCGCTCGGTATCTAGATGGGTGACCGCCAGAAGCAGAATTTATGTTGGGCGCTTCCGTGCTTCGGAGAGCACGTTAAGTCGTCGGCCATTTTGTTAGTTTTGCTCGAATTCTTGTCAGTACGTCAAAGAAGTTCCACATATTAAAAGTTGGTTATTAACATTGCAGGAGGCTATCGTCAAAGACGCGGGATCCGGAGCGGCAGGTGTCCATGTCGATAGTGAACGAGGGCGCCGACAGGGGGCGCGACAACCCCGCTTTCCAGCACGAGCAGCGCAAGCCCAACTCCCCCTGGCGCTACCCGCTCTTCAGGCGGCAGATAGATCGGTAACACAAACTACTTCTGTTTTTCTCATAAATATCTTCCACGGTTAGGGCGCTTTTAGTGTCATGCGGATTTGCTCACGCACGCGGGATTGCTCCGCATGCGTAGCACCCGCAAAGAACAATTTCATATAAAATTTACTGTAAAGCGTGAAATACGCACGCGGGACGCGGGACGCTGTGCGGGGCGTCATCCCGCAGCGGGGCATCCGCATGCGTGATCGTCCCTACAACTTCAGTGCCCATTTAGAGTCGTGCGGGGCGCACGCACCGTATTGTACTAATCGTCTACGCAACCCGCACGTCAACCCGCAGAAGACTGAAACTTAAACTGCGTATGATCCGCAGCGTGAAATTTCACGCATGCGGAGCAATACCGCGTGCGTGAGCAAATCCGCATGACACTAAAAGCGCCCTTACGCCATGTATAGATTATGGATGGATAGTTTATTTATAACGGCTGGGTATATATTTTATAATATTACCTGCCCTTTTATACATTCAATATTAAATACTTTAGTGTGTAGTCTGTGTAGTTTATTACACTTTTTTACCGAAATAACCCGTTCGTTAACTCCTGTAGTACCTACCTTGGACGACCTTGGTATATTTATTTAGTTTATAAATGCAAAGGTTCTACGACGAAGGAGAAAAACGAGTTTCATGAGACAAAAACAACTTGAGGTTGATGAACGAAAATAATGACTGACACAGGAATGTAATAAGTGGTATAAAAATACTTCTCCATTGCAGGGCGGACTCGGCATCCAGTTTAGGGTCAAGTATAAATGGCAACGGCTCCGGCATCAAAATGTCACCGCTCGCCACCGGCCCGGCTTCCAGCTCGGTGGCCATGCCACCGCATAGGTAATGTGAATCATTTATATTTCCACTGGGTTTTTTGTCCTTTAATCATTATAAAAGGGCAAAATAAAATACTCACGTTACGTCTTCCGCTCCATTTTATTTAATTTCTCTTCCTTGCTTTTATTAGTAAATCTGTTTGTAAACAAATAAAAATTCGAAGTCCATTCTCGCAGAGGTTGTATCCCATCTGGCCCGGTGACTTGGCCCGGCGCCGGGCCCGATATGGTCCGCTTGCTTGCCATTAACAATTTTGTAAAAACCTGAAACCTCACCCCTTATCACATCATCCTCAAGCATGGTACAGACCTCAAGTTTTAACTGTGCAGTTTTAACTATACAGTTTTATCTAATGACATTTTGATAAGATCTTCAGAACTATACAGTTTTCATTTTTGCCTACACATGTCAGTTTTATCTGTACAGTTCGACTATATAGTTGAAACTACACATTTAAAACTGAAGGTCTGTTTCCTGCTTTAAGGGCACTACGTACATTTTCGTTACTTTCGTTCTTTGTCTTGTAATGGGTGCATGCTCTCTTCCATAGGTACCGTCCTCAGCTGCCGACCGAGAGAGTGAAGGACATGTGGTGATGCCGCGGAACACGTTACCCTCGACTAGATTAATTTGTAAATTTCATATAGTATTACAAAATTACTTCATTAAAACATACGGATCTCCTGATTAGAATATTGTGAATGATAAATGTTTATAAATAAGTAAATTTTTCTGTCTCTCGTATTTAAAGTCAATTCTAATGTATCTCTTATTTCACAATCATCTTTTTGTAAATATGTAAAGTACTTTTGTTTATTAAAGTAATTATTTTCCAGTGTCATAAGTTGAGTAAATTGTAGAAGTAAATATATCTTACCACTGAGCATAAATATTATAATTTCGCATAGACATAGTTAAGTATACCTACGACTGCACGACACAAGTGAATACTTTGTGCCATGTAATAATTATGTAATTCTATGACAATAATAATATTAACTGTTACTTGACAAACCTTCATTGATACAACTGGTGCAACTTCAAATATTTAAACGATTAATATGTATTTTTTCTAATGAAAGTTCTTTTATCTTTATACGACTTATATTTATATCTTAAAATTCAACGACATCGCGCTTAATTCGCATAGTCTGACAAAAGAAACTCTTTTTCAAATATTGAAGTTAGTACAAAGTTTTGCAAATAAGTATTTTTCCTACAATACTAATTTTAAGATAGAATGAAGTCATGTAGAGTTAATACTTAGCCTTAAGTTATTTATTGCATATAATTTTGTAGAACTTAGGTAAATTATGTTTAAAAACAAGTGAGTCCAGTCCTTCAAGATGTAAGTGTATTAGAATAATTTATGTAAGATTTATTAACTAAACCACAGTATTATGGGATGGTAAAAGGGTAGGTATTTTGTTATAATAATTCGAGACGTTTTCGTATAATTCGGTTGCTGTGGTCTAGCTTATGTTACATTTATAACTGAAGTGATTTACAACTAGTTTCATATAACGCAACTGCAATATTCAAGTGGATATAGAATACAACTTTACAGTTAGGAATGTTTAAAAGTGTGGGTGATTACATTTTTATACCTTGTCCTGAGTAACCTTATTTATACGACTATATTATTACACTAAATATTTAATCAAAAGTTCCAATGTAAAACATTTTTATATTGTATAATAATTTTTATGTATGTAACTCGCAGTTCCTTGGTTGTTTAGTGTGGTTCGAAATTGGGCGTTTTTTTGACATGCGTAAGATTGTTTTTGTTGAAAGAAAAGTCGCTAGTCCGAAGTTCTCTGTAAGGATCCACTTATAAGCTTGCTACGGTTGGCTGAACAATGGCGTTATGCGTGTGGATCGTCTTTGGATCTCAGACCACCTCCGTAAAAGATGCCTCCTAAGATCATTGATCAATATTTGAGTGATATCTGATTTAATCTTGTATACCGCATACACACTTATGTATGCGGTATACGCACATACCCACTTTCGATCGTAAAAAAATATTACATGTATGGAACATTCGATACATGATGAACACCAACTAAGAACTCGAGGTCTTATAATTAAAAGTATATCAAAACAGTGAAACTGTAAATTTAGTTTTAGTCATTACATTATACATATATTCAAAATATTTTTATTAAGTGAATATGCAAGAAAATTATGTTACCAGACTTTTGATAATAATTTGTAACAATGAGAAACAGAAAGGAATGTATGTTGCGAAGAAAATACATCAATAAGAAATTCATTGTTTTATTACCTTCCAAAGAAAGATAACGGGCGAAATATTTGTTTAACTCGTTATTGTAATAAATAAAGAAAATAGAATATAAAACATCAACACCTGACAAAACGAATCCAATTACAACTTCTCTAAAAGAAAAATATGCTACAAAACATTAATAATTTTTTTTAAACAAACGTTGAACAATTTACCGTGATGTTAAATTTAGTCTTTAGTTTTAGTAATTACTAATTACTAATACTTCTATACTAAGTCTGTTCCTTAACTAAATGCTCCAGATTCAGCTGACACAAGAACGCGTTCCAGTTTACGTATCCATCGCGTACCCACGTTTCCGCCTCCGCCCATAACTTGCACTACACACAAAAATAATAATAAGTCGTCCGGTACAACTGAATTAATACGCGTAATAGGGAATATGCATGTAAGTAATTCAAATTCAAGTGAATTGTTTTACAGTAGATATCGCTAAATAAAGACATCTTTAACTTTATTTTTGGTTTAAACACTGTAAAAACAAAAATATTATTTAATAAAAAGTGGCAAATTTACGAGGGAAATTTAAAATTGTCAAAAAGGAAGTGACTTCCTCGTTCATTAAAGTCATGAACATTGAAGTCATCTTTCTATGGAGTCTATGAAAGGTGCGTTCCACTTAGCACAAATAAAACGCAAAAAAACTTTTATTTTTCGATACAAAAAGAGCGTTTGTTGAGCGTTTTGGTTATAAGTGGAACCCACCCTCCATAGACTACATAGAAAGATGACCTCAAAGCCAGGCGTTTAAATCAGCATTATGTCATTGCAGTAATAAGTGTTGTCTTTTTCATCAAGGATATATATTTTTACGGTATTATATTGACATAAATTAATGTTAGAAACAATTTAAAAAAAAATTATGCATATTCCCTATTGACGCAAGTGATACAGAAGGTATTCGATCCAGAAATAAACAAATATAATATGCAATAACTAATACTTTAGTCGGTAACTGTAGTCCAGAACGTACCTCAACATCCTTGATTGGCGGTGCATGACGAATAACTTTCTGATAGTCGCCTTCAGTGAGGTTAACCACAGGACGCGTTTGGAAGTCCAAAAACGCCATCAGATCGTCGTACCGTATGTTGCAGTCCTCATCTTTTTCTAACCTGAAAACAATTCAACAATGAAAATACAAGTTTTTATGTACCTAATTATATTTAGGCACTTCTCACATTACGCTATTTATGAGCTACGCGACTACGACGCAATCCCAAAATTCTATGTATCTGACACTTTTGACTGACAGGAGACGCGTCTACAATGCGACTCCATGACAGTCTACGCGTCTCCTGTCAGTGAAAAGTGTCAGATACATACAAATTTAAGATTGCGTTGCAGTCGCGTAGCTCATAAACAGCGTTGTGTGAGAAGTGCTTTAATGACAATACTGTGGTCTCTTCGACGCGGAATCGCCAATTAAAAAAGAATCATACAGTGCAAACCCGCCACAAGTGGGCGCGCAAGGCGTGCACCGAGGCACCGAGGCATCAAGTAGGTATGAACAAATGTTATGTTTAATACAAAAACATTAATATCAGCTTGGCATTTGTAACGATGGGGGGATACAAAACGGTATCGCACAGTTAGCAGCGACCTAGATTTCATAATAACCCAGCTATTCAACTTCCGCGTGACTCACACTTGCAGCATGCAGTCCATGAGATCAGTGTTGAGAGGCAGGCGGTGCGCGCGCAGCAGCTGGCGCAGGCGCGGCGCGGACAGCACGCCCGCGCCCGCCGCGTCCGCGTGCGCCAGCCCCTCGCGCAGCCGCTCGCGCTCGTCCCATAGACCACGCGTCAACTCCGTGAATACTAGCGACCTATTCAAACGTTATTCTTATTATTCTCATGAAACGCACTAACTACAATCTAAGATACAATGTTGTACATACGTAATAAAATATAATTATTTGCTTCTAGTTGTTGAAGAATTTACATAAATGTTTAAAAAAAACAAATAAAATATTTAAATTGACATTGAAATTGTTCGTTCTTAAACAAAACTATAATATTTGTTTATTATCTTTATTAATTGAGGCCCCAATCACTAAAATATGAAACATAAAAATGAGCAATAAGTACCTAATCATTTCTCGCCTCGGACTTTTTTCTTGGCCAGGATCCCCGCGGAAGTAACGAATGAGTGTTAAAAATTCATGTTCGGTCATTTTTTCACACATTATCTCCTTCAAGGCTTGCCTGAAAATTAAACGCTCATTAAAAATATATTTATTCCAAATCGACTAGGAATTGTGCCGTTGCATTTTAAAAATTAATAAAATAGTTTTAAATTAAATACCAAGCTTTTGTTAAAATAAGTACCTACTTATGGAAATATTCTATTAAAAATCAAAACTACTCACTTGAAGCACCTTACAGACATCAGTTCTTTCTTATTAGGCACAACAGCATCCATATATTTAGCAACGAAATTCTTGTAGCTATTGTCCTGCGCTAATGTACGACGAATTTTATCCATTATCAGCGCTATATTAGCCATCGGATACTATTAACAAAAATAACAAAAAATGATACAATACAACATTTACGACATTTTCGAATCAGCGTGTATCCAAACTTTTTAGGGAGGTATACCTTACGTACAAACCACAAGCACACGGGCCACAATCATAACAGAAAGCCGAAGGAATTACAAAGATACGAGTATGAACGATGCAATTGCAATTTATGTGGAACAATTGTTTTAAGAACAATTGTGTTCCAGATAGGAAGGTGTGGAGCCGGTTACACTTTTTTAGAGGCGACCATCTCAGTCCTCAGGGGTAGCAACGCATCTGTGACCGAATTTGAATGAGACTCATTGAGTCTAGTTCTTTGTCGGTCACAGTTGTCATGAGCGGCAGCGGAAGGTGGTGCTGCATGCTCGTTTGCTATCTTAATTCCATTAAAAAAAACGTGGTATTACTTATGTGTGTGTTAAATTACCTCATTCCCATGCAGCTCCATGTATCGCAAAGCATATTCGTCAGCGGCGATGAGACGGAAGCGGTGCTTGTTGATGACCAGCTCGTTGCCCACCCACATGTCCTTGTCCGTGTACGCGGGCGGCTCGCTCGGCACGAAGAAGTTCACGTCCGGTAGGTACATTTTGTCACGGCGGAAGAATTTACCGCCCTTAAAAGTATAGGTACAAATACTTAAATAGTTCAGTGTTTATGTCTAGGATTGTAAAGGTAACAATGAAATACCAATTAAATAAATAATTAGATACGGGTAAAAATTACAGCAAATAATATATTAACCTCTAAATCGTCACGAATTAGGAAGTAACATAAAACATTATAAGTTTTTAATAAAACTAACAACTAAGTACTTATTTAAAAATATTTTTTTAACAACGTAGAGTCGACGGTCAACGGACTGATTTCAAGTCCACGTTGTGTGTGTGAATCGGTCAAGCGTTGCGCTGAATAGTGTGTGTCAGGCTCACCTTAAATCCAGAATTACGTTCACTGAGCTCAAAAATTCCAATAGTATCATCGCACAAAAAATATTTAATAATAAAGTATCGACGTTCGTCGTCCGGATTGTCGCTGATGAGCCGAGCGGCGAAGCGTAAGGTGTGAGAATCGAATCCAACTCTGCAAAAATAATAAAAGATTTTGAAAAAAGAGATATGTATTTATGTAACAAATTCAGAGATGGATAAAACGTAATTACTTATGACAGATGTAGATAATCGTAATCACGATTGCCTACATCTGAAGGTACGACAATAGCCCCTCTAACAACAGGATCATAGACCATAGTGTGGGGTATGAATGTCTACGACGACAAGATCATAGTCTTGTGTGGACTATGGGGTAGGTATGCCGTATGAGTGTTTAAAATCACAGAATCGTAGTGCGGAGGACGAGCGTGTTAGACGACAAGGCGAGTGTTCATCAATTTATCTCACTTGTCCTTATTAAGAAACTTGATGAAGTCCCGGTGCGGCGGTTTGGGCTCCACGGTGCGGCAGTTCTCGGCAGAGTCCTCGTACGAGCCGTAGCCGTTCCACGGCGGCAGCTTGCGCTCCGCGAGGTTCGCGCTGATACACTCCGTGCCTTCGTCCTTCGGCAGTTCCAGCGGCGTGAACGAATCTGATCAAAAATCGATATGATTCAACGATATTTAGAGCTATTTTTTATGATTAATTCTTAAATACAGTCCCACATTGTATCGTATCGATTAAGTAGGTATTTAATGGTCAAACCTTCATAAAAGCTAGCAAGTTATGATTAGTTATTTATTACACAAAATTGATTATGTTGAGTTCTAATCCAGGCAAGTGTACATCGGAATAAAATTTCAACATCTATATTCGTATTCCCACAGTCCTAAGGGACAGACTACCGTACCTACAGAATACAAGGAACGCATGCGTTTTCTTTTAAGACTACCGATGTCTCGCCATATTATCTATATTATGAATATTTTTCATACAAACTTACCGAATCCATACGTAACCCGATAATATTCTTTGGTGAAAGCATCGCAGTCCGTTAAAACAACCTTACGTCCGTACACGTTTACGACCGCTCCGATTGACAAATCGGCAGGACTGTAAGACGGCACCTTGGGCCCACCGGTCATTTCTATATGTGACGGAATTTTCTAGAAAACAATTAGATTAAAATAATCAGAAAGCGCTCTATTGCCTCTTATGTCTTAATCGCAGTTAACTGCTAATCAATAATGGAGGTTAGATACCTACCTAGATGGATGGATATATTGGAATCTTTAGTTATCATAATCTTACCCTCGGAAGCCTCATCCGCTTTAAGAACATTGGACCAGCCTCCATACCGGAGTTAGGTGGAAGCACTTCCTTTATCTCCATAGTGTCATCCGCTAAAAAATAATGCACTTCCAAATGATGTAATGTTCCCGCTGGCGAATCTCGATCATCCCAGTAACCATAAAACCTATAAAACAAAGTTACCACTGTCACAGCAAGTAGGTTTACCTAAAGATGGTCGCAAAGTTGCAAAGAAAAGACTGAATGACTTTCTAATACTTATTACCTTCCGCCAACAACGCACCTATAAATTACGTTTCACAGTTTTCTAATGAAAAGTAGAGAAAAATAGAGAACTAGAGATCTTTAGGTAAGTATATCTTAAGGAGTTACCCTATAGCTTTAGTATTAGCAAAACGTTTATTCTATGTCTTTATCGTAAGTAGGTAGATATACCTCAAAACTTGTCTATCGAAGTCCAAAAATTGCCTAAAAGGTCTGTGTTTAGGCGGCGAACGTCCATCTGGGGCCCTCTGTAATAAAATATACCTAGATATGTACATAATAAATACCAGTGGCTCATAAGTATATGAAGCAAACAGTAGGTAATATTAAACGGCTAAATAGTAAAAAAAAATACCTCAATAGCATCCGGCCACGGGATTGGATCCGGTACATTAATACCGAGCCGATTTAGAAATACCCGTGTGAAGTTGTCGCAATTAACAATCTAGAATATTAACAGTTCTTTAAACACATGACACTTCATAATCATGAAATGAATTCCCGCAAATAAAATGTATAGGTACATTTAGGTACTAACAGGTTTTACTATTGATTCAATTTAATTCGAGTTATTGTCCATCTACCAAATTGAAATGTGAAGGACATTTCAATGTTATAATATTAAAATGTTAACGTTTTTAAGGATAATTTTTTAGAGGCGACCATCTCAGACCTCAGGGGTAGCAACGCATCTGTGACCGAATTGGAACAAGACTCACACTAATCATTACTAACTGGACAATACTAATATTAACTAACAGGACTAACTATCACTAACAGTCCCTGTCCTCACACTTATTAACAAACTAACCAACTAACATTCTAACACCATCTACTAATTGGACTAACCACCCTAGTCCCTAAATTGGGTCTTGTTCTAAGTCGGTCACAATTGCCATGGGCGGCAGCGGAAGGGTGGTGCTGCATGCTCGTTTGCTACATTAATTCAATAAAAAAAAAAAAGGTAGGTACCTACTCTATATTTACTTTAAATGTAGGTACATGTACCTACCAGCAACTAACTCCGCATCTTTACGCTATAAAATATGAAAGCTTATTCAATTTATTTATTTAATTAATATCTAGTTTATGCGTGGACACAATGTTAAAAATTGTAATCGAATGAGGATGATACAAGTCTTACCTTAAATACTTTTCCAAAAAATGTTACTTCGCGCCCGATGTTCAAATCCAACACATCGAAGTACAAGTCGGAACTAAAAGGCAGCCGAATTCTCTGACGTCTGATCATTGTACCTATATACCATTTTTAATTTTTTTACACAATAAATCAAGACGTTACCTAAAAAGATCTCAAATGAGAATGCTCTCAAATTGATAGTAATATTCCGTTATTTTGAGTCTGTAGCTAACTGAAAATCCTACCCAGATTTAATTTATAAGATTTATCCAACGTGCATTTGTATACCTTGTGATAATCCGCTATTTTCGGTCTTAGGTTCTACAACTTTTATAGTGCCATCTTCGAGAAAGAAATAAATGTCTACTTTACGCAAAATGTGACTGCCCGAACGCATCTCGTGAAGAGATTGTTGAAAATAAGCTTTGAAGTGCAATATCTGTAAATAAATTGTAAAGGCATTCATCTAATTAGTAGAAAAATCATTAATTTAATCATAAATGACACACTGACACATCGAATCCCATAGGTAGGTATGCATCAACTACAAATCTATAATCCGGATGTTCTCTACCAACCACAACGATTCTTAGTACCTAGTCTACTTAAAAAAATCTTTACGTTTTAAACAATGATATTATCTTAAATATCATTGGTTTTAAAAAGAAAATTAACGTATCATACATTTTTATCGAACATAATCCAGGTGGGCAAGTCCGGCGCTTGCTTCCGGCAATACAAAGAGGGCACTCGGTTTATGCCCTCTGCTTTGTCCACCAGCATGTTCACCTTGTCGATGGAGGTGAAGATCGGTCGCACGCCGAAATTTTTCTTGCCAATCTGACGAGTAAATAAAATATTGTAATGAAGTATTACAATGTCACTTCCATTGTAAGTTATTTACTTGGGGAGATTAAACACACTCCATTTCAATGTGTCGTACATACTTAAGTGTTTAACTAGTAAAGCTGTCACGCAATGAAACAAATTCCCCTTGCGATACAGCATCACTAGTGTGAATTAACGCAACCATGATCGTACCCAGCTCTTCAGGTCCAGGGAGACAGAGATCCAGATCCATTAAATTTTCGTTTCGAGACACATTTCTAAAGGGTACAATACAATAACTGTAGGTGCTTGATTCGAGGTCCATGGAGACAGGTAGGTACTGCTCCTTGGCTCTACCTGCTAACGCCTGTACACGCTATTAATAAAACCCTTTGAAACATTGAGATACTATGTACTTGCTTTGAAATAACACCGAATTTGTATTTAGACTACTGGAATGGATTTTTATTATTTCAAACCAAACCTGATTTGCCTTCATTTAACAAGAAAATTAAGTATATCCTCGACGTAACCCCCACTTAAGTAGGTACTTACCTATTAACATTCTCGAATATGCGATTACGAATAAATTTAAATTAATAAATAAATAGCTTTTATTGAAATGAAATGACTTACCATTGTATTAGTGCCGTACCCTGGCAAAAGGGGTAGTCTAGGATTTCTAATAGCCATTTTTAGGTTTCAGCTGACAAAAACTGATCGATCCAAATTTTCTTGATACTATCTATTTCTAGTATAAATAATCTAGAAAAAATTAAAAATACTCATTACAAAATTGTAAAATATTTCGAAAGACAACTTTGTAACAAAATATTGTCATTATTGAGAACTCCGAAAACACAAAATATTATCCATGGCAACCAATGACAGCGTTAAAATATAATTATTTTAAATTTTGCTTCAACCAGAACCTCTCATCAATAGATCTTAATTTCACCACCAAAGTCTGTAATCATAGGCACATGCAGCTCTTGATCTAGGGGGAAGCAAAGGTCTAAGAGGGCAAATCGGATTTTCCAGGGAGGCTTTTTAAAAGGTATGAGTATAACAACCGCAGGTCTATTTCATCCTAGATCGAAAGCAGAGCCGGGGCGCTGCCCTTTCTATCCCCGAATCGTTTTTAAAAATGATCCGATTAATATTTAAATAAACCGATTGATCGACACTTATATCGATAACAGCACCTTTCTGAATCTGAACATCGATAATGTTCTAAATACGTGTATGATTTCCGAACGAAAGAGAAATCGAATGTTGACTTAAATTACGTCACTTTGACCCGTTGACATTAATCAAAAAATAGTGTAAAATGGATGGAATTGTTACTTTTAAGTTAATAAGAAAAAGTTTATTTACTTTTGAATGAATTGAAACGGTTTAAATAACACATTTACAATACAATTAATATATTTAATAAACATCCACGAATGTTTTACATTCTGAATTTTAGGAATATATAATAATATAATATTTTATCTTTACTCCAAAAGTGTTTTTAAAGTGACGAATTATTTATTTGTGTTATTAAGATGATTGATATAACAACCAAAATTAATTCATTTTTTATTTTTAATTCCAACTTTGGTCCCAAGGAAGGAGATGTAAGTAATAATATCGTTATTTGATGGTAATTAAACTTTTCTAGTAATTCTTTATAAATGACTCATGAAAACAAAAGATTTTAAAGTCAATCCACCAACAGACACCAAATCCGTAAAAAAAACTGTTACATATATAAAAAAAACGGTTATTCTTTAGTATCGGGCTGCACGATTTCCTGAACAAATTTGGCTTTAATCAATAGATATTGATGCCCCGAATCATAATCTAATTGCTTTTTGTGCGGAAATGCATCGTTTTTTTTATCTTAATTTAAAGTTTTTAAGGTTATGTATAAAATTTTAAGACAAATATTGAGCGTATTTGGGTGATTTTGGCTTTAACTGATAGATATTGATGGCTCCAATCATAATATAATCGCATTTTGTGCGGAAATGCGTCGTTTTATTTTAATTTTATTTTTTAGTTGTTATTTTCAAAACAACACAAATATTGAGCAGTTTACAGATCTACCTTTAAAGTTTAAAAATAAATCTTAAAAACGAGGGTATCCGTGATTTTTACGTTGTGCTATGTCAACTATAAATTCGTGCCGGCAATATAATAGGCTATAAAAAAAATGTCGAGGGAACCCCGCTGAGCGGGGTTCCCCTTTTTTTCTTGAATTAAACTGTCAACCTAACGAACCTAACCCAACCCGTCTGTTTGAAAAGTTTCTTTTTGTTTCTTTAGAGGCAGGGGGCTTTGCCCCCCGCCACCCCCTATTCGGGGGCTTCGCCCCCGAAACCCCCCCCCGCCTTCCCTCCTTTTTAACGGATCTATAGCTCAATATTTGACTTCAAATTTTATACATAACCTTAAAAACTTAAAATTAAGATTTAAAAAAAACTATGCATTTCCGCACAAAAAGCAATTAGATTATGATTCGGGGCATCAATACCTATTGATTAAAGCCAAATTTGTCCAGGAAATCGTGCAGCCCGATACTAAAGCCAACCCAAAAAAACTGTTAAACTTATGTTAAACTTCTTTCTTCAGGAATTGAAAAGAATACTGTTCTTTTACCCAAATGAAATCAGTACAGATGCGCGTAAAATTCAAGTGGGGCTATGTGAAGCTGTAGTGAAGTTTATGACGTAAGTATCTGCTGCCTGATTCTAACGTTACAGTCGACAACACCTTAATGGCCTATTATTAATAACTGGAGAACCACTTTCAATTTGCTTCGGGACCCGTAGGTATCGGCCGCGTAGGTCCAGCTCCCGTAGGAATCTCAGGATGAAAAGTAGCCTATTTGTTATTCTGATGTACAGGGGCTGATTAAGACTTCTGACCGCCCTAGGCTAATTTATCAGGACGCGCCCCCGCCATATAGGTACATATAAAAGCGTGTTATAGTCGCGCGCTCGGGCTAAAAAGTAGTATAATATTAGTGTTGGTTGACTTTGTCTACTATGGAGTGTGAAAATTATAACATGGTTCATGGTATGATTCATGGTTTGACCTGGATGGCGCAATGGTTAACATGCCGGTCCGCCGGTAAGCCGAGGGTCCTGGGTTCAATTCCCAGCGAGGTGGAAATTTAAATGATGAGTTTAAGTTTCTGTTCTTGGTTTGGGTGTGTGTCCTTGTCTTGTGTGTTGTCCATGTGACACCCACGACACAGGGAATCCTGGTGTGGGGCTATGAATGTGTAGCGTTATTTATTATTTATTTATATATAATCTATACAAAAGTTTTCAAATCGAACTGCAAGCGATACCAACATTGTTTTTTTAAGTTTCACGTCATTTAACCTTAGGCTGGCAAACCATTTTTTAGCTGACCTTCCGTAACCAAATCGTCATAAAATCATTGACTGCAGGCTACGTAGTTGAGAACCAAATCCATATCGGATTTGACCGCAATACTTGTATTGGCTTAGTCTCATTTAGACAATTTAGACAAATTTAGTTATTGCGGCCATTGAGCATGAACGTGGTCAGAACATGAAAGTTGCTTCAACTTTATTAGTACAAGTTACAAGTACTGCTTCGCCTGGTTCATGACATCAAGCTTTTTGGAGGCCAATTTGGACTTAGCTTCCAGATGACACCGATACACTGACACTTTTATTAACGGTGAGCGCGGTACCCTGGAATTGAGGCGCCATAACTATGGTTTTCTTAGCGGAAAATGCGGAAACTTGTGTCTTCGTGGGGTTGAACTCAACTAAATTGAGTCGTCCACATTCTGAGACTTAATTCAGAAAGTTTTCGACTTCAGACACAAGTTTCATTCTGCTTTGTGGAGGATCACTTGTGACTGAGAGGAGTTTGCAGGGCCTGTGTAACATGCATCTCCCGTGCTGTCATTTTCATAGCAATGAATGCAGTATGCACGCTCCAGCATATCATTCATATGCAGAATGAACAGAGCAGGAGATAGCACAGACCCTTAGGGAACACCAGCGTTTATAGGTCGATATCTGAGCAACAACCGGCAACTACGGCCTTTATATGTCGCTCAGATAGAAAGCTGGCTACAAAATTTCATAACGTCTCAGGGATACCGTAAGATGGAAACTTCGCGAGAAGAGCCCTGCCAGACCCGGTCGAAGGCCTTAGGCTTAGGCTGACCGCAAATTTCTCATTGCTATCAAGGACCTGAGCCCATCGGTGTGTAAGATATGCTAAAAGATCGCCAGCTGAACGACCATAACGAAACCCGTACTGCCGGTCACTGATCAGCTGGGGATCCTCCAGATATCCTAGAAGCTTTTCATTTATAATACACTCCATCACTTAAGCAAGCTGGGAAGTTATCGTCATAGGCCTGTCATTGGCCGGGTCACTGAGATTGCCCTTTTTGGGGATAGGATGAACTAGGGCTACTTTCCACAAAAACGGTAGGTAGGTACTATTCCAGTGGTGTAGGATAGCGAAAATAGGCGCGTTATAACGGGACTCAACTCGGGAGCACATGTCTTAAGCACACTCATTCTTTGTATCGAGGGACAGTAGAGCTCGTCTGACCGACTTTTGAGTAAGAAGTATATCGTTCAACGACTCTCACACCGCGGGATGTTAGGCGGTGTGGTCTCTCCATCGTCCAAACCAAAGTGGAATTGAAGGCAAAGAGGGTACCAAGAATTTCGGCTTTCTCCTTTGCCATATTCACAAAGGATTTATCTGGTAATCACAGTAGCGGAAGAAGAGACCTACAGAAGATGCCCTCGACAACATTAGCCAACGACCAGAATTCTCGACAACCGGAGGGATAACCGACTAGCCGCTCGCCAATTCTGCCATTGAATTGGGCCTTGGCCCTGGACATTTACTTCTTAGCTGACCGGGAGGCAGCGTTAAGCTTTCTCTTAAGCTCTAGGGCAGATGCATTCTTCGAATCTGCATAGCAGCATAGAATATGAATTTCGATGTAGTGGCCTATGGCATATGAGACCCAAAATCTGGATAGCAGAATCTGTTATGTATGTAGTTAGTGCCGACATTTTTTTAGATTTAGTTAGGTGGCTGTAAGGTACCTCAGGTCAGAGCCAGGGTGGGGCAAGCGCCCCACCCTGCTCCATCATGGCCCATGAGTAGTGCAAGCGAAGACTTGATTTCAGCGCGCCCCCCGATCCTCGCGCCCCCCCGATCCTCGCGCCCTAGGCTGCAGCCTAATTAGCCTAAGGGTAAATCAGGCCCTGCTGATGTATAAGCTATATTATTGTAAAGTTTCATTAAAATCCATTTAGTAGTTTTTATGTGAAAGAGTAACAAACATCCATACTTACAAACTTTCACATTTATAATATTAGTAGGATGGATCTCTCATAGTAGGTAAGCATAGAGTATACTTCACTCAGTATACTTCACCAGTCTACTCCCATTTGTGGAGGGATTTGTGATCAGGTCAGGATAAGTCAGAATTTTTAAATATGCTGCTCCAAGTTCAAGTGCTAATCTGATTTGCCTTTCTAAATGCCACCACGAATTTTATTGCATGATTAAAACAAAATATTGAGACATTAGTAAAGGTGATATTTCCCCATATTTTTCAGAACATTTTCATCTCAGCCCTGTGAAGCTTTGCAGACCCAGACAAAAAGATACATATTCTATCAACCAGAAAAAAACTTCTGGATGGTTCTGGTATGGTTCTTTTCAAATAATTATCATCAAAAGACAATTAATCGTAAAGAAACATTTTTTTTTTATTTTTAAAATGATAGCAATATCTTTTTAATTAACAAGTTAACAAAACTGGTGTTGATAATTAGTAGGAGATTTATAAAAAATATAATATTTTTTACTTGCAGGTAGTAAGAATACCTTATGCTACAAAAGCTCTGGCTGGAGGGGAAAAACGAGATATAGTAAGTACGCACTTCTAAAGTTATTTAAGAAATTTATTTTCAGTAGCACTTACTATAGAACATGGATCACTCCATGTAGCCATTGGTATTTTTTTTTCTTAAATTGAGCAAGAGACTACTCCTACATACTATTCACTTTTGATGATTATAAAACTTTATTTTTAATTTTATAATTACAGGTTGAACCTTCAATTATGTATGATCTACTTGAATCTGCTTACAAGATGTTTAAAATGTTCATTGGCCTGTTCAAAGATATTCCTCCAGAAGAAATATACGCAAAATGTGAACAATTTTTTACCCCGGTATGTTTTTCTAGTATTTCACAAGTGGCACAAAATGTTCATATTTACACATATCAAAGCACTAATTATTTATGTGCTCACAATAGTGTTTGTTTTCAGTATATTGCATCCAGGAGCATTATCAGTGATATAACAAATGTTATACCAGGCATCAACTACTTGCCACTGGAGAAAAATTCATTCTTCAAAGTCATATGCTTTATAGATCTCCTTGAAATCAATTATCCAGACTTCAAATGTATCTCATTTATCTACAATGAGCAACTTATTTGGTAAGTTAAACCTGTAAATGCTACAGTGGACATTAGATGATAATGGCTAGGTCAAAATAGTGATGAAATTTCTCAAATACATCCTTTCTTTGGAGGACAGATGAATACATCAGTCTCCACTGTTCCTATTGCTTAATTACAATGCATCACTTATGGAACTTAACTACAAATTAAGTTGAGGTGTGCTAAATTACCATGTTGATAGCAAAAACAGCAGCCTATTATTGTATACACAGAACTATTGTTTCAGTATAGTGCTCAAGTCCCAATTGTCGAGTTTTTAACAGTTTTTTAAAATATCAATCATTGTTCCTTATTATAATTTCTTAACTACAGGAATAGCCTCTCGAAAGATGACATGCTCACATTGTACCAATATTTGGTGCAAACATTGATCCCAAAGGAAGTGGAGAAGGAAATCCAGGGTGGAGCTGTGACAGCAGCTCAGAGGCATGGTCGATTTATTTGCCCCCCTGATGGCATCAGAACCGCAGAAGACTTGCAAAAGCTTGTCACTGTCCACCTCATGCATGAAGATGACACAGAAACTAAGCAGTACTATCTGATCATTTATAGAACCCTCAGTGCTACAGTTTCTTTTACTGTCAATGGTGAGTTAAAAAAACTAAGAGCATAATATTAAAAAAATTCACAATCATCATTTGTTATTTGTTTGGATATAAACACACTCACTTTGTGATAATGTTTAGGTTGGATAGCCAATTGACAAACAGCAATCAGAGGAGCCACTTGACGGTAATTTGTAGTCACGCCCGAAAGTGTCTCCAATGCTTTGCCAGGCATGAAGGAAACAAGAGGAAACATAATTATATCAACAATTTTTAAATAAAATTGTCATGGTGTTACAATCCACATTTACCTAAGTCATTACAAAAACAAATAACCATTCCTCAGAACCTATTTCGTTTAAATTTTTTTCTTTTTTACAGTGGATACAAACCTCAATATAGAAACATTTAGATCTCTGGATGCGTTTATTGGTCCACAACTATCAACCATTGCCTCCTCGATAAGTGAGCAGTGCACTATTCATGCTATACAAAATGCTCAACTCGCAAACACAGATCACAAGTTCTTATACTTCAATAGGATGAATTTAGCATTTAAAAGCTCCGTAAGTATCTATTTTGTGACTTTTATAAATACCATATATGGAGAAAATGTGTGTCTATTTTTTATCCTACTTCCTACTATCCTACTTTCCTACTAATATTATAAATGCGAAAGTTTGTAAGGATGTGTGTGTGTGTGTGTTTGTTGCTCTTTCGCGCAAAAACTAATGAACGGATTTTCATGAAACTTTGCAGTAATATAGTTTAGACATCGGAATAACATAGTTTGTTAAAATTTATAGATTTTTGAAGGGACTGGTTTCCCGAAGCGAAGCGAGGGCGGATTTACTAGTTTGTTATAAATGCTAGACTACAATATTCCACCTGTTGGTAATTAGTGATGTAGTCATGAGTGGTAGATCACACTAAGTAGCAGCCTATTAATTTTGCTGTTTATTGCAAGACACCCAAATTATACTCGGGACGGGCCATCCACAAATAATAAATGATGAAGGTAGATTTGATCTGACGTTAAAATACGCCCATCGCTTTAGTTTTTTTGGTTTATGTATGTATAGTGGCCGTTATTCAGTTGGAATGCAGGTCAGAGGGTCCTGCATTTGATTCGCGGCCAAGTAGTGACAGATAAATGCTTGACCATGGGCCATAGAAATGCTCGTATTTTCCAGCCACGGATCCTAATGCAAGCGTACATATGAGAATATTTATTTAGGTTCTTTAATACATTAAATAAATTATTTCAGGCACTACCAACTTCGTTAACACCCTCAACAGCAATTAAACCTGAGATATTGAGTATTATAGTCGGTATTCATGCAGACAAAAAAAGGTATGTATATAATAAATATCAAAAGGAAAGCGAACTAAAACCTGTAAAATACCACAACGCAAATTACAGTTAGGATTAAGGATCGCGCACATACAACAACTCTGTTACGGACAAACTTTATGATCTCTATGGCTAATTTATTACGGTTGAATTTTGATTGTATGCTTGGTGTCGGTTCGGAGTTGCTCAGGAATTGGCGAGTAGTACGTATTTCAAGTATACCTACAACCGTAATTACCAAGACATAAAGATCATAATCGAATCCTTTCATTTAAGTTTGCCGGTTACAGTGTTGTTATAATTATGTCCTTTAAGCAGAAGAGAAGCTTTTTCCAGAAGCACTTGTTTATCTAATTTTGACTATATTATTGGAATAAAAAAAATCATTCATCTAAAATATTTCAGTCTTGGAAACTATGGAGAAATCATTATTAAAACTCCAGACGAATATTGGATAACTGGCAAGTCTTCCAACGAGAGAGAGTTCTATGTTGTAATACAAGTTAAAAACGCCAATCTAAAGGAAATTGCAGGTTGTACATTAAAACATTTTATTGTTTTAGTTATAATTATAATTAAATTTTAATAATTCGTAACATCAAATGTCTAAAATCTATTCTCTTTTTCAGATGAAGTAAAACGAATATGTGAAACCCAAATGAAAGGAATATTCTTTTATCCCATGTAGGAAGTTACATAGCTTTTATTATCCTCTTATTCATTATCTATTAAGCCTTCCAAATATTTATAAACTGTTACTAGTAATAAATAATATATATTTCTAACAAAGCTTATTTGTATGTTATTCATAGTTATCATAGTTATCTGTTATCCTATAAATTTAGTTAGGTATACAATAAAATTACACTATATAACACGCCAGAGACAAATAGTCATCATAGATACTTAACCGATTCGTTGCGGCGCTCATTTTCGAACACTTTTCGCCATGGCTGTGAACAAATTTTCTGTGAAACGCCTGGCGTGTCATCAGCCATAGAAGTTGATGACACACCTGTCGTGCCATCAGCTATGTATATAAAACCACATGCATTTCTTGCTTCTTTACGGGTTTAGACTTGATTTAATTTTAGTTTGCATCAAAATACGGGATTGTATAGAACAATACATTAATTAAATTGGCTTTGAAGAGTAAACGACGAGTTATTCCTGAAATGGAAGGTTAGTGACTTTACTTTTTCAGATTTCTCAAACCTTTTGTGACATTGTTTATCGTTTTTTTGTTTGTTCAAGGAATTGGTAAAGAAAATGTTCGATTTGGGAGTTATGCATTTATTAAGGCAATTTGGGGTCATCATCTCATCTCATCTCATTATACTTGTACCCGTACGTACTAACTTTTTTGAAGTGAAAGTATTAATAATAAGAAAATAATTTATTGACTTGTTTTTTAAATAAACATATTATAAAGTAAATAGACAGTTTGATAATCTGGTACACTAAACAAATACATACAATAAATAAGTGCAAGTAAAATTAAAATGACCAGAGTTATGAGTGCTATTCTATGTCCATGAATTAGATTTTTTTTCGTAAACCATCTAGAGAAATATTTGACAAAGCATAAAATTACGATTTTTTAATGTAAAGACATTCAACAGTAAAAAATCATCAGCAACGAATCGGTTCTGAATGCAACTTATAAAGGTTGTCAACCCCTGCAAATTTTGAATTCACACAATCTTCAGAAGCTAACACAACCAGCTAGATCTAGGTGGAATGTCATGACAGTTTTGTCAATTGATTCTTGATCAAAACTTAATTTGAGGGTGTTACAATCGATTTCAAAATGACACGCCTAGCGTGTCACAAGCCACAAGTAAAAAACATTCATTACGCGCCTGTCGTGTCATCAGCAACGAATCGGTTAAAACATTTAATGTTATTCTTTTGGCTTATAACTTTATATTATACAATGTGTAGTAAGTATAATACATAATTTACAATATGTTGATTGTAACTGTATGCTAGTCAACAGTTTTCTTTTTAATTTCCTTATCCATAATTTTTTCATAAATCTTAACAATCAACTCCCTATTTTCATACGCCCATGACAGCAACACAAAGAACAAACATAATACGCCTATAGATATGTGAGTAACTAGTGAATTGTGAGAAAATTTATTTTCTGAAATTTTACATAAACAACCAGCAACAAACAATGTAAATATAAACACCTTACCAACATAGAGCCCACTTAAAGGCTGATAATCTGTATCCTTATATTTTTGACTTATAAAATGAATACTGTGAACTATTCTGGCAAACATATTTATACAATTAGAAATAATAAAACCCACAGGACCAAAGATATATGTTAAAACATAAGACAGTAAAAGGAAACTAATTGAGAAAAATACCATCAAATAATTATAACTGTTAAGTTGAGCACTGGTCATTGTAGCGAATGCATAACATTCAGTGATTCCATTTATAGCCAACAAAACAATAGCAAGGCAATGACTACGAAGCAACTGTACTGGCAAGGTACTGGCCACAAAAGCTTCTCCTCCATACAACTTTAGCAATGTATAAGAATAACTTTGTCCAAATACCAAAACTATTAATCCTATTGAACTAACTGTTTTACAAACTTGAGATAAAACTGTACAGGATTCTTTTATCTTGTACTGGTCCTGTTTGTGTAGAGGTAATTCTCTGCTTACCATTTGAGTAAAGTAAAAATAACTGCTGTCTTCTATAGGTCTAAACACAAACCTAGCAGCTAGACTCCCTAAGTTATTCACTACATCATAAGTAGCCTGTTCCGTAAATGTCAATACGGGGCTGATGGACATCACATATTTCTCTCCTTCAGTGAGCAATTGCTTCAACACACCTTGCTTCATAAAACTGATTGTTAAACTGCTCAACTTTTTATTGAATGTTGAATGAATGGAACCCAAATACTTAGGAAAGAAGTCCTTTAAAGTAGTAAAGTTAAAATCATCCATATTGCTGTACAGTTTTTGAAGAACCCCATCTGGAATATACTTAACTTTTAGAGCTCCTTTGGCATACAATGGCTTATGTTTTATATACCAATAGAAGAATACATAATAAGCTACAACTATAAATCCAATACTGCCAACTTGTGCTATTGAGAATGCTATAAGAGCTAAGGACTGATCATATACAATGATTGATATAAACACTACAGATCTTACGAAAATATGTAAAGTATCAAGGACCACCCTTAATTTTACAAAACAGAACAACTGAGAAATGAGTACTAAATTGGCTGAACAAAGCTCTAAAATACAGGAGAGAGCTACACTCCAGCAGCCAAATTCATACTGGAATGCATGTTCTGGGTGACCTAACGGCAATACATGTATCCATATGTACACAAACACTGAAGACAGCACACAGCTCACTGGTACTGACAACCAGATCTGATTAACAAGCTGATTCCAATTTGACTCATCCTTTTGTCCCAAGCAAGCTCGATGAAATGGCTCTCGACTCAGAAACAGAATTGTACTTTCTAATAGTAGCAACCGCACATTCATAATACCAATTACTTCATGTCCAACATTCCTTATCACCCAAGCATTAATTACAAAAGTTACACATCTAAACAGTATCTGTAATATTATGTTAAACGATGCATTTTCAAGGCTACTCATCAGCAGATTACGGCCCATTTTGATAAGGGATCTCTTCAAACAATTACAGTATTTCCTTCCGATGCAACGGGTTGTATGCTTCGTTTTACAACATAGATTTTCTTATTTGAAATGCAGATAACGAACCAATGATCGTCGTAGGTTATTGAAATCTTCTTGAATTGTTCATTGGGGCTGAAGGCTAAGGGGTCGACGCTGTAAAATAAAAATATTGGTTACATTACAATCGAGCCAATCGCGAATTACTAAAATAGGGCGTATTATACGTGTACCTATTAGATAAGCTGATGAGGCCTGTGATGATGGTGGCAATTCGTTCGTCGTTCTCTAAATCTCCGCCGGATTCGAGGACAGCACCATCCTCTGTTAGAATCAGGTAACCAATCTGGTCTGGAATTTTTTCCATTATAGCTGCAATTTAGACGTATTAAAAACAATAAATAAGTCATTTTATGGGCAATATTTTGATTTATCCATTGCTTACCATTGACGTCCACCAAAGAGAATAACAATAGTCAATAATTCATGGATATCTAAATATCATGAAAGTCATGAAACATTCCTATGCCTATCTCTATGCATGAAACACATTATAAATATAAAATATGACAAATGACAAACAAACAATGACATAATGACAATTTAATTTAACGTCAACAAGTCTCGGACTGTCAAATCTGTCATTTAGGGAGGGATAGACATCCGATTTTTCTCTCCGATAGTCGGATCCGACAGTCTGATCATGTATACATGTATTACCTTGAACTCTGAAACCGTAAGTTTTGTTTTTTTTTTATCTTGTTACTAGGTACCGATTCTCTTTAATGCCCGGTTCACATTTATTCCAGTCCAGTAATCCAGCGGTAATCCAGTCCAGTGATGGACTGGATCATATCGTTCACATTTATTCCAGTCGTTCAAAAGCTGTAGATCGGTAACACTACAGTGACAATGCTTTCAAGAAAGGAGTTTGAAAATTGTTTTAAAACTGTTCAATTATTACTGTTAGAAGAAGTAGCTGATTTCTGATATTTGAGAAGAACCTTCTATTTGCATACCCTCACAAATATTTTGCAGGGCGGATTGGCGCATGTCTTTGTGTCTATAAAATTCCGAAGTGATGTCCCACAAACATACATGTTCTCTGTACAAAGAAACAAACTGAAGAGTTTGGTTTTCAGTTAACTTCATTATTAGGAATTAGTCACCACCTATTACCTATCCCAAAAAAACAACAATTCGTATTCACTCTTCAACGTGTAATCCAGCACTGGATTGGCCGTTCACACTATTCCAGTGGCGCTGGAATGGGCGCGCTGGAATGAAAAATAGACCGCCTTTCCAGTCGACTGGACTGGATTGATCACTGGAATGGTACATTCCAGTGCAGGTTCAGCCCGGTTCACATTATTCCAGTAGCATTCCAGCGCTGGACTGGAATGCTGTACTGGAATAATGTGAACCGGGCATAATACCATATAATACAAAATACAATACAATACTCTTTATTGTACACCAGAGCGAGAAAATATAAGACAGTGAGATAGTCATTCCTCAGTAGGTATAATCCACAGTATAATCTTATGTATATTCGTGAAAACTTTGTAATTATTGCTTGACCAGGAATATAAAAAACCTCGCCATTTTGCGGTAAACTCATGGAACTAATTTCTTATACTGGCAATGCTTAGTTTCTAAACGTCAATCGTAAATTTCTTGTCAGTGAGTTTGAATGTCACAGCACAAATTATAAATACTGGATAATAACATTTATTTCCCTAAATGATATTTCCGACAAAGTTGTCGAAATGACAATAATGTCATGACCGTTATTATATTTACTGTTGTCTGTGCTGTTGCCATAAAAAAGGAAACTTTAGCGCCCTCATGACAGGTTTTCTATTTTTCTGGTCAAGCAATAACTTCTGTAGCTGTAAGGTTTCCTTATTAAAATAAAATGAAAACATTGTACCTTTCGGTAGCAACTGGATATCTAAAAAATTATAATTTGCAATTTAACGTCGAATAAAAACAACCAATAAGATTACAATTATGATAACTCCATTTCTTATCCATTTTTAAATGAAGACTATTCTTATTTGTGTACAACCGCGGTTGGAATGGTCCGATATGTTCCGATTTTTCGTGTATGTTAACTTATCTTATGTGAACAATGTCTATGTTGTGGTCTATGTTTAAGTTGTTTTTGCGAACTTTATATGAAGCTTAACTATCTGTATCTCTGAGATCTGTATTATCTAATTTGTGTCTATTGCCTCCCTCAGCCATAATAAATAGCCTGTGCGTTATCACCATCCATGTTATCACCAGGGGCGGTCTGGCCAGGTCGGCTAGTCGGCGATCGCCGAGGGCCCCGGGGTTATAGGGGCCCCCAAATCGCTCCTGCTAGGAGTATTTTTTTACTAACAAAACATACACGAGCAAAGTAATATGGACAACAGTAAATGATCATCAAAGTGAACTATGTTAATTAATTTTGAATTAATTACTTACATAGTTACATCGATCACTAATATCCAAATACACAATCGGGCGCAAATGTCCTCATCAAATAGTCCGGTCAACGAATGCCCCACAAGAGGGTCTAGAATGCGTGAAGCGATTTCTTTCGAAAATATGTATTCAGCGTACTTAGGGTGAAAATATACTAAGTCTTGCCGTCTGGGAGGTGAGGCCGGGGTGACAATATATCAGAAATGGTGCGTTGTACCGAAAAATATTCTATAAAGAAATTAAAGCTTGTAAAATTCTCTACAGCTTTCGTTCTATACATTTTTTAGATATTTGCAATTGTTATTGAAGTACATGCTCCGGAAATGTGGAAATACATTTATTCAGCGTGATTACCACTACCGGAGCCGCAAAATTAATTTTCAATTAGTTTGTTGCCGTGGCTTCGGCCGCGTGGAAGTACTTTTGACTGTGGAAAAATACCAATTGCTTACTTGTGTCATATAACAAATATCTATATCACTATAGTTAAACCCATAAATACGATTAAAAATAAATAACATTAAATAAATTCGTTAAAGAAAATAAATTGCCATTCCCTTCATGGAGGGGGGAATTCCAAAAATCCCTTCTTTGTGCTTCCTTAAACTCCCCAAGAAACATGCATATCTACCGAATTACACCTTCTGCGCTTAGTAATTTTGGCTCTGCGTTGTCTGCCAGTCACTCAGTAACACAAGAGCTTTATAATATGTATTGTAATATTGATGACACTAGGTCTCGGCCAGTGACTTCATCCGCGTTGTTACTTTTCCAAGAGGACAGGGTGGAGGAAGGGTGTATCATTCTAAAATATTTTCTTTGTGTTCAGATACGTCAGTTGAGAAACTTATCCACAAATTTTTAAGCGATCCATTGGAGAAATGGTATGTTTCGATTTATCGTCCTTTTTGTAGCTTTATAGGGGAATTTTTCAAAAATCCTTTCTTGGTGTTCTGCAACACTCTCCAAGGCATTTAGTACTTTGGATAGCTTTCTCAACTCACGCAAGTAAGCAACTATTTTTTTGTGGTATTTTTGGAAATTGAAACTTAATAAGTAAAAAGGGAAGTCCACATCCAAAGGACTTCCACGCGGCCGAAGCCACAGACAACAGCTAGTGTTACAGTAATTATTTTACTTCAAAAAGCATTGGGATTTTTGAAAAAGTGGGTGGAACCAAAGTTACAGAGAATTTTATAAGCTTCCTAATAGAACGTTTTTTGCTACAACGAACAATTTTTTGCTATAACGTAACATTTCTGAGATATTGGCGAAAAACCATAACACCTAACACGTTTCTGAAGAATTCGCTTAGAGTTTTGCTCACGCACTCTAGACCGTCTTTGAGACATTCGTTTACCGGACTAAGGGTAATTTTGTAATTTTTGTGCCATGCAACTGCAAGGGGCCCCATATTTGGTTTTAGCCGAGGGCCCCAACCGCCCCTGGTTATCACTATCACAAAATATTAAGCGTATCTATTTGTTGATTTATAATTTTATTCTAAGATGCAAGAATGAATGAATCGCTCTTGGAGGAATGAAAATGAATGATAATGATTGGATAATGGTGACGCATCTGTTGACAAAATCAACTTGTTCATCTGTCAATTGTCAACAATTTGTCAGCAGTGTTTTTTACTTTGTTTTAGTGCAATCGAATATTTTTGCCTTCGCATGAAAAACATTATTTTGTTCTAATTAAAATTGGTTTGAAAACTGTAAGTATTTACATGCACTTTCTATCATCAAGCAGACAAATAATTTGAAAAAATATTACAATTTCAATGAAGATGAGTCCATACAAAATAGCGATTGCATTTCTAGGCTTGACGTAGACAGTTTAATTAGATTTAACTAGGTATTTGTGCAAGTTATTTAATAACTATCCAATAACTTCGTGCGTATTTTAAGATTTAGTAAAATATTTTTGTAGCTGGACGTTGGTGCAGTGAAGTGGTAAAGAACATACCTAATTGCGCACGAATCGATCGGTCAGCAATAACAAACTGCTGTATCAGCTGCTATTGATAGAAGTTTTCCTTTAAAGTTGTTCATCATTATTGTTACCTAATTGCATAATGCAATATCATTTTCCTGCGCTCATGTATAAACAGTTCAGGTAGAAATATTTTTAGGTTTTTTTTCTGGTAAATAAAAGCAAAGATCCAGTCGCATGATTTTTTCCCTTGAAATATTCAGTTCATTTCATTTTCAGTATCCAGTTTCCATGCAAGATTGTTGCTTAGATGTTTGCAAAAGGATATAATGTTGATTACATACATAACTATGTACATCATTTACTTTTACTATCATCAACATTGTGACAGGATTTATAATGTGATAAATTATCCGTATGTCCGTATATGAATATACGACAAGACTTTGAGTAAAACTAATTGTACAAAATGTCTAACTTATTGCCCTTGAATGATGTTTATTATCAAAGTAACACTTTAAACTTAAATCGTTTTGTATTAAGCCGATTACATTAAAATAATTAAAGTGCATTAGTCACTTATCATACATTTGCACAATACTTTAGTTATTGCTACTAACACCTCAATACTGTTGAACTCCAACGACATCTATGCATGTCGAGAATGCATAGTACCGCTTATATACCTGGAATCCAAAGGGTTAATGTTTCTCTGTAAAAATCTCTACAAAATTGCATTCAATATCTTCTTTATTTTTAAAATTAGCCATAAGATGTATTCCCAAAGGTCACTGTGACCTTAGTTATTTCATTTAGCCGGACCACTTAGTGTTAGATCTGGTTCCCAAGACCTACTGTCCAGAGGAACCTATACCATTTTGTGAGGACCCGTTTCACTGTAAAAAGAATTTAATAATTATTTTGGCTTTGGCCTCATGTAGAAGTATATGTTTCATCAATCAATACTTAAATCTATCTGATAATGTTCTTATTGTCAACATTATATACTAGTCTTATTCTGAAATACGGGTTTCCAATCTAAATATAAATTTGGTTATAAGGCAGTGTGAGATTGGAGGGGTTTTGTATATTTTGCAAAGACTTCTGTTTAAATGCTTACCAGAAATACACAGATTATTTCCAATAAATTCAAAAACACAACAAATCACCAAGTTATGTTTCACCAAAGTATGTTTTGTATCATCACTTAAATAGTTACATAACTATGAGACTCCATCACAGATGTTGACCTTTTTTTTTTTTTTTTTTTTTTTTTTTGTTGACGCTGGAAAATCCTCATGGATACCCGACAGGCGCGGGGGGGCGCTGTCGGGTTCTAAAAACCAGCGGTGTTCCTCCTCACCGTCTTCCGGCGGAGCTGCGGGGACGCATTCGCACACTTCCGCTGCTCCGCCGACGGTTGCCCGGGACTCGGGCCCAACTTGTGGGGCGCTCATCTTTGGCGCCACTCACCATTCAAACTGGCGTGCCGGAACACGGGACACGCCAGCCGCCTCGGGGGTCTCCTCCAACTGGGCGATGGTACCCCCCGGTTCCACCGCCCGGAGACCCCGGTTATGGGGGAAGACGGCGCTCGTGCGCCAGGCGCCTCCGCCCAACTCTCTTTCGGCGGATCGGGTTAGAAAGAGGGTCGTCCTCCCTCGCCCGCTCCGCCGCCTCCTTTTGCGCCATGACGCACTCACAAAACCGGAGCGCCGCCTTCCACGCTCTGTCGCTGCCAACCATGGCTCAAATCACAGATGTTGACCTAGCCTTACTCAATCTAACTCCCATTGTTCTTCTAGAGTTGCTTCTCTGTTCTATTTGTGGGGAGCTTCACTACCCAAATGCCTCTTAATTTATATGTCATCTATATTTAAATCAAGATAAATTCATGATGACCAAATTCGTGATATAATTTTCGATTTGAGTTTGCTCATCAATATCAGGTTCTATCTATAAATGTGTGTCATTGTAGCTGTTTTTATTGTGTAATTAAAATAAACAAGATAATATTGTGTTGACAGACCACCATGTTAAGATTTCGTCCCAAATTGGGGAGCGAAAGGGGCAGTGAGTGGCGATGTTTCTTCTGTCTGCATGTGCGCACCGGAACCATCCTCCTGGGATCATGGCATATGGTAAGCACAACTACAAAAAAATAAGCTTATTTTGTTACTACATATATGGGAGATATTGTAATATTTTAAGGGACACTGCCCATCTTAGCATCTTAACTGGGAAGTTAAGATACTTTAGACTAGTGAAAATTTGATGATATTATATAAAATAAATAAATTATGAAGATTGAAGATATCTATTTATATGAAGTTTAATGAATTCCTGTTCTTCAGGAGCAATGATTGCATTAATCATCATGATAGTTTATCATCATGGATAATAATCAATATGTTCTTGTCATCCAGACTATATTTTCAATGAATATAAATTATATAAGTGTGTTAAAAACGTCATTAATAAATAATTAATAATCTCAGAGTTATCAACAATAAGATGAATGAGACCTTGGACTATGAACTACAAAGTTTGCCGCCCTGTGATACAAACTTAATAGATAACTTTGTTGAACTTGGTATTTTTCCAAACAAAAAGGAAATGTGTTACTAAAAAATTGCTCCCTTTTATGTTGGTATACCTACTTACTTATGTACAAAAAAGTCTTCATCTTGAACTAAAACCAACTACTTAAGTCTACTTTATCTTTGTATCATAGATTCATTAAACTCCAACGACATGAATTCATGTCATGAAACCCATAGTACGTACGCTTCGCTGGAATCCAATGGGTAAAATAATAATTGGTAGTTAGTCACAAAATGACCTAAGGTATAACTAGCAATGTTACTACTATTGTATATCCATTTTCATTTTTTAAGTTTGTCATATTTACATTTTCTGTTTATTTTTTGCCCTATCCGTCCAACACTGTCAGATATCACAGCTTTTGGGTGCCTTTCCACCAGAGATGTGCTATGTATGCTACGTTTCTAAGGATGCGTTGAACATCCACCAATCACATACTTTGGCCCACCTAGAAACCCCCTAAGGACTAAATGTGATTGGTGGATGTCAAACGCATCCTTAGCAACATAGCATAGCACATATCTGGTGGAAAGACACCCTAAAGCTGTTAATGTCACTCCATCGACAGG
Organism: Hesperia comma; assembly: GCA_905404135.1. Lineage (NCBI taxonomy): Eukaryota > Metazoa > Arthropoda > Insecta > Lepidoptera > Hesperiidae > Hesperia > Hesperia comma. The sequence goes on along the minus strand of FR990027.1, from coordinate 6,067,263 downwards.
CTTTGCCTTGTTATTTATTTCACTACATTTTGATTGCCTGCAAGTAAACGAAGCCTGTATAGATGTTACTATACAATTAAAGACATTATAATGTGGGCGTCTTCAAGGGCTAATCTGTTCTTGAGAAGCCTCTTACCAAGTTCGTTTATAGACAAAATCTCCACTTTCATGCAATTCCATGAAATTATAGTGGATTCAATACTCAAAAAAAAAAACTAAAAAATATTTTTGTTGAGGAAAGGATTAATAGCATTTTATGTACCAAATAAGTAAATGTATGCTACCACTAACAACTGATTGCGGGAACACTCTTGTAGAGTTAGAAATTGCTCCAATTTCATTATGGAAATGAAACAACATTAATCCCTTAAAAAATAATAAAAACTTTTTTTATTCCCCTTAACATGGAAATTCAAATTAAAAATGATATTATGCCTTGATTATAATATATGTATTTTGGGCATTACATTTGCCCATCTTGGGCTCCTCACTTCCGACGTTGCTTAAAATGACAAAAAAATCCTTGCAGCTGTTGCACATGATAGCGCTGGGTTTCCTGGCGGTGGTGGTGCGCGACCCGAACCTGATCCAGGAGCTGGAGCGCGAGTCGGCGCCGCTGCCCAGCAGCAACTGGCGCGACCTGGGCGACCGCATGCCCACGGCGCTCTCCAACATGGACGCGCCCACGCCCTACCCCCAGCACGTGTCGCCGCGTGACCACAGCTTTATATACCGTGAGTTGTATTATCTGTTTTATTGGTGGTGTTAAATTGTGTTGTACGTAGTAATGTTTTCGTTGGTCGTGGATGTTTTTACGTTTAAATTACTCTTACTTAGTGATACAAAATTACAATGACTAATTAAAATTGTTGTACTTTTTACTATTTTGCGCTATTTCGCACAAAAATATAATCAATTATGTAAGGTTTGTAAATTTTGCAAATAACAAATGTTAATATGAAACTTCAGTACCTACTGATATTATATAATTAGAGAATAATTTGAAAATTCTTACCAACTAATATTGTCTAACATGTTTTCTGCATTCATTTAATAAGTTTTTATTTCCTAATTAGTTGATGGCTACTAACTAATAGATTCTGCTTAATCGAAGTCGGTTAAATATTCAACACGGCCCTTTCATGCTAACAATTCTTATAACAACTCAATATAGTGAGGTAACAATTCCCAAAGGTATTATGTGCTTATAACTATAAATGTAGATGCTATTTCATAATACACTGGCCAACAAATGTAATCATTTCAATGGCAAATGAGCTATTTAGCACCACTATTAACGCTACTAAACTAAAGACGCGCTTCTATATTCATTGCAATACGTAACATTATTGCAATAAATTTACTACATGACCTGATATTCACAATATTTTTCCCGTCGCCACAATCGATGACGATGGGTCCATTGACGCCGAGTCGTAGCGATGCAAAAGTTCAATCTGAAATCTGTGGTAGCAGTATAACACTATTTATGTACTCGATCGTCATCATCTTGATATTACATAAATAAGAGAAATCATGCAAATGCAAAGAGCCAGCAGCGCTCACTGAGACGCAAGTAAGTACGTTTTCTTTTTATCTGTTTATATAGAAAAACAAGTAAACCCGCCCATGCTTCGCGTCGGGAAATTAATTCTTTCGTTCACCAACATCAAGTACGGATTAGATTATAACATGTTGTTCCGTGGAAATATGATATTTTTCAGCGAAAGGCCACGTTCGCATCGAACCGTTAAAAAATTATTAAGGTCGTATTTACACACCTGACTCTTTCCTTTTCCGATTTTAAATGAGCTGGCCAATAATTTTTGAGTTTCTTATACAACCTCGGATTGCATTTACTTTTATGATATACGGATTTCAATAACATCAGTGACCAATGAAGGTGACCCGTTTGGCCATGCATTCAGCTATTCACAAAAAAAAAATCATTTTGAATTTCGCTTCATTCGACTCTGCGTACATGGGTACTCTGCGCACACGTATACCGAGCTTGCAACACTTGTCCGTTGTCCACCGTGTATTAATACAAAGTTGATGAAAGAGCTGTGATAACTAAACAACGCCGACTGTGTCTACTAGACGATGTGGATATGGGTGCGCTGGTTACAGTGTGCACCCTCGCCATCACACTCATGCTGATATACGGAGCGTCGCGCGGCCGCCCCGCGCATCTGCTGCCCTTCTTCTGTTTGCAGATATTCGACTTCGCGATCACTGTGTGAGTGTTGCATGTTATTGTATTAATATAGTTTGTTAATTGATTCTAAGACTGTTTTTGTCTGTTTAAAATGCAAATTTTAATCATTATTTACACGCAACTTTGCACTTGGAACGGGAATCTAAGTGCATGATTATATATGATATATTATGTATTACAAATTTCTGTCACGTAAATGTAGACCACGGCTTCCAAGCCAGGGTCTATACACTAAAGACGTACTCGCCACCCAGTCCTGACCAACTCCAAACCAACACCAAATATGCAATGGAAATTCAACCATAATGACCAAGATATAAAGATCATAATCCGTGGCAGGCTGACGGCGACGGGGTACATGTGCTACCTGCGGTCGGCGCACCGGCTGGTGCCGGAGAACGTGCCGTGGCGCGCCGAGCTGATGAAGCTGTCGCCGCCCGCGCTCGCCTTCGTCATCCTCTCCGTGTTCCTCGTGGCCGTGCTTATTAAGGTGCGCTCTTAATGTATTACTGGGGCTTCGGAGGAAATGTTATTTTTTAAACAAAAAATATATGAATGTTAACATATTCATGTGTAAGGATAATGCGGGTCACAAAAGTAAACTACACATAACATAGTACCATATTTCCCCCAGCACAAAATGTTAGTGGAAACAGGCATCTAACCAAATAAGCTCTGAGGTCGTACGAATTTCTCTTTCACTACTAAGAAACTGACGCCTCTAGACGAGGTCATATCATTAGTCAAGACGCTGGACACAAACAAATGATTAACATTTCAGATTTGTCGCAATGACCCAGTTTACTGTATTTTATTTTGATTCAAAGAGGAAAAATTGTAGTTTCCAACAATTTATTGACGATATTACAGATAGATAATGCATCGAATATTACTGTACAATAAACATTTAACTCATACACTACACACTACAATACATAGTACTCCATAGAACAGTGTAATTTTATACAAACCCTATCTAAAACACCACCTATCTACCAGGGCTACTGCATCGGGACGTTTTTGACGTACCCAATACTCGTATTTATATACCACAATACACAGCACACTGCAAATCGTTTTTTTACAAATCGATTATAAAACTCCAACCATCCACCAGGGCTACTGCATCGGCGTGGTGTGGCGTTGCTACAAGTACCTGACGATGCGCACGCACTCGTTAGCGGCGCTGACACCGTTCGTGATCTCGAGCGAGGGCGTGGCGGGCGCGCCGGCGCCGTTCGTGCCCGCGCCGGACTACTCCAGCCTGCTGCCCGACTACGAGGAGGCCGTCAAACAGACGCCCCCGCCCTCGTACCGCGCCGCTACGCTCATGACCAACGGTGATCCGGCTATCGTGACGGTAAGGCGTTTTTTTTCTTAAGTGTAATCGGGTGAATCATAATTTGTAATGACAATGATAGTGATTAATCATAATATGCAGATCACAAAAAGCATTACTATATCATTATTATATTAGCGAAAACTTATTATGAAATCTCGAAAATCAGGGGAGGGGAGTATTTAATTGTTAGTTGACGTCCGCTTAGAACGCAGTCACGTGGCCGAAACGTCTTCAAGTGCCAAATAGTGGCAATGTCAGTCAAAATAGTATTATTTTTAGTTTTTTTTTTATTTTGCTAAATTTAGCTCAATTTATATAATTATTCTCATTATTATCTTTCAATAAAACAATATTCTAATTCTGTCTATATTGCTTTGGACTCATCTAGTAACTCACCAGTGCGTTACACACACAGAAATGCATAAAACTGTGATATCAACTCTATCGTCGACTTCACTATATACCTGTTATATTCGCAGTTAAACTTATTGCTTTATTAGACAAATGAGATAAGGAATTCCTTTGATGAGCGAGCATACAGTAAACAGAGATAGGAACACAAACAAATGCCATGCTCTCAAATTTCTAATCAAAGTGGAAAGTGGAACTAATAGATAACAAACACATGTTTGTAGCTCCTAAAATAACCTTAGGATTCTATATGTAAAGATAAGCAGTATTTGAAATATATGGCATTTTAAAAATGCAGATTTCCTAACATTAATAGTTAGTTATAGTGTAAGTGTGGTTAAATTCATTCAGGTTTTCAGTTGCTTTCAATTATGTAAAAATAAAATAAATATTCAATATTTGTCCAATTACTATTTGAAGGATATGCAATACGAGTTTTAGTAATATATAACTGGTAGTATCAACTAACATTTTATTATAATTCACAGTATTGTTGTATTAGTGTCGAGTGTTTAGGTAGAAGTATCGGCAGAACGAGATAGCGACATGTACAATTTGATACTATCTATTATCTGACATCCTTTGAGTCACACGACAACTCAATAATTTGTTGCTAATGCATTTATCTTTTTATTGAAAATGCAACGACGGACCCCATTGAATTTGGTGGTCTATGATGGATCTATGATATTTTTTCCAACTTGTTATCTACCATCTAAAATCGACCAGAAAATGTATTAATTTCTCTCATCTGAAGGAATCTAACTCATAATCGAAGATCGAGTAATAAGGCAGATCCACGCTTCCATAATGTTCGAAAACGCATCAGTGACCATTTACATTAGATAGATTATCGGTTTGTCTAGAGGCTACACCACTACGCTCCAGTGCAGATTTGTTTAAGAGCTAGTGGCCACCTCAACTACCGAAAGTGAACTAATGAGGGCATATAAAACTTCCAGCCGGAGACTCCGCCGGGCGAGCCGCAGCTGCCGGGAGCGCCCGGGAGCTCCGCCCCGCCCGCGCCTGCGCCCCCCGCGCCGCCCGCCGCGCACACCGTCGTCATGCTGCCGCAGCAAGGGGCGCAGGCTCGCGTCTGAACTGGAAATGCTACGGCCATTCACAATGTTCTCTCCATCCATAATGTTTGGTTATGTTATTCACTTTAAAATAACCAAGTAACCAATAACGTTGTGGTGTATGTGACGTTTTGACCGTTCCTAAGTAAGTTACTGAAGGTTATGGATAGATAAAATGTTGGGAATGGCCGCTACACTCTCTCGAGTACACTACTCCAATGCCTCCCAATATATTATGCTGGTAATGAACCTCACAGTTAATCTGCCTCTATTTTTTATGAAGCAACGAAATTATAGTGTCGTAATCAAAAAGTAAAGTAATAAAAATAAGGCACCAGCACATTGCCTTTTAATCAAAATAAAATAAACTACAAAAGGCAGATTTAGGTATACTACTTAGAAAACATTCGTGGAATTAACTGTTATTTTCTTATTCCTTTACTTGTCATGATGTTAAACTGTCTGTTACCTCTTTGTTCCCTATCCCATCTTTCTTACATTGTTATTTCTCTTTTAGAAGGTTTCCATAAAGATATACTTAGCGCCGCCTAGAGATAAGGCCGCATTTTGAGTAATATTCACACTGAAACTCATCAGTCATATCTACAGTTGAACCATGCTATATAACACCAAAATTAAAATGTCTAGATTCATAATACAGGGGTATTTTTGTAGTTTTATAGCTGTCTGCTTATTATGCAAAGACATTACCTGTTGCTAGCTGTTCCTGAAGGAAGCTTTGAATTTTAGAATCTAAAATTGTATGGTTTTATTTTTGTACATAATTATGAACACAGAGTGGCTTAATCAAAATCGAATTCATAACTTGGTTAGCTTACATCAATATTTTGGATAAATTGAAATAAATAGGAAAGTACACTTTTAAATGTAGTGTTTTATTTTTCTGGAGCTGTATACAAGAAATTATTATTTTATCTTTAGCTCGTGTTAATTATATCCAAAAGTAGTATTTCAATGAATACATAAGGTCTAAAGTTAGGTCGTTCCTCATACAATAAAGTATGTATTTTTCAAGAACATTGCAAAACGCCATGTATCACACATACTATGTCTTAGTAGTTACTGACTTAGCATAGTAGGTGTGATATAAATGCCATAGTTGATTCATTTAAAAATCCATTAGGGCAATAACACAGACAATACATACTATGGTCTGGCCGCGCTAAGAATGCGTTTCTGACAGATCGTGATCGACTGGGCGATGTAACTTTGAACTGGCGTACAATTAATTGACAATTTTTTAATATCTTTTAACTGTCTTATTAACGAGTGATAACATTAAATCGAATAATTATACCAAGTTACAATAAATGTATTAATCTTGGGCTAAAATTATTACAATTACTTAAATAACAAATATAAAAACAATACCTTTTAATAGAAAACCACGTCAAAAGGCGATGTTTCAAGGTCATATCAAATTTTTGTTTTTGTAGTAATGTGACAAAATATAAAACATTTTTATTTTTTTCTCTTGATTACATTCAGAAATTATGATTCAATTCAATTAATTGATTCATTAAAATTTTATTTACATAACGAATACTTATTGAATATATTGAAATATAATTCCTATAAAAATACCAACATATAAATTGAATAAATATTATGCATAATGAATGCATGTTGTTATTGTTATTTGTTACAACGCATAATGTTATTTATTGTACATCACTAGTCATATAGAATTGACAACTGTCAGGAACGCATTCTTATACTCCGACTTTTAATTCGATTCAGTAAAATGACGTATCCTAATGTCACTTTTCGAAATAATGTTGCCAGATTTTCAATAATAGTGATTACTCGCACGATTAACGAACGATGATTTGATTATTCGATTATTCTTTTCTCAATATGTCTATTATAATGTGTGTTATTAAAATATAATTCAAATTCAGAAAACAATATGGAAGGGTTATTAATTTAAAATTATTATAGTAAACGAAAAATAATACACACCGTTGCATGCATGCTTTTAGTACATACATGCAGTAAAAGCGATTAACAATTAAAAATCTAGACTAGATTCTAGAGGATTATTTATATTATTCGTATTTTTATATGTAGTCATTGATACTGTAATAACTTCATACTGTATTTTAGCGATTTGCTAAATTATGCGAAACGATTATAATCCGATTAATATTTTCATCAAATCGAGTAATTTGTGTCCCGGTTACATCACTGTTTTTGTGATAATAAAAAACGGTAACACTGGAAATGTCATTTTACTGAATCGAATTAAAAGTCGGAGTATAGCGCGGCCAGACTTTAAAAGGTTTAGTGCACTAAAAGGTACAGTTGATGTTACTCTACTATCAATAATAGTAGCAATGCATCTGTGACGGATATTAGCTACACATAGGAGGAAAACACGTCATACATTACACTGCCTGCTTAGTTAACCAGTTCGTATCGGAAGTTTTAACTGTAACAATTTAAATTTACACGCTTTTTATTAAGACGAAGAATGAAATCCTTGTATTAAATAGTACAGGTAAAATTATGTAGTGTGTATTAATGTAACATCCAGTGTCATATTAACTTATTCAAGATACCTACACGGCACGTCTTTGTATTGTGAAATTATGGCAATATGGCTTGTTATTCACATTTTTAGCAAGTATAGTAATCATAGTGAAAGCTTATATTTATATCCACAAAATTGGCAAAGTTCATGAAGCTATCGCCACAAGTTGACATATCATTACCGTGCCATAATGATCTCATCAAAATATAAAATATCGTCAAAATAATAAACATTATGTTACTTCAGTACTATATTATATTTTTGTATTTATAATGCATTTTCATGTAGACAATTTGGGATGTAAGCTAGACAAGCCAACCTCCCCTACTGGGGGCACCCTGCTGGAATCCTGACGAGGCAATGGCGTTAGGTTCCTCCTGAGCCCCGATTCTGCTAATTTATAATGCATAAATTGGGTCTCGATTGAATAGTTTGATACATTTTGTATACGGAATATATCAACAATGAGTCAAACTATTTAAATCGAGTCGCAATAGCATTTATAAATTAGCAGAATACAGGCCCTGAGAGGTTGCTGGATTATGTACCACCCAGTGTAATCCGTACGGTACTCATGCTTTGTAGAGTTAGCTAAATGCCTGCCAGTCTGTCTCAATCATCTGAGAAATATTTTAGCGTGCTTCGATTAATATGAAAACATTTTGCTTGTTTTGATCGCTTCCTCGACCGATATTATGGTGACGCTTTTAAAATAATAATTTGCAGCGATTAATGCAATGTATATTAGAAATATAAAATTAAAGTTTATCATTCTCTCTCGGTGTATTAGTAATATTGTAAAATTTTATGCGCATATAATCCTTTCTGTAAGTGGTTTCAACATGGCCTAACTTGTACAAAATTTTTACTTAACCTATGTTATTTTTGCCGTGATGGCCTTATAGATATTATATTATTTTCATATCTATACTATTATTATATTGTGTAGCTTCTTCTGAAACTTACACGATTTAATTTATTTTTTATCTGCTTGTTACTTTATGTTAAAAGAAAAAAAATTAAAATCGAATGCGTAATTAAATAACTAAATATTTTTAGATGAAGTTAAATTACGTGAAAAAATATTAATATACTTAATAATCTATTTATAAATAATTGAATCTTGTTCTTAGTTTTTGGCTGTTTTTCAGCTAAAGATTAAAGGGTCAGGGTTTTAATAGTTTTATTATAATCTGGTATCAGTTCTATATTAGTTATGTAGTGCAAAAGGTAGGTATAAAGTCAATGTTGAGGTAATTTAAATATATGGTATGTATGATCGATCAAGAAATTATTATAACCTTACGATGATTTATTATTCAATTTATTTACTTTTTTTGGAAATGCCACATAATTTTACTACATAAGTATATCGACAACTGATGTTGTCTTATTTTTTCATTGATATGTGATCCTTTACACATTCCTAATAACGTTAGATATATAAACATAATTTACTTTATTGTGATTTTCAATGTATTTAGTACTTATGTAGTAAGTTTTATTGTTCCTACAACTTATTTGATACAATCAGGAATAAACAGTTCAAATATTTGAAAAAGGTTTGTGTAAGTAATAAAATACTTAAGAAAAATCAAGAAAAATAATGAGTTCTTTTCTAATCAACCAATTATAAATTTAAATGTATAATTTAAACCTTTCGGCAATATAAAGGTACGGTAAAATTAAAAAGAATTGTTACAGACCGTATAATTTTTGCGGTTTCGATTAATGTATTGTGATAAGTGATAAGTTTCCCTTGAAATTATAATATGTTTCTTTTTCAATCAATTCATCAATAAAATAGTTTTCAGTTTAAACATTGACGTCTAACAAATTTCGAGTTTGGGTACCAGGCTACCAGGGGACATGTTACCCGAAGCGAAGCACTATGGATGTTGTTTCTTGATCGACCATAATTACAAATTATTGTCATCGTGTGTGTATATTAAGTACATAATACCGAAATAAATTAGAAATAAAAGTCAATGCTGTTTTATTTATATTACAATCCTAACCAATCGAGTCTTTTAGAAATAAGTATCACGAAAAATCGCGGAACACTCGAACCCTCAAGTGTACTATAGACCATTTATGTTTTTTCGAAGTTTTTACACATTTATTGTATTCCAAGCGGTCTCAAAGCTGTGGCAATTCGTGCAATGTAGGTACTAACACAAGTACTAATGTTCGTACGCATATGAGTGAACGCGGTTATAAAAGTGACTAACGGCCCGACACAACACTCGGCTTGAGCCAGTTGACCTTGAAGTATGAAGTGGGGTAGCACTTGCTAATGGACTTATATTTCCAGTAGTTCATTTCACTGAAATAAGGGTTGAAGAACATAGGTACAGGCTTGCCGCAGGCAGGCTTTGAGGGCGTGCTCACACGAGGAAGGCACGCACGGGGCTGGAACATAACGTAGATATTATTTAAATAAAAGTTATCCGATGTCAGCCCGGTTATTTTATATTAACTTAAGTTCGTCAGAGTGCCAAAAAGTGTGCCAAAGAGTGCTTGTTCTGTCATCCCAAATTTTGAGCGACATCTGACGTGTAGTTTTTGAAATAAATCTACTTGTGTAGAAGTCGTTTTTTTATTTAGACTTAATTATTTTTATAAATAAGCACTCTTTTTAACTGCAAAAAATTTATTACGAATAAGGGATTCCCTTTAATTACGACTGCGACAACCGTTATGTCAATTGACAATCATTAAATACTCAATAGTACTAGGTATGTGAGCTTGAATCAAATTATGACTTTTTATTTAAATACATATTATGTACCTTAATTAGAAACCCTTGAGTTACTAAGCGTTTTTTGTCAATTAATATTCTAGTGTCGTCGTACCTAACTTAACCGGTTACGTCTTCCTAATGAAGCCCGAGTACAGAATGCATCAATTCATCAAATGTTTTGCAAGTTGCTCCAATGTGTGTTGATTTATTGATCTTTACAAAAAACAACAAAGGTTAAGATGAAAATTATGACAGCAATTTACAAATTACAAACAATGCAGTGGACATGCGCAATAACTACATTATCTTAGTGAGGGCCTTGCCAGATACGAGTAAACGTAGGTATCCGATATTTTCGTAAATCGATTTTATGTAGAGCACATTTTAAATGGATTTAAAATAACAAACTAGCATGCAGATACTTTCTTCCACCACCCTTGGCCACTGTACCCAACCGACTTATGTTAGTCCAGGTAGCATAGGTGCTTTTTTAAGATCGATAAGATAAGTTCGTTAGTAGGTGTAGGTAACTAACAGATATTATGTTGGTTGTTCCAGATAATCTCAATCAAATACAAGAGTCTCGTTCTAATATTTTGGTCTCTCTCCAAAAAGTATACCTATCATACCAAGCGATATTAAGATACTATCCCGGACGTACTCTATACAAACTGTAAATATACCTACAGGGCTATATGTTCCATTTATTAGTCTCTATCACCTTAATTACACTGATATTATTTTGATTTCATTTTTAATTTTTAATGATCATCATTACATGACGTCTGTTGATTCTGATTTCGGCTCGTTCTAGCTCAAGAACTCTCTACTATTCGATAGTTAAATGTATCTCTAAATTCGGATACCCATTGAAAAGTTTCGATTACTGCACACCCTAGCCGATACAATGCTAGCAACGCGCGCCGTCTCCATCATTTACGCGTCTCTATTTATATCGACGACTCTCCCCGCGCCCCTCCGCTCCGCGCAAGCGCATTGCACACCTGAAACTCCGAAAGTGAAAATTGCACATCATGGTACCGCTCAATGTAGAGCGCGTTACGGAGTTGTCACGGTAAATTATCGTTAATTAACACCGCAAGGGCTGGAAGTGGCCGCCGCGGCGTCCAGGGTGCCGCGAGGATGGCCGATGACTCCACGGCGTCGGTTCTTCTCGACACTGCGGTAATTCTGCGCCACGCATCAGCTGTGCTACCGGCGAAAGACGCGCTCTCGTGACGTCTCTCGTGGTTCGCCGTAAGAGTGCTGCCGGCGCGATGGCGTCCACTATGCAGCTCGAGTTCACCCAGGCGATGACGGACTTCAAGACGATGTTCCCGGATATGGACGACGACGTGATCGAAGCGGTGCTCCGGGCGAACCAGGGCGCCGTGGACGCGACCATCGACCAGCTGCTGGCGATGAGCACCGACAACCAGAACGAGCGGCTGCGGCTGGAGATGGAACGCGTGGAGAGCAGCTCGCCGTCCCGCCGCAAGGACAGACGCGCCGCCTCGCGGCTTATTGAAAATGGGGACGACAACGATACTACAGCCCTTGTGTGAGTTTATTAACTATAGGTACCTATTTATATTTTCATTCAGTCGTCGTACCTACGTCGTAAATAGGTATTGAGTTGTAATAATTTTGTGCGTAATATTGTTGCCGGTGGGACAACCTACTAGGTATTTGTTTAATAATCTGTTATTGTAGATTGTAGATATAGGTATGTTCAGTTGAATACCAGTGGTAATTTTCTAAATGTATTAATTAGTCAAATTGATGAATTTATCGATGTGGCCAATAGCGTAAAAATAAATATTTACCGGTTAAGTGTGTTAGGGACTTAAATTAACCAGGGTAAACTAAGGAGTAATTGGCCACGTTTTAGTAGGTACTTCAGTAATTGGCGACTTGAAATATCAATGTCAACGTTTTATACCTGAGAAGTGTAGACTGCGACCCGCCGCGGGTTCGACTCCCAGTCCGAACACTCCCAGCTTAAACAGATTAGTGTTTATTTTTTCTCTTACCGTGGATGTGTGTGATGTCTTGTTTTTGTTGCGTCATCGGGAATCTTAGTGCGAGGATATGAGAATTGTTAGCTTTTGTTTCTACGCCTATCTCGGCTCACACTTGTTGTTTTAATTAGATTCGGGAAAAGTTTATGTGACTGAGTTACTGACAGCAAGACCCCAAGTTGTCCTCATTTTTCGTGATTCTTAGAAACTCGTGGAAGTCAGGACGACGACCTGTTTATTGTTTATTAAATATTTACCCGTTGTAAAATTATGGAGAAATTCATATGCGTATAATCTAACAATACACACACCTAATATACTAACTACTACATATAATACTTATCTCACGCTTTGGTGTTGTCAAATGGACGAGATCACTTATCATTAGGTGACCCGCCTGCTCGTTTGCTTGCTTAGGCTTAAAAAAGTTTATTACAGCTCTAATGAGGAAAATTAAAAATAACCCTTTCTGACTTGCTTAAGGTATGTCATGATCAGGTGCAATTTAGTTCAGTAACCCTGTAGATAATGATATAAGTAGGTATACTGCACATATGTATGTAGATGGGAACTTATTCTTATCTACATACATCTCTAGAATGATAGTCTCACGGAGCAAGCTTGAATAAAACCAGTAATCTTATAAAAATAGGTTCGTAATAAGCTTTTGCACGGCACTGCATAATGTGGCCGTACTCTGATATAGGTACCTCTTAAGTAAATATGTAGTACCTACCTAAGTTCAATGAAATATAGGTACGTATCTGTACATTCCATCAATATAAGTACAGCCGTAATTTAAATTGGCGTGTCAACGGCGGAAAATTCTTGTTAAATATTTAGCTTGACCTTCACCTTGACCGATACTTTTGTTTGAGGTATATAATTCTGGGAACATGCTGTTATGAAACAAATATCTTTGTTATTTGTAGAACAATTACAAGCGCGGCTAAAATTAATTGTCGTGGTGACCACTAGTGGTCTATATCGTAGCATTCGTAGCTACATAAGTAGGTATATCTTAATCATTCAAATGCGCTGACAGTTAAAAATCTCACATCGGGTTGACTTTTATTGTTATATGATTATTATTCATGTCGTAACAATTTTTGTATATCACGATGATGATGTTATACAAAAATCGTTACGACATGAATAAAAACTCCCTGTGACACAGAACTTCCGACCCTAGATTTAATCGGTCAATTGGCACTGTTAAAAATTGTCAAAGGGTCTAATCTTCCTCAATTGGCTGTGCCACACGGTCATGTATGAATAAACGCCTTCTATATTACAATTTTAAGGTTGCATACATAATGTTTTCAGAGATGTTGAAGATGAATCAGTTCCACTAGCTGTAAGAAGGAAATGGGTCCCGCGAATGCTTTGTCCCCTTCCACCGATGTTTCTCCGTATCCCACCGGGCACAGACGCAAGGATAGATTTAAGCCTAGAAATGGATGATGATCGAATCGCAACTTTACTTCAGAATGAGGAGTTTATGGCTGAGCTTAGATGGAACCAAGAGTTTATCGCTGCTCTTGACAGCGACCAGGGTCACAAGACAAAATCTCACGATGATGAAGCAGCCTTTAAAGAAAGGTTAAAGAATATGGGAAAAGGTAAGTTCATAATATTATATCTAATGTAAAGCTTGTAGGTATAGGTAGATACCTATTATTCAAATTGAATAGACGGGATATAATTCAATTAGCGGGGACCCTAGTATAGCAGACGTTTGTCTTTTTTTCTGTCTCTCTTCTGTCTTGGCCGACAACTTACCGGCTATTTGGTGTTACTGATGTTTCTGGGTAACGGCAACCACTGACCATTAGAATGTTATCATAATTTCAAAGCCACAATTTGGATTTCAACCGTTTAAATGTAGAACTCTACATTTGAACGATTGAAATCCTAGTGTAAGTGTAAGGGGATAAGAAGGCATATACATATTTTGTCATAGCATCGAGAAAGAAATTTGCACAACTGTCGAGGATGTTCAGCCGGGGAGGTCCGCGCCGGAATGGCGGCGGGACTCGCGCGCCTCCTCGCGGTCCGCCGGACAGCCTCCTGCTACAAGAAGAACACAGTGATGACGACGAACGATCACAACAAACTAACAAACTATAACAATCGTAATGTATAACTGTGCACCAAACTTTTTGGCCTCCCTGAAGTAAGCCATAATGTTCAAGCTTGAGATGAATACTACCGCTCGTATACCCCGCGAATACACTAAATTGGGTATTGCGCACAAAACAGAGAGGCCATAAAGTTTGGCGCGAAATGTAACATCATCATGCGCCATGCTTAGTTGCGCTTCATCATGTCAACGCCTTACAAATGGGCCTTATGAATAGAAGTTATGTATGGTTTCAAATAAGACTGGAATGCTTAGATAGGGTTTGGGTACAAGTTGGTAGGTGTGGTTAATATAACAAAATGTCGATTAAAGTATACGTTGGATTATGGTGGCAGACTATCAACCCTGTCCGGACGTTGTTTACGAAGAAATTGTAAATACTTACATATTTGTTGTTTTACTAGTCGTTCAATGCGTAGATTGCTTGAGTCAGTGTTTGCAATTAATTGCACCACCCACTGTATTCGCATGCGCTAGTCGCCGTGCGTCGTGCAGACAAATTTGTTCTAGCCTTAAAGTGCACTTAAATCATTTGTATCTCTTATTTTTAATTGCACTTTAGACTTTGATTGATTAGCAAGTTATGTTGTAATTAATTATTATTAAATATTTGTAATTAATTATTATATTTATTAGTTTCTAATATTGCACATGCTGTGCTCGTTGTTAATTTATGTTAAATTCTTTTTAATTCTATACTTAATGTCAAAATTAATAACAAATTAAAAGACAAAACATTTTATATTAGGTAATGTAATTATTGAATAAGTTGAAGTATATGTAACGAAAGCTGTTCTCTAAACATTAAATCGCTGTCAAAATAAAAAGATGAATAGGTAGAACAGTCGAAAGATATGCACAAATCTGAACACTACAAAATCTTACCGTGAAAGCTTTTTAAATCTTTAATTTGCAATCAAATATAAAACTTAATAGTAACGAAGATACGAGTTGATAGAAAATAGATGATAATAATAGAGTAATTCTAGACATACTATGTATAAAACAGGTAGCAGCTTAGCCCGGTCTGATTTTATTCGTACTTACACGCCCGACGTCCGTAAATGCAAGAAAGAAAAATTGCTTTCCGGCGAAGTAATTTGCATGCATAACTACACTCAACCAGTCAGCCGTAGCAACATCGTCCATATATGACATGTAGGTTATATTATACTATGATGATCTACATAATAAATACATACACAGTTCGTTAACCGAAGTTCAATGTTACACGCAATCGGTGTAATACAAACTGATTGACAATTAACGGTCATTAATAAAGTCTATCCATTATTTTAGTACTGTATGTTACAACTACCAAATTGTAACAATATGTTTCTAATGCTAGTCATTGAAGTAATTAAGCTTTCTAATGCAATAATAAATAAATGATTATTTCCTATATGTGCTGTATTTCATTCATGAAACATTAATCCACTTTCTTCTTTGGTGAAAATGAAAATGCATTAGGCATAGAAAATATTTTAAATATTTAATGTATACACATAATAAATAAGTTAAATGTATAAACCTTATCTGTAAGTAGAGAATGGAGTGTAACATAAAACATGTTAGTGTGTGTTTAATCATGTAAATGTATTTATTAAATATATTAGCTGCATATCTATGAAAGAAGAATGTATATGAAAATACGTCATATGTGGGTAATGGAGCATGGTGGGCACTCAATCGAAGAATATAACAGAAAACCACTCGTCAATGGACGCGTCCGTGCGCATCGCGAAAGTCGCACGTCGCAGCGCCCGCGCCGTGGAAACGACATCAACGCGCCCAGCGCACTGCGCATGCGCAGCGCCTCCGCTTACGCAGTGCGTAACCTGTGCGTGTTAAATCGCTCAGTGCGGATCATGTTACCTATGGTATCTCTTTTACATATATTTTTGCTGATAGTAATATTTATTTTTATAGAAGATAGAAATAGTCATGGCGGTTACAGTAAGTACCTAACTCTTAGAGGATCTATATTGTATGTATGCATAGATAAATTAATTTATAATATAACTTACCATTTTCAAACCAAACAACTTGTACTCAATAAACTTTTAAAATGAATACAACGAAGAATCTGCATAACATTCCCAAGCTGCAAGATATGTATGTACCTACGTTAAAAATACAGAAAATAATGCAAAGCAGAAACGTGTTCTCAGGTCACAGAAGGCCATCGCCAGGGGCGGTAGAGCTCCGAAGCGTATCCGAAGGATCATATCTCTGAGAATAAACGGGCGCCTCCGATCATCTCCACTGGTTGTTTCTCTATTGTAATAAATCAATGTTTTGCTATTGCACACAAATCATATAGGTAGTTGGTGTAATCTGTTTTACTTGCCATGTTTAAACTACATACTTGTTGCTGAGCCATAGTCACGGGTAAATAATCTAAGTATAGATATGTGCCGTGTGTAAATTGCATGGATCGGCGGCAGCCCGTCCGGCACGCCGCGGGTTACGCAGCGGGAGGCGAGCGTGATACGTGGGACATGGACGCGTCGGAAGATAAGCCCACAGCGCTCGTGCATCGCAACTGGTGAAGTAATCTTACAAGCGTCTGTCAAAACAATTACTGTTAAAAATAAAGTGCAGCGTAACTCAGTCCGAGCGTTATCGGTTGCAAGTATCGTGGTCTAACCCGCTGGCTGCGCGCACGGCGCACGTGCATCCGTCACACATCACGGACCTTCAGATATTCATTTAGTTTGTCTTTACACTTGGTGCTATCCGCACGCATGGAGGCGCGCTGGTTCCCGCGCAAAGTGAACATAAACCGGTGATGCATGCGAGCTCGGTTTGAAAAAGTGCTCGCAAACCGCCCAGCGCATCTGAAGTCATTGTTTCGTGAGTATTTTACCATATTCACTCTGTAATATATTCACGTATTATCTCAAATATTCATGTATAAAACAGTCTGAACGGTCGAGCTCATTTTAAAACACCGACCCAGTAAAATATGCATGATTTCTTGCGATCTCTTTGCGAAAGCGTAGTTGTTAACTTTATTATGTATACTTTAACGTGAAGATGACATGTAAAAATGATTAAATATAGGTGTAAAGACATTAAGAAAATCAAGATCTGTATACTTAGTTGTTTTTTAAAACTATATAAACATGATCTTTTGAAATTCATTAAAAACCGGTCAGGTCGGATTGGCATTCTTAAAGGACTAAGATACGGTTCCCAGTGGCGAGCAGCTTTAAATAGATATAAAAATAACAAATGAATTGTATATGAATTATATCATACAAATACGTAAGGCTAGTTCTAAATCTGTCATGCTGCCATTCTATTATACCTAGATTTTTTTTAATAATGGTTGGTACCTACCTAGATCATGCCAAAATGTTTGAATCTAAAGGACTGTAAAAAAAACTTTTCAATTAAATGTTATACTTAATGAATTCCAATTAGATTTTAATGAGTGCATAGCAATTAAATTTCTCATTTAAATGTTAAATTTAAACGTTAAATTTTAGATTTAAAAATACGATGTTTAATGAGGTTTTTCTATGTTTATGTAGTTTTGCATGATTATACGTAATTCTAAAAGAATTTCGCAAAATCTATAGTAACGAATAACAACTTTTCAGGGCTTTTTATTTTCAACACTGTGGCTAAGCAAGTCTGCTTGCCCACAGACCGAAAAGTGAATAATCAAAACATTGTTATTTTATTAGCAAGTTGAACTTAATCAACGAAGATCATGCAATAGGTAATAAGTAAGTATAAGGTTAACTAAATCAAAACATAGATCTACTTATTACATTGAACTGACTGTTATGATTAGAGCGTTATTCATCTATTACATCATCGTAAAATATTTTATTGACATCTATGATAATGAAACTTAAATGAACTTCCAACCAGTAATAGCTAGAACGATAATATATCAAGAGTTTACGACTAGAAATCGGCTGTCCTATAGAAATGAACTTCCACCAAGAATGCAGCTTCATTATGAAAAATAATGCTTAACCATAAATTATAAAACTTATTAAAAATATTTACCTATACCTACCAATAACAATAGACTGGCTTTAGCAGACTCAAAGAAACATGTTTCCATGTAGCGGTCACCTCAATCAGCATAAAAGTAAAGAACATGTGAAGGCTGTTTACATTCAAACATTCTTTATGTTTATGTTGATGAAACTGACCCCCGATATCAGAGCAGGATGACCCGATGACTTTACAGCATCATTATGTAGCATCCTAGCAAAAAAAGCAGATTTTTTGTACCTAAATAACAAAATTTCTTATGACTGACTGCGAAATAAAAGACCGATTGCAATGATTCTTAATTTCTTCCTAAAGATTATCTATAACGCTAATAGTCCCTAATCCCTATCTACCCGCGCTACTTATGCGTCAAAGCGATCATCCGAAAGCGATAGATAAGTGACCCACCCGACCGTTTTGTCAAAAAATTCTTCCCATTTATTATGACAAATGAGAAATTCTACAAGCCCTGGTTTGTTCTACCGCAATATTCCCAGTCATTCACCCAAGATAGTGCACCGCGAGGTCATACCTAATCCTCAGTTATCTTGGACCTTGGACTTCACATTCTGACAACAATAAGGCATTGCTACTTAAATGTCTCCCATTTACTAACCTGCTACAATTTTTATTGTTTTTTATCTATACTATAATAAAACTGTAGGAGCACGTGTTCTGTACATTGAATATATTTTTTAAATTTCGACTAAGGTGCACTTACATATCGAGATAGAACTCAAAAATATTTTTTTTTTATTTATTGTCTGTCTGTCTGTCTGTCTGTCTATCTGTCTGTCTGACCGATCATCACGCGTAAACCACTGGACGGATTTAATTGAAACTCGGTAAAGTTATTACCTATATACTGGTGTCTATTATAGGGTACTTTTTTTTTCGAATAATATTAAGGTTCCCTAGGGATAGGTCACTAAAGTTTGTATGGAATTTTTTTATAACGTCGTCCGATTTGCTTCAAACTTGCAACAAAGGGTTATCACTTAAATTAATAGAATACGTGTTTCTCAGTTTTTCGATATTTTGTTAGGAAAAGAAAAAAAACACAAATGAATGCGGAAATTTGTAAATTTTTAAGGTAACTTTCTGACTAAACTGAAAATGATTTTAACCCCATATTTTAAAATTATTATAGTTAAAGAAGTAATCTTCAATGTAAATTCAGTATTTAAAAAAAAACCCAGCAAAGGGTGCAAAAATGGGGATAACGTTGGTACAATTAGGGGTACCTACAGTGTTTATTCAAGATGACTGTGACAAAACAAAATCTATAGGGAGGTTAAGAAAGAGTACTAGAACAACAATCTAAAAATAATAATTAAAATAAAAAAAAAAGTTTGTCTGTTTGTGCGCGCTAATCTCCGGTTCGGCTGAACGGATTTTTATGGGACTTTCACAGGAAGATAGCGGAGATTCCTGAGCAACATTTAGGCTATTTGTTATCCCGGAATTCCCGCGGGATCAGGATTCGCACGGGAAAAATTCCTATGCGCGAAGTCGCGGGCTTTAATTTTTATGGAACTTTCACTGGGAGATAGAGGAGGATCTGGAGCAACACTTAGGCCCGGCGCCCATTATCGGCATCGGCAAGGAAAGGGATCTTTCGGCATCCCACATGCCACCGCACACTGTCGGAAATTGGCATGGCCTTGGCATGCTACAACGTTCTTAGGAATGACGAGGCGTGCTTAAGCATGCCGCAACGAGTGCTGCTTGGGCGAAGGTGACGACGCGACAGTGGGCGACGGCGTACTGAAGGATCCCGAAGTATCCCGAAGCATACTCAAAGCTGCCGATTCAGTAGCCTCAAGCATACCGAATATTTTTGTTACTACGATCATATATCATGGAAATTTCTACTTTATTGCCCTGAAGTTAATTCAATTCAATTCAATTCAATTTATTTTATTTCAGATAACTCAGATCCATTAATACATAACACAAAGCATCAGTCTATAAAAAGTATACAAATTAAATTAAAGCAATTAATCCATATAAAATAAGAATAATAATAATGTCAAATAAAATAATAAATAATAAAAATAAATAAATAAATAATACATCTATAAACATCCATAAAATTAAATTAAAATTCACATAAAATCAAATCAAATTCACATAAAATTAAATTAAAATTAAATTAAATTCACATTAAATTAAATTAAATTTACATTAATAATTAATAGACAATAGATTATATTTCCGACTGAGTTAAACGTGTCTGTCACAACAATGACGAATATAGTGGCAGTCTAACCTATGCCCGATCATCTCCAGTACGGCATTGGAACTACCCCGCACCCTGTGCACCAGCGAGGCGCATCTCTTCCTCATAGTGGCATGGAAACAGTCCACGCGCGCCGCCGCAAACATGCCTGAGGCGCTACAGAAGCGGGGCAGTCCCACCACCGCCCTGAATGCGTTGTTAAACTGGACGCGAAGGGCGTCGTAGTACTTGTTCGAATAGTCGGCCCACAGTGCGCAAGTATACAGCGAGGTACAGTACGCTCTAAAGAGCGTGACCTTTACCCCTACTGAACACCGCGCAAATCTGCGGGCCAACATATTCGCTCTTCTCGACAGTGCCCTCCGTTCCCGTTCGATGTCTTCATGGTCCCTGAGGGTGCTTGTGACTATGTGCCCTAGGTATTTAAACTCGGTAACCCAGTTTAGTGGAACACCATCTAACCGAACGGGAGGTATACTCACTGGACACTTAGCACCGACACCCTCAAAGACCATACATTGACTTTTTGCCACGTTATATCGTAGCCCATGCCTACAGGCGTACTCCTCGCAGATCCGTATTAGCTCCCTCAGTCCGCAGACCGAGGCACTCAACAGCACCATGTCATCGGCGTAGCTTAAATTATTAACATTAATGCCATCAATGTGACAGCCGACATGGCGACTGCTGAGCGCCACGATCAAATCGTTCATGTAAAGATTAAACAGAGTGGGCGAAGTCAACCCACCCTGCCTAACACCGCATCCCGGCCGATACGGCTCGGACATTGTGCCCGCCCACCGCACATAGTTGACCTGGTGCCCATACCAATACTTAAAAGTGTTTAGGAGTTCGAGCGGTAGGTGAACGTCTTCGAGTTTCTTCCAGAGGAGGTCATACGCAACCAGGTCAAAAGCCCTGGACAAGTCAAGGAAACAAGCGTATACGGGTGTTTTGCGATTGGTGTAGTATTTGATGGTGTGCTTAAGACCCAATATGGCACTCTCAGTGGACAGTTGGGATCTAAAACCAAACTGATTGTCGTGCAAGTTGACATATTTATTTAGGTGCGTGTTAAGCACACCATCAAACACCTTCGCTACAATAGTTGCAAGGGAGATAGGCCTATAATTACCTTTATCCGAAAGGTCTCCTGTTTTATTTTTAACTATAGGCACTATAACTGTTTTTATAAGTTCCGCCGGCAGGTATGAGTGAGTCACACACAGTGTGTAGAACATTGCTAGAACTCTGGCTGTATGAGGTCCGCCGTGCCGCAGGTGCTCAATGCTAAGACCATCGTGGCCTGGGGATTTCCCTCTTGTCATTTGCTTAATGACCCTGGCAACCTCTTTCGCACTGATACGTACCTCCACAGCCCCGGATGGTACCTTAGCACCCACACCCGCGACAGACGATGGACCCAAAGGAGAATGCACATAGAATTGTTCCCTAAATAAGTCTGCAATGTCCTTGTGATCACCACGACCGTCGATGCTAGCAGGAAGACCAGGCCTATTATTCATTTTATTTGTCTCCCTCCAAAACCCCTGAAAATCACCTCCACAGTGCTTTTCCGCAAGGATATCCATTTTTATTTGCTCTCTATGATCTTGGCACCATTTTAACTTTGATTTAAATATTTTTCGGCTGTTGCACATTTCATAATATATTTTACCTTTCTTTGGCTTCCCACATGTTACCCACTCTTCAAAATGTTGTCTGGCCCTCCTGTGAGCATCTGCGACGTGTCTGTTCCAACCGACAATATGTGACCCACCCCTACCAGACTTTGGCCTACCCTGACTCGCCCAGGACGCGGCACGGAAGGCGGTCACAATGTCCGAGTAAATTCTATCAATGAGTCGCCTGTGGCATGAATTGTCACAATAAAAATCTACACAATTACTGCACTCTGTCGGAAATACAATCGACTTTAATCGTGCATGACACTCATTGGTATACTTTTCACGTTGTTGTGAATTTTTCTCACCCCAAATTATATACTTGTTCTGGTTAATGCTCATCTGAGGTTGAACCAATGTTGAATATCAAGCTCCAGGTGTGAGCTGGTGGTCTTGACTAAATAAAACTGCTGATGGTATCGTGAATAGACTGTAATACGGTTGTATCATAGGTAATGTACCTATAATGCTTTTTATCACCTAAAATCCTTATCCTGACAAAGCCTCAAAAAATTATGATGAAAAACTCCTATGCACGAAGTTGCGGGCTTAGATTTATATGGGACTTTCAGTGGGAATAGAGAAGAATCTGGAGCAACACATGGGTTATTTATTATCCCGAAATTTCAGCGGGTTCAGGATTTACGCGGGAAAAACTCCTATGCGCCAAGTCCTGAACTTGGAGTTTTATGGGACTTTCACTAGGAGATAGAGGAGGTTCTGGAGCAACACATAGGGTACTTATTATCCCGGAATTCTGGCGGGATCAGGATTCACGCGGGAAAAACTCCTATGCGCGAAGGCCCGGGCTTGAATTTTTATGATACTTTTATTGCGAGGTAGAGGGGAATTCTAGAGTAACGTATAGGCTACTTTTTCTTCCGGACTTCCCGCGAGATCATGATTCACACGGGAAAAACCCCTATGCGCCAAATCGCGGGCTTATATTTTTATGCGACTTCAACTGGGAGATAGAGGAAGTTGTGAAGCAACGTATAGTTTATCTCGGAATTCCCGCGGGATCAGGATTCACGCGCTAAAAATTCATACTCATAAGGTCGTGGGTTCAGATATTTATGGGACTTTCAGTTGGAGGTAGAGGTATGGTATGGAGTAAGTATTATAATAAGCTACTACTGTGCTGCTGAGCTGTGCCCGCGGCTCCGCCCGCGTGGAACTCAGTGTGTCACAAAGTTTTTCCTGCGTGAATCCCGACACCGCAAGAACTCTAAGGTAAATAGTGGCATATATATTGCTCCACACATATTAAGTACTCTACACACACTAGGTAATAACTTTACCGAGTTTCAATTAAATCCGTCCAGTGGTTTACGCGTGATGATCGGTCAGACAGACAGATAGACAGACAGACAGACAATAAATAAAAAATATATATTTTTGAGTTCTATCTCGATATGTAAGTGCCCCTTAGTCGAAATTTAAAAAAAATATTCAATGTACAGAACACGTGCTCCTACAGTTTTATTATAGTATAGTTATATAATTGCTTATATTACATATAAAAATATGGCCATACCTACGATGTTTTAACCGGCAGTCAATTCTTTGTGGGCCATGATGTAAATGAGTTAAAACGAATATTATGAGCTACCTATTATTCATACTTGAGTCACCTCACCATGGACCGTAATAAACTGAATCAAAAGCTTGTAATGTAACATAATTACACAATTTGAAATTTCTCTAATACATATTTATGTGCATAAAGTTTATGCGTTTTGCAGTGTAAATTGCTTTTAATTTTATTACGTTTTTACACTGCAACCTAATAGATCTTTACAAAAAAATCATCTGAACCATCAGAACCATGTTTAATTGCGTGAAATATTTAGCTACTGGAATAGGTATATTTTAAAATAAAACTATTTTTCAGTTGTTATTAAATACCATAAAATTTGTTATTTTGCGTTTCCGGCTTAACTGCACTCTGTACAAAGTTGTCAGCAATAAGAAAAAGTAGCATATTATATTATTTTATTGTACATAGTTATATTGCATAAAAACAACAAAATACATGATATATTTTTAATAATTAAATGTGAAACGATGTGTAAATGAGAGCCATTCCTAGCATGTATCTATAAGATGTGGCGTTTGTAGAGTCAGGCCCTGTAACGTTAAGTTATGAGGTTAGCTGTTCCTGAAATCTTATAACTTTTTAACAGGGACAACCCCTTAGCTTATAAGGTTTGTATAAACTTCCATCATACGTTCGTTCCTTAAATATACATACATCGCTACGAAGGCTAATTATGTGCACTTTTAGTTTATTTTGCCCGTTTTGGTTTTGGGTTAGCTAGAACCTCTTGGCTCTGATTATTTCTTGTAATTGAAGATTACTCGGTGTCAGGTCTCTTAGTAAAGTATCTCTGAATAACAATTTTAGTAAGAAGACGTGATTATAAACATGCGTAAAGGTTATAATTACAATAATTGCACGCATTGTAGATATGCCCTTGCCATATATTTTTTACTAATCGCATAATATATAATTATATATTATGTACGTAGGTACATAAAATTTACATGCGTGTGTAAAATAACTCACAGTTATTACTTACTTAAATGAAAATCATGAGTAATGACACATCTATTTTATAGAACAGTAGCTGTAGGTACGCACTATCGCAATTGTCGATCGCAATTATGTCTTCGCCTGCCGCCATGCCGGACTCTACTCTTGGAAAAAACTAACTTTCCCAAATAAATTTTCAAGTTAATAGCATATTGTGTTGTATTTTAATCAACGCAATATTGCATGAGGTAAGAATTAAAATCTGATTGGTATTAATTTCGCCGTAATTAATGCATCGTACATATAGGTACGTAATCGTATACCGGTAAAACGTCGTCCATAAATTAATCTCTATTAATGATTTTCGTTTTTGTCTATTTCGACGACCCGGATGGCGCAATGGTTAACACGCCGGATCGCTGTTTCGAGGGTCTTGGGTTCGATTCCCAGCGAGGCGGAAATTTGAAAGATGAGTTTAAATTTCAGTTCTCGGTCTGGGTGTGTGTCCTTGTCTTGTGTGTTGTCCATGGCATCCACGACAATCCTACGTGGCATGGCACACACGAAATCCTAGTGTGGGGCTATGAGTGTGTAGCGATTAATATTTCAAACAACATCATATCGAAGTATGACATGCTAGTAGGTAAATTTGACCATCGAGAAATTCCCAAACAAAGAACAATTATTACAACAATGTTACATATTACATATATTATTATGTACCTACTTATGTAGGTATAACAAAAGTTACTAAACAAGAGATAACTTTCTTGTAAGTAAATAGTTGTAACTTGTTACTTTTATTTACTTATTTTATACTTATTATTAAAGTCATTACCAGTCGTTACAATAATAAGAGCTACAAGAAATTGCGACAATAATTCTGTAGTGCAACGGTCATAAATATTAGCCGGTACCTGTAATAGTACCTACCTAGATACGTAAAAAATAGCATCAATAACACACTTTCAATGATGTTTTATTGAAATAAACATAACAAAAAAAGAATCAGAGAAATGAATCACCATAATTATCATCGCGAATATGAAAACGAGCAAAAAACGGCTCCATAACACCCAAGTATCATCATTAATGGTGCGGTGTATTGTTTAAAGTTATAGAGGTAATAAAATAGTACGTGCCGTCTTACGTCGTACCTAATAGCCGTGCATCTGAAAATAAAACGTTTGCTTTCTGAGAGTGAGATGAACACTTTCCGTCGCCGATTCAATAGCATAATCAGTGATGACTGATGACAATTAGCAAAGGAGTTGACTAATCATAACGCGAAAAGCGAAGAATTCGCTTCGGCTGCAGCGGCACCGGAGAGGCAGCAGTCTTGCAGTCTTCGCGCAATCAGTTCTAGCCGAGTTTCACCCCGAGTATTCACGCTGTTACTTTTACAACGCGCGGCCGCACACGAACAACCAACGCTCTGTTTCCCTAAGTCTCATTGTCTCCACACCACGTTGTTAATGGAAAACTTTGACTTTCCACGCGCCGCCGCCAGTGTCATGTTTGAGCGTAACACCTCTTTATAATAATTGCTGTCGGTACAGTATTTGAATAAGTGTAGGTAGGTAGGTATGTTGTAAACCAAGTAGAATACTGGGTTAGTTTTAGTTTAAACAGTCGTTATATAAAAATTAAACAATATTTCTACCGTACTTTACGATTGATTAGCAGAGGAAGCGGTGTTAGCCTAGTGCTTAAAAAATTCGGGCTACTACCTACTCGAGCGAGTCCGGGTTCAAATCCCAATAAGGCACGCACTTCTGGCTTTTCGGAGATAAATGCGTTTTAAACATTTAATTGTCGCTATAACGGCGAAGGAAAACATCGATAGGAAACCTACATATCGGATTATTCGCAAAACTCAAAGACGTACGAAGTCTGCCAATCCGCACTTGGCCAACGTGGTAAGCTACGGCCTCAACCTTCTCATTGAAGTGCTCAACATTGGGCCACGATGGTCTGAGATGATGATGATTTCGATTGATTTTGGGATCCTAGCCAAGAGAAACCGAACTTTTCTTGTCTAAGGTTTTTACAAGAGAAGGACACCACACACCACACACCAAATCTTGAGGAGGTGTACCGATTTACATCAAAACACCGTCTTACAGTTCTTAGGTACGTAAAACTTTGAGAATACTTATGTGCAACCATAACGATATACTCTCCAAATATGTAGCTTCTTCCTTAAACTAACTAAGTATTAAAACTCCTTTTTGTCAATATGAAAGTTGCTTTTAAGGAGAGGAGCCTACCATAACATTCGAAATAATTCAACTTGTACGCTATAGCTTCCCAGAGTAATTTCGTCACAGTTCCTATTATTTATTCTGTGACAGTGTCCTTAACGAAATATCAGTTTAAGTAGTGGGTGGGTTAGTAGCCAAGCTATGTAGGTATATCCTACCTACATTGTCAAGTATTGATTCAAAGAATCGAAAGTGGTACTTTGAGATATTAGTGGGTAAAGTAGTTACATAAACCTGAACTTAAAACGCTGACATGTCTACTTGTCTATAAAGAGCGAAGCGCAGTGCACAATTGCACATCATGAATTGAAATCTCAATAGTTACACTGTACTGTCTGTTTACAATACAATGGATCGCAGGCGTGCGTTTATGAATAAATGAATATAATCATATTAATCTGGCACGATTAATACGCCTTAAACGAAGAGTGGTCGACGGCTGCAACGTTTGCCAGCTAACCAAGCGACATTTGACAGACGCAGCGTTAGATAAAAACCACCGGATCAGATAACTCGTTATTTATTGTTAGTTGTTTATTTATTTGAGACGCGCTCATTGTCCGACGGCTGCTGTGACTAGTGATCAACCGAGTTAAGCAACAGTAGGTAGGTACAGTAGAAGCTTAATGTAGAATGCTTCATATCTATTATCATATTTCATTTTGTATCAAGTCTTAATCGCTGGGGAATTGCTTGTGTAGGTATTATTAATTTTACTCAAACTTAGTGTAGGTAAGTATTGCTTTCCGGAAATGCCATATACCTACCTACCTACCTACGCGCGCATATACCTAATTAATCTTAATCATTTAATTCTATAATTGCAGCTAAGGTGCCAGCAGTAATGTCATGTAAGGACAGCTGTCAGGCGAGGTATCATAGATCATAAGAAATTCAAATATCACAGTTAAAATGCCACAATGGTATAACTTCGTTGCAAACGAGTGTTCTGCTACACTCGCGCATTTTTTTATAAATAAAACAGAAACCGAAAATACTGTTAGCGTAGGCCAACTCTACTGCGATGGGTCCTATGTATATGGGCCAAAATGTAAAATTAAAACTTTACAGGAGAGGCTTCCAAAGTTTCAATTTACTATAACTTTAAATTGATAAAACCGAAGTTCCCGAATCTTTGCTTATTTGCTAAGAAAACTATTTCCCTCATTTACACTGTAGTATTTTATATATACATTTATCTGGTTTTTTTTAATGTCACATTGGCCCTTCTACGTTAGTTTTTGTTAAAATTATTTTTTTTTGAAAACACCCTAAAAGGGCCGATACACCATGTTGGCCATTATACGCGTATTACCTACGCTAATTAGCATAATGTATATATTTTTTTAATTTTTTATCTATAAAATCAATAAACGATTGAAGTAATTGATAATTCATTAATTAGAATATAATATAAAATCTTCGTTTTAATTGTTGTTTTCATTTCCCAAAGCCAAATTCACAAAATTCCGACATCTAGACATCTTAGCGTGATAATTAGATGTCATTTTTACTTATTAAACTAAATTGTAACCCAAAAACACAACAATTACATTTCGTATTCATCTTTATTCATCACAGTGCGGCCGATGCTCCGTTCAACGTACAAGTGTCAAATTGGCTGATTGTTCCAAACTATAAACAAACGCGCGTGAAACTCCCCGCGTATAAATCTCTAACTACGCTTAGGAACTTATACGTTTAAATTCATGTTACATATGCCGTTATACCGTAATAAAAAATCGTGTTTCTATGCTGAAATCTTTTTTTTTTAATAGCTCACATGATTCATTATATCGATAAGATGCGTTACCCACAAAAAAGCCAAAATCGCCAAATTGCTAGTTTGGCCCATATACATAGGACCCATCGACTGGGGTGTTAAGGTTAACGTAATGAGTCTTCAGGGAAAATTGAATTATTTTACTTTACGTAATTAATTTAAGTAGGTACCTACGCATAAAAAAGTTCAAATTTAAATGGTAATTAACCTAAAAGATAATTTAAAATTAAATATGTAAGTAGTAGGTACCTATCTGAAATCTTTTTAGGACGATTAAATAAGTCGACTATCACGACATCGACCATAAAATGCGGTGACATACCTAACTATCGCCATAGCAATCCTATTACACGATAAAAGCGCATCCAATCGCAGAGAGATGTTAGTTGTCAGCAAAATCTGGTAAACCTACTGAAACTGACAATTATAATTCAAAAACAAAAGGTTTATGTACATTTGTTTTGGCATTAGTAAGTATAGGTAAACCAGGTGGCCATGGCCAAACCAGACAGGATCAGATGATCCTGATTACCTTGTCGATACCTACCACCTCTAGACGTAAGTTCAAGCGTAGAAAGGAATATTGTATCGCTATAATTAAACATAACCATTAAAATTAAACTTGAGCACTTAAAACCGTTTTAATATGTACCGCTGCATTGCATAATACAATGTAAGTAATTTTAAGCGGTGCCAACTCGATAGGTGATGAGTAGCTTAGCACAATATACTAAAGTAACAGAGGATGTGGAGAACTCATGAGATATTAAAGGTAGTTAGTAGGTTCCTTAATCATTGCATGATACTCATCCTACCTGCAAACAGGGCCTGATTTACCCTTAGGATAATTAGGCTGCAGCCTAGGGCGCGAGGATCGGGGGGGCGCAAGGATCGGGGGGCGCGCTGAAATCGAGCCTTCGCTTGTACTACTCATGGGCCATGATGGGGCAGGGTGGGGCGCTTGCTCCACCCTGGCTCTGACCTGAGGTACCTTACAGCCACCTAACTAAATCTAAAAAAATGTAGGCACTAACTACATACATAATATTCGCAAGAATTCAGATTCTGCTATCCAGATTTTGAGTCCCATATGCCATAGGCCACTACATCGAAATTCATATTCTATGCTGCTATGCAGATTCGAAGAATGCATCTGCCCTAGAGTTTAAGAGAAAGCTTAACGCTGCCTCCCGGTCAGCTAAGAAGCAAATGTCCAGGGCACAATTGAATGCCCAATGTGCAGGCCCAATTCAACGGCAGAATTGGCGAGCGGCTAGTCGGTTACCCCTCCGGTTGTCGAGAATTCTGGTCGCTGGCTAAGGGAAATTCGAGGGCATCTTCTGTCGGTCTTCTCTTCCGCTACTGCGATTACCAGATAAATCCTTTGTGAATATGGCAAAGGAGAAAGCCGAAATTGTTGGTACCCTCTTTGCCTTCAATTCCACTTTGGTTTGGACGATGGAGAGACCACACCGCCTAACATCCCGCGGTGTGAGAGTCGTTGAACGATATACTTCTTACTCAAAAGTCGGTCAGACGAGCTCTACTGTCCCTCGATACAAAGAATGAGTGTGCTTAAGACGTGTGCTCCCGAGTTGATTCCCGTTATAACGCGCCTATTTTCGCTATCCCACACCACTGGAAAAGTACCTACCGTTTTTGTGGAAAGTAGCCCTAGTTCATCCTATCCCCAAAAAGGGCAATCTCAGTGACCCGGCCAATGACAGGCCTAAGTGCTCATTCATACTGACTCGCGGGCGCGGTGGCGGGCGCGGTCACGAAATATCAAACATTTATTTATTTATTTATTTATGTAAACTTTATTGACCACAATATAAAAATATTATAGTACAACATGGCGAGCTTAATGCTAATTGCATTCTCTCCCAGCTAACCATTGGGCCAAGCCGAAATGCGCGAAGATAACCATATGGAAGATAAACATATGGAGTAATATCGAAGTGTTCACACAGGAATCGCACGTGCGGTCTAAGTAGCGGGCAAGCTCGCGTCGACGCGCGCGGCGCGCTCGCGGCAATATCTACTGGGGGCTTACTACGAAAAACGAAAACACAGAATCACTATCGTGGTCCGAAATTCAAAGTTCGAATGTCGAAGTAATGTATGTCAACGTTCGTTTTTCGTAGTAGGCCTCCTGAATTCTCGCGCAAACGCCTGGCGGTCAATGTGAACACGAGCTCGCGACGTCCACCGCGCGCTCGCCCGCCACCGCGCCCGCGTGTTCAGTATAAACAAGCACTATGACGATAACTTCCCTGATTGCTAAAGTGATGCAGCGTATTATAAATGAAAAGCTCCTAGGATATCTGGAGGATCGCCAGCTGATCAGTGACCGGCAGTACGGGTTTCGTTATGGCCGTTCAGCTGGCGATCTTTTAGCATATCTTACATACCGATGGGCTCAGGTCCTTGATAGCAATGAGAAATTTGCGGTCAGCCTAAGCCTAAGGCCTTCGACCGGGTCTGGCAGGGCTCTTCTCGCGAAGTTTCCATCTTACGGTATCCCTGAGACGTTATGAAATTTTGTAGCCAGCTTTCTATCTGAGCGACATATAAAGGCCGTAGTTGCCGGTTGTTGCTCAGATATCGACCTATATACGCTGGTATTCCCTAAGGGTCTGTGCTATCTCCTGCTCTGTTCATTCTGCATATGAATGATATGCTGGAGCGTGCATACTGCATTCATTGCTATGAAAATGACAGCACGGGAGATGCATGTTACACAGGCCCTGCAAACTCCTCTCAGCCACAAGTGGAGGATAGCAGAATGAAACTTGTGTCTGAAGTCGAAAACTTTCTGAATTAAGTCTCAGAATGGGGACGACTCAATTTAGTTGAGTTCAACCCCACGAAGACACTAGTTTCCGCGTTTTTCACTAAGAAAACCACTTGTTATGGCGCCTCAATTCCAGGGTACCGCGCTCACCGTTAATAAAAGTGTCAGTGTATCGGTGTCATCTGGAAGCTAAGTCCAAATTGGCCTCCAAAAAGCTTGGTGTCATGAACCAGGCGAAGCAGTACTTCTAACTTGTACTAGTAAAGTTGAAGCAACTTTCATGTTCTGACCACGTTCATGTTCAATGGCCGCAATAACTATATAAGTTGTCTAAATGAGACTAAGCCAATACAGTCTTGCGGTCAAATCCGATATGGATTTGGTTCTCTACTACGTAGCCTGCAGTCAATGATTTTGGGACGATTTGGTTACGGAAGGTCAGCTAAAAAATGGTTTGCCAGCCTGGTTAAATGACGTGAAACTTAAAAAAACAATGTTGGTTTCGCTTGTAGTTCGATTTGAAAACTTTTTATATATAAATAAATAAATAATAAATAACGCTTTACACTCATAGCCCCACCAGGATTCCCTGTGTCGTGGGTGCCACATGGACAACACGCAAGACAAGGACACACACCCAAACCAAGAACGTAAACTTAAACTCATCATTTAAATTTTCACCTCGCTGAGAATCGAACCCAGGACCCTCGGCTTAGCGGTCCGGCATGTTAATCATTGTGCCATCCAGGTCCAACCATGAATCATACCATGAACCATGTTATAATTTTCACACTCCATAGTAGACAAAGTCAACCAACACTAATATACTACTTTTTAGCCCGAGCGCGCGACTATAACACGCTTTTATATATGGCGGGGGCGCGTCCTGATAATTAGCCTAGGGCGGTCAGAAGTCTTAATCAGCCCCTGCCTGCAAAGTTATCTTCAGCCCAATGGGAATATTTCACGGCTAAGAATAGAATGTACCTAAGACTGCTTCTTTTAATAATTAAATTAATAGATCGTAGACACGGGGTAGGTATGTATCTACTTATTCAAAAAGTCAATGCCCGTTAGCAAAGCGATAAAATCATACAGTTATTGAGGATAAATGCTTTTAACCTTGGGTGCATTACAAAAAAACTTAGCTCGGCAATAAAAACTTCTCACGACTGATTTGCAGAGAAAAAAAAACATTATATCGAACAACAAATGATTGTAAACAAGCAACAATTTGATGATATCTAGTTACGCCACAACAAAAGCTCAGCGGTCAAAGTAAACGGATACAATGCAAAGGTAGAGCCGCAGTTTCGGGATTGATTCAGCCGGAAGATAACATTGCATGATACCGTTGCAGATATCGTTGGCGAGCGATTGTCGGCGCGCCCCAACTCTCGGTCCTCCTCACCGTTACTCCAGTGTAAGAACTTCCAGTGATCTTAAATTATACTACCTTTGTTTTAGGTATAATAAAAAATAATACACAAACAGTGACCCACTTCAGCAACAATAATAACACACCCACAGCTCTACACTCAGACCACAGATCACAGACCACTCCTGTGTCGTGTTCGCGGGTGCCGGAAACAACACAACTAATAATAAACAAAGAACCAAGAACAGAAATAATAATAAACTCATTGATAATTCAAATTTCTGCCTCGCTAAGAATCTAACCCAAAACCCTCTGAACAGCGGTCCGGCATATTAAACCATTGCACCGTCCAGTCGTCTACATATTGACATGCGAGTTGCGTGTGTGTTACCACGCAACGCACAATAATTACCGAAAGTCTCAGAACTGTGTAAGAAAACTGGGAACGCACCATACCCCTCAACACTCGCATGCCCTGTCTAGACGTCTCCATTGGCCGACTGTATGAAAGAGTTCGTTAGGCTGTACCGTTAGTTTAGCACCAAATCTGCCTACAATGCGCTGTACTTTGATTCGGATAATAAGTTTGAAGTCACGATCCAGTTCCTCGGGCCGTCTACGTAATCTCTTCTAAACAAGAAGCTCCTTGTACGGCGATCGGGGAACGTTTTAAAGCACTCGCTATTCCGATTACGTTTGATTTATTATTTTATCTTTCGAGTGCCCAGGCGGAAGTATGGGAACAGTTCGTCTAGTTTATGAGTCTCTCGGTAATCTTCATATTTCCATTTTCTGTTATCCGATATGGCAACAGACAACAGACATAGCGCGAAGAACATGAAGGAAAACAAATTTCTACCTGATTAATTAAATCATTAAAACACTGCCTAGCTAATGTAACTAAGTATGTAGTAGTATAATAAAAACAAAATTCATAACACATGGTGATATCGTAGAGTAAGTACCCACTTGCAATTTTCCAAGTAAGTATAGGTACTTACATAATTTATTTGGGTACCTACGTAAACGTAATGTTAAGACATACAAAACATTAGGTATACGGTAACTCTGCACTAGTGCTCGCTCTACATAAAAATGTCCTTTTTTTATTTGGCCAAATGCCAATGTAACTGTAGTTAAGTAGGTACATATTACATTGGCCAACTGCTGGGGACGGATCTCTTTTCAGAATGAGAAGGTTTAGGCTGGAGGACTTCACACACCTTTGAGTTTAGCGAACTCTCCGGCATGCAGGTGTCCTCACGATGTTTTCCTTCAGCGTTATAGCGATATTTGAACCCGGCCCCCTGGCCGAATTCTTAACCACTAGGCTATCACCGCCTTAGATTTATAACTGGTAGTTATTGTCATAATTGAGTATCTAATAAATCTATTATTTAAATCATTTTCCACTGGCTTACTCATTCTCAAAGAACCTAAGAATAGTGCTAGCTTATTTTGGGTCGATATGACATCCGTAAATTATAATTCGTTAATTTCAACAACATGTTAACAAAAAGCAATTGCAATTACAGAAATAAATTCAGTGGTAGAGAAATTAGAATATGTATTTTTACAAATTAAAATAAAATAAGCACAACGTAAAATAAAAGTTCAATGCTCGCTCTACTAATTTGACTACTTTTCTTCGCAGATTGTTGATGAAAGTTACACTTTAGCGTCCGAGCAATGGCGATACGTCATACAACCGCATAACCGATTGGATCCACGTACTCCCAGTCTGAACACTGTCTACCACAATCCGTTGCTGTAATAGAGCAACGCGACGTAATAACAGATTGTTTTACATAGAGATAGGAATATATTGTTTTATCAGTTATCCTATGTCAATGTCACATAACTGTAGCTAAGTCTGTCGTAAAGTAGGTAGGTACATTCAGTAGGGCTATTAAATTCACTTGAAGTGATTAGCAGTTTCTGTGTCCTGTAATCCAAATAGACATCATTTCAAGTGGCTACTGAAAATATTTACAAACGTGTGTATAAATCTACTACTACGTCTTAATTTTATGGTGGAATGCTTACAATACTATTATCTACGAGTACGAAAATGATGAATTGATTTTGAGTGAAGATATTGACGCCCCAGCAAAACGAGGGGTTCGGGGTTCCGGGTTTAGTTCCCAGCCGGGGTGGATATTTATATGACTGATAAATGTTGGTTCTGGGGTCGTCGCCTCGCCTGTGGCTGTGATGGAGATGTTTTATTAGTTTTGAACATGCCACAACTTGCGGCACGCGACATATGAAAGCATAAGACAAGAAATTGCAACATAGGATTTATACCAATATACCTACAATAAGTAACTACAAGTCAATTGTGCCACCCAATAATTTCTCATTTTACTATACAACCCTTGATAATATTTATATTAACCTCCGCTTTCGCAAAGACTAACGATACTGTATATTTTGTATTGTCTATTTCATCCTTTGTGATCGAAAACAAAACAACAAAGTCTACGAAATCGGCAAAGTTAGGGTGCCTAGAGGTGCAAGACGACCGGTAAACCGGTTTGACCGGGAGATTCTTTGTTTGATTATCGCAGAGTCGAGACGACGCCACTCGCTGCGGACATCTCGCCGCCTGACTGACGGAACGTTAATCACTTTCAGAGATAGCGAGTCGAGCGCGGATGAGTGTGCGGCGACGCTCGGGCAGCTGAAGGCCGGCGCGGCCTGATGGCGATAGCAGTGCGCACCCTATTCCTCACTGCGGTGCTGGCCACGCTCGCGGACGCCGACGCGGCGCGCTTCGGCGACCGCCTGGCTCCGCGCGTGCCGGCACCTTACGCACCGCGCAGCGCACCCGCCGCTCACCACTACACTGACGCAGATTACGAAGAGGCTTATGAACAGGAGTATGAAGACCAAAGTCATCCTGACGAGGATGAAGCTAAACCCGAGACCGAGCCGCCACCGCGTCGGCCGGCGCGCACCGAAGCTCATCGCCTCGAAATGAGCACGGAATATTTTGTAATACCGGAAAGGAAGTCCTCTTCGACGTCTTCCCCGAAGCCGTCACGGGCAACTTCGACGCCCAAGCCGGGAAACACGACCACACCTAATACGCTAACGACGCAGTCTCTCAACGCATTGAGACAAGAATCCTGGGCTGTCCCGATTCTATCGTTAGCTTGCGTAAGCATGGTGACTTTCGGTGGTTTTGAAGCATTTGTAGTGTGGGGTGCGAGGCGCAAAGCTCCTAGTCAGCGTCATCTGCTACTTGGACAAACTTTACTATTCGGATTGTTCTCGTGCGCAGCTACCGCCGCCCTGTTCGCGGCCATGCCGAACGCGTTCACTTGCGGGGCAGTTCGATTTGGCACGGGCGTCGCATATGTAATTGTGTTCGCGTCGCTTCTAGTGAAATGTGTTTTTTTATTAAGTTTAAACGGAGGCGTATACCTTCCGGCGGCGTATCAGGGACTGCTTTTGTTTTTTGCCGTAATGATACAAGTGGCCATCGGAGCGCAATGGTTAGGCGGATCACCTCCGCGAGTACTAGCCGGTGGGGGAAGATGTGACTCTTCGTTATCAGACTTATTGTTGTCGTTGTGTTACGCGGCATTTTTGATTGCAGTAGTTTGTTGTGTGGCGCTTAGATCGCGTGGTATCCGTGATAATTATCGGGAAGCGACGCACATCGCAGGGGCTGGCGGCGCCACCGCCGCTGTGTGGATTTGTTGGATAGCGGCCGCATTAGGAGCTCCCGAGCAACATCGAGACGCCTGCGTCGCAGCCGGTCTCCTGGGCACTTGTGCGGTTGTTTTCGCTCTTATGTTCGCACCGAAGGGTCGCCGTCTGGCTGCATTAGGCCGGGAAGGGCGGTGGGATGCGGACCGCGACGAAGGCCTAAGCTCACTGGGGGCCGCGGGTTCCGGTTATTCTCCTTCCTTCTTCCACTTTAAACCGGTCAAGTACGGCATGGTGTCGGCCGCGGCGCCCGGCTCCGCGCCACCTCCGATGTTAGATCGAAAGGACCAATCAGCTCAGCCAGCCGGTTAGTTAAGTATCTAAAATGCGCTAATAAGTAAGACTAGCGCTTCGATGCACCACGATTTGATCGCAGTTCACCCAATTACTTTTGCAGATCCTTACGGAGTGCTGTTTGCAAGCTCACCTCACTTACACGCACGCCCCCTGTGTTCTCCGCCGCACTATCCCATGCACCCTCTAACGCACTACCACTACAACTATCCATCGTACCATTACCTTCTGCCCCCAGGTAATAATATATCATGAAACTTTACGCCTAACCAACTTATCCATATTCACATAATAAATGACAGATACATTAATTAAGTATGTACTCTTTAATTATATAGTAAGCTAGCTAACTTAGATTCATTACTAACAAAATGTTATCTATTAATTGATATTACAAGAACTCTTGCGACGAGGTATCAGAAGACTATTGTAATCTATGCATCCTTAATCGATGGAAGATAATAAACCATAGTAGCCTGTGATACATCACCCTGGTTTGTCGACCTTTACAATGCGACAACGACGATCGCTGCGGACATAACAAAGTATGGTAGAATTTCCAGGACCGATATCGGACCTGACAAAACGTCGTTCTCGCGTCATCGTCGTCAAACCAGAGCGCCCACGACATCATATAATCTTACTCATGGCACAAACTAACAGTGATTATTTGTACAGGCGTGATGATGCGTCCGGAGGAGGGCAATGTGTACACGAGCGTGGAGCCCACCTTCAGCAGCAACCCCAACGTCTACTTCCAACGCCCGGAACCGTTGCACGTCGGCATGATGTACTGAGCCCCTGACAAACCAGCGTTCCTACGCGAACAGTGAGATTTGACAGTGCAACTAGTCCCCGCTACGAGCCTAGTGCCATCAGAGGACCGAAGCAGTGCCTCTACATTGGTGATACGACGCTAGGCAAACGCACTCTCCACGCCGCCTGTTACCGATACGATTTAATTTAGTTCTTGGACACTTAGATAGCGAATACTTCCGTTTCATAAATCGTCCATGAGCGGCTAGTAGACATGCATTAGAGACCGCCTGCAGCAATTAATTCGCGCAACTATTCAATTACGATTACATAGTTTCAAATAATGAAATTATAAGTGAAAGTAATTTCTGTGTAACAATTGGTATATATTTTTAATACCAAATTGTTGTAAGGAACCAACTCGACTGTGTACATTTTTATTATTTTCGACTTTAAATACTTTCATGACATATAATTGTAAAGTGTTAAAGAATAAATTGCAAACATAGTAGTAATTATAGCGAAATTGTAAAAAGTTAATTATAATGAATTAAATTAAAGGCTGTTTGTGATTTTAATGTTTCAACCAACCCCATAATTTCAATATACACAATTATTATAAGTTACATACTATTAGTTAAGGGATACTAAATGTAAGTTCTACTTTTGATAATTGTAAATAAAGACAAAATTTATTTCAAAATGTTTTATTACTTACCATATAAAATTACTCTAATAACAAAATGTATCCAATGAAGCACTCTTTTAAATAACTTATTGAGTAGGTACTCTAAGTTCTTGTAGACATAGTCACCATGCATTCCCTCACTTACACTGCATACTCCCACATGTTTACTTGGTTCCGGTGGAGAGAAGAGCCAAAAGTCCTGAGGCGACTGTAAGAGACACTATGTAGTTACTGAAAAACATGTTAAGGAAATTTATTTAATTAAAAAAAAAAATCTACAGAAAATTTTAAATGAAATGTGATAGATAATGTCTATTTTAAGTCTTGATTGCTAGGGAATCCTAGTGCTGGAATATGTTTTGACTGATGGTAACTAGTCAAAGACATGGCTCAAAAAAGAATGGCTCGTAAGCATCCAGCCAGAACTCTAAATTTTATTTGGTGACCTACTCAACAAGCAACAAGATGGCTAGTCATTACACTTCACGAAACAATAATCACCTTAGTTTAATATTATTTATGAAAAGGACTATGTTTGTGTGTATAATTAATGGTGTATGAGTAAATACTCAGTATAATAAATATTTTAGTTTTAAAAGGATACACAGTGGGTGTGAATGTGCGCAGGATGTAGAAGCTGCTGAGGATCACGATGGTCAGGAACAAGGCATTGTTGTAGAAGATAGAGAAGGTGGTAGCTTCATAGTCAGCTACTTCATTCTTCTTCCACAAGATTCTGTAAAAAGAGAACAAACAATCCTCATTAAGAACTGATTTACTGAAAGGTTTTTAGTCATTCAAAAGTCTGTAGGTATACTCTTCACAATAATGTTTGTTCAATTGGCTTAATGTTATCACATCTTACTCCTCAGTTTTATAAATGAATCAATATTTGTGCCACATTGTTTTGTAAAGTTTTACTTTGTAATATAACA
This sequence comes from Hesperia comma, assembly GCA_905404135.1. Classification (NCBI taxonomy): domain Eukaryota; kingdom Metazoa; phylum Arthropoda; class Insecta; order Lepidoptera; family Hesperiidae; genus Hesperia; species Hesperia comma. Next base: position 6,027,660 of record FR990027.1, on the reverse strand, counting down.
TCTTTTAAATTTTGGTTGACTGGTTGTTTAAGTTCCAAATTTAAATAAAATGCAGTTGATTATTGATAGAGTATGGAAATAGATGGAAATAAAGGAATATAATACTGTTCAGCATAGCTAAACTAATATCTCCGAGAAAATAAGAAATTAGTCAATCAATTATAAAAATTGATTAATTATAATTTAAAGACATTACACATAAAAAAAAATCTGTTTACCAAGTCATAAACTAATGGTGATCCAATGAAATAAGGATATTTGTGAAGGATATTAAACAACAAATAACTTTTTGCTAGGAGGAATTAAGTTCATAACAATTTAAAATGATAGTTGAAATACATCTAATACCTTTCATCCTTTTCTTTCCTGCTCATTTTCTTGTCGTCAGCCAGTTTCCTTGTCATCTCTCTAGCAACAGCATCTTCACGGCGGATAGCAACACGGTGCTTCAGATAGAATTTAGTATTGCGATAAGCCAATGCCAGCAGCCAAGTGCTGACGGCAGTTACTCCAGCAAACCACGCCAAGGATGTGCTCACCTCCAGTGCGTGCACTCGCCAGAAGAGCCCTGAAATTGGTTTTACCAAAAATCAGTCATTGGTTTGTTGAACTGAGATATTCTTAAGCCGACTTATAGAGTCAATAATTTAAGCAGAGCTTCAAAATAGTTGCACTCATATTGAAATTTTATCTGATGACTTCCAAGAACTTTCACTGACCAATAAAATACAATTTCATAATTCAAACCTCATACTACGGTTCTATATTTGAAAGCATTATCAAAAGTCACACTTAGTTAGAGTACTTACATATGGGAATAGCGGATACTATAAAAGCATTTCCATAGAAAAGCGCCGAAGACTTCGTGGAGACATTTCTACTAAAATCCTGCAGTAATAATTCCTCTTCCTTTGTAAATGCTTTATTGCCTTTGCTAGACATTTTATTGATATAAATTTTACTCAACACTGAACTGAATATGTACTTTCAGTAATAAACGAACAGGGAAATGCAGTGCAATTAAAATACTTCTCACAGACACCGTTCACTTATGAAATTGTAGTTGTACAGCTGGACAAGTTATGTGAAACGTCAAATGACATTTAGCTTACAAGTCATTTGACACATGATTCACTCGCACAACGTGTCAATAAATATTACCAGGTTAAAAAAATCCAGTCATCTCGAGGAATTCACTCAATTAAGGGAGGCAATAGACGTCCGATTTTTCTCTCCGATACGTCTAGTCTGCCCCCTTATTATGAACTCTTAATTCCAGTCAGTTTACGGCCTGGCAATTCCGTATTACTAAACCTTAAAACCAGCCAGTCAGCGGTCACAGACAATACACGTCCGATTAGCTAGTCGTCCGATTCGATTGTATGAATTTGTCTGATCAGACTATCGGATCGGAGAGAAAAATCGGACGTCTATTGCAGCCCTTAAATGCATATCTAAGGCCTAAGCTGTCAAAACTCTGTCTGTGGTTATTGTGTTTGTATTTTGCTCTCTGTGGGCGTTTGTTTACCGGTATTCTCGTTTGAATTGAAATTTTATTTAACTTCTGATCGAAAACTTTGATTTTAAAATAATTTAGCTTGATTATCACAAGAAACTAAATGAACACAAGTTTCGTAAAATCTGACATATACTGCCTTTACAAAATTGAATTGGAAGATTCAGTAAGCGGTAAAGCTAAACTCTGTATGTAAGTCGTGTGATGGTTTGGAACGAAATAAAATTGTTATCTTTCAAGATTATAGTCGTATAAATAATCAACAGCAAATGTATCTTCAGAGTCTTCAGAGTATACATCTGCAGAGTTGTGACAATTATAGTTTTTATTTAGGTAGCAGACCTACTGAACAATAACCGAAGTGGAAATGTGTGATTTTGAGTTTTGTATACCGCTCCAAAAAGATGAGTTACTGGAGTCTCATGCAGGACAATATCATGTGGAAGATGTAGTGCAACCAAGATTATTGCTATCTAAACTTCAAGGTAACTTCCTCATTACCTTCTCAGTGTAAATATTATGAGTATATATGTACAACGATAGATAATGGCTTACTTTGACGACTACTCAATATAATATACTATTACTTTATGTAATTCTGTACTGTACGATTTAAATCTGGTATTATGCTGCTTGATATACACGGTGCTAGTTAGAATACTTATTTTTGGGGAATAATATTTATAGATAAATGTGTAGAAAAATATTTTACAGATGTGCGGCATAAGAATACAATAATTTAAGGTACATTTATGCATGTTGATAATTGCTTTTAAGAACTATTATAATAAAAAAACTTAAATGAGAAATTTTTGCAGATGCAGCAAGAGCTTATAATGCAGATGGGGTGGAATACATCTTACAACATTTTGACACATATTTTTCCATCCTAGTTCATGGCTCTAAGCTTGAATGGAATGTTATTAACAAAGGTAAATGTGTGTAATATGTGTAAATAACTTTTAAAATACCTTTGCTGTTAATGTAATTACTATACACCATTCAGTTTCTTTGAATTTTGAATCAGAGGAACAGAAATAATATACTATTATGAACTATCATAATATTTAAATTTCAATATTTCTAAAGTATATCATTATTACATTTATTATTTTCTACATGAATATAATAATAATAATTTAAACTGATTACCTTTTAGGTTTTGATCATATGGTCAGAGCTGTGAAAAACCTCTGCAATCACTTAGATCCAATATTGAAGGAACAGGACATAGAAACAGATGTCCGCACCAAGAATCTCAATGTATTGAAAATGATGATGTACCTTTTTACACAAATAATGAAGACCAAAGATGTCAAGCTAGCAGCTGATGTTAGTATAACTGAATATAAAAGCCAAAGGGAGAATACTCTAAAAAAATAATGTTGATAATTGTCTAGTTATTACATACTTATCAATCAAAAATTTTACATTCACATGGTGCCAATGCCATTAAAATTATGCCACCAGTTAAATCTCATTTTTCTTATAAAAGAAAAATTTAAAATTAAAATGTTTGTCTGCTGTTCAATAGTCACTATTTAAAATGCAAAAATGTCAAGAACTTTTATCTTTTAATTTCAGAACTCTACAAAATTAACTTTGGGGAAAAAGGGTAAAAAGGCAACTGGTGATGAAGAGTTCTGTGGGTGGACAGAATCTGATAAGCAGGGTGCTCTGATCACACTGTACTTGCTTCTCCAGCAGCCTCTGTCCAAGCTCTGGGATCCACCACTCGCTGAGGATAATTTTGTTTCGTATGTGTATCCATAGATTATTATTATTGATTTAAAACTACAGAGTTTGTTGATTGTTTTGAAGTGGAAGCAGTAATGATGTAATAAAGATAGTTAAAAATCTTAAAGAAACATAACTATAAGAAACATAACTATAGCTTAAAAAAGCAACATTACAAAAGGCTAAGTTCAAAAACGATATATTAGTATCCAATCATTTGTATAGAGCCTCATAAATTTTTCCTTTTATTTCAATATTTCAGGATGGTAGCAGAGCCTTGTTATAAAGCACTAGAGGAGCAGATCATAAAGAATAAGGCTATAAGAGAGACAGTGTTTCAAGTACTAGGAATACTTATTAAAAAATACAACCATGGAACTTCATGTATTATAAAATTAGTTCAGGTGCAGTTATATTTCAGTACTAGAACTTATTTATATTATGTTTAACTTTAGATCCATTGCTAATTTTGGCCAAATAGATTGAGTGGTCTAGTTGCAGTGACTAAGTTGCAGGATTTTTACTCTATGTATACCTTAATTTTATGTCAATAGTTACTATTTTTGTGTGTACATTATTTTTAAAAAGAGTTCAGCTTTCCCTGTAGGTATTCATAAAATGCAGTCTATTTATCTATTTACATACATATTTTGATTAACAAATTTGTTCTATTGCAGGTCCTTCAAATGGTGGAGCATGCAGTCTCTCCAATATGTGCAGGAGTTGTGCAATTGACAAAAGATTTTAGTCTTGGTACATTTGGACCTCAAATGGTAAATATAATACACACACTCACACTGAGGCAGCTCCACAGACTCCACAATCTGATCCTTTACAATAACTTAATTGGTTGTTTGATTAATTTAGATGAAAATATGTCAAGAAAACATTCTGGTTTCATTGACCTTTAGAGTTTTTTTTTTCTGATAATTTCTGTATAATCAACTACTATTCGATAAAGTCATAGTTATACCCTTTTCACTAGGGGCACAGAAATAACCATATAGTATTTATTTAGGTACGAGAAATAGCAGAAGCCCTGGCGTCATCAGAAGAGGACAATGCCGGCGTGGGCACGGAGCAGGGCGCGGCGCGCTACTGCGGCGCCTTCTTGCTCGAGCTCACCAAGGAGCTGCCCAAGGAGATGGCTAGTGCCATCGCTAACTTGCAGCCGTACTTGGAAAGTGATGAGG